>CM057457.1:64120000-65321428 GCA_016271365.2 Neoceratodus forsteri
TGCTCAGATGTCCTAGCCTCTGCAGGTTCTTTTATGTCAGGTAGTGCCCTGGTCTCCAATGAAGCTGTAAGAAAAGCAAAACAAAAGAAAAACATTAATAAGTTTTATGCTATGAAAAAAAATGTTTATTTTTGATTGACTGTTTCTTGAAACAGGAATGTTTTGGCATCTGTGCTGTTTTCATGCAAGATGCTAAGAAGTGCTATTCTATGGTTACAAGTATTAGTAAATCATGGGATACCATTAATTGTGAATTATCTTAATTGCTGTCTATGTTTTATACAATTGAAGGCTTCACATTCTGTCACATAGAGGATAATGGATGGGAACTATGCAGAACCAGTGTGTTGTGTCACAGAGTGCTTCTGATTCCCTCTAAACTTGACAGTGAAATTTGGGAAGTCAATGGGAGTCAAAATGTGAGGTGGCAAACCATACAAGATAATTTATGAGAGCTCATACACAAGTATGATATACTATAAGACAGTGGTTTTCATTACAAAGAGGAGCTTTATAGCAATGCTTGAGAGGTCCTTGTTGTCATGGAAAGTTCAAAGTAGTAACACATTGTGGTTTTAGAAAATGGGCTTTTTATTTGCTGGGCTCTGATTTGCTGGTACCCCTGACAGGGGGTACATTAACTTTCAATAGAAACCCAGCAAATAAAAAGCTCTCACACAAGTGCCCCTTCACTCATCCAAGTACAGTATAAGTCACATTAAACTGTTCCCTCAACTCACTGGTGTAGCATTGTTCAATGAGTTTCCTAATCTGTGCAGGGTTTAATTCAATGAATTAGTAAAAGTTTAGTATTGGTTTGCATCTAGCTGTTATGTTCTATAAGCTTTATTTTCAGCTGAGTGCTCATGAGTTTCATTTCAGAAGGCAGACTAAACAACTCTTAAGGAATGCTGTGATATCTATAAACAATGCTCTTAAGGAATGCTGTGATATTTATAAACAATGTCGTGAAAATGCAGCTACTACCATTTTACTGAATAGTTACATGTGTGCTGAATAGGCAGTGAAGAATGGTTGGAAAATAGTTGAAAGCTTCATTAGTTTGAGTTGTCACTCCAGTAGCATCACAAAAAAAAAAAATCTACACCAGTGAGTTGACGGAACAGTTTAATGTGACTTGTGCTGTATCTTTGTGCCCACCCTGTCTGCCCATTGATTGAAAACACCCTATTTAATTTGAAAATGCCTCAATTTTGTTCTCTTGCATAGCAAGAGATACTCCCCCACAAGTTCACTGCCAGCTACCTGACGATACCCCACACTATCACCAACCTATTCTGTGCTCAATTAACACTATATTGTTTTGTTTTTTTTAGTTTCAACTGTGCACTTTGAAAGCGTCACCATCTTTTTAGCTTACTTAGTGAGCTAGGGGAGCCACCCCCCTCCTTTTTGTAAACAGAAACTTAACATTTAAAAAACAGTGACATTCATTTTACCCTTATAAAAGAAAATGTTTTTTACTCTACAAAGTTGTAACAATAAAAGAAAATAATGAAATCAACATTGCCAGCTGTCTTATTTCAATACGTAAGCCTTGCACTGTATCTATGCAGTTGCTAGTACTCATGCTCTTTGCTGATGAGTATGATGTCTTGTTCATCATCAGTAGGCTCTTCTGTCCCCTCCTCTTCAGGGACCTGGCCTGGGGGAGCTGGTGTTACTTCAGCTGTGGCTACAGCAGCTGTTGATAAAAAAATAAAGAGGATAGAAATCATGTTACTTCATATTGGCCTTAACAATATTATGTGTATATATAAAATGGGCAAAGAAATCCCTGTGTCCTGATTGACTGAGAGAGCAATCTGAGAGTTTTTTTGTTGACATGGCAACCTCGAAAGGTGATTGAACTCATGGTTAATATCCACAAGCTATTCAACAGCATCATTTTTGCTGAACTATAACACCATTTCACCACTAAGAGTAAGAGGTGACAGTATCAAGTTTAAAACAAAATATTGTGTGTAGTGGAGTGTTCTTCTATATACAATTCCATCACTTTTAAGAGTGCTGTTGTACCACAGTTCCAATACCCTGGAATGTGATTCCACCCTGCTGTGTTAGAATAGGATTCTAGAACCTCTACAAATTGCATCAGTCAGTTTTATTTCAAAAGTGAAAGAACTCACAAAACAGCTATTTCATACAGTCATATATAGTATAAAGAAAAGAAGCTGAGCAACTCTATGCACAACCTCAGTTTTTTGCTACCTCGGGGTTCTGATTCCCATTGACCTCTCAAGCTTCAGTCTTGGTCCAGAGAACAGAACCATCCTGTAACAGAACGCACTTTTTCTACATAGTTGCCCATATCGTTTTTTACAAATTCAGGAGGCATAGCCTATTATTGAATTTGCCATCCAAGGATGGTTTTAATTATCTATATATTCAAATTTTTTATTACCCATGGATTTGTCCAGTGTGCCCTTGAACGTATCCATAGTTTTGCTCTCTACAATTGAGACTGGTAATGTATTCCAAGAGTTAACTATTCTCTGAAAGTAGTGTTATTCTCGAAATTTAGCTTACCTATGTTTATCCCCAGATCTTTTTCATCTTCAGTCACTTGTATTTTTACTTTATTTAATGTATATTCATTTTTTAAATTGTTATAACCCAAGTGCATTACTTTACACGTCTGTTCATTGAATTTCATTTTATAATTGCTAGCCCAGATTTCTAAATTATCTAATTCAACTTGCAATAAACTGGTAGATTCAATGGTATTGACAATGCAGCCAGCCTATTTTGCAGTCATCTGCATATTTGGATATCCATATATTACCTGCTGTCTGCATTGAAGATATCAAAATGTTAAATAAAACAGAACCCAACATAGAGCCCTCGGGGACCCCACTTGTAATGTCCACCCATGACGACATGGCTCCTTTAATAGATGATTTTTGTCTGCGATTATGTAACCATAAATCAATCCATTTAATTAGTTTGTATGGGAATTTTAGTGTGGTTAAATGTTCGATCAGAATTCTGTGAGAGACACGATCAAAGGCCTTGGCCAAGTCCAAATATACTATGTCCACAGGTAGTATCTTGTCCAATGCCGCACTTACATTTTCAAAGAAATTAAGTTGGTTCATCAAGCATGACCTTCCCTTAGTACACAACATGGTTTTACAATCTTGTAGTTTATTATGGGTGATATGATCTTCCATTCTAAGTAAAATTAATCTTTTAAAGGTTTTCCCAATGACAGATGTTAAACTTATAGGCCGATAATTAGACACCATAAATTTTAAACCTGTTTTATAAATGGGAATTATTACAGCTTCTTTCCATGCTAAGACGCATTCTCCTGTTTCGAGGGATAAATTAAATAATTTTCTAAGTGGTCCTGAAATTTGTGAAGCAATTTGTTTTAAGAAGTTGGGGTGTATTCTATCTGGTCCAGCTGATGAACTGACTTTTAAATTTTGTAATTCTATTAGAATTTCTTTATCCGTGATGGGTTCTACCGTAACTTGATTGGGGTTTATTACCTTATTAAAATGTTCCTTATTAGTAAATATATTATGAAAGTAATTATTAAATTCTTCTGCTATTTGGGTTTCATTTACTATAATCCCTAAATCTGTTTGTAATGGGCCAATTGTTACTTTAGATCCTCTTAAGGAACCAATGTAGTTATAGAACTTTTTTTCTTATCTAATGTTTCAGTTGCCAAATTGATTTCCATATTTTTTAATATAATATTCTCTGCATACTTACCAAGTAAGGGCTGAAACAAGAATGCCCATTAGAACATTTATTCACATATCACAGTGGAAGATCTTCTGATAAATTGGTAAGTGTACTTTTTAAACTTCTGTCAGAGACAGAGGATCACCATTCTTTTTATATTATTACTAGAACTGATGACATTCTTTCCTGTAATACCATTATTAAGACATAGGCAAGATAGGTTAACAGAATTCTGATGTCATAACAGTGGGATTATCAGGTTATAAATTTATTGATTTCAGCCAATTATAAAGAGTCAACATACATTATCATGTTTTATGGTTGCAAACATTTTTACTTATGATGCAGCATTCTTTCTCCAAATTTTGGTCTTCCTGCTTGGAGCCTCAGCTGATATGCTGGTTCATACCAGGCCCAGTCCTATTCTGGCACCTTCCCCGAGTCCTTTGTTTTATAACATTTTTGGCAGAGTAGCTTCCATTCCCCCTGCACTTCCTCCACTTCTTATTTTCTAGGCCCTTTTCATCCCTTAGATACTTGGCTACCCCCTTCCAAGTCTCCTCCAGAGGCATGTTGGTGCCCTTCATGATGATATTTGGGTCACATATTTTTGTCATAGCCTCCAGTAGCAGAGGCAGATGTTCTTGGGTCCAGTACTTGCTCATTTCAGCAAGAGAAGTAGAGATAAAAAAGGTTATTATATAATATATATTTGACTATAGGAGAAATTCGTAACTGTCTTTCATAGAAGAAGTAGTTGTAAATACATATTATGCTATGGTGGTATCTGCTTCTGGGTATTATGATATTGGCACATTTTGTAGGAGACTTTTTTGAATGATTGTGGCACAACAGTTTTGAAGACAGCACACAGATGTTTTTTACAAATCTACATGGTATGATCTCCTCCCCTATTCCCTTCCCCCAGTCACCCCCCACACTGCATCCCAAATTAGTTGGGAGTGTCAGTATGGAGGTGTGTAGCACATTTGTGTCAAATTCTGCACACTGAACAAAGACTAATTGAATGTTTGCAGGCAATGAGTAGGTTAGCAGTATGTGATGTGTGTCAGGATAAGTAGTACTGCTCATGGGTGTGTGTGCACTGTCTTAAGTATACATGCACCCCCACATACCATTACTGGTGTTCCTTGCACAAAACAATTCCATTCAGACCTCCCCTCCACCCCCTCATGGCTGGGTGCAAGTGATGACTTTGTGTCCATCAACCTGAGATGTGATGTTATGCCAGCATGACACACACCCTGTTGTGCATTATTGCTTAGTTGAATGCAAATGTGTTTTGTGTATTTTTTGTTCTATTTTTTTTTTTACAAAGAAAGTTGGCTCTTAAAAGAATCTTTTGTTGGCTTTGACAACTTTTTCAAGGCACACTGTTCTTCAGATCACATACAGGGTGCCATTTTGGAGGTCTCCCCAAAACAGGCAATTGCCAGCATCTGAGAAGTGCACAGCATCTCTTATGTACAGCCAATCTTTAAAATAGTTAATTTCAGGGTGACGGATTGTGCACATGAACAGATAACTTAAAAATTCAGAGATGTGTATATTTGTTTTTCTCCTTGCCCTGTCAAGCAGATATATGTGGTGATCTGCAAGCCAGACCATATGTTCTATAATATCGGAATATATGATTTTACAGGCAGATAACATCTCTGTAAGTGAAGCTAGGTCCAATTTAGCTTAAGCTACTAAATCTATCTACCTTTTGTCACTCAAATCATTGCTTTCTAGATGGATCAGCAGTATGTATGGCACACAGTGATTGCTCAAGAGGTGCTGCATGGCTGGCATGAGCTGCTCCCATCTCATCCCTCCCTTGCCAAACCAGTGAACCTTGAAATTTGGTAGGTTCAAGTCACTGCCAAAGTGACTTCTCTTGGCATATTCACCACCTCAGCAAATTAAACTGTTGACTACTATCCACACCATGATTCTGGAGTTATCTACCATGCTCCAAGTTTCTTTAAAAACAGAGTGACAGAGAGCTCAATAAGACAGTCTGAGTCTGTTGCTGGCCAGTGATATCTGAACAACTGTAGCAGCAATTTTTTAATTGATTTTTTTATTCTTCCTGACACAGATAGCAACAGTGCTAAACTAAATATGTATTGGCTGTTGATACTTCTAGGGTGCCAATAGAAAAAATACACTTTATCTGTGGCACAAAAAAATTTTGTTATTGGCTGTGGCATAGACCAAACACAATTTTATTTTGGTGGGAATTAATACCTTTTTGATTGGATGCTTTGAAAGAACACAGCAGAAGATGCATTCTGATTTGCTGCTAGCTAGCTTGATGCACACGTGCTTGCTCTGTGGGTGTCCCTTTTGAATTGACATCTGTGGTGGTGAGTATTGTTTCAAGGTCTGTATTCGACTGTTAAAATTAACAATGAAATCAATAATTTAACTTTATGAGGCTTACAGTACTGAAGATAAGAAGATATTACCTTTAAAACAGTACTATTTTTTACAGTTAATATCTGTACGTTCAGATGTTCAATACATTTTTAGATTATGTACTTACTTTCATTTGTCTCTTGGCAGGCTGTTTTGCTGAAAATGGTCATATTTCCTCCTTCTTGGTTTTAATTGCAGTATGATTGCTGTCAAACTATTTCCTAAGGCACATTTTTTTTAAATAATAGTGTTTGCATAAATTAGTGGTGTGCTACTATTTGCTATTGTGGAGTGTCAGTCTTGTCTCACTGGTCTGTGATTGGGTAGATGTGGTATGTGGGTGTTTTTTTTTCATAAAAAACATAGCTGCTCTTAGTGGAGCAAGTTAATAATTTGGTCTCATGTTCACCAATTTTGTAATTAATATGATGTATTTGTGTGTTTTAGCAACATATTACATGTGTACTGCTTAAATGTACCAGTTTTACACCATTTTCTGGTCGCTAGTGTTTTTAGAAACATATTTTAGTCACTTCCTGGTTGCAAAGCATCATGGTAGGTAAAGGTAGAAGGTCACAGAAGCTTGATAAAATGTTTGCCGATAACATTTTTTGATCACATACATACTTCAATGTTATGTATGGGAGAGCCTCATAGTTTACTATTTGCAGCTTGAAAACTTTAGTGGTTAAATTTTTTGGCCTAGGCAACTTGTTGTTTTATATGGAAGTTTTTCACTGAGCTTGAAAATATTCCTGGTAAGATTTTTTTACCTTGGCAACATAATGCATTTCAATGGGATTCCTTTATAGGACTCAAAAACTTTCATGACTACATTTCCTTAGCTCGAGAACATAATGCATTTGTATGGGGTATGTCTGTATAGCTCTAAAACATTTGCAGTTACATTTTTTAACCTCGACAACATAATGTATTTCAGTAGAACTCATCCATGTAGGTCGAAAACTTGTACGCTAACATTTTATAACCTCGACAACATAATGCATTTCTATGGAACTCACCCATGGAGCTTGAAAATTGTCGTGATAACAATTTTTAACCTCGGCAACATAATGCATTTTAATAAGGCTCACCCATGGAGCTTGAAAACTTTCATGATTACATTTCTTGACCTCACCAACATAATGCATTTTAATGGAACTCGCCCATGGGGCTAGAATCCTTTTGTGATAACATTTTTTGACCTCGACAACATAATGTATTTCAATGGAACTCACCCATGAGACTCAAAAACTTTATTGATAATTTTTTTTTTAACCTTGATAACATAATGTTTTTCAGTGGGAGTTGTCCATGGAACTTGAAAACTTTTGAGATAACATTTTGGGATGGTGACAATGTTATGCATTTCAATTGTGATTATTCATGGACCTTGAAGACTTTTACACTTAATTTCTATACCTAATAAACATTATAGATGTTAATTGTGCTCACTCATGTACTTTGATAACTGGAGCTGTAATTTTTTTTTGTGGTTGGCAACATAATGTTTGCAGTGTTCCTTGGGCATGTAGCTCAAAAACATTTGCTATAAACATTTTTGAGATGTGACAGTATATCATATTTAAATTGTACATTTTTTACAAAGCTTGAACAATACTGTTGCTATAAATTGTAAACTTTAAGAACATTCTACATTTCAATTTTTGTTGTTCACATAGGTTGAAAATTTAAGAAATTGGACATGTGATTTATTAGCTGAAGGTACACAGTGACATATTGTTGCAATGCTATTTATGTGAAGTGTTTATTGGCAAATATTTATGGTAACAGGTGACTGATACAACATTTTTGTTTTTTTTTATAGGTGTGTGATCCTGTATCATCAAATTGGCTGAAACCTGTGTTTTGTGTAGAGAAAATGCCTACAAGACATAGACATAGACAATAGAGCAAACGTAGAATGGATAAGTATAATACTGATGTTAAATTGATGAAGAATACTGTAGACAGAAAACGTGGCACTAGGAAAGTTAAGGACAGTGCAAGGTCTATCAAAAGGAAAAGGTTGCCTGGTGATTGTGAGATGCCTGCCTCAGTTTCTTGTTAAATGTACATTGCTTGCTACTTCAACTTGATGTTGTGACAGCGGAGCATAGCAGAGCTGCACAGGTTGCAAAAGTTTCTATTGCAACTCGTAAACAAAAGCACAGTTCTGTTATTTGCGGCCATCTTAGCAAGTAGAAATCTTTCCAAAAATTAGCTTTGAAGACTAAGGTTGATCAGATTATTTCTACCATAATGAGACGTCAAACAAATGACTAAAGAGTAAACTGTTCTTGATGAAACTACAACTTAGAGCTCATAGATTTGTGAATATTGCACTTGTTGTTCTTTCATATTTGTGGAACAAAATGATGAGAGAGATTGAATGCTTCACTGCAACAGTGCAGTATGTTCACAGTAGGATCCAAAATGTTGAGATTCTCAACAGAGACAACTTTTGGGACATCTTCCAAGGCATATGGCAACATAAACAGCACTCAGAGGCTTTTTTTGGCAGGAGTCTTACAAACCAGTTTCCAAGGAAGTTGTAATTTCTATTGATGAGGTTGGTAAGGCTTGTAATGTGTTGAGTGTGACACATGGTGAAGAAACAAGTGCTCCAGATGATGACACAGACTCAGCAACCGAGACGCCAACCAAAGGTTGTGCATCATGGAGATGTAATGACACTTGCAATCTGAGGCAAGCGTCGTTTGATGCTATTGCACAGTTTATAAAGAACTTTCATGCAATGAAGAAGAAACAGAGACACAACTTATTACATAAGATTGATCTCTGTGAAATTCACAAGCATAAAGGGTTGTTGGGACATTCCTTGGCTTGCTTAGATAGCAGTGTCTGCAATAGTGTATTTCATCACAGGTGTATGATTGCTGTATGCAAGCCTGTGATGCTCAGTTTTGTGCACAAAATATACCAGGTGGGAAAAGCTGTATCAGTATACAAACAGATTGATGAAACATTGAGAGCAGGAGACATGGAAGCAGCAAAACTTATGATACAGGATGTGCAATGTAACAGTAAAATGTTATGATGCACCTTGTGACAACACATCTGCCACTATATCATGTAGACTCATTCTTCTGGAATCCAAGATACTGAAAACATTCAGAAAACCCATTGCCAAGTTTGAAACGGCTAAGACAGAGAAGTTTGACTCTGTGTGTGTCTCATGTCACAGACTACTTTAAAGGTCACAGTCTGTAACAGTTGATCTGGAAAAGATTAAATCTTTTAATGACATGTGGGCATGATTGTTCACCTTCTTTCTAGTAAAGAGTGACTTTGACCCAATGGTAATTATGTGTCACTACTTTTTGTAAAAGGTGAAAAGTAACTCTCTGCCACCAAGATCTGTTTTAAACAATATGGAGGCAGATGTGGCACCCGTTGAGATTGCTGCGTTGAATATGTTTGAGCGGATACTGATACAAACCATGAATCTGTTTTAGATAATTCTATGCATGAATACAAAAACATGTAAAGTACCCCCAAAAGAACTTGTCAAGTCTCTGAAAGGGGCTGTGATGTATTTACCACTTCCTCTGAAAGAGAACATGGAGGCAATCTCAAAGGAAAACAGCATGGTTATACCAGTAAACAGTGTGCCTATGAAGTTCAAGGAAATTTGGCAAGATGTTGTCAATAAACAGAAAATAAAAAGTGCTCTACAGTATCTGAAGAACAATAATCCTTTCTATGATGAGCTTAACATACATGAACTGTCAGATATGCATGCTCAATTTGGACTAGTAGACACTAGGAAGCCAAGCATTGAGAAGGTCGATTTCACAACTCATGAAGACATGTATGAGCAGTACACAATTCACCCTCTACATGGCAGAGATCCTATTGGTGATAACATTGACCTCTATCCAACAAAATAGGTTAAAGGTAGCCCTGTCAGCATATGGAAGGAACAACTTGAAGCACAATGTTTTCCAGATCTATTCCCAAAAGGAACAGGAGGTCATCTGAATAAGTGTGAGGTTCATGTTCCAGGTGCTTAATACTGTACATCAAGGGTGTTGAACAAGGATGGAAAATTTCATAAGAACATACAATATTTGTTTCACCTGTTGTTGGAGAGTGAGCTTAGTATCCTCTCTGTGCCCATTGCACGTACACTCCTACTGACTAGCCCAGTGGAAGGTATGACAGCGGCTGAGTTCTGCAATGACTGGCAGAAAAGGACAAAACACTACAGGTGAATTTGATATATATACTTTTGAGTCTACATGGCATGAAAAAAAACTGGTATTGTAGACACGTCATGACTATGCTGTGCTAGTATGGTGCAGCTACTTGGTTTGTAACTCCAAGCTGGGCAAAGTACAGCTGAGATGAGTTAGTTGAACTGTTGAGGAGGGCCAATGCTGATGTTGATAGCATTTCATCAATGACTCTTGGTGAGATGTGCTCACTTGATTCAGTTACTGTGTCTGACATTTTCACCATCATTTCCATGAGATATTGAAATTCATGTTGTCTAAGGACAATCCTCCACTTGGGTTAGTTGAGCACTACTTTTGGAGGACAGAATATCAGGCATGAGGTGCACCACACATGCACATGTTGTTATTGATTAAAGATGCTCCTCATATGGGCAAGAATGAAGCAGCTGAAGTTCATTCAACATTATGTGGCTTGCCACATCCCTGACAAGTATGATAGTTCAACATTCTGGAAACTAGTGCAAATGTTTCAGTGGCATCTTTGTGGGAAGTACTGTTGCCGACCAGTCAAGAGTCTGAATGAGTGATACACGAGGTGTCGATTTGGTTTCCCTAGATGTGTTTGCCAGCAGGGATGTATGAATGACTTGTTCTCAGCCATGCATCACCATCTTAAGGCAAAGTCCTCTAAGAGGGTGTATGAGTTACACAGACAGGAGAATGAAGTGCTCATCAATGACTTCAATCCTATTCTTTTCCTGATGTGGCAGGCAAACACTGATGTGCAATTTGTTGCAGATAACACTGTTTCTTGTGCCGTATGTCACATCATACATCACAAAACATGAGCAGATTAGTTTGCTTGAGCTTTGGGAAAATATTGCAATTTCCAGCCGATTATTGAGCTCACAGCTCTGGTCACTGGGATTAAAGACACTGTCTCACAGGGAGTGTGGAGCATATGAGGCCAGTGATCATTTGACTGGGTCACACTCTTATGGCAAGTCTGATGCTGTACGGTTTCTTAATGTTAACTACAAAGAGAAAAGAAAGCATGTTTTGAAGTCTCATGATGAGATTGAAGAACTGGTTGTGAATCACTCCTCTCCAAAAAATAATTTAAAGAATAACCTGATTGATACGTACTACCCAAACTGGGCTAATGTGATGGATGACATGTGCCTGTACTATATTGCTAAGTGGTACAACTACAAGACTGATGCAGCACCTGATGAGACTTGAGAGATTTACAAAGTCAGAGGCTTTGACCAGTGCCTTGATAAAAGGAAGAAACCATGGCTGATTGACCACTGTAAAATGAATCTCTCTACCACTGACAGCAAGGAGTATTACTACTTCACTCTAATGTTCCTCTTTAGGCCATGGAGGAATGAGAGGACACTGAAAGAAGACTGTGAGACATATGAGGAACAGTTCTACCTTATATATGAGATCTTCAAGAGTGAGCAGTCCAAAACAAATATTTGTAGACTGGAATTAGAGAAGAAGCAGATGGAACAAGCTAAGAAACAGCTTGAGGAAGATACCACAGGAAATTCTCATGAAAACATGGATCCTGAAGGAGAGGGTACTCTTGGAGCTCCTCTACCAATAAATGATCCTGTGGTTCTCATGAGTGAAGTCAAAAGTTCAATGAAACATTCTTCTCATGTGATAGAGGATCCTACTGTACTGATTGATCAGTTGAATACACAGCAGTATGCTGCTTATGATGCTGTCACTGAAGCTGTCAGACATGGCATCCTTCATGAGAGGAAACAATGCACATGTGGAAAGTATGAGCCATTGCTAATGTTTGTTAGTGGTTCTGCTGGAACAGGCAAGAGTTTTGTTATCGAAGCTATCCAAATGGAGATAAGGAGACATACAGAAGTGATGTCTGTAGCTGTGACTGCTCCTACAGGTTTGGCAGCATACAACACTGGTGGTGTAACTCTACACCGGTTGTTTATGCTACCTGAAGAGCATGGCAAAACAGGAGAGTATTGAAAACATTCCCATAAGGTGGCATCTGAGCTGCAACCAATGTTTGACAAGATGAAACTTATCATCGATGAGATTAGTATAGTCCTAATTGTCATGCTTGCATGTATCATCTGCGTCTCCAAGAGGTACTTGGAACTGATGATGGTTAGCCATTTGGTGTTAAAAGTGTTGTGTTTGGTGACCTTCTGCAACTTGCACCTGTGAACAGAGAGCATGCCTTTACAGCACTGACTGTGAAGCAGGCAAAAAACACAATAGGGTGCATTGGAGGAATACATCTTTGGGAGTTGTTCCTTTACATTGAGCTGTATGAAAACATGTGACAGAGTTGTGACCTAGGGTACAAGATGCTTTTGGATCAGGCTCACATTGGATCATTGTCACAACAGGATGTTACTCTGTAGAACACACAGTGTATCAGCACTGAGTGCAGTTCTCTTACTGCTGCATGTGATGTTTTCACCAATGTGTACTCAGAATCTGCTCAAATCATGTGTCCTACACCTCAACTTTAGCAGTGTGCCAAATTTAACAGCATTATGTTGCAGAGACAGGATCAAGAAATCATTACTCTGCATGTTGTTGACATCATTGATGGTGCAGTCTTGAGTTGGAATCTGGTAGCAAAGCTGAATGAACAATTGTCTGAGCTAAAGTCAGATGTGTCTCGCACAGTGGTATTAGAAGCAGTTCTAACTGTGTGCATGAATGCATGCATCTTGCTAAGTCGAAATCTTGATGTCGAGCGTAGCATGGTGAATGGTGCAATGGGATATATAGTTGACTTTCAGTACAATGTAAAAAAGACATTCATAGAGGGACTCATTGGGACATTTGACAACATTGAACAATCTTTGCTTATTTCTAGGATGACTGTAAAGTTTCAGCTAGTGAAAGACATATATGTAACAAGGAAACAGTTTCCTGTGTGTGTTGCATATGCTGTGTCCATACACAAGTCGCAAGACCTAAGTCTGGACTCCACAATGGCTGACATAGGCACTGGCATCTTCAAAGATGGCATGAGCTATGTTGCACTTTCACATGCGCAGTCTTTGTCTGGCTTGTGTATCATCTGTATAGCATCACATAAAATACATGCTGACAGATGATCTATTGCTGAGTACAACAGACTACATACTCTGCACCAGTTGATGTTGTCTCTTATACCACTACCCATGAATGTGGCAGACCACAAGGCTACAGGGACAGTTTCTGGCATAAAAAAAGGTACCAGACAGATAGACCAATATTGAATGTAGACAGCACAAAGAAGGACTCCAAAACTCAACAACAGACAAGCTCTCCACCATGGAAGAAGACACTTAGGATGACTGTTGTCCCAGCATTTGACAATAGCACTAGAGTAAACTGCTATGCAAACTCAGCAATGAAAGCATTTCTCCACATGTCTCACTTTGGTGCCACTATCACATCTTTGCATGACTCACCACTGTCTCAGTCAGTAATGAAGATTGTGAATGATAGTGATAAGCATGACAATAGCACACAGACTCTGACACCCTTATGGATTGTCTTGGGTGGATATGATGGCAAGCAAACATTCTCTAATAACATTCAGCAAGATGTGACTGAGTTTATGATGGCTGTCATTAACAGCTTGAAATTAGATCAGATTTCAATGTGACGGTACTTTACTGTCACATACGTAACAAAGTTCACTTGATTGTCTTGTCGACATTCACACAAAGAAGCAACAGAAAACATGCTGTGGATTTCATTTTATGTTCCAGAGGCATGTTCTGGTAAATTCAGACAACTGCTCAGGAATGCAGAGTGTGGCTGGAGTTGTACCAGGTGTGGAGGAGAGTGTGTTTAGTCCATATGACTTAGAACCTGTTCTCAATATCTTCTTTTAGTCTTGTAGAGATTTGATACAAATGGATTATGAGTTGACACACTGATCACAGATTATGTAGTTGGATGAGTTCAATTCATGGGAGCATGTTTTGATACTCAGGCTGTGATATTCCACCATGGAGCATCTGTCCATTAAGGACATTATGTTACATAGCTGAGGCACAGCAATTGCTGGATGGAATGCAATGACTACATGAGCACTTTTAAACAGAGATCGCCTAGTAATCTAAAAGATGCTTTTGTCCTGGGTCTCAAGAATTACAATGACCTTCACCTGGCAGAAGAGTAGTGCATGGAAATCTTGTTAAGCTCTGTTTGATACACTATTGTAGTCATAAGAGTGTTACATGCAACCTCTACTAGACATGTGCAGCTATTTTCATATGACTTTATGAATATTTACAGTGGCTGACTCTGTAGTTGCAGGTATTTATGATGTCAACAGTTAAAGTCGGTGTTGCTGTGATCTTAGCGTCAATGCAGCCTAATTGTGCCTTAATCAGTGTGGGCTGTCTGCTTGGTCACATTACGTACAATGATTGCTTTGACTGTGGAGCACTCTTACTACCTGTATATCAATATCGCAGTACCATGTGCAGATTGGGCAGACTAGGTGGGCTGTTTCTATGTTTCATGCAATTGCGCTGTACTGATCTGTTTATTTCTGCATTGCTGCAGCATGTTACATAGACTATGGTTTGATAGCTGTCTCACCATTGTATGGCAATACTATGCACCTTGCATACATTTAAAAATGTGACTACGCTTGTTGTTTGGCAATGTGTTGTGGTCATAGTGCACTATATATATGTCTCACATTTGCTTTGTGTTGCATGAAGACAGACTGTGCAAGAAAGCTGACACTTTAGCTTTGTATGTGTTTGCACACATACTGTTGTGCAATACTTCTAAGCACAGTAAGAAAGATGCCTAATATTCTATGTGGACAGCATGTCTTTCACTGATACCTCAATACTGTCCATTTCAGGTGGTATGTTTTATGCCAATTTTACTTATTTGTGGGATCTGTATGTAGGACCAAGACATAAATGTTTAGAGGAATATGTATTGTTAATATTGTTTATATATTAAAAGATTTAAAAACTTGGCACTAGTATGTATATTTCTGTAAAGTCAGTACTGTTTTTTTGTGTGACAACTGTTATATTAAAGTTTCTAACAATGGCAAAAGTTACATAGTATTTCATATGAATGTTTTTTTTCTGCTCTACATAGTTATAGGAGGACAGTTATTTACTTGTTATTAATGCAGTGTATGAGTGTTATGTATTCAGATGTTTAATGGAAAGCTTTATATGTTGAATAGTTCATAGCTATCAAATATTTTTATCAATATGTGACTTGTCACTATTTCATTACTTAGATTTCCTTATTAACAATTTGCATGCCACAGTGTTAATTATAAGATTACTTACAGTATAAAAAATGTTTAATTTAATAATATTATTGCTGTTAACATAATATGATTGTATTTAACATGTTCATTATGTGTAGTGAGGTATTAATTGTTTGTTGTTTAAGTAATAGTATGGTGAATCACACACTCTGCTCAATATCAGTTGAAGGTATGTTCCTGTTTTTTTCTGATCACCTTTATTAAGGGGTCGGGTGAGAAATTTTTCCAGATGCACGAAATTTTAAAGTATTCTAACACAGTAATGCACTACTGCAGCAATGTTATCATTTGCTGCTTTGGTGTCCATAGCTTTTTAATTGTTTAACACATTTGGTTTTTGCCCACCCCAGAAACACTGACTTGCTCACTCTCATATCACTTCCCCCCCCCTTATATATGCTTCTGTGATGCAATTGCACAATAGTGGTATGACACTGAGTGAGTTGTACAACTTGGCCTTCTTTAAAACAGAATTGGCACGTAATGATTAATAAATATTTTTCATAGCTTATTTTCTGTCTCTGCTGTGTTTCTTGAAAACTATATAAATGATATATGCCTCATCTCTGAAAAGAAGTGTTAATATACAGAGACTGTTAGTACATATAGATCTGCATAGAAGCTATAGTTTGACATGTCAACCAAACAAGACACTGGGATGGCAGCAGAAGTGATACAGTTGGTGAAACATGATGATGGATTCCTGTTGTGATATGTTTACCAAGTTGCATGTCCTTTCTGTTACATTATGGTTTCTGTTTCTGATTGGTTGTCTTGCCTTGTACCGTCCCCCACTTGTATGTGTGATATATATGTGTGTGTGTGTGTGTGTGTGTGTAGTTGGGGTGGTGGGGCAGAATTCGGAGTTATGGTTGAAAACCCTAACGTCAAATTTCCTCACTTTTGTTGCTGTAGTAACAACCCTAACTGTTGCATTAATGGAGTTTTTTTGCAAAGTGTATATATATATATATATATAGCCACTTCTATGTTAAACCACAATGTTTGCACTTTAATAACTTTGCAACAGTTTGTTTGATTTGCCAGAAATGTTGCAAGCATAGCCTCCCATGACAGATCTCTGGATCTGGAAAGTTTTGTTTTGGTCCAATGTATGGTTGAGGAACCATGAGGTGTCCAAAGCATGAAAATAGTCAACGTTTGTGCATCTTTCGGTCGGGCATAATGGACTGAAGAATGTGTCTGAGTGGATTCAAATGTGCATGTCTGTATGTGACCTGGGTTGAACTGGTGCCTTTTTAAGATTTGGTGAAAAAATATTAATCCATTCAAAAGTTATTCAAGTTTTTCATGTCCCATTATAGCCTATTGAAAAATTTATATGGGCATTACACAATCTTTCTTGATCACATATTTGTTGTTATGCTCCTGGAATTTGTTTTCATGCTGCTGCCATCTTGTTTTCAGTTAGCAAGAGACAAAAAATGTTGTAACTCAAAAAATAATGCCCTTGGCTAAACATCAACTGCTGTGTTTACCTAATCGGGCCCTGAGGAACATGACCCTAGCATTAGTTTTTCACCAGGTGGTATGGAAATATGTTTTTCAAACTTTTTGCATTATTCTGTTGTGACAAAATTTTTTGTTGCCACAGCAATAATCGCGATTAAAAAAAGGAACCTCGACAACATTTATCTGTGCATGACACCATTCCCATTATAGAGGTATGAGTGCTGCAAACATATTAAAGTAATCGTGAAAACATTGCAAGAACACATTTTCCAATGTGTTGTTTTCTTTGTCACTTCATTGTGCCAAGGCGAATTATGCTTTTGGCTTGAAATTTGCAGGGTTGCAAACCCTGGTCTCTCAGATGTGCTTTTTGGTAGTTTGGTCCCAAAACATTCAACTGGCCCATAGGTAAAGTGTTCCAAAGTTGAGAAATTTCCTATAGGAGAACATTGCAGTGCCCACGGTGCCTTTTGGCACCCATATCTTAAGAACAAAGTGAGATACAAATTTTTTACTACCCACGTAAGACTGGGAGGACGTTTCAAAGTCATTGATTGCACCTGCAGTGGAATTTGTTTCCTAACTTGTATGGTTACTGAAATATTGGCAAATAACTGTTGCAAGGGTTCCTTTTCAGTACTATGGGGCTGCTGTATGGCTCCATTTTTGTATAAGTGGGAGTGCAGGGCCTGGAGGGCCTGCATTCCCACAGATGCATATCATTATGCAGAAATGGGCAGTTTGGTGTGAATGTGAGGCCCAAAGGGCCCTTGCTTTCACCAACACAAACCAGTTACAAAGTATGTTACACTTTAAATAGACGGTTTGGTATTTTGGCTTGAAATTTGCAGGGTATAAAGGGGGTGTCCCAGAGATGTGAATTACACTGTTTAGGCATAAAACATTTCATTGGTTCCATAGATATGCCTTAATGAAGTAGAGAGTTTTCCCATTGGATAACATTGTGACACCCACATCACTTTTCAGTGCCATATCTTGGAAACGATGCGAAATATGGATATAGTTGAGCTATCTCACATGAAGGCTTCGCTGTCATGATTACAACGGCACTGGAATTTTTTTTCATAGCTGTTGTGGTTGCTGAGATAATGGTAAATTATTGTTACAAGTGTTCTTTGCCCTATTGGACTGCTGCATGGCTCCGTAGTTATGCATAAGTGGGATTGCAGAGCCCTGAGGGCCCGAACTCCCACAGATGAATATTGTTATACACAAATGGTCAGTTTTGGCCCTGTGCTCCCACCAACACATACCATTTTAATGGTTACATTACACTTTTTCAAAAAGTAAGGAAATTCATTGCAAAAAACTTTGTTAGTGCATCAGTAAGGGTTGTTGTCACAGTGACAAAAGTTTGGAAATTCAATATTAAGGTTAACCCCCCTACCACCTCACCAACATTCACATAGCCACACACCACAGACTTCCGGGTGTGCCATGGGGTCATCAGTCTCTAAATCTCACCCCATTCTCTTATACTGTAGCATGTCAGCTTGCTTACACATGGAATGGGGTGAGAGTTGGGTCTTACAATACCATGGCACACCCCAACATCTGTTGGTGTGTGGAGGATGGGGGGTGGTGTGGTGGGGGTTAACCCCAACATCAAATTTCCAAACTTCTGTCGCTGTGACATCAACCCTAACTGATGCATTAATAAAGTTTTTTGCCACAAATGTTTCTATATATGTATACATATATACATATATTCATGGCAAAAAACTCTGTTAATGCATCAGTTTGAGTTCATAGCACAGCTACATAAGCATGGAAATGTGGTGTTAAGGTTACCACCCCCACCCTCCAATCACCAACAGGCACAGGCATCAGGGTGTGTGTTGGGGTCATTGTGCCTAACTCTCACCCCATTCCATGTGTAAAGAAGCTGAGGTGGTGCAATATAGGGGAATGGGGTGAGAGTTAGACATGACAACCCCAATTCACACCCCACTGCCTGTTGGTGTGTGGAGGGGGTTGGAGGTGGTAACCCTAACACCACATTTCCATTCTTTTGTTGCTGTGCTATGAACCCTAACCGATGTATTAACAGAGTTTTTTTTGCCATGAATTTCTCTTCTTTTTGAGAAAGTGTAATGTAACTTGTAACTGGTATGTGTTAGTGGGAATGCAGACCCTCTCAGCCCTGTGCTCCCTTCACATTGCCCATTTGTTTTGTAATGGTATGCACATGTAGGAGCATGGACCCTCTGGGCCCTGCATTCCCACTCACATGTAAGTACAGGCCATACAGTAGCCCTATTGGGCAAGGAACCCTTGTGCCACTAATGTGCCAATATCTCAGCAATCGTAGCAGCTACAAAAAAAAAAAATCCAAGAGTTATTGAAATTGTGACAGTAAGATGTTTATGAGACATAATCAAATGAATTCATATCTCACATTATTTATGAGATATGGGCACTGAAATTCACTGAAAAGGCACCCTTGGAATATGTTTTTGCCAATATATCCATAACCGTAGAAGGTAGGAAAATAATTCCACTGCTGGTGTAATCTATGATTTCTAAACTTGTTTCTGCAGATTAGCTCACCTAAAGGTGAGCTACAGTAAGCTGCAGGTAGCAAAACCTCCATATAGTGCTTTCTTTGCGAGATACGGGCACTGAAAAGTGTAACGGATGCCACAGTGTTATCCTATGGGAAATTTTTCAAATTTAGAATGTTGTAACTCTGGTCCCCTTGAATGTTTTGGCACCAAACCATGAAAATGCACATCTGTGGGATGAGGGCTTGCCACACTGCAAATTTCAGCCCAAAAGACTCAACTGTTCAGTTGCAGGGTGATAGCAAAGTTTTGCTGTTGTTTTCTTAAATACTTTTGCAAATCATGAAAGTTTCAGAAAAAGTTGCATGAAACTTTTGCAATTGTGAACATATTTTCGCAGTTTCTTTTATGATCTGTGAAAGTATTTTTCCTCTGATATTTAAAATGGCATTTCTGGGGGGTTGTACCTCCAAAAAAAGATAGGGCAGGCATCCCCAGGACCTGACTAGGTAAACCCAACAATCAGTGTTTACCTAGAGGGTCCCAAATTTAAATGCCTGGCATTTTTCCTCTCTCACTAACTGAAAACAAGCTAGGCACAGCATAAAAGTAAAAGGGCCATTTGCGAAAGTAAAATTGCATGTATGAAACTTTCATGAGACACATATATTTTTTCCCCTTGACTGTGATAGAACATTTGTTTTTTGAATAACTTTTGAACGATTTAATATTTTTACACCAAATCTTCAAAAGGCACATTGGTGACCCAGACTGCATCTTCCCTGAACATTTCAGACTGAACAGACAAATCATGCGAGCTGTTGGCGTGAGCAAAGAAACACGAAAATGTCCTTTTTTTTGCATTATTTTGCCTTTTGTAGCTCTGCAACTGTACATCTGACCATAATGCCACTTGCCAGACACAGAGACCTATGACACCAGACCATGCATGCAAATTTCAGGCAAATCTGTCATACGGTGGCAAAGTTATTACGGTGCAAAATTTGAGGTTTAACATTAAAGTGCTTAATCAACCCTAACTATAATATATATTAGAGGCAAAAAACTCTGTTTAATGCATTAGTTAGGGTTGTTCCACAGTGACAAAAGTGAGGAAATTCGGTGTTAGGGTTGAAAACCACCCTTGGACCCCGCCACCCCCACCGGCATTGGGGTGTGCATTGGGGTCATCAGCCCTAACTCTCACCTCATCACATGTGTAAAACAGCAGAAGTATAGGAGAATGGGGTGAGAGTTAGGACCGATGACCCCAATGCACACCCCAATGCTGGTTGGGGGGGTGGGCAGTGGGTCCAAGCGGGGTTTTCAACCCTAACACCGAATTTCCTCACTTTTGTCGCTGTGGAACAACCCTAACTAATGCATTAAACAGAGTTTTTTGCCTCTAATTTCCCTTCTTTTTGAGAATAATAATGAGAAATAGTGAATGTAATGCAGCGGCTGGAAAGGGCCCCATGCTCCCGCCACATGATGTCTTGTGGCATAGTAACAGGAACAGCAATGCAAACAGAAGCACTAACAGTGGCACACAGGTAATACAAGCGTGAATGAGAACAGAAAGGGTAACGCACACGGTGGTGTAGACGGGAACGGTCTGCCACATGATGTGTTGTCACATAGTAACATGGTGCCTGCAAATGGAAATGTCAGTGGGCATGGTGACGCAAACTGAAACAGAAAGAGAAACAGTACTGTAGACACAAGTGGCAAAAAATAACAGAAGCGCAAATGAAAATGCAAAGGATAACGCACATGGTGGCATAGAGGTCAACGGTAAGTGAAATGGGTACGGAACCGCAAGCAGAAAGGGCAATGGTAACAGTAATGTAAGCGCACAGGCTGGTTTTCCCCAAAACCTGCATAGAGAAAGCCAGTGAGTACAAAGAATGTATGCATAATAATGGGTATCTGAGCAGAAAATGAGGACTTGGAATACTAAATAGGTTATATCTCAGGAACCGTATGATGTAGAAAACAAATTTAAAAGTCATATGATTTATGACTGTCCTGGCTAGTTTTGTGCACATTTTTCTGACGAAAAGTCCATATCTCGCACCGTTTCTGAGATACGGGCCCTGAAAGGTGCAGTGAACGCCATAATGTAATCCTATGGGAAAAAAAGAGAAGTTCAGAGTGCCATAACTTTGCCTCCCTGTAATATTTTTTCATCAAACCACTGAAAGGCACATCTGTGGGCTGTTGGCTGTCTTCCTTCCTAATTTCAGGAAAAAAGACCAAACCATTATTTTGCAGCAGGGTGCCAAAGGATTCCTGTAATGCGTCGGGTGCCGTAATGTTATCCTATGGGAAAAACTGTCAAATTTGGAGTGCTGTAACTTTGCCGCCATGTAATATTATTTCAACACAACACTGAAAGGTACATCTGTGAGATGTTGGCTGTGTTCCCCCCAAATTTCAGCCCAAAACTCCCAACCATTCTTTTGCAGCGCAGTGCCAAATAATTGCTGTCATTTTCCCACAGACTAGAAAACTACTGTCGCAATTTGCGAAAGCTTTTGCAAAAATTTGCGACACTTTCATGAGCACGAAAATACTTTGTGAAAGTACTTTTTCCAGAAATTTGAAAAACATATTTCTGGGGTGTTTTACCCCAAAATAAAGACATGGCTTGCATCCTCAGGGTCCGACTAGGTGAATATAAAAATAATTAGGTTGCTAGAGGGTCCCAAATTTAAATGCCAAGGATTTTTCTAATCACTAACTGAAAACAAAATGGTGGATCTGCGAAAGTAACAGGGTCATTTGTGAAAGTAAAAATGCATTTGTGACACTGTCGAACTTTTTAACTTTTCCCATTGACTTATAATGGGAAATTGTTTTTTGAATGATTTGAATTGCTTATCATTTTTCACCACCTGAAAGCAGACATAAGGGACTTGGTTAATAGCTCCCGAAGATTTTGTTGGATGCGTAAATCGCGCACCTGTAGGTGCAATCAGAATTCCAGAAAGCTGTGAACGCATAGATTATGCTTACCAACCCACAGCGTATATCCAATCGGTATGAAACTGTCGTGTCCTTAAGGTCTATGGTTTCTGATCGCGTATTCCACTAGCAAATCATTAGTAAATATTAAGGTGCAATTTTTGGTTTAACATAGCTATTTCATCTTTAATTATGGTGGCACTACCGCATACCATAATATACATATATTATGGCAGCACGGTAGTGCTACCATAGTTAGGGTGAAGGAGCCATTTACATGTTAAACCCAAAATTTTGCACCTTAATAACTTTGCAACTATTTGATGGATTTGCCTGACATTTGGAATACACGATCAAGACCCATACACCTTGGGATCTGCCAAGTTTTGTATTGGTCAGATACACAGCTGTGGAGTTATTAAGCGTGATCTGCACTTGCGTTTATGCTTTTTCTGGAAGTCTATGGTCGCAGCTACAGGTCGACGGTTTGTCCGCCTGGCCCAAAATCTTCAGGGAATGTGTGGCCTGGGTCCCCAATGTGCCTTTTGAAGATTTCGTGAAAAAATATTAAACTGTTCAAAAGTTATGGCAGTCCGAACTTCTGTTTTTTTCCCATAGGATAACATTACGGCATTCGCCGTATCTTTGAGGGCCCGTATCTTGAAAATGGTGCGAGATAAGGAGTTTTTGTTGAAAAATTATAAAACTAGCCAGGAAAGTGATAATACATATGACTTTAAAAATGTTTTTCTATGTCGTACAGTTACTGAGATATAAGCAATTTACTATTACAACTACTGATTTTTGAGTTCCAAGAGTCATTATTTTGCATACATACATTCTTTCTAGTCACTGTCTTTCTCTATACAGCTTTTGGGGAAAACCAGCCTGTGTGCTTACATTACTCTTACCATTACCGTTTCTGCTTGCTGTTCCGTACCCGTTTCACTTACTGCTCACATTTACGCCACCAAGGCAAGTATCTCTTTATGCTTACTTGCGGTTATGCTTCCATTGTTTTTAACTTTTCTGTCTACAGTACTGTTCCTCTTTCTGTTTCACTTTGCATCACCATGCGCATTATGATTTGCGTTTGCGGGCACAATGCTACACTGCAACAAGACATCACCCCCGCGCTCCCGCTGCTGCATTACATTCACTATTTCTCATTATCATTCTCAAAAAGAAGGGAAATTAGAGGCAAAAAACTCAGTTTAATGCATCAGTTAGGGTTGTTCCACAGTGACAAAAGTGAGGAAATTCGATGTTAGGGTAGAAACCCCCTTTGCATCCCTCCAGCCCACCCCCCCAACTGGAATCGGGGTGTGCATTGGGGTCATCGGTCCTAACTATCACCCCATTCTCCTATTCCTCAGCTTCTTTCCACATGTGATGGGTGACACTTAGGGTCGATGACCCCAATGCACACCCTGATTCCAGTTGGAGGTGGGCTGGAGGGATACAAAGGGTTTCAACCCTAACATTGAATTTCTTCATGTTTGTTGCTGTGGAACAACCCTAACTGATGCATTAAACAAAGTTTTTTGCCTCTGATATATATATATATATATATATATATATATATATATATATATGGCATATGACATGGACTGATTGAAGATATCATATTTATCTTCACGAGATGCCAGTGATATCATGATATCTCATGAGTGGTGAAGCCACGAGTGGGATATCTTTATGTCATTGGCCTCCAGTGAAGATAAATATGATATCTTCAGTCTAACCATGTCATGTTCTGTTTATACAACATATGTTTTGGGCCCCCGACATGACTCCCATATATGTTCTGGTCCCTAACTTCTCATATATGTTCTGGGCCATGGGCTAACCAAGACAACCTGTTACATCCTCCACATAACAGAATTCCCCACATATCTTATTTATCAGGCAGGACCCCTTCCAATTGTTTTTGATTCTGCTCTCCCCTCAAGCATCTTTGATCCTGGCAGAAGTGGTAAAGAAATTGTTGAATGAAAAAAAAATTATGTGTTTGATCCTGCCATCCAGTTTTAGTCTTGTACCATGCAGTTTCACTGTTTATGTTGTGTATTTGTAGCATGATCAAGTGCAATGCTTTGTATATGCATAAATAAAATCTGTTGCTTTTAGAAAGAGTTATTTAAAAAAAAAATCTTATCTGGTTGATTCTGCTATGTTACTCTGGTCTTGCTTGATCTGTTTTACATCCATTTGTTGTTCTAAATTTGAAGAGTGAGCAAGCGGTTTCACCACAGTGAAACAGGACTTGTCAGTGAATTAAAATAAACAGTCTCCCCATGAAACATTAGAAATATAATGGCTTTTTGTGAACTTAGTTGAGCTTTTCTGAAAACAGTGTGTCAACAGTAGAATGAGGGGAGAGTGCGAGTGAGTTGCAGGTTCACTGAAGGGAATGCAAGCTCGAGCAAGTGTTGCTATAACAATGGGCACTCGCACTTGCATTTACTTCTCTGAAACTGCTGACTCCATCGCTCTCATGTCTATATAGTTGTCAGCTTTTAATGATAAAATATGGAGTTTTTTTTAAGACAGGGTTCTGCTAGAAGCGGAGGAACGGGGAATAGTCACAAGAGAAAGACATGCTGCAAGCCGAGATTCCAGTCCTATGTAAAGTCGCTGTGGTCACTCCAGTGTAAGTTGCTTTTTTATTGTAAAGATTGAGAAACTGCAGCAAAATGAGTTATGCCTGCTATTGTTACTTTTCTTTTTCCTGTTTGTGGCTTGTTATTCTGGGTTTGAACGTTTTTCTTGGGCCCAGATATTCAAACTGCGCTCAAAACTGGCGCAACAGCAGGAGCAAGCACAAACCAGTTGCGCAAATGCGCAACAGGTGCGATATTCAAACATGGAGCAGAGCAAATTGCGCAAGCAACCAACGTCTGAATATCGCACATACTGCGCCATCGCGCAACCAGGAAGGAGAAGCTGAGCCAAAATGCTGCGCCATGGTGTAACCATGGAAGCTCAGCTGAGCAGTGCAGAGCTGCCATAGCTACACAGCCCCCAGAGCAATGGAACTGCACATCCAGGGAGGCAGGCTGGGGCCCACCGCCAGCCATGCCACACACATGGGCACAGGAACTCACTGCAGAACCCACACCACACTGGCACACCCCAAGCACAGCATCACTGGGGTGGGACGGCTGATCCACGTGCCCATGGGGACAAGCCAACTCAAAGCATAGCAGAGCCATGACGCCCAGCACAACCACTGGCAGGCAGAGAGTGCCACACCCAGGGGTTGACAACCACAGTGCACATCAGTCCCCTGTACGCACAGCACAGCGTGCACCGTGCCCCCAAGACACTGCCATGTGCAGGTGACAGGCACTGCAGGAAACACCATGCACCCCTGCCACACGTCAACCCCATGCTGCAGAGAAGCAGACCACCCAGATCCACCCTGTGCACCCAGCAGTGGTGGCAGCAGATGGCGAGAGCAACAGAAAGGCAATGCTATGCTGGTGATACCTCCCATGGACACACACACACACACACACACATATATCCAGGACCATAGTAGCTCAGATGGCATGTACACCCCTGCAATGGAGCACCCAGAGCCAGTTGCAAGCAGACACCAACACAGCAGTTGTACCAAAATAGAATTTTATATTCAAACAAAAGAGGTAACAAAACAGCTAAAACTATGTACAAGTTGGGGGACGGTAAAAGGCAGGGTGTGCAAGGGAGGGAAAACAACTTGAGAGGGAAGTCAGGGTGAAAGGGATGGGGAAGGGCAAATAAAAGGTGGGCTACGCCCAGCAGGCTCCTGCTCCTCCCCGCCGCCTTCCCCTTCCTGTGTCTGTGCCGCCATTCCCCTGTTGCTGTAGGGCTTGCAGGAGCTTTCTGTTGTCGCCCAGCTGTGTCAGGCGCCGGACATCGGGCGCCATGCAACAAGCACACCGAGGCCTAGGAAAATGGGAACACAGTCAATGGCTGAGACTGACCACAACCCTGAACACCACCCAACCTGCAACCCAGCTAACCCAATGTGTTGCACATGTGATGGCATGCACCCACCCACAGTGAACATGCACATGCTATCACAAACAGGCGGCACCAGCCATGCTCACCACCGCCCACACACACTGCCCACATCAATCACAGTACAAACTAGGCTGTCATGTGATGTTGCAACGGGTGCGATGCCAGTCACACAGCTATGTGCCCAGTGCATGCCTGGACCACCAGTGATGCATACACAGACGTGTCGTGATGCTGCACTGTGATGCAGGTCACCTGTGTCATGCCTACATACATGGATACATAGACAGTGTCGGCAGATAGGGGCTATGGGACACCTAGTCTGGCCATTTGGCCTTGTACGATCACTCATGTCCTATAAGTCCATTCCCCTCACCCCTGACCTCCAGAAGTCCCTCATGGCGAGCCCCACATACAGATCTCCCGTGACCAAGTCAGCCCTCACCACATCCTCTGGCAGGGTGTTCCACTCGTCCACCACCCATAATGTGAGGAAACACATTCGCATGTTTCCCTTAAACGAGCCCCCTCCAACTGCATCCCATGCCCTCTACACCTGGAACATCCTCTACGCTGACAAATATTGGTTCCTGCACACTGTTCCCCCCTGTACAATACTCGTATGACCCCATCATATCCCCACACCCTCCTCCCCTCCAGGGAGTACATGTTCAGTTTCGTCAACCTGTCTGCATAGGACATGTGATGCAATCCATGCACCATCCATGTCGCCCTCCTGTGAACGCTTCCACCAGTCCCTGTCCATACGCAGCTATGTGTTCCAGAACTGTACACTGTACTCCAGTGTGGGGACTCACTAGTGTTACGTATAGTGGAACTACTACCACCCATCTGGTTGTGTCCATCATGGTTGGTGGTCCTGCCCCCAGCATGCAATAGCATCCATGACGTAATGATACTCACTCCTCCAGCAGCTCAGTCTGCCACTCGCTGCTGCTGTTGCTGCTTGCTGCCGCGGGCCAATGGCCTGTGGGACTGGGGCCCTGGCATGGCCCACATCAGCCGCGGCCGCGCCGGCCACCATCCGGCCTGTGGGAGACATATGGTGAGACAAACATCAGTGTGACTCAAAAGCAGTGTGCCCCCTGCCCCAGTAAGACTGCCTGCCCACACAGCCATAACCATCCATCGCACAGCTGCACACACTGACACACTGATGCACAGCCACCCAGGCACACACACACCCCTACAGAGAATATAGGTGAATAGATGGTACACTCACGTGGCCTAAGCACCAGGCCCCACCTGGCACGGGAACGCAGCCGCGCTAACAGCTCCGGGTCCCTCCGATGGAGATCACTGAACTGGTGCCGGCACTGCTCCGCAGACCGGCCCCGGCCAGTGACCCCACCAGGTCAGTGGCCACTTGCTGCCACACATGGTCTCGGTCCGTGAGGGGCCTCACCATACAGTTGGTCATAGTGGGCTCCACTAGGCCACCAGGTTGGCCACCTCAACTTGGCTCCACGGCACCGCCTCCTCCAGCCATGGCACCAACTTTACAGCAGGCAATATGGCGCCCGCTGCGCCAGACCCCATCGTGGAGTTGTTGCGCAATAGACCAGCACAGGCACCTATCGCCGTTCATGTGCGTCATGCATTTACATGGCGCGCCAGCCAGACAGCGCAATAGGGACGCATACATGGCATGCACTCAGCGCCAGGGTCAGAGGGCATACCCAAGGTCACGGCAATGACGCAAGGCTACGCACAGCGCCATAGGATGCATAGGTATCCTGCGTGACTGCCAAGCACAGCACCAGTGCCACAGGGGACTATCGCGCAGAGGTGCCACAGTGCTATATAGTGCCCAGTGCTGCAGCGCCACTGGCACAATGGTGGCCATGTCCAGAATAGCCTATCGCGCTCAGCAGTTCTGCAGCGCGATCGACGCATGCGTAACCCATCTGGGCATGCGCAATGCAGTGTAGCACACAACCACAAACATGCACCATCGGCTCAGCCGGACCTTCCCTATTGCACTAAGCGCATTTACGCCATATTCAGCCGACATATGCAAAGCAGGCGATCAGCTATTCAAAGCGCGAGTGGCGCGATTAGCATGTCATTAAAGTTGCGCCACACCTCATTTGCATGTGTTGCGCTATAAAACACGACACTGGGTTGGGGGCCAGATTTGGTTGTTGCAGCTGAGAGGTGAGTTACATGCTGTGTGATGCTCAGGACAATGCACATGGGCAGGGGTGCTGGAGGGTGTCAAGGGATGAGGGGGCTGAGCATGATGAGGGCACTTAGAAGGGGCAGAGGGCACCCTTTCTATCAGTATCTGCCAGGCAGCGAGGAAAGGGGGGGCTTCTGCCGCCCCCGGCCTGCAGCTATGCTCATGGGGAAATGCTGTGGACTGCAGAGTGACAGGTGTCCACTTCCACCCATACAGATCAGCATGACTGACGAGAACCAGGCCGAGGTGTGGACGGCGGGCGTGGAGGAGGGCCGAACTTCACCACAGCAGAGACCGAGGCCCTCTTCCAGGCCTACCTGGAGGATGAGCCGCTCTTGAGTGGGCGGAGGGGCACCCCTCAGCAGCGTGCAGCTGCATGGGAGGGGGTAGCTCTGGCCGTCAACCTGCACGGAAGCCACCAGCGCTCTGTGCAGGAGTGCCGCAAGAAGATGGGGACTGACCGCAGGAGGCTGAAGGAGAAGGTGGCAGCCTTCAGGGTGGCACGTGCTGCCACTGGTGGGGGACCACCAGTGGTGTTGCAGCTGACCCCGACTGAGGAGACACTGGTCACGGCCATGCAGCCGAGTGCCATTGCGGGTGTTCCTGGTGGAGGATTCCAGACAGGTGGAAGCCCATCACTGCACGGTATGTCATGGTGATGTTGTGGGCGGCTGTTGTTCACATGCACTCACATGTACTCTCTTTCTGTTTCAGATCCTGTTCATCTGCAGGAGACGGTGGTGGTGGGTGCTGACAGTGAGGCAGACCTGCTGGACCAGGAGGAGGGACCTTCCACCTCCGTCAGCAGCCTGCACGCACTGCAGCAGCAGGCCGGCTGGGCTGACAACTCCGCCGGCAGTGATACGGTGCAGGGGGCGCACAGCCTGTGTCACAGCAGTCTGGCATGCAGGTGTGCCAGCATGCTGTGCCTATGTCAGTGGCACGCACTGGCACTATTGATGATGGCAGGCCTGCAATGGCCAGTGAGAGGTGTGTGTCCCATGAGGGACACACGGCAGGCCAGCACGTGCCCCCGGGCCGTCCAGCTCCACACCTGTGTACCAGCATGCTGGCACAGTCACAGGCTGGGCCTGTCAGCACCGTGGGCAGCACCGTGGCTGAGCAGGTGTCTGGCACTGTTGACAGCACAGGGGTGAACAGGTGGACCTGGGGCCTCAGCAGTTGAGGGCAGCAGCAGCAGTTGCACACCAGGCCTGGGGGGACAGCGTCAGGCAGTGGCACTTGTCCACCGCCCTTGGATCAGCCCATACCTGGTCCTGGCAAACAGCGGCCACCCTCAAGGGGTGCTGTGCACCAGGACCATCCACACCCTGGGGGTCACGATGCCATTGGGGCACAGTACCCTTTGGACGTGCACACCCGCCTGCTGCAGGAGTCGGTACAGCTTCAGGGGCGGGTTGCAAGGTCCGTGGAGGCACTGACTGTGTCCGTGGAGCGGCATAGCAGGGAGTGTGCTCGGGACCGGGCCGAGATGGTCCATATGCGGACGGATGTGACTGCTGCCATCGACAGGCTGACCCAGGCAGTGGTCTCTGTGGCGACCGCATTGACCACACTGTCTGGTGACCCTGTACCACGCACCCCACACAGTGCGCACTCCACTCCCCATTCCCGGCATCGTGCGACACCAGGCCTGTCGATGCCGGGTTCTGCTGTGGGCATCCCGAGCACCCCTGGTGCAAGTTTCTTTCCGGGATGCAGACCCCTGTGCGGGCAAGGTCACGGTCACGCACTGGGACCCCTGGTGGTGCAGTAGTGCCACCCGATGTGGCCTCTGCGCAGCCTGCCAGTGCTGCTAGGCCACGGCGGGCCGCCCACGCATCCGGCAGGCCGTGGACAGTGCTCCCGACTGAGCTGTCTCCCCAATGCAGGCCCTGTCTGGTGCTGCCCTGTGTGCAATGTGTGTCATGGTGGGCAGTGCACTGCTGGGTGCTCTGCTCACCAAACTGACACACGGACCACCTGCACACTCTCCGACTGCTGTCCACAGGTGCGTGTGGATGATGATGCCTGCATTGCACTGTACACCAAGGTGCAAGTTGCCCAGGTCCTGACACACGACGTGGACAGTCCAGGTGGTGAGGGTGGTTGGTGGTGCTGTGTGATAGCGTGTAATTTCGCGATTGCTGTGCTGCTGCCCCTGTATGCTGCCCGGTGTGTGTGTGTGTTTATTTGAGTGCTCACCCTCTCTGCTAATGTGTTGGTATGTAGACCCTTCAACTCCCTGACCTTCATGCACGGTGTGTTCCCCTGTGTGCCTGTGGTTTGCTGATAGACAGTGTTGCCTGCACATGTCCCCTGACTTACCTGTGTTGTGCGTAGTGCTCTTCTGCAATGGTGTCCCGATGCAGCTGGGCCTGCCAGGTCAGTCGGGGTCCCTCCATCCTGGGGGCGGCTCATCACCCATATCACCGGTGCCACTGGCGCCTCATCGCTGTCCCCTTTGGACCTGTAGGCTATCCCATGGTCTTTGGCCATGTTGTGCAGGATGCAACAGGCCAGGAATATCCCACAGGCCTTTTGGGGGCTGTACTGTGGCTCCGCCGGAGGTGTCCAGGCATCGGAAGCGGTTTTGAGTATCCCGAACACCCGCCTATGATGATCCCGTGTTGCGCGCAGCCTATTGAAACCGCAGGCGCTGGGGTCGGGGCGCCGGTATGGTGTGAGCAGCCAGGGATGGAGGGTATCCACAGTCACCTGTGTGGAGATAGTGGAGATCAGTGTTAGGTCAGGTCCATATTGCCCATATCCTGTGTGCCACTACCATGGCACCTGTGTCGTTCCCACCCTTGCACAGAGTTTGCATTCCATACATGTGTACTCACCCACTAGATGACCCGTGGGGATGTTCCCACTCTGAATCGATGGCACAGTGCAGATTGGTGCCATATGAGGCATCATGTGCTCCGCCAGGGTGTGGCACAGACATTGATGATGCGCCCAGTGGCATCACACACCACCGGCAGTTGACACTCGAGTAGCCCTTTCGGTTCGATATGGTTGCCCATCGGGCCAGGTGGCATGCGAATGGCCACATGGGTGCAGTCTATGGCACCCAGCACACCAGGCATTTGTGCTACCCTGTGGAACTCCTGCATGTTTGCTGTACGCCTGCGGCGGTGCTGGGGAAATGGATGTACTCCGCAGCATGAGGCAGCAGTGCGCTGAGGAATTGGGTGAGGATGCGTGATGTGGCCGACTGCGTGATGCCTGTGGTGTCCCCTGTCGGCCTCTGGAAGGTGCCCATGGTGAGCAGGCACATGCAGGCTGTCACCTTGGTCTCCACGGACAGAGCATGACTCCATCGTGAGGGTGCCTGCATCACATCACTGCACAGCTCACTGAGCCGTCTCAGTATTGCCCTGTTCAGGCGGTACCGGGCCATGATCTCAACATCACTGTACAGCTCGTAGCTGATGCAGGCACGATACCGCCTGTCAGGGGCATACCGCTGATGGGCCCCTCCACGGCCACGTCCCCCTGCAGCATGCTGTCTCACCCCCCTCATTACAGCTTCCATGTGGAAGCTGACACTGTCCATCTCCCTGGCTTCTGCCCCCAGCTGCTGTTCCTGTGTTACCCACTGCCCCCACTGCTGCTTCCACTGCACCGGCACCCCACTGGCTCTTCTGTCCTCCAGGACCCACTGTCCCTCTCTGTCCTTCCTGCTCCTGTCTCTGTCTCTCTCTCTCTCTGTCTCTCTCCCTGGTTTGCGGCCTGCTCGAGTTCTGCGCCGCCTCCTTGAGCCGCTTTATTTTGACTCAAACCGTACTGCACAACTTCCAGCTGAGCCACTCTTGCGCATTGGCGCAGTGTTCAAACATCGCATTAGCACTTTTATGCATGGACCCGCCCCCTTCGGGTTGTGCATGCTTTCATTTCCATTGCGCTGTGGCTCAGCGTGTTTTCGGTGGCGCAACTGGCCCCTTCTCAATATCGCAGAATGGCGCATTTTTGGAGTTGCGCATGCGCAACCCTGTTGCGCATGGCGCAACCCTTTTGAATATCTGGGCCTTGGGGTTTAAGGTGGACCATGGAGAGATAAGAAGCAGCATAGTGCAACTGTTCCTCTGTCCCAAAACTATCCCATTTGTGTCTGCCGCTTGTTCAACTGGCAAACTCAAAGGAAACTTAATTAATGATAAAAGACAGTTTAGTTTTGTTTTTTGGGAGAGGAGAGCTGATTTTAAAAATCTGGGAACACATAATTTAGGATTAGTGAGAGCACTTGGAGACCACAGATTAAACCAGGGAAAGTGAAAGTTGTCTTTTAGGTTTGCTATGACATATAGGAACATGGAGATATCACCATGACATATAGGAACATGGAAAAATCATTGATATCTCCACTGTCCAACTAAGACAGTAGTATTTATCTGGCAGAATATCCCAAAACACATGTTGTATAAACAGAACATGACGTGGCCTGACAGAAGATATCATATTTATCTTCACTTGAGGCCAGTGATATCTCATGAGTGGCAAAGCCACAAGTGAGATATCTTGATGTCATTGGCCTCAAGTGAAGATAAATATATCATCTTCAGCCAGGCCATGTCATGTTCTGTTTATACAACATGTGTTTCTGGGCCTCCTAATACTACCCTTCTTAACACAATCCCCCACATTTCTGATTTATTAGGTAGATGAGTGCCTCCCATGTAGCTCTGACATTTGGTCGATCCTTTAATAGCTGGCTAAAAATAGTTTTTTTAAAAAACAACTTGTCATTCCCCTTTTAGTGCAAGAGGCAGCTCCACGAGTGCAGTGCCCCCCCCCAAGCGGTTATGATATGTGGTGGATCCTGCCAAAATTGGGTAAAGAAATACCTGTTTAAAAGAAACTTATTTGCTTGATCCTGCTGTAATTCCTAAAGAAATACTTATTTAAAAAAAATGTATCTGGTTAATCCTGCCATTTCCTCAGCGTGTTAGGAAAGAAGCAGTTTCATTTCTGATGCAGTAAACCTGTGGCGTGGCTGAGCGCTGTCTATGCTGTAACAGAGGGATGTCCCATAGATTTAAAATAAGGCAGACTGCCTGTAAAAAGTTAGAAATATGTAGCTTTGTTCTTACTATCCTTATGTTTGTTTAAAAGAAGCTGCTGACAGAAGACAGAGGAGAATGAGTGAGTCGGCAGCTTCAGAACAGTCAATGCAAGCATCAGCGAGTGTTGCTATGTTTAGTTTGAAATCTTCAGGGAACATGCAATCTGGGTCACTGATGTGCCTTTGGAAAATTTAGTAAAAAAATATTAAACCGTTCAAAAGTTGTTCAAAAAACAATTTCCCATTATAGTTAATGATAAAACATATGTGTCTCACGAAAGCTGCCACCAGTACATTTTACTTTCACAAATGACCCTTTTACTTTCATGCTGCAGCCATCTTGTTTTCAGTCAGTGAGACAGAAAAAATGCTTGGTGTTTAAATTTAGAACCCCCTAGGTAAACACTGACTGTTGTGTTTACCTAGTCGGGTCCTGAGGATGCCAGCCCCATCTTTATTTTGGGGTAAAAACCCCAGAAATGCCATTTTAAAACTCAGAGCCCCAGTACTTTCACAAATTTTTAAAGAAATGTCCGCGACACTTTTACAAACAGGAAAGTGTTGTGCTGTTTCTTTGTGAAACTGTTGCAATTTGCAACAATAATTTGTCCAAAAACTGCAAATCTTTTCCATCAATCTGCAACAAAACGGTTTGGGCTTTGGGGCTGAAATTTGCAGGGTGGCAAGCCCTGGTCCCTTAGATGTGCCCTTTCATGGTTTGGTGCCAAAACATTAAACAGGCCCAAAGTTACAGCATTCCCAAAGTTGAGAAATTTCCCATAGGATGACATTGCAGCACCCACGATGCCTTTCAGTGACTGTATCTTGAAAACGAAGCAAGATATGGATTTTTCACTACTTACAGCTTAGTTCACCTTATGGTGAACTAACCTGTAGAAACAAGTTTGGAAATCATAGATCACATCAACAGTAGAATTTGTTTCCTACTTTCTACGGTTACGAAGATATTTGCAAATTAGTGTCACAAAATTCCCAAGTGTGCCTTTTCAGCATATTTTGGTGCCCATGTCTTGTAAATGATGAGATACAGATTTCATCTACTATCTCATTTGGAGGTCTAGCTGTCATGATTACAATGGTACTTGAATTTTTTTCATAGCTGCTACAGTTGTTGAGACATTGGTAAGTAAGTGTTACAAGGGTTCCTTGCCCTACAGGGCTGCTGCATGGCTCTGTAGTTATGTGTAAATTGAAGCTCAGGGCCCAGAGGGCCCTTGCTCCCACATATACATACAGTACCATTATGCAAAATATGGGCAATGTGAAGGGAGTGCAGGGCCCGGAGGGCCAGTGCTCCCACTAACACATACCAGTTACCAGTTACATTACACTTTTTCAAAAAGAAGGGAAATTCATTGCAAAATACTCCATTAATGCATTACTTAGGGTTCATAGCATAGTGACAAAAGCATGGAAATGCGGTGTTAAGGTTACCACCCCTATCACCCCACCCCCACCCTCCACACACCAACAGGCATCGGTTGTGCATTGGGGTTGTCAGGCCTAGCTCTCACCCTATTCTCCTATACTGCACCACCTCAGCTTGTTTACACATGGAATTGGGTGAGAGTTAGGCCTGACAACCCCAATGCACACCCTGATGCCTGTTGGTGTGTGGAGGGTAGAGGGTGGGTGGGTGGTGGTAGGGATATCCCTGACAACACATTTCCATGCTTTTGTCACTGTGCTAGGAACCCTAACTGATGCATTAACAGAGTTTTTTGCAATGAATATATTATACATACATACATATATATATATATATATATATACTGGCCCAGATATTCAAACTGCACTCAAAAGTAGCGTAACAGCAGGAGCAAGCACAAACCAGTTGCGCAAATGCGCAACAGGTGCGATATTCAAACATGGAGCAGAGCAAATAGCGCAAGCAACCAACATCTGAATATCGCACATACCGCGCCATCCAAGCAGAACCAGGAAGGGGAGAAGTTGAGCTAAAAATGTTAGCGCTTATGGCGCAAACCATGGAAGCTCAGCTGAGCATTCCAGAGCTGCCATAGTGCAAGCACAGCCCCCAGAGCAATGGAACTGCACATCCAGGGAGGCAGGCTGGGGCCCACCGCCAGCCATGCCACACATGGGCACAGGAACACACTGCAGAACCCACACCACACCGGCACACCCCAAGCACAGCATCACTGGGGGTGGGACGGATGATCCACATGCCCATGGGCCAACAAAGCATAGCAGAGCCCTGACACCCCAGCACAACCACTGGCAGGCAGAGAGTGCCACACCCAGGGGGTTGACAACCACAGTGCACATCAGCCCCCCGTATGCACAGTGCACCCTGCACTGTGACCCCAAGACACCACCTATGTGCAGTGACTGGCACTTCAGGAAACCATGCAGTCCCCCCAGCACTCATCAGCCCCGTGCAACACAGAAGCCTACAAGCTAGACACACCCTGTGCACCCAGCAGTGGGTGGCAGCAGACGGCAAGACCAACCGAAAGGCACTGCCATGCTGGAGATACCTCCCCATGCACACACATGCACACACACACACACACACACACATACCAAGGACCATACCAGCCCAGATGGCATGTACACCCCTGCAACTGAACACCCATAGCCAGCTGCAAATCAGAGACCAACACAGTATTCATATCAAAATAGAAATGTATATTTAAAGGACTAATCACAAAACCAAGTGAAACTATGTACAAGTGGGGGGGACAGGTAAAAGGCAGGGGTGTTCAAGGGGGAGGGAATAACAACTTGGAGAGGGAAGGCAGGGTGATAGGGATGGGAGAAGTGGGAAGGGAATGTGGGCTATGGCCCAGCTGGCTGCTGGTCCTCCCCCTGCTGGCGCCCCCTCCTGTGGCTCCTTCGCCGATCACCATGGCGCTGTATGGCCTGCAGGATCTCCTGGTTCTGATCTGCAACCTGGCTGAGGTGCCGAAGATACTGGGACATCCTCCTGAGTACCTCGAGGCCTAGGAAAATGGGAACACAGTCAATGGCTGAGACTGACCACAACCCTGAAAACCACCCAACCTGCAAGCCATATAGCCCAATGTCTCGCACCTGTGATGGCATGCACCCACCCACAGTGAACATGCACATGGCCATCACAAACAGGCGGCACCAGCTATGCGAACCACTGCCCACACACACTGCCCACATCAATCACAGTACAAACTAGGCTGGCAAGTGATGTGGCAATGTGGTGCGATGCCAGTTACACAGCTATGTGCCCAGTGCATGCCTGGACCACCAGTGATGCATACACAGACGTGCCGTGATACTGCACTGTGATGCAGGTCACCTGAGTCATGCCTACATACATGGATACATAGACAGTGTCAGCAGATAAGGGTCTATGGGACACCCAGTCTGTCCATTTGACCTTGTACGTTCACTCTGTTGTCCTATAAGTCCGTTCCCCCTTACCCCTGATCTCCAGAATTCCGTTATGGCTAACCCATGCATTCACAAATCCCGTGACCAAGTCAGCCCTCACCACTTCCTCTGGCAGGGTGTTCCACTTGTCCACCACCCATTCTGTGAAGAAATACTTTCTCATGTTTCCTCTGAATCGTCCCCCCTCCAACTTCATCCCATGCCCTCTAGTCCTGGAACATACTTTACGCTTAAAAATAGTGTTTTCCTGCACTCTGTTCCCCTGTAAGATACTTGTATGTCCCCATCATATCCCCACACCCTCCTCCCCTCCAGGGAGTACATGTTCAGTTCCGTCAACCTGTCTGCATAGGACTTGTGATGCAATCCATGCACCATCCATGTCGCCCTCCTCTGAACCCTCTCCACCCAGTCCATGTCCATACGTAGGTATGCTCTCCGGAACTGTACACTGTACTCCAGTGTGGGGACTCACTAGTGTTTTGTATAGTGGAATTATGACCTCCCCTTTGGTTGTGTCCAGCATGGCTGGTGGTCTTGCCCCCCCAGCATGCAATAGCATCCATGAAGTAATGATACTCACACTCCTCCAGCAGCTGGGTCTGATGCTGCTGCTGCTGCTGCTGCTGCTGTTGGGGCACAACACCCCCCGGCACCGGGGCCCTGGCATGGCCCACGTCACCCTGGTCCTGTGTCCTCACAATCCGGCCTGTGGGAGACATATGTTGAGACAAACATCAGTGTGACTCAAAAGCAGAGTGCCCCCTGCCCCAGTGAGAGTGCCTGCCCACACAGCCATAACTATCCATCGCACAGCTGCACACACTGACACACCTATGCACAGCCACCCAAGCACACACACACCCCTACAGAGAATATAGGTGCATAGATGGTACACTCACCTGGCCTAGGCACCACGCCCCGCCTGGCACGTGAACACAGCCGTGTCAAGAGTTCTGGCTCCCTCCAGCGGAGGTCACTGTACTGGTGCCGGCACTGCTCAGCAGACCGGCCCCGGCCAGTGACCTCCACCAGGTCAGTGGCCACTTGCTGCCACACGTGGGTCCTAGGCATGGTGAGGGGGGCCTCACCATACAGTGCCTCACAGTGGGGCTCCACCAGGGCCACCAGGTTGGCCACTTCAAGCTGGCTCCAGGACACCGCCCTCCCTCCAGCCATGGCACCAACTTTACAGCAGGCAATATGGCGCCCGCGCCGTAACCCCACGTGGAGTTGTTGCGCCAGAGACCACCACAGGCTCCAATCGCGCTGTTCAACAGCCGGCCACTTTTACATGGCGCTGTCACCGACAGCGCAATAGGGACGCATACATGACATGCCAACAGCGCCCAGGGTCAGAGGGCATACATAAGGTCATGGCGCAATGACGCAGGCTACGCACAGCGCCATGGGATGTATAGGCATCCTGCGCGACTGTCAAGCTGAGCACCAGTGCCACAGTGGACTATCGCGCAGTAGTGCCACAGCGCCATATAGTGCCCAGTGTTGTAGCGCCACTGGCACAATGGTGGCCATGGCCTGAATCGCCTATCGCGCTCAGCAGGTCTGCAGCATGATAGACGCATGCGTAAGCTGTCTGGGCATGGGCAATGTGGTGTGGCACGCAGCCACAAACCTGTGCCATTGGCTCAGCCGGACCTTCCGTATTGTGCAAAGCGCAAATACGCGATATTCAGCCGACATATGCAAATCATCCGATCAGCCATTCAAAGGCGCAGTGGCGCGATTAGCATGTCATTAAAGTTGAGCCACACCTCATTTGCATGTGTTGCGCTATAAAAATGTGACTGTGGGTGGTGCTGGCCAGATTTGGTTACTGCAGGTGAGAGGTGAGTTACATGCTGTGTGATGCTCAGGACAATGCTCATGGGCGGAGGATGATAAAGGCTGAGGGGGCTGAGCATGAAAAGGGCACTTAGAAAGGGACAAAGGGCACCCTTTCTATCAGTATCTGCCATGCGGAGAGGAAACGGGGCTTCTGCACCCCCGGGCCGGCAGCTATGCTCATGGGGAAATGCTGTCGACTGCACAGTGACAGGTGTCCACTTCCACCCATACAGATCACCATGACTGACCAGAGCCAAGCTGAGGGTGTGGACGGCGGGCATAGGAGGAGGCCGAACTTCACCACGGCAGAGACAGAGGCCCTCTTCCAGGCCTACCTGGAGGATGAGCCAACATTGAGTGGACGGAGGGGCACCCCTCAGGAGCATGCAGCTGCATGGGAGGGGGTAGCTCGGGCCGTCAACCTGCACGGAAGCCACCAGCGCTCCATGCAGGAATGCAGGAAGAAGACGGGGACTGACCGCAGGAGGCTGAAGGAGAAGGTGGCAGCCTTCAGTGTGGCACATGCTGGCACTGGTGGGAGCCCACCAGTGGTGTTGCAGCTGACCTCACAGAGGAGACACTGGTCGCGGGCCATGCAGCCGAAAAGCCATTGCAGTGGCGCACTCAGGCGAGGATTCCAGACAGGTGGAAGCCCATCACTGCACGGTATGACATGGTGATGTTGTTGGGGGCTGCTGTTCACATGCACTCACATGTACCTCTTTCTGTTACAGATCCTGTTCGTCTGCAGGAGACAGTGGTGGTGGTGGGTCCAGACAGTGAGGCAGACCTGCTGGACGTGGAGGAGGGAGCATCCACCCCGCCACCAGCCTGCAGGCACTGCAGCAGCATGCACGCTGGGCCAACAACCCGTGTCAGTGATACGGGTGCAGGGGTGCACAGCCTGTGTCACAGCAGTCTGGCATGCAGGTATGCCAGCATGCTGTGCCTATGGCAGTGGCACGCACCTGCACCATTGATGATAGCAGGCCTGCAATGGGCAGTGATAGGTGTGTGTCCCATGACAGACATATGGCAGGCCAGCACGTGCCCCTGGGCCTTCCTGGTTCACACCTGTGTACCAGCATGCTGGCACAGTCCCAGGCTGTGCCTGTCAGCACCAGTGGGGCAGCACCGGTGGCTGTGCAGGTGTCTGGCACTGTTGTCAGCATGGAGGTGGAACAGGTGGACCTGGGGGCTCAGCAGTTGGAGGGGCCGCAGCAGCAGTTGCACACCAGGTCTGGGGTACAGTGTCAAGCAGTGGCACATGTCCACCACCCTCTGATCCGCCCATACCTGGTCCTGGTGAACAGCGCCACCCTCAAGGGTGCTGTGCACCAGGACCATCCACACCCTGGGGGTCACGATGCCATTGGGGCACAGTACCCATTGGACGCGCACACCCACCTGCTGCAGGACTCGGTACAGCTGCAGGGGTGGGTTGCAAGGTCCGTGGAGGCACTGTCTGTGTCCATGGAGTGGCATAGCAGGGAGTGTGCTCGGGACCGAGCCGAGCTGGTCCTTATGCGGACGGATGTGACCGCTGCCATTGACAGGCTGACCCAGGCAGTGGTCTCTGTCGCGACGACACACACTGTCAGGTGCCCCTGTACCACACACCCACACAGTGCGCCTCCACTCCCGCTCCTGGCGCCGTGGCGACACCAGGCCTGTCGATGCCGGGTTCTGCTGTGGGATCCCGAGCACCCTGGTGCAAGTTTGTTTGGCAGGATGCAGACCCCTGCGGGCAAGGTCGCTGTTGCACAGTGGGACCCCTGGTGGTGCACCAGCGCCACCCGATGTGGCCCTGCTCAGCCTGCCAGTGCTGCTGGCCACGGCGCCGCCCACGCATCCGTGGTGGCCGTGGGACAGTGCTACCTGACTGAACTGTCTCCCAGTGCAGGCCCTGTCTGGTGCTGCCCTGTGTGCAATGTGTGTCATGGTGGGCAGTGCACTGCTGGGTGCTCTGCTCACCAAGCTGCACACGGACCACCTGCACACTCTCCCAACTGCTGTCCACAGGTGCGTGTGCATGATGATGCCTGCATTGCACTGTACACCAAGGTGCAGGTGCCCAGGTCCTGACACAAGTACATGGACAGTCCAGGTGGTGGGGTGGTTGGTGGTGCTGTGTGTTGGCAATGTCATTTCCGCAGTGCTGTGCTGCTGCCCATGTATGCTGCCTGGTGTGTGTGTGTGTCCATATGAGTGCTCTCTCTGATGGTGTGTTGGTATGCCTGGAACCTTCAACTCCCTGACCTTCATGCACGGTGTGTTCCCTGTGTGCCTGTGGTTTGCGCATGGACAGTGTTGCCTCGCGATGTCCCTTGACTTACCTGTGTTGGGTGTAGTGCTCTTCTGCAATGGTGTCCCAGTGCAGCTGGGCCTGCCGGGTCAGTCGGGGTCCCTCCGTCCCTAGGGGGCTGCTCATCACCCACATCACCGGCGCCACTGGCGTCCCCATTGCTGTCCCCCTCTTGGACCTGTATGGCTATCCCATGGTCTTTGGCCATGTTGTGCAGGATGCAACTGGCCAGGAATATCCCACAGGCCTTTTGGGGGCTGTACTGTAGGGCTCCGCCGGAGGTGTCCAGGCATCGGAAGCATGCCTTGAGCATCCCAAACACCCGCTCTATGTTGTTACGTGTTGCAGCATGTACCTCATTGAAACCTAGCTGTGCTGGGGTCATGGGGCACCGGTATGGTGTGAGCAGCCAGGGACGGAGTGAGTATCCGCAGTCACCTGTGTGGAGATAGTGGAGATCAGTGTCATGTCAGGTCCATATTGCCCATATCCTTGTGTGCCACTACCATGGCACCTGTGTCATTCCCACCCTTGCACAGAGTTTGCATTCCATACATGTGTACTCACCCACTAGATGACCCGTGGGATGTTCCCACTTGAATCAATGGCACAGTGCAGACTGGTGCCATATGAAGGCATCATGTCCCGCCAGGTGTGTGGCACAGACATTGATAATGCGCCCAGTGGCATCACACACCACCTGGCAGTTGACACTGGAAAGCCCTTTCGGTTCGATACGCCTGGCCGTCGGGGCCAGGTGGCGCGCGAATGGCCACATGGGTGCAGTTCTATGGCCCCTGGCACGCCAGGCATATGTGCTACCCTGTGGAACTCCTGCATGTTTGTTGTACGCCTGCCGCTGTGCTGGGGAATTGGATGTACTCCTAGTATGAGGCAGCAGTGCTGAGGAATTGGGAGGATGCGTGACATGGCTGACTGTGTAATGCCTGTGGTGTCCCCTGTCAGCCTCTGGAAGGTGTCCGTGGCGAGCAGGCACATGCAGGCTGTCACCTTGGTCTCCACGGACAGAGCATGACTCCGTCGTGAGGGTGCCTGCATCACATCACTGCACAGCTCGCAGAGCCCTCAGTGGTTGCCCTGTTCAGGCGGTACCGGCCACAATCTCGACATCTGTGTACAGTCAAGCTGATGCGGGCACGACACCGCCTGTCGGGGCATACCACGACGGGCCCCTCCGCAGCCACATCCCCTGCAGCATGGTGTCTCACCTCATTACAGCTTCCATGTGAAGCTGACACTGTCCATCTCCTGGCTTCTGCCCCCGGCTGCTGTTCCTGTGTTACCCTCGCTGCCCCCACTGCTGCTTCCACTGCACCGGCACCCCCACTGGCCTTTCTGTCCTCCTGGACCCACTGTCCCTCTCTGCCCTTCCAGCTCCTGCTCTCTCTCTCTCTCTGTCTCTCCCAGTTTGTGGCCTGCTAGAGTTCTTGTGCCACTTCCTTGAGCCTTTTTATTTTGCTCAAATCTGGTACTGCGCAACTTCGCGTTAAGCCTACTCTTGCGCATTGCGCAAGTGTTCAGATATCGCATTGCGTACTTTATGTATGGACTCGCTTCTTCGGGTTGCGCATGCTTCTTCATTTCCATTGCGCTGTTGCTCAGCATGGTTTTTCGGTGGTGCAACTGGCCCCTTCTGAATATTGCAGAATGGCTACATTTTTGGAGTTACGAGACGACAACCCTGTTACATGGCGAACCCTTTGAATATTCAATACTGTGTATATATATATATATATATATATATAGATAGATATCTATCTATTCTCTCTCTATATATATATATATATATATAGATAGATTGATATCTCATCTATTTATATAGATAGATAGATAGATAGATAGATAGATAGATAGATAGATAGATAGATAGATAGATAGATAGATAATACTGGCACGGTCTTGCCAGTATAGTTAGGGTGAAACAGCACTTCTTTCTTAAAGTCTAAACTTTGAGCCTTAATAACTTTGGAGCCATTCAATGGATTTGTATGACATTTGGCATGCATGATCTCTAAGGGTAGGTCTCTTGACCTGTCAAGTATTTGGGAATCCATCAAGTGGTTTCTGGGATATAAAGTGTTGAAAACACAGAAACATCAGGATTGTTTGACATTTCTTTCCTCACCTGTATCTCAGGAATGCTTTTATGTTGTGGTCTGAAATGTTCAGGATAGAAAGCCTTTGGGTCACAGATGTGCCTTTTGTAGGGTTGGTGAAAAAATATTAATCCATTCAAAAGTTATGACATTGTTAATTTTCTCATTGTTTCCTATGGGAAAATTTATATGTCAGGTACGAAAGATATATTTTTCTTACAATAGGAGTATTGTCTGAAAAATAACAGCTTATTTTTGAACAATAGAACTACTGTGCAAAATACTAGCTTCTTTTCACAAAGAATGCTGGCATTTTTCATACAGTTCACAGTCCTACGATTGATTGAGCTGTGTTGCAGCCATCTTGTTTTGCCGCTTAGCGAGGATGCTGAGGTACTGAACATTTTAAACACAAAAAAAAAATCAGAAAACAGCTAAAGAGAACCTCTTTAAGTGTTTTCTGATAATTTTTTTGTGTTTTAAGCTGGACCCAAAGAAGTTTTTCTCTCCAGTGCCAGCTTATACAGAGAATGGTTTGGAGTCCATTCTCTGTTTGGGAAGAGCAGTATTTTCTTGACATCTTCTGCCACAGCTGGAACTTGTGCTGCCAGCTGCAGAGTCATGGAAGACCTACTCTGGGTGCTTTGTGCGCATAATACATAATGTCTACTGGGCATACTGGGAGCCCACCCCAGTGTCCCCAAATGTATTATTTATTTTTAAATGCCTGTGAAAAGCAGAAAACCATCCCCTGTGTTTTTTTCTTTGATGCAGAATCCTGCATCGAAATACAGTAATGTGCCTCACAATGCTTTCTGATACAACAACCACCATGTGGTACATTACAGTACTTCAGTGCAGGATCCTGCATCAAAATGTGTGAACTTTTGATGCAGGATCCTGCACCCATCTACTCTGCCCCTTTTCATTGGGGTGCCCAATACACGTGCCCATCTGTACCCCCCAAGTATTGTGGCAGACTTAGAGCCTACCCCAGTGTGCCAATATATATATATATATATTTTAATTTAAAACCCCAAGCCCACTGTGATTGCTGATAGGGTGCCCAATACCCTTGTCAGCATGATGACCCCCCTAAATTTATGTGGCACACTGGGAGCATACACCAGTGTGCCCAAATTCAAAGCCCACTCTGATTGCTGATGGGGGTGCCCAATCCCCCTGTGGACATGATGATCCCCCAAAACAACTTATGTGGCACATTGTGACCCCACCGCAGTGTGCCCAGTACCCCCAAATAAAACCTGTAAAAAAAAAAGAAAACTGCCCTGATGATTTGTTTTCTAAATAACTGTAATAAAGGAAACCATCCCTCATAGTCTCCCCAGTCCTCCTCCCTCATCCCCACCCTCTCTCTGTGCACCTACCTCCCCACATGCCCCTCACTCATACGTACCACCCCAGAGGCCAGGATCAGAAATTTTCCATGGACCGGGAACACGTCTGCACACTTCAAAGTTCAACCGTAAACTGAAGAAATTGAGGTAAGCCATATAATGGGTCTCAGTGGGAGGTTTCAGCTTAGGTTGATATCTTGGCCAATTTTAGCCCCAAATTGTAAGCAGCGGGTTCTTGGGACTCCTCCTCATGAGCATGTTACTGCCATTTAATTTCTCAGTCCCGAAAGTTGATTTTGCGGTCGCTGCACGGAATCCCTGTTCAGGAAAGATTCACAAAATGATAATGCCAGTGTTCATGAGGTTGGGTCCCTAAAAGCCCATGTTACAATTTTGGTGAAAAAATTCCCCAAAATAACTGTGTTATGAGCTTGTGTTGCACTGTTTTTACACACGCTCGTAACTTCACCACTTTTTAATATTTTAACTCCAGATTTTCAACATTGGCATTTTTAACAGCTCCTTATGAACAGCATAGCTGTCATTTTTCACATACTGCCCAAAATGTGTTTTCTCACCTGTGGCACAGAATGGCGCAGTCACTGAGTGTAATCAACTTTTGGAATGGATTAACAAAATGACAGTGCCACTGTTCATGAGGGAAGGACCCATAAAACCCATATTAAAAATTTGGTGAACAAATTCCCAAAGCATGACTGCGTTATGGGCATGCATTGCACACCTTCTACACACATTCATAACTTTGTCAATTTTTCACATTTTCACTTCAGATTTTTAACATTGCCATTTTTTTTCACATCACCTTATGAAAAGAACAACTGTGATTTTGCACTTCCTGTCCAGAATGTGATTTCACACCTGTGGCACAGAATGGTGCAGTCACTGTGCAAAATCAACTTTTGGAATGGATTAACAAAATCAAAATTGCACTGTTCATGCGGAGAGGTCCCATAATGCTGATGTTGAAAATTTGGTGAAAAAAATTCCAAAAAATGAGCTCATTATGAGCATACATTGTGCAGTTTCTACGCATGCTCATAACTTTGCCAGTGTTTCCCATTATTCACCCTGTTGTACTATTTGGATGGAGGGATGGGAGCACAGGGTCCAAAGGACCCTGCCTCCCACTGTAACATATGGATAATGTTGTACTATCTGGATTGAGGAATGGGAGTGCAGGGTCCAAAGGAACCTGTGTTCCCATCAAGACATATGGATATGGTTGTACTATCTCAGTGGAGGGAGGGAAGCACAGGATCCGAAGGACCCTGTGCTCTCACTATGAGATATGGACAGTGGTGTACTATCTCAATGAAGGGATCGGAGTGCAGGGTCTAAAGGACCCTGCTCTCCTTGAACACTGTGCTCCCACCATGACATATGGACACTGTTGTACTATCTGTATCATGGGATGTGAGCTCATGGTCCAAAGGACCCTGTGCTCCCAATATGACTTGTGGAAAGTGTTGTACTATGTCAATGGAAGGCTGGGAGCATATGGTCTGAAGGACTTCATGCTCCCACTGTTAATGTGGACACTGTTGTACTATCTGGATGGAGGGATGGGAGAGCAGGGTCCAAAGGACCCTGCACTCCCACTGTGACATATGGACACTGTTGTACTATCTGGATGATGGAATGGGAGCACAGGGTCTGAAGGACCCTGTGCTCCCTCAGTAAACTGAGGATACATTTATACTATTTGAGAAAAGGGAAATTATTTTCAAAAACATTGTTAATGCATCAGTTAGGGTTGCTATCACAGAGGCAAAAGCAGGGAATTGAGGAATTAGAGTTTCCAACTGTAATGCCCCACCCCATGGGTTCTCACCCCTACCACCCTATACCCATCCCCCCACCCTCCACACACCTACAGGCATCGGGGTATGCCATGGGGTCATAATGTCTAACTCTCACCTCCTTGTCCTGTACTGTAGCATGTAAGCATGTTCACATGTGGAATGGGGTGAGCATTGGGCCTTATAAACCCATGGCACACCCCGATGCCTGTAGGTGTGTGGAGGGTAGGGGATGGGAGTGGGGTGGTAGGGGTGGGAACCTAGGGGTGGGGCATTAGGGTTGGAAACCCTAATGCCTCATTTCCCTGCTTTTGTTGCTGTGGTATCCACCCTAACTGATGCATTAACAAAGTTTTTTTTGCAATGAATATATATTTATTAATTTTTATTTATCGAATTGATTCACCAGGAAAGGCTCACTGAGCAAAATTATGCTCATCTCCCAGTGTGACCTGGGGAAAGTTACAAGAGGAGGATAACACACATGTTTATCACAATAACAAATTAAACAGTTATTCAGAAGAGAATGGAATACTTGGTTACAACATTGGTAACAGTCAGCTAAAAGCACATACCAGAGGTATACATACAATTTCCAGACATACATACATACATACATACTTACATACATACATAAACTGCAGATTGGTGCTGTGAATTAACACTTGGGACTAAATCTAGGCAGGACAGAGAGAGGCAAGAGTAGGAGAGTAAGTGTTATAAATATATATATATATATATATATATATATATATATATATATATATATATATATATATATATATATATGTATACAGTAGATAGATATCTATATAGATAGATAGATAGATATCTATATATAGATATCTATCTATATATATATATATATATATATATATACATCTATATATCTATCTATCTAGCTATACTGTATATATATATATATCAGCTTCCAAGGATAGGGTGGTGCGGCTGGTCAGGCAGTGGAACTTGGGAAGGGGGGACATTAATTTATTGAGTGCAGGCACAGTTTACCATGAGGTAGTTTGCCAGCACAGTTGATAGGGAATGGGTAGAAGAAGAGTGACGAATTTGAGGGGGGAAGCATTCCAGAGTTTTGGGAATCAGTGTGAGAAGGCTGTTTGTCCAGCAGAGGTCTTTTGTCTGGGAATATTTAGTAGTCAGGTGTCAAGGGACCAGAAGGCATGAGGGAGGGTGGGAGCTGACAACAGTATGGAGGAGAGGTAGGAGGGGAGGGCGCCAAGCCAGAATTTTGAGACAAACTTGGAGCAGTGTAGTTGTCTGTGATTTTCAAGGGATGGGAAGATGAGGGAGTGGTAGAGGTCACAGTGGTGGTAATGGGGAGGCATCAAGAGTGAAGCAGCAGAAAGCATTAAGAGGGGGTTTAGTTTAGATAAAATGGATTTAGGTGCCATGCTGTAGACTAAGTCACAGTAGTCTAAGGAAGGGAGGATCATCTTCTGCACTAGTTCCTGACTAGCCAAAAAAGGGAGACTAGAGCGGTTCCTGTAGAGGGCACGTAGCTTGGGGCATAGTTTTTTTAAGATTGCATCAATGTGTTCGGAGAAGGTAAGGTGATGGTCGAGCCATACCCCTAGATACCAGAAGGAAACAATGTCCACCAGGGTTGTCCTGTCCAGAGTGTAGAAGGAGGAGAGTTTGGATAGCTGCTGTCTCATGCCGAAGGACATGGTGACAGTTTTTTTAGCATTGAGAGAGACAGCTGGTGCAACCTGAACCAGAGTTGGATTTTAATGAAGTCTGTCTGGAGGTTGGATGCTACTTCTTCCAGGGAGGTGCCAGTGGCGAATAGGACAGTGTCATCCATGTACATGTGTATAGATGAAACTCTGCAGTTTTGTGGCAGGTTGTTGAGTAAAATGGAGAACAGGATGGGGCCAAGTACTGACCCTTGGGGGACACCAGTAGTCATGGGGAGGGGGGAGGATGTGGCATCTGCAATTTTTACTGCTTGTGTTCTTCCTGAGAGGTAGGCACTAAACCAGTTAGTGGCTGAGATAGTGAGGCCTGCATATGACAGGCTTGTTAACAGCAAGGGATGGGAGACAGTGTCGGAAGCTTTAGCAAGATTGACAAATATTGTTGACGAGATCTGCCCTCTATCCATTCCAGAGAGGATGGTGTCAGTGAGTCTTAACAAGGAGAATGTAGTGGAGTAGCCCTTTCTGAAACCAGAATGAAACAGCGTGAAGATGTTAGAGTCAGAGAGAAAGGAGGTAAGTTAGGTGAGTACCAGGTGTTCTTGTAGTTTAGCAAGGACTGGGAGCAGAGACATAGGGTGGTAGTTTAAAGTGGAGGAGGGGGAGTCCCATTTAGGGAAGGGAATGACAGCTTTGTGTTTCCAGGCCTGTGGGACAGCAGCAGTGGTAAAGGAGAGGTTTAAGAGATTAGCAAGAGGTGCTGCTATGGCTGGTGCAGAGAGGTGAAGTAGTTTGGTGTTCTGCCCATCAGGGGAATTACATTTAGATGCATTTAGAGCCAGTAGGGCCTCGAGGGCTTCAGTTTGTGTGATAGGTCGGAAGGAGAAGGTGCAAAGCCCTAGCGTGTTTGAGGCTCCTGCGATAGGGTCGGGTGGAGCAGTGGGTGGCAGGGAGGAGAGAAGAGTTGAGGCACAAGAGGTAAAGCATGTTTTGAACTTGGCAGCAACCGCCCCTGGGTCTTAGAGGAGTAAGTTGTTTACTTTTAGGACTGGTGTTGGATTTTCAGCCGGTGGGGAGAAGAAGGAGTAGATGACCTTCCAGAACTTGGATGGGCTATTTAAATTTGACTGGAGGGAGGAGTTGAAGTATTCTTCTTTAGTGAGCCGAGTTGCTCTGGTGCACTTGTTAAGCAGCACACGGTACATGGTGAAGTCTTGTGGGAGGCGCAAAGACTTATGCATTCGCCATGCTTTGTTGTGGGCATTTTGGCAGGCTGTAAGTTGTTGGGTGATCCAAGGCAGGTGGTTGCCATGTACCCTTGAGCAACGCAGTGGGGCATGTGTATTCCAGACATTGAGGAACGTGTCTTTGGAAGTGTATGAGGGCATCATCAATGGAGCAGAGTGAAGTGGGAGTGGTCCAGTTTGCAAGGGCTTGGTCTTCAAGCATGGTGGCAAGATTGAAGGATTTATAAGACAGTTGGATTAGAAACCTTAGGGCAGATGTGAGGTGGTAATTTTCCTGATCAGGTAAATAATGTGGTGGTCACTCAGGGAATCAGGGAGCAGACCAGCTTGGATGACCCTGTGGGGGCGGGTGGTGAGTGCCAAATCTATTAATGAGTGGTTCTCAGATTTGGGGTTTAGGCGGGTGGGCTCAGTGATGGATTGTGACAGATTTAGTGCTGAGATGGTGGTACGGGTTTTACTGAGAGAATGAGATAACCAGTTGTGGTTAAAATCCCCCATAATATACAATTCCCTCTTTGAGGTTAGAGAGGAGATTTGCATGAGTAGGTCAAAGAGAAGATGCTGGAGTGCCCGGCTGGCAGTATACACTGGTTATGTAAATAGGGAGTGAGAAAGGTAGATCCAGGTGAACCAGTATAAGTTCATGGGCTTTAGGTTCAGACTTGGCTATATCTATGGAGAAGAGTAGTTCGGCTTTAACATAAATGGCCACACCGCCGCCTCTGTTAGCCCTGTCCTGGCGGGTCATGGTATAACCTGGGATTGAGAACAAGGGCACAGAGATATTTTTGTTCTGCCATGTCTCAGACAGGATGATGATGTCAGGGGTATAGTGGGTCACAAGTACCTGGAGGGAGTCGAGTTTGGGGGCTAGGCTTCTTATGTTTAGGTGCAAGAGGCACAGGCCATGTGGGAGGGGGCTGCCACTGGTGTTTGTGGTAGTGGATGAGTTTGGAGAGGGTCCAGGTGAATTTTGCATGGTGGTGGTATGGTGGGGACCTCTGTTTGTATGTATGTCCCCAGCTGTGAGGAGCAGGAGGGTAATAGTAAGGTAGTATCCCATAAATTGTAGCCACAAATAAGTGGTTGAATGCCATTTTGTATGAGTACGCGTGGGGCTGTAATACGTATGATGGGAGGTAAGTAGTTGTAGAATTATCCAAGTGTGTGAAGGATAGATATATATATAAACCATATATATATATATATATATATATATATATATATCATGGTAGCACGGTAGTGCTACCATAGTTAGGGTTGAGGAGCCATTTACATGTTAAACCCAAAATTTTGCACCTTAATAACTTTGCAACCATTTTATGGATTTGCCTGAAATTTGGAATACAGGATCAAGAACCATACGCCTTGGGATCTTTCAAGTTTTGTACTGGTCGGATACACGGCTGTGGAGTTATTAAGCATGATCTGGACATGCGTCTACGCTTTTTCTGGAATTCTACGGTCGCGCCTACAGGTCACACAGTTTGCGCGACCAGCCCGAAATCTTCAGGGAACATGCAGCCAGGGTCCCCAATATGCCTTTCAAAGATTTCATGAAAAAATGTTAAACTGTTCAAAAGTTATGACAGTCCGAACTTCTGTTTTTTTCCCGTAGGATAACATTATGGCGTTTGCGGCGACTTTGAGGGTCCATATCTCGAAAACGGTGTGAGATACGGAGTTTTTGTCAAAAAATTATAGCCCCCAGCTACATATAAAACTAGCCAGGAAAGTGATAATACACATAACTTAAATTTTTTTTCTATGTCGTACGGTTACTGAGATATAAGCAATTTACTATTACAACTACTGATTTTTGTGTTCCAAGAGTCATTATTTTGCATACATTCTTTCTGCTCACTGTCTTTCTCTATACAGTTTTTTGGGAAAAACAGCCTGTGCACTTACATTACTCTTACCATTACCGGTTCTGCTTGGTTCCGTGCCACGTTCACCGTTCGCGTTCGCCACCATGTCGTTACCCTTTGCATTTTCATTTCGGTTGCATTTCCATTTTTTAACATTTCTGTCTACAGTACTGTTCCTCTTTCTGTTTCGCTTTGCGTCACCATGCACATTACGATTTGTGTTTGCGGGCACAATGTTACAATGTGACAAGACATCACCCCCACGCTCACTCCTCTGCATTACATTCTCTATTTTTCATTATCATTCTCAAAAAGAAGAGAAATTAGAGGCAACAAACTCTGTTTAATGCATCAGTTAGGGTTGTTCCACAGCGACAAAAGTGAGGAAATTCAATGTTAGGGTTGAAACCCCCTTTGCACCCCTCCAGCCCACCCCCCAACTGGAATCGGGGTGTGCATTGGGGTCATCGGTCCTGTCACCCATTCTCCTATTCCTCAGCTTCTTTTCACATGTGATGTGGTGACACTCAGGGCCGATGACCCCAATGTGCACCCCGATTCCAGTTGGGGGGTGGGCTGGAGGGGTGCAAAGGGGGTTTCATCCCGAAAACATCGAATTTCCTCACTTTTGTCACTGTGGGACAACCCTAACTGATGCATTAAACGGAGTTTTTTGCTTCTAATATATAGGGTTGAGTGCAAACTTCTATGATAAACCTGAAAATTTTGAACCTTAATGACTCTTGAACCATTCAACAGATTTGCACAGAAAGTGTCATGCATAATCTCTAGGCATAGGTTTCCTGACATGCCATATTACATGTGAATTGGTTTTATGGTCTCTGAGATACAGAGCATCACATAATCCTAGATTTACCAATATTTTTACATTTCTTTGTCCACCTGTATCTCAGAAATGGTTTTAGGTTTTGGTCTGAAATTTTCAGGGCAGAACGCATTTTGGTTACAACCATGCCTTTCAAAGGTTTGGTGAAAAAATATTACTCTGTTCAAAATGTATGCAATTTTAAATGTTCCCATTATTTGCTATGGTAAGATTTATATGTCTGGCATGGAAGTTAGAACTTTAGCATGATAGGAGTACTTTGCACAAATTACCACCTTCTTTTCACAAAGAAGGTAGTAGTTTGTGTAAAGTACCATCTTCTTTGTGAAAAGAAGGTTGGTTGTTTTCGCAAACTTCAGCCTTGTGCGTAAAGTGGTACTCCCTTGTGTCCTCCATCTTGTTTGCTGCTTAGCGAGGATCCTAACTGGCAGAAATTGTAAAATAGAATTAAAAAGAAAAAAAAATCAAACCATAGTGAAAGAGGAGACGTTCAGCTGTATTGTAATTGTTTTTTAAGTGGTTCCAAACAAGTCCCGAAATCACTGGTGCCAGCTCAGCCAGAGAACGGCTTGTAGCCCATTCTCTGTATGAGAAGAGCAGTATTTTCTTGACTTCTGCAGCCACAGCTGAAACTTGTGCTACTGGCTGCAGAGTCAAAGTTCACCCGCTCTTTTTTTTGCTGCTTTTTACTGGCAGCTTCTCCTGACGTCAGGGTGCCCAATCCCCAAGTCAGCACAGCAACAACCCCCCCCAACTTTGGGACACTGGGTAGTCCACTCCTAGTATCCCCAAATTATATTTACAACAGCCAACATTGAGGTGCCCAATCCCTGCACTGGCACAGCAACAACAACCCCCACAACCACGGGACACTTGGTAGCCCACTCCCAGTGTCCCCAAATTATAATTTTTACCCTTTAAAAACAGAAAACCACCCCGTCTTTTTTTTACACCTATAAAAAAGAAAACAATCCCTCATCATCTCTCCCCATCCTCCTCCCCCATTCCTACCCTCCCTCTGTGCACCCACCTACTTGCAACCCCCTTAACCCATACTTACCTCTGGAGGTTGGCGCTGTCATCTTCTCTGGACTATGAACATGTCTGCCGTCTTCAAAGCCGAACTACAATCTGAGGAATCAAGGTAAGCACTGTATAATGGGAGTCAATGGGAGGTTTCTACTTATGTTGATATATTGGCAAATTTTAGGACTTTTTGCACCAAATTTTCAAAATGGGGTTCTTGGACCCCCACCTCATGAGCATAGTCACTGTCATTTTGTTTCTTGGTCTCGGAAGGTGATTTAGTGGTAGCTACACAGAATCACCTTTTGACACCAATTAATGAAATGACAGTGGCACTGTTCATGAGGTGGGGTCCCAAAAATCCCATGTTGCAAATCTGGTGAAAAAATTCCAAAAATGACCGCATTACGAGCATGTATTGTGCAGTTTCTATACACGCTTGTAGCTTCGTCAATTTTGAATATTTTCACCCCTGATTTTCAACATTGCCATTTTTTCACATCTCCCCATGAATAGTACAGCTTTCATTTTCCACATCCTGCCCAAAATGTGTTTTCACACCTGTGGTGCAGAATGGCATGGTTGCTGTGTGAAATCAACTTTCAGGATGGATTAACAAAATCACAGTGCAACTGTTCATGAGGGGAAGTCCCAAAAAACCCATATTGCCAATTTGGTGGAAAAATTCCAAAAAACTATCAAGTTACGAGTGTGTGTTGTGTAGAAACATAGACTTTGACAGCAGATAAGGACCGCTTGGCCCACCTAGTCTACTCATTTCCCTACCTATAGGATAAGCTGCAGATCTTAGTTAACAAACAGCCTATTTCTTCCTACCCCCCACAAGAATTGCCTTATGTCTGTCCCATGCATTCTTGAATTCTCCCACTGTTTTAGACCCAACACCCTCCTCAGGAAGGCTGTTCCATGCATCCACCACCCTCTCTGTGAAAAAAACTTTCTCACATTTCTCTTGAGTCATCCCTCCTCTATCTTCAAATTGTGTCCCCTTGTTCTTGCACATCTCTCTTTCTGAAAGATGCTACCCTCTTGGACTTTGTTGATTCCAATGAGGTGCTTAAAAGTTTCTATCATGTCCCCCCATCCCTCCTTTCCTCAAGCATATACGTATTACACTCCTTTAGTCTCTTCTTGTATGGCTTGTCTTGCAGGCCCTGCACCATTTTAATTGCCCTCCTCTGGACTGACTCCATCCTGTCTATGTCCTTGCGGAGATGGGGGCTCCAGAACTGGATGCACTACTCCAGATGGGGTCTCACCAATTGTCTGCACAGAGGGATAACAACTTCCTGTTTTCTGCTGGCGATGCCTCTCCCTATTCATCCCAGTAGCCCCCCGGCCCTCCCTACTGCCTTCTCACATTGCTTACTAACCTTAAGGTCATCTGATATGATTACCCCCAGGTCGCTTTCCATTTTTGTTGTTGTTACTACCCCCCCCCATTGTGTAATCTTCCCCTGGGTTGTTATTTCCCAGGTGCATTATTTTGCACTTGCTGGCATGGAATCTAAGCTGCCATACTTCTGACCATTCCTCCAACCTTGCCAAGTTCTTTATCATCCTTTCCATGCCTCCTTGTGTATCAACTCTGTTGCAGATCTTTGTGTCATCTGCAAAGAGGCATTTTTTTCCATCTAGTCCCTCTGCAATGCCACTTATAAAGACATTAAAAAGGACTGGACCCAATACTGAACCCTGCGGTACCCCACTAGTAACCCCTCTTTTTTCAGAGTGGACTCTATTTACAATTACCTTCTGTGTCCTTTTGTCCAGCCAATGTTTTACTTAGGTACCACCCTGGAACCCACTCCCAGGCTGGTTAATTTGATTATCAATCTTTTGTCTGGGACTGTATCAAATGCCTAGCTAAACTCTAGTTAGGCCATGTCAACATCCCCTCCCTGGTCTACTACTTTGGTCACCCAGTCAAGGAAATCAATTAGATTTGTCTGACTTTCCCACTGTGAACCCATGCTGCCTTGGTTCCTGTGCTCCACTGGCTTCTAGATATTCAACAATTCTTTACTTCAGACGTGATTCCATCACTTTCCCTACCACAGAGGTCAAACTGACAGGTCTGTCAGGTAGTTTCTATGCAAGCCTGTAACTTCAATTTTTCATGTTTTCACTCCAAATTTTCAACATTACCATTTTTCACACCACCTCATGAATAGTTTAGCTGTAAGTTTTCAAATCCTGCCAGAAAAAGTTTTCTGCACCTGTGGTGCAAAACGGTGTTACAGTTGCACAGAATTATATTTCAACAAGGATCTGCACTGGGTACATGTGGTGAAGTGATAAGAAGGATATGTTGAACATTTGGGGTGAAAATTATTTAAGATGGCACAGTTATGACTATTTGTTGTGAATTCACTGTGCCTGCTCATAACTTTATGTGTTTAACCACAGGGGCCAGAGACCACTGTATTTCCACAGCTAGATACATATGTGCATCTGTGGAGGGATGCGAGTGCAGGGTCCACACTCCCACTGTGACATATGGACACTGTAGTACTATCTGGATGGAGGGATGAGAGCACAGGGTCTGAGGGATCCAGCACTCCTTTAGGAAAATGAGGATAAAATTATATTACCTGAAAAAGAAGTGAAATTCATTGCAAAAAAACTCTGATAATGCATCACTTAGGGTGAATACTATAGGGAAATGAGGCACTAGGGTTTCCAACCTTAACACCCCACCCCCAGGGTTCCCACCCCTGCCACTCCACCCATGCTACTCCACCCTCAGCACACCAACAGGTGTTGGGGTGTGCCATGGGGTCATGAGGGTTAACTCTCTCCCCATTCCATATTCAAACAAGCTGTCATGGTACAGTAGAGGAGAATGGGATGAGAGTTAGCCCTCATGATCCCATGGAACACCCCAACACCTGTTGGTGTGTTGAGGGTAGAGTAGCAAGGGTGGAGTGGCAGAGGTGGGAACCCTGGGGGTGGGGTGTTAAGGTTAGAAACCCTAGTGCCTCATTTCCCTACTTTTGTCATTATAGTATTCACCCTAACTGATGTATTAACAGAGTTTTTTGTTGTGAATATATATATAAAAATATATGTTGTGTGTGTATGTGTGTGTGTATATATATATATATATATATATATATATATATACATATACATATACATACACACACACACACACACACACACACATACACTGTACTACTGTCACCACACTATCTCAACTGCAATCACAGAACTGGAACTCCAACAAATAAAGGTTAAAAATATCCACTTTGTAGCTTGACGGCTGCACTTACCAGCCCCAGCAGCTTAATTGCTGTAGGTAGAAGGCACAGAAACTTTCACTTCTCAGCCACACTATTGGGTGGCTGTAGCTATGTGTTCTAGCCCAAAACAATGGTGATGTTCACAGCCACCAAGTTTGTTCCTCAGCCAACACAGTTCTGTCCCTCCTCCCCACTCCCATTCTCCCAATCACCATGGCATCTCAAATGCAATCACAGAATCAAAGCTCCAAGACATAAAAAAAACAAGAAATTCCCTTTACAGCTTGGCGGTTGCACTTAGCAATTCCTGCTGCTCACTTGTGGTGGATAGAAGACACACAAACTTTTACTTTTGAACCCCTGACTACAGCCGTGTGACAGTAGCCATGTTTCTCAGCTCAGAACATTTTTTTTTGTATTCTTTGTTAACCAGGTAAGATCCTTTAGGAACAAGTGCCTGTTTTCCGGGCTCACCTGGGAACACTGAGGAGGTTATATGACTTGTTCAGAGTCGCACAGTATGCAGGTGGCGGGTGTGGAAATCAAACTCAGGTTTACTGGATGCACCAAGCCCATTCACAGTTCATTACTCTAACCTCTAAGCTCTACTGCCAGCCACCCCTCCTCCCCATCACCACACCATCTCAAATGTGCTCCAAGAATCTGAACTAACTCCAAGAAATAAAAATCAAAAGAAATCCCCTTTGCATTTGCAGTTTGGTGGCTGCACTTAAGAACACCTGCTGCTCACTTACTACTATGGCTGTGATGCAACAAAATTTAATTTTCAGTTGAAATGAGGGCCATTGTTGGACAAAGCACATGAAAAGAATCCTCCACAAGACTGAAACTGTTAAACACACAGGTTACAGCTGTGAAAGCCACCTCCATTTCAAATTGTTGCTGAGCAATCATTTCCTGCCTTTTCAAACAGTCATAAAAGCAAAAATAACTGACAACAGCATAAACGAGAGTGGTAAAGCAATAACCATGAAACCATAGCAATATTTACAGTTTCATCCCTTCTGATTTTGGGAAAAAAACATATTTCCAGGGGGAAAAAAGACAATATCTACTGACAAAAAATACCTGGGAATCTTCCCTTAACACTAACACATTGAGTGCTCAAACTGCAGACCACCCTCCACCATAATTTGCTGTTTTCTTTTTTAGCATTACATTATTTATTAAAAATGTTCCAAAATACAACAATAGAAAAAATAGTGCATTACATTAAAATATATTATATTACATTAAAGGGAAAGTAACCATTATAGGGGTCACTCAAATTGTGAAAGCCCATCAAACAATATTTCAAATGAGGTATTGGGCTTCCTTGTACGTGTCACTAATCCTGAGATAAGAATATCTAAATCAGTTGTAAATCAAAAAACAAAACAGCAGCCATGTAATGTAATCTTAAAACAGAAAGTGATGTCACTGAGGGACAGGCTGTATGGTGTTAATTACAGATTACCTCTCAGTGACATCACTTTCTGTGTCAAGATTCCATGAGATGGCTGCTACTTTGTTTTGATTTGCAGACAATTTAGATATTCTCATCTCAGGACTCCTAACACCTACAGGTAAGCTCAATACCTAGGGTTATCATCTGTCCTGATTTTCGAAGGACAGTCCTAATTTGGGCAGCTGTGTCCTGCAAAAACACATGAAAAATACTATGTCTTGACTTCATAGGAGAAAAAAATATTTTCTAATTTTTCACTAAGTGTTGCAAAAAACTATAATATGTTAACTAAAATACCTTAAATGACAAGAAACAATAGAAGCAATTAAGAAACTACAATACTTAGCCTCAATTCTGATTATATAGAGAAAACAAGTGTGTTGCATTGGTCAAGTTTACATACTGTCCTGCGAAAAATCATGTTTCAGTAAGACATGTCCATATATATATATATATATATATATATACATACATACACTGTGTGTGTGTGTATATATATATATATATATACACCTAACCAAGTAGTAATAACATAATATTTTAGGATTCATAAGAATTTTTAGACCTGATGGTGAGAAATGGTCCCCACACTTTATAATAAACATGAAGCTTGTTTAGGGCCATGCGAGAGAGGCTATCAAAGGAGGCCAATGTACTAATGGTTTGAATCCATTCATTAAAGGTAGGAACATCAGTAGACCTCTTGTTAATCTTTTTATTAAAGAAAAAAAACTTTTAATAACATTTCAAACCACAATCAGAAGGCACATTGGGGGTTCCACAAATAAATTACAACACAAATGCATAGGATAAAAGAGAGGTCTCAAGCAAAGGTTAGAACAACTCAAAAGTATGGTATGTGGTCTGCCCACAAAACATCTTAACATTTTAATTCAGAAAAATGAAGTGTATCACAGTGTGAGAGCTTCTTACCCTGCCTTGTGTCAACGTTGTCCTCCTCCTGCTGCCTGGGTTGCCTGATCAAGGGCACCCTGAAGTGATATTGACTAGGAGGTCCGGTGGGTGTGCACCTGTCTGAGAAAAGATATGTCCCCCAGGTTTGGTGATATTGATCCAAGGTACCCATATTTCTATGGGAAAGTCATTCCAGATTGGCCAGCTGTCCCACTGCTGTGAGCCACTTCACACATGAGGGGACTTCAGCAGTTCTCCACCTGCATAAGAGTAACCACTGGGCAACCACACCTGCTGCTATCACCAATGCATCAAAGGTGAATTTGGGGATCAAAAAGGCTGTTCTATATCTAACAGAAAGAGTGAGCCATCCAAGCCAATATCCTGTCCCCATAACGTGAAGCAGACTTTCACTATCTCCACCCAGAAGTCTTGGATAATGGGTCAGGACCACTATATATGTGAAAGGTGTGCCCCCAGTTGTGAACAGTGCCAGCATCTATCATGGGAGAGAAGGCCAATCTGGTGCAGAGCTGCCAGGGTACAATACCATCAACCTTGTTTTATACGAGGTGACTGTGGCTATCACATCATGCTTTATGAGTCAGAATAGGCAGGTAGCCCACTGAGTGTCCTGGATTTAGATCTGTAACTTCAGTTCCCATGTGGACTTAGAAAGGAGAGATACATCAGGTGTGTATTGTGTATATTGGCATATGTATGGCTAGCCCTGTCCTTGGATTTTAAAAGGTTGGCTTCTAAAAAGGGAGACTGATAGTTGAGCACTTGTTTCCTGTGTTTTTTCAAACCTAGTAACTGTCATACTTCAGATCGGGAGATACTTCCAGAAGTCCTGTTTAGGTAGGCCGCATATAGCTTGTAATGTGGTAAATGCCTCTACATGCTGGGCAGCTTGGGTAACAAGATCTTGTGTATGCCTCTAAGGGCCCAAGAAGGCCAACATGGGGTTTATGGTTTATGCACAGGCAATCATTCCTCCATAACAGTTTCAGCTGGGGGGAATGGGCTCTGTTTTGGGGTATTTGTGCATCCGTACCCTTCCCTTTCAGCAAAATATCACCACGGGGTAAGATTGGGTTAATTTTGGCATGGGGAAGAATAGGACGACAACTGCCAGTGGATTATTGGATATGCTCTGCTCATGCTGCAACCATAGTAGGGAAGTAGCTGAGGCAGGAGTACACCATTGCATAGTTTTGGTATTTATGTACTCTATGTGGTATCCGTAAAACCACAGGAGAGCCCATCCAACTCAAGACCAATGACTTCAGAGCTTCAGCCTGCTGAAATGGTGTGGTTTCCTTTCCTGTATGAAGTCTCCTATGACTCAATCCATGTCCCAGAACCCTTTTCTGTGACAGTGCAATGGGCAAATGAGACAAGAGATGAGTGATGTATTGTGTTACCATCATCTTGAAGGTCTCTATCTTAGCAACAAATTACAAGTTAAGTAGGTTCCAATGAGCTAATTGCACCCAAGTGGACTCTAGCATGGGAGCTACCATAGATTAAGCCAAATCATCATGCTAAGGTTATGTTGAATCTTAATGCCCAGGTAGGTAATGCTTTGGACTCACATTGAATTCCTCTCTCTACATAGAATTGAGAGGAGGCCAACAAGTGAATAGTGAGGATCTATGTCCTGTTCTTATTGACCCATAAGCTAGAAATCTGCAAAACTTCTTGTAGAAGGTTGAGCAATGGGTCAAGGGTGGCCTGTCCATCCCGTTGTAGGATGAGTAAGTCATCCACCTACAGCAGCCCATGATATTCCTGTCCTCCATAAACTATCCCTCTAAGAGAGGGATGCTGATGGATTGTGATGGCAAGAGGTTTTATGGCCATAACAAATAAGAATGAGGAAGAGAACATCCCTGATAGGTGCCTCTGTATAACTGTAAGGCTGATGAGCGTAGACCATTGGTGAGAACACTGGCTGTATGGGATCAATATAGCACTCAGATCCATTTGAGGTATTCAGAACTGAAGCCCATACATTCCAGGGTGCAAAGAAGGTAATGTCATTTGACTGAATTGAATGCCTTCTGGATGTCAACCACTATGGACACTGCTGGGGCCAGGGCCTGGCAAAGACATGCCAAGAGATTAAGCAGAATGCAGAGATGGTCCGAGCTTTCTCACTGTTTAATGAACCCTACTTGGGCAGGATGCATCAGCCCTTGAAGAACTGTTTCCAGCCTGGTGGAAAGCACTTTTGCCAGAATTTTTATGTCAGCATTGATAAGGGAAATGTAGTAGTAATAAAATTTATTTATGCAGTATAGCACCATTAGGACAATTCACGCCCTGTTTACAAGGTGTACCTATGCAATGAAACATATAAAATTCTGGTTTCCAACACTTGACAATGACTACCATATTACGAAAGTTGAATGCACAATTATAAAAAGAACAAGAGTGAATATACACATTTAACATGTCTGTAATTGCCCAGATCAGTGGGATCTTTGCCTTTCTTTAGCAGTAGGGTAGTGATGGTCTCCTGTAGGGAATGGGCAATGCACCAACCTGTTGGGAAGTCTGGAACACCTACAGGAGCAGAGGAGTGACTTTATCTTGAATTAGGTGACAGACCTCAATTGGGAGCCCACCAGGTCCTGGGGCCTTTCCTTTACTGAATGCTTGGATTGCCTACTTGATTTTAAGTTTTGTGATGGCCTTGTCCAGTGCTACACAATCAGTAGGGGCAATCCTGGGTATAGGAAGTTTACTCCAAAAGGTTTTTACACTGTCACTGGATGAGGTATCTGTGGAAGCATACAGCTCTTCATAGAACTGTTTGCATAATTTGAGTAACAGCCTGGATAACAGCACAAATCTGGCCACTAGCATCATGCAGAGCTGCTATGTGCACATCTGCCTATCACATTTTATTCCTGTACATGAACAACAGGCCTGTTTGTTCTCCACACTCCTAGAACACATGTCTGAGATGGAACATAGCTAATTCCACTTTCCTGGTAAAGAAGTCATTGATCTGCATTCTGGTGTTAACCAGTTTAGCTAACAAAGCTTGTGAGGGGGGATGCTGAGCCTTGTAGGAGGCCTCCAAAGCAGTGAAATATTCATCCAGGTTTCAGAGGTTCTCCCAGGCTCTACACCTCTATGCAGTGTAGCTAATAATCCAAACCCGCGTATAAGATTTTAAAGTTTTATAGACTGTGGCAATGGTTGTATCACCTGTCTGCTTGTGAGACAGGAATTCAGTCACCTTTGACTTTGCCCAGTTGGCAAACTGTGGATCACATAGGGGGAAGGAGTCTAGCCTCCATGATTTAGATTTGGGGGATGAGGTCTCCCACATCATGATAAGAGACACTGGAGCATGATCCAAGATTATTAAAGAGAAAATGTGGGAGGAAAGGGAACAATTCAACACTCCCAGAGATGTAAACCAGAGATTTATGTGGCTCAATGTAAGATGCACAGCCAAGAAGCAAGATTAGTCCTACGCCTAGTGTTCTGGACACTCCATGCATCAACTAGATGGATGGTATTTATACAAAAGCTACTTAAGGGCTTCTCTCACCTGGCCATGTGGTTCAGGATGCCCAGCACTATGGTCAATGAATTCATCCATTGTTAGACTGAAATCACCCCCTAACATCAGAGGGACACACAAAAGTATGGAACTGAGTAATCCCCTGGTTCAGGTCGTGAAAGAACTGATCATCGTCATGGTTGGGCTCATATACGTTTACCAAAGTTAAAGGACCTTGTGGAGCGGAGATTTCAGCCATGACCCACCTGCCCTCTCTTACAGCTAATGACTGCATGACAGACCATTTAAGGTTTCTGTGCAGCAGGACTGACACTCACCTTTTTTTACTGTAAGAAGGGCTGTGCACCTCCACTCCCACCCAGTCCCGGAGGAGTTGTGCAGCCTCAGCCTCCAGAAGGTGCATCTCCTGCAAGAAAGCTATTTGCACATTTAGCTTCTTAAGATGTGACATGACCGTCTTCCTCTTAAATGGGGAGTTGAGTCCCCACACATTCCAGGTCATGGCCTGTGTCTCACCCTTGGTCCCTGGCTGTATCTGAGATGGTTGCATTGGATTTCTGCATTCCACTGTGGGTCGTGCTTCCAGGCAGAGCAGGAAGAAGCCCCTGAACAAGGTTCAGGGTGATCCATTCCCTACATATTGTACACCCCTGAGCCAGCTAAGAATGAAACTTATTGTACATGTATTTGCTAGTAGTAGGACACTCAGTAACAAGTCAAACAGTAAAACAACAGAAACTGAATGAAGCCCAACAGAGGCTAAGGAACAACAATAAACATTTGCTGCTAAGACAACACAGAAACTACAGCTTCTAAGTCTTTTTCCCTTGCTGTCTCAGCTTCCCCAAATACCCCTCCCAAACCCTTACTACATCCCCAGCAATTACAGAACAAAGTACCATAATGGAATGCATACTGCAAGTGTCTATTCCTGGAGATCAGGGCATAGAAGAAGCATCTAGCCTTCACCCCACCCTTGTTTACCAGCAAAAGTTACTTGAGCAATTCACATGGGAGAGAGATACCTACCATACCACTCGCAGTCCCAATTGTGGGCCCTCACATTCCAGTAAGCATTTGATGGGAACTAGGACTCTGATCTTCAGATAAAGGGATTGTGACCTCCCGCAAGGAGGGAGGATGGTAAAAAGAAACTCTGGGGGACACCAGTTACTGCTTTCAGAGTGGCACGTAGTGTATGACAGAACTGACTTTGCTGCACTCTGTGGCAACATAATCGCTGAGGGAAGTAGGGGACAGCAATTGGAAGTGGAGTTGAGAGAAAACCAAGAACAATGCATGGGGAGGGCGGGGCTGCCAATATGCATGGCAGTTATCAAGGCTACCATATGTGTATATCTGGGTGGCTCTGACTGTGCCTGTCACACTAGGTACTGGGGACTGTTATGGATTGTGTCAGTATGCATCTTCAGGCCCAGAGCTAAAGCAGCTATTACTCCCCCCCCCAAAGACCCGGAACAACAGAGATGGAGAATCATCATCCAGCTATGGAGACACTTACTCAGTGCCGAGGGACACAGTCAGACAAACACTGGTAGAGCAGATACAGCACATAGTTTAATGACGTACAAGTGCTGTATGATGCCTGTGTCCCTTGATGATTTCTCCCTCACAAAAAAATGGCCCCATTTACAAAAAACTTAAAGAGGACAGGAAATGAGTTCTAATATGCAGCTGTTTATAATGTTACCACTTACAGAAATTATATCCATCAGCCTGAAAGCTCCATATGTAACTGTACCTCAATAAAATGTGATGTGAAAAGCAGTATTTTGTATTGTTTTGATTTTATGGGCAGCATCCTGTTACTGTTCTCTTCATGGAACCAGTGATCTGGAGTTTTAACTGTGTCACAGTTTGAGCAAAGAACTCTAAGCATAGTTCTGATAGGACAATAGCTCGCATTTAACATTCTGTACTCAAACTGTGACATAGTAAACACTCCAAATTACTGGTTCCATGAAGAGAACTGTGCAAAATGTTGTCCATAAAAAGAAAAGAATTGAAAACACAGTTTTTTACATCAGTGTTTGTTAAAGTACAGTTAAATATGACTCTTTTGGAGGCAAGTTTATAATTTCTCTTACTAGGAACATTACTAACTGTTGCCAGTTACCACAGATTTCCTGTCCCCTTTAAGGGTGACATTCTTCTACCCCCTCAATCTGAGTCCCTCTCTATGCGAGCTTAAACTGCACCATGAGTTACATTCCAGAAGCACCTCTGACTCCAGAAACCCAAAGACCCAGTGAATTCCTCCTAATGAGGCTGCTTCATATAAGAGATACAAAACATTTTTTTCCTCAAGGAAAAAAAAGAGTCGGTCCCATCAGTGAAATGGGGGGGCTGTGGAGTTGCAACACCCAGCACTTCATGGCACATGGGAAAGGCTCTTCTGGATCTGCCCAGTTTGCTAGGAGGAGTACATCTATCCCTTGGCCATGCTTCCCCTATGTGCTTCTTTGTGGTAATGCAGTACCTCAGATTGCAGACCCTGACAGCCTTGCTGGCATGCTTGTAATGCCACTGTGGGTGAGCATCCCGCTGTGCTGGGAGAGGAGCTTTGGTGAAGCAGACCTCAAAGCATGCATCTTGAGGGAAGTACTCATACTCTTGTGGTGGAAGGGCAGCCTGGGTCCCACTCCACATTGCCCCACAAACATGTGCATGTTCATGAAGCAAGTAGCACAGGGCTGCAACAGTACAGTGGAATACAACAATGAACAAGGGCCCTAGCTTCCAGTAAGCCTGCTGTTTTAAACACCACCCCCAGGAATCCACCCACCAGCAGCCTTCATGAAAAGGAGCAGAATCACCCCTCCCCCACCGACACACAATGGAAAATAAAAAAAGAAAAGAAGCAGCTCAAGCAGCTGGTCATGGAACCAACTCTGCAGAAGGCAATACTGGACCTTGTGCTCACAAACAGGGACAGTGTGATGGGGGTAACAGTGGGGGAGCACCTGGGGAACAGTGACCACCAGTCATTGTGGTTTGAAATCACAGAAAGAGCAGAACCAAACCACACAAAAACACGTATCCTGGATTTTAGGGGGTCAGACTTTGGGAAAATGGGGAGATACTTGAAAGAGGCATTAAGGGGAATGGGACAGGAATCAGGGGTTGAGGAACAGTGGGCAGTATTTAAAATGGGGATTACAAGAACAACAGAATTATGCATTAAGCAGGTTAGCAAGAGGAAAAGGAAGAGGAGACCATTATGGTTTTCCAAAGAGGTAGCAAAGAAAGTGAAAGCCAAAAAGATTGCATTCAGGCAATACAAAAAGACACAGGCAGAAGGGATAGGGAGAAGTACCAGGAGAAGCAAAGGGAGGCAGGGAGGTCAGTAAGGGAAGCCAAAGCTCAGACAGAAGAACACATTGCAAAATCAGTGGGTAGAGGGGACAAAACCTTTATAGGTACATAAGGAAAAAGAAAAGACAAAGGGAGGATAGTGAGACTGAAGGGGGAGGATGGGGCATGGAGGATGACAACAGTAAAGCTGACATATTGAACAGGTATTTCTGCTCAGTCTTTACTGAGGAAGAGGAGGGTAATGGGTCTGAAGGGAGTACCAGGGGTGAGAATGATGCAGAAATGGACACAAGTCCCTTTACATGAGAAAGGGTCCTGAAGGAACTGGAAGTAATAAGAGTTGATAAAGCAATGGGGCCAGATGGGGTGCACCCCAGGGTCCTTAAAGAACTAAGAGAGGTGGTGGCTGAACCTCTGGCTATCCTGTTCAGACGATCACTGGAAACAGGGGAGGTACCCAAAGACTGGAGGACAGCAGATGTAGTCCCCTTATACAAAAGTGGGAACAAAGAGGAAGCAGGGAACTACAGACCAGTCAGCCTCACCTCGGTAGTAGGGAAGATCATGGAAGCACTACTGAAGGAGAGATTGGTGGAACATCTGGTTGTCAATGGACTACAGGACCCAAGGCAGCATGGTTTCACCAGGGGGAGGTCATGTCAGACCAACCTCGTTGAATTTTTTGACTGGGTGACTAGGGAGGTGGATCAGGGGAGGGCAGTGGACATGGCCTATCTGGACTTCAACAAGGCCTTTGACACTGTGCCACATAGAAGACTATTACACAAACTGGGGAATATGGGTGTGGGCAGGACAGTAGTGTGGTGGGTAGGTAACTGGCTGGGTGGCAGGACACAGAGGGTGGTGGTAAATGGCTGTCACTCCACAGAGGGAAGAGTGACCAGTGGGGTACCACAGGGATCAGTGCTGAGACCAGTCCTATTCAATATCTTCATCAGTGACATTGTGCAGGACCTAGAAGGCAGAATTTCACTGTTCACTGATGACACAAAGCTCTGTAACAGAGTAGACACACCAGAGGGTGTAGACAGAATGAGAAGGGACCTGCAGAAACTTGAAGAATGGTCAGGGGTTGGCAGTTGAAATTCAATGCAAAGAAGTGCAAGATAATGCATATGGGGCACAAAAACCCTGGCACAATATATCAGTTGTGGGGTGAGGATATAGCATGCACCAAGCAGGAAAGGGATCTTGGGGTTATCATCTCTGATGACTTCAAGGTAGGGAAACAGTGTGACAAGGCAGCAGGTAAAGCAAATAGGATGCTGGGATGTATAGGCAGGGGGATCACCAGCAGGAAAAGGGAGGTCATAATTCCGCTGTACAAGACACTAGTGAGGCCCCACCTGGAATACAGTGTACAGTTCTGGAGACCATACCTACATAAGGACATAGGGTAGAGAAGGTTCAGAGGAGGGCAACAAAGATGGTGCATGGATTGCATCACAAGTCCTATGAAGACAGGTTGAAGGAACTGAACATGTACTCCTTGGAGGAGAGGAGGAGAGGGATATGATAGAGACATACAAGTATCTTACAGGAGGAACAGGGTGCAGGAATACACTATTTTAAGTGAAAAGATGTTCCAGGACTAGAGGGCATGGGATGAAGTTGGAGGGAGGATGATTCAGAGAAAACATGAGGAAGAATTTCTTCACAGAACGGGTGGTGGACAAGTGGAACACCCTGCCAGAGGAAGTGGTGGGGGCTGAAACAATCACGGGATTTAAGAATTCATGGGATAGACATGAAGGAATTCTGGAGGTCAGGGGTAAGGTGCAACAGACTTCTAGGAAAACAAAAACTGAACTTACAAGCTCTAAGAAGGGGATATTATCCTATTGTGCAAGAGGTAGTGCTGCTCTACAAGCAAGCCCACACAAATGGTTAATGGGGAAGAGCGGGAAGCCTACTGAAAAACCTAAGGACTAACATAAGGATCCAGGGCAAAAAGGAAAATGAAAGTGCACTTGTGAGGCCTTCTTCCCTTCTCCATCTGAGCTTGCATGCCCCCGCCGCCTGCTACGCAGTGACTGGTGCTCATTTCAGGGTTTATAGGAGCCAGAGGGGTAAACAAAAAGGTGTATCCAAAACTCCCCACCCTCACCTGGCAAAGCCAATTACTTTTGGTGCATCTTCCTAGGTCAGAAATTGTGGGATGTGAGTCATGGGAGCTAGTATCACCTTAAGGGAGACGTGTGTCCTAGATTGTATTAAGACACTAACTATGGCATGCACATCCCCTTGAAAAGGACATACCTATGTGGTCTCTCCCTACACTATTATGTGCCTATACAGTATGAAACAAGAGGTCAATCGGCCTTTTAACCAGGATGCCAACTTAGTTGATGCAGAGTCCCCATTAGTCTGCTGAGAGCTGATCTAAGTAAGTGAAGAGACCTTGCAAACTAGTTCAGACTTTAGTTCAAGGATTAGGATTTGTTCCAGACAGGTAACGCTTCAGAGGTGAAGACTATGCAGATTCCTACAGAGGGTATGAATCCTTGGATTTGGGTGTCATCAGGTCCAGAGGATTCGCTGAATGGTAGACTGGTCACTGCCACCACCAGACTGACCACATCAGCCCAGTAATTTGCCCTGATGATGGGTTCTTTTGGTGGAAGATCAGCTGCAACCTTGTTAGGGTGCATTTCAGAAAGCACCAGGTCTAGTAGTGGCACGTATCTGTTGTTGGAGCATCAATTGTATGAAGGAGGAGGCTGGTGATTCATCGCTATCTGACTCCTACTCCAGGGCTCCAAGCCTTGCTCCCTCTGAACCTTGTAGCACTTGTTCTTCTCTCAAGAGCGAGCAACTGGCAGCCATGGATCAATTGGCACAATGGGGGCTGCAGAATTGGTGGGTTAAGGTGGAAGCAGGCTATGCTTCCCCATCCAGTTATGGTGTATAGTCCATGTATTGCTTGAAAATGTAAGTATGAGCCTGAAATGGCTGGTGAGCTGCCCAGTGTTTATTCAAATCTGATTGGGGCCAATTTTTCTCAATGAAGGCCTCAGTCACATCTGGTGACTGAAACCAGTGAATCACTTCATTATAAAAATGTGGAAAGATGCTGAATATCTCAGGCTATGCTGGACCGACAAGTCCATGAGTGTGGATTGGGAAGGCATGTAGGCCTGTCGGTGGTCAGATAACAACAAATAGAAGCCTTGAAAATGTTTAATCGTGTGACCTTTCCACAGAACAGTCCCATTGACAGGGTCCCAGGTGAGTATCTTTTCTTGGTCTTGGTACCTGAGAAACCTAGCCAGCAGGGGATAAGGGTGGTCACTAGACTTGGGTGGTAGGGTGAGGGACCAATGGGTCTGATTGACCTCGATGTTTGGTGAGCAGTCTGGAGCAAACATTGTGGCCAGAGTGCTTGCAGAAAACAAAGTGCCCTTTCCCTCACTTCCCTCCAGAAACCACAAGAACCACAAGTTGTTTTGTCTGCTGTGGTTTTCTAGGTCCTCCACTTGTTCCCACAGCAGGCAGAGGACCCAGTTCTGTTCTCATAGCTGGCCAGCCTCCCTGGATGACAGATCTTCTGTGGTTGTGATCCGCTGCTTGGCTACATTAAGGCAGGTACCTATTTGGATGATGTCCGAATTGTTTCTTTGTGTGGCAGTTTTGAGCTTAAATAGCTGATGCATTGAGTGCTTAAACATTATCTTGATCTCTGACAGGGCTCGTCCAGGTTACGGTTCCACCATTTTCCCATGATGAGAGCCAGCTGAGGTAACCTTTCAAAAGCTGGTAACTTCTCAACCAGACCTCTGATTTGCACCCCCATTTGGTTGGACAGTACAGCAGGGTAAGTACTCTCTCTGCTATGACTGATGAAGTAATTATTCATACTGGGAAGGAATGTGTCAGATTGTTAACAGGGAATGAGGAGAGCAAAAGGTTTAGGCAGCCATCTTGTGGGTGGCAAGCCATGCCCACCCCAACATCCATATACCTCCATCACCTCAGCAGGGATCTTTTTAGTGCTATCGTAGCAGCTATTCCCCATAGAGCTGCCAGATAAGTTTGAAGAATACTTGCTAGTGTAAGTCCTAGTAAAATGAAAGGGTCAGCGAGGGAGACAGAGTCAAGTAAAATTCACTAAAAATACCACCAACAGCTTAATCTGGTTCAAGGTCAGTTGTATATTTTTTTATTTAGTTGTTTAACCAGGAGTAGCTCACTAAGCTGAAAGCTTTTTTACAGGTGCAACCTGGGAGCACAGGGAAGTTAAGTGACTTGCTCAGGGTCATACAGTATACAAGTGGAAGCTGTGGGATTCAAACCCCAGTCTTGTCTGCTGGATGTCAGCAGATTTGCAGCTCAGAGCCTTAAACCACTGCACTATACTGCCTTCATGTATTGTTGGCATTCATCTGTATCCCCCTTCCCTGGGTTGTGCCAGAAAATAGGCAGGATTTGTCTAGTGCACTAACCCGTTCAACAAAAAAAAAAAAAGTAGAACCTGCTTGTAGTATGTGATTACTTGATCCCAGAAAGGACATGTCAAGGAGCATGATCAAAAAATATGTAATAAGGAACCCACATGAGAAGAACACTGCCAGCAGGTGTCTTGCTGGATCAGACCCAAGCTCTTTACCATTTTCAGGGTTCTATACCAATAATGTACAATTTTAATTGTATCAATTGTGCCTTAATTTCCCCTACATGCAGCTTGAGCACAAAACCAGCATTTGCTCCAGTCCTCTTCTAAAAAATGGTAACCTGCAACTCTTGTCCCCACATATTCCTATTTTGGTCAGACAGAGAGGACCCACAATCTCTCATAGCTTTATGTATAGTTCCAGCAATGCCCTTTTTCATAGAAAGCCATGAAGGTATAAAGGGCAAGGGGCCACTAGACTCATCCCTTGAAGCAAATTCCAACAGTGGGCTAACCACAGTCTGAGCTGCAGGAATCGCCAAAATTCAGTACATGGGAACTTGTAATGGAGGGCAATTTTGTCAAAGGTGGCAAAACAGCATTGGCCAGGGGAGAGAAGATCATGAACTATGTTAATACCAGCTCACTGCCAGGAGGGCCATCCTCGGAGTTTGTTGGAAAATTTAAACATAGGATTGTTTCAAATTGGGGCATAACTAATTAGAGATTGAGAGATGTGTAGAAGACACATAATTCTGGACCAGTGTTGTAAAGAGATACCAATCGTAGGGTATTTATGTAGTCATTTGGAAATCTTAGAGAAGAGCACAAATATTGGGGATTGGGTCCCCACTTGATGGCTTTCCACACTAGTCCATAGAGGAGGAGTCAGGGTCATACCTTTGATGGGAAACCATTTAAGGTTTTAGGTACTTAGGAATGACACATGATAACTGGCAAAATGTGTAAACCCCCAAATTCCATCAGACCCATGCTTCCTCAGCATCACTCTACTAATTCTGGGAGGTTTGCCTTCCCAGAAGTGTGATACCAAATTGTTTAAGGCTGCAAACGATCTATCTGGTATACTGACTGGTAGATGAGCTTGCAGATGCAGAACCTTGGGGGCCAATATAAGTTTCATAGCAGCAATTTTCCCAGTAAGGGATAAATGAAAATCCTACCACCTGTCATCCTCTGTATGGAGGTAGGCCAGAAGCAGAGAGAAATTTGCCCTACACAGGCCTGACTGTTATGGCATTATACGTATACCACATATGTGATGCCTGCAGCAGCCCATTGCCAACTCATTCTCCCAAAAATTTAGTCTGCTTGGTCTTGAGACTGGACATGCCTGAGAATGTATTGACTAGTCAACATAGTCGCTTAATCACTCCCCTCTACACTAACTTTGTTTTTTTTTTCTCTTTTAGATATTTCCTGAAGGAGACCTAAAGTTGAAACATAGATTTTTAACTCTATTTTCAGCGTGCATTTAATATAACCATTTTGTTTTGCTTTTAGACCACATGCTGATGCAGCACCTTGTTTTTGTTTTGTTAATATATTTCTTTCTATCCAAGATATTTTTCTATGCTGTACTAATCATCCCATGTTTATGGTATGGTTGTCTGTGCTGTTTTTCAGTGTTGCATTTGATCCCACCACCCCCTATAAAGTACAGATTCAAAAACAATTATGAAAAGTGAGACAAAAACATAACCCAAAAATATTTCCTATCTTAGAAAAACTGTGCAGGCCTGATGCCACTATATCTTGTTGCCTGCTATTACACAGTTGATGGTGCCTGCAGCATACCTCCTTTGGTAACTGGGTCATTCCACCACACATCAAAATAGCGCAGCTAAAAATGCTTCAGTGGAACAGCGTTGGACAAAAATATTCAGGCAAAACACCAACCTGTTCCACGCACCACACCTATTGAAAACAATGGGTCATTTTATTTTTGCATAGGGCTTTGATCCTCACTCCCTGGGGGGGACCTCAGGGATGGGGAGAAACTCAGGAGTGGGTCATTTTTTTTTTAAAAATATGCCAAAAAGTTTGTAGCGGGGAGACCATGGGGGGGGTGAACCACAGGCCTAGGTGTCCCGAGTACACCGTATGCTGGTGCCCTAACCACTCCTCCATGAGAGTAGCTTGACCAGGCACCCAGCACATGGCAACTTCTCCACCCTCCAGTTCTGTATGCAGTGATGGGGTAGAGGTATTCCCCACCGCTGTTCTACAACTGTTGCTGTAAACCCAGGCTCTGACTATACAGTGCTGTTAATACCATGATGTCTTACATGCGTGGTATTCACCCAGTACCCCTCTCTTGTCTGTTGCACTGCATGCACACTTCCATGAGAAATCACCCAGAATAAAATGAGAAAATGTTTATGTCAAGGTAACATGCCTCTTGTTGTACGCCAGTATGTCTCCTGTTAGAAAAACACATGTCACATAGTGGCGAAAGTGACAAACTGCTGTCCTGCTACTATGTCTCTCTCTTATCTTCTGCGCTGTTTGTGCACTTCCTTGAGAAATCACCCAGAATAAAATGAGAAAATATTTATGTGAAAAACTGTTGCCTTGCTGCTATGTCCCTCTCTGGTACAGCATACTGTACTGTATCTGCACTTCCAAGAGAAATCTCCATCATTAGGTAGGGTAAGGAGTAATATACAAGAGAAACTGCATGGTGTGAGGGGATAATGGTTAATGAAGATGGTGGTAGGAAAGATCAAACAAGTTATCAGAGTTCTCGGGACAGTGAGTCTAAGGTGGTTTGAAACAAGTACATGTGGTAAGGCTAGTGATTAGGGTGCAATATCTCTTTTGGAAAATGTGATGACTGGATGCCTCACAGATTGTAAGCGGTAGGGAATTCCAGTACTTAGGAGCAGCATGGGAAAAGGTACTTAAGCCTTTGGAGGATTTGCTTCTAGGGAAATGTAGCAGGGATAGATTTGAGGAGAGCAGGCCATATGGAGAGAACTGGGGACTGAGCCAGGAGGTGAGTGACAGAAAAGCATTAGATCATATGATACCATCCATCAGGGATCCTAGAGCCATAAGCCAATAGGAGAGGGGAGAGACCCAATTAAGGTCAGTATAAAGCTGACAGTGATGTTTAAGTTGGGGAAATGCAGAGGCATAGTGACATACGCTACTGTAGGTAATATCCTACTTATGGAGAGTGGTATTAGAAGTGCTCATGTAAATAATAGATCCCTAGGACAGTGATGGAAGAAGAATGCAATGGGTGATTGCGAATCTGGCTGAGGGTGAGAGAGCATAACAGGCTTTGTAGGCTACTCCCAGTTTATTATTTACCAATTCACAAGTGAACTGAATATGCAGGTCAAAGTTGAGTGTAGCATCGAGAAGAACTCCCAGATATTTGAAAGTTGTGATGGCAGTAAGGAGAGAGACATTGACACAAGTTATGGTAAAAAGATTGCCACAGTCTTTCAGCTTGGCAGTGGAGCCAAATAGCATTTCCTGAGTCTTGGCCACATTTAACACTAACTTATTTCTGGTTAGCCAGGACTGGATTTCCTGAAAGGCAATGGAGAGGTTGCCATTAATATCAGTCACACTTCTGGCACTATTGTATTGGACCAGGTCATCTGCATACAGGATAGAGTTGTAGGGGACAGTGCTAAGGGATATGCCATTAACAAAGATTGTAAAGAGGAGAGGGCCCAAAATGCAACCCTGGGGTACTCCAGTATTAATATGGGATTGTTCTGATAGCACATTATTGAATTTGATCATTTGTATTCTATTGGATAGGTAGTTTTGGAACCATGCCACAGATTGTATTGAGAAACCAAGGGTTAATAGATTTTCCAAGAGGAGGGGATGATCAACGAGAATGAAAGCTTTGGTCAAATCAATAAAGATGGCACTCGTAAGTTGGCCGTCATCCAGGATGCATAATATAGCATTCGTAAGTTGAACAAGGGCAGCGAAGGTGCTGTGGCCTTTCCAAAAACAGTGCTGATTAGGTGACAGTAGATTATATTTGGTGAGGAAGTCAGTTACTTGCAAGGAAACTAATTTCTTGAGTGTCTTACTGAAGACAGAAAGTATTGCAATGGGCTGATACTTAGCAATGTCTTTTATGTCCCCTTTCTTAAAGACAGGCATAACCCTAGCAATCTTCCATAGGTCAGGTACATGGCCTTGGCATAGTGATAATGTAAATATACTAGCCAGTGGGGAAGAAATGATGGGAGCAGCCAATTTGAGAAGCCTAGGTTCTAGGCCATCAGAGCCTACACTGGTACTGTCTGATACACTCCCTAGTAGCGTAAGGACTTCTGATCGAGTAACAGCCTTAAGGTAAAAGGGAAGATGACTGTACCAAGAGCAAGGTGGCTTCAGGAGAGGCAGGCTGACCGGAAAGGGTGCTGTATATCTAGTAAGATCAGAGAAATGTCTGTTAAAGAAGTTGGCAATAGTGTTTGGGTCATTGCAGTGGGCACCGTCAATTACCATGTCATTCATGGTGTGGGACTGTGTAGTACCCAGGAAAGTTTTTATATGGGACCAACATTTTTTAGAGTCACAGGCTGCATGCAGGAGTAAGCCTTTATAATATGAGCTTTTCACTAGCCTAATTTGATGTTTACATAGGTTTCTCAGGGCTCTGTAATTATCATAATCAGATGCAAGGCCGGACTTTCTGTATTTACTCCAGCACTTGTCTTGATGGCATAATTGAGCGAGCATGTCTTTATGTAGCCATCTAGTCTGCTTGCCTCGCATCCCTCTTGCACAATATGGTGCATGAGCATCCTGTATAGGCATGAAACTAGACAAAAAAAGATGTAGAGCAGTTTGAGCATCCTTAGCCTGATAGAGAGGGAACCAGTCAATACAGGAGACATCCCATAAGAACATAGTAGTGTCCATCTTGGAAAAACTTCGAAAAGTAATGTACCAAGGGTTGGAAGAGAGGGGCTTGTTGAGGAATCCCAGATGCAGTAGACAGGATTATGGTCACTAATTGCATCAGGTAGTGTCCCTGCCACCATAATCCTGTGGACTTGATTGGTAAGGATCCAGTCAAGAAGGGTACTGGAGGAGGAGGAAGATGAGTTCCTGGTAGGTTCCATTATGACTTGGTGCAAGTTATGGCTCTGAGTTAGAGAGAGAAGGGTATTATGGGTATTCCCCAACCAGTTTTGGTTCATGTCATCCAATATCAATAGTTCTTTCTGATCAGCAATGGTGGTGGACATGTTTAGTAGCTCCTTGAGCCCTGTATAGCCCACCTTTGGCAGATTATAGCCACATATGACATGTAGCTTTTTGATACCCAGCAACAGAAGGGTATGAAGAGATTCACAGGAAGATACAGCAGTATTGGTATAACCATTAGATTCAAGTGGGATTTATAGTAGATTGTCACCCCACCTCTCTTGGATGAGATTCTGTCTCGTCTGACCAGGTTGTACTTACGGAGTGGGTGGAATCAGGAGTGGAGGGTTTTAACCAAGTCTCAGTGAGACAAAGGACATCTGGCTGGTGTACATCTACCCAAGCTTCTAGCTCAGCAAAGTTGTGCTGCAGGATCCTTATACTGAGAAGCATAAAGCATATGCCCTTAGGCATCGAATCAGTAGAGTTGTCCTATGTGGCATATGATGGGGGCCAAAGTTTAACTCATCTCCTGATAGACATAGTGTGAGAAGATACATATACCAGAGCTTATGATTGGCAAAAAGTGAGTGAGAGGAAAGGTAACCACGGATATGATACATAGCCGATACTATGGTACTATAAAAGGTTAGCCTTGAGAGTAACAGTGGTGTATAGTCACCTGGTGGGAAGGGCCCCACAATTTTATTGCAGAAACAGAAATCAGTTAGGTTAGGTAATGAGCCTGCCACCACATGGGGTCCTGGGCCTGAAGTAGAAACGCAAGAAAGAGTAGTCCAAGGAGGAGCCCTACAGAGCTGAGGAACTGAGCAGCAATTAGGATAGGGGACCAAATGAATAGTGATAATAAGTATTGAGAAATAACTCTATTTTGGGGAGAGAAATGCAGAGCACATTGGAGAGAGCACAACAGCCAGAAACACAGACCATCAAAAGAAACTCCCCTAGTGGTGAGGAAATATAAGGAGCTAACTGGAAAGTGGCCTGTTAGATTAAATTACATGACAAAGCACCTGTATAAGTCAGACTCCAGATATGTTAGGTGGGGAAACAATTAGAGCACTAGCAGCAATAATGTTTAGCAGAGCAGAGAAGTCTTCAGGGCCAGTTTCAGTTTGTCCCCAAGTGAGCCAATCTGCATCTCTGAAAAAAGACCACAAAGCACCAATCAGGAGCCAAGTGCAGGAGGTGAAGAGAAGCACCAAAATTAAATCTGTTTTTTGGCAGTAGGAAAGCAGTGCTCAGGTGGGAGCTTTTCAGCAGTTTGCCGTTACCTGATATAGGCCGTGTGAGCTGTCCTGTAGCAGGGAGGAAGGGCATAAGACAGAGATTTTAGGTAGCTCCTTCTGGATGAGTCAGGGTCAGCAGGGAGCAGTGCCTTTTCTGACCAGATTTCTGGCGGCGGCGTTCCTTCCATGGATGAGCAATGGGGAGTGGCTCCTTCCACCAGGCAGGGGTCGATGGAGAGCGGGTCAGCCAGTGGAGGAACTGTTCCTGCGAGTCACTTGGTACACCAATCCTGACTTGGCAGGGGTGTCTGGGGAGGGAAAAGAAGAAAGGACAGAATTATTAGGGAAAAATAGGTGGGATTAGGTGGAGACAAAAGAAAAGGGTGCGGGAAGTGAGGTATGTGGCATGTGCGACAGTTGATCTGGAAATGAGAGAGCTGGGGAGGAAAGATAGTCTGGGGAAGGTAGTGGTCAGAGATCCAGCTAGTCAGAGGGCAGTTGTAGGTAGAGGTAGAAGGAGCACAAACTGAAGAAACAAGTATTTAGCAACAAGCAAAATTAATTAAAACAGTCCAATGGCAATTTAAGTAACTATAAAGTAGGTATTGCAGTTTAAACAGATTATGAGTTGTATAACTCGGATTTAAAATATACCACAAAGCTAACAATAAAACTTAATTACATTAACAATTAGAGCAGTAGCAAGAATAATATTTAGCAGATCAGAGCAGTCTTCTGAGCCAGCTTCAATTTGTCCCCGAGTGAGCCAATCTGCGTCTCCGAAAAAGACCGCAAAGCACCAATCAGGAGTCGGGCACAGAAAGTGAAGAGAGGTGCCAAAATCAAATATGTTTTTTGGCAGTAGGAAAGCAGTGCTCCAGTGGGAGCTCTTTTAGCAGTTTGCCGTTACCTGATTTAGGCCATGTGAGCTGTCCTGTAGTGGTGAGGGAGGGCTCAAGACAAAGAGATTCTAAGCAGCTCCTTCTGAATGACTCAGGGTCATCAGAGAGCAGTGCCTTTTCTGACTGAAGCAGCGGTTGCGTTCCTCCCATGGATGAGTGATGCCTTCCACCAGGCATGGGTTGGTGGAGTGCGGATTAGCTGGTGGAGGAACCACTCCTGTGGTTCCCTTGGTACACCTGCCCTGACTGGGCAGGGGTGTCTGATTTAGGCCATGTGAGCTGTCCTGTAGTGGGGAGGGAAGGTGCAAGACAAAGAGATTCTAGGCGGCTCCTTCTGGATGAGTCAGGGTCAGCAGGGAGCAGTGCCTTTTCCAACTGGAGCAGAGGTGGCATTCCTTCTGTGGATGAGTGGTGGAGAGTGATGCCTTCCACCAGGTAGGGGTCGGTGGAGCACGGGTCAGCTGGTGGAGGAACTGCTCCTGTGGTTCCCTTGGTACACCTGCCCTGACTGAGCAGGGGTGTCTGATTTAGGTCATATGAACTCTCCTGTAGTGGGGAGGGAAGGCACAGAACAAAGAGATTCTAGATGGCTCCTTCTGGATGAGTCAGGGTGCAAGGAGCAGCACCTTTTCTGACTGGAACAGTGGTGGCATTCCTTCCGTGGATGAGTGGTGGGGAGTGGCACCTTCTGCCAGGCAGGGGTGGATGGAGGGCAGGTCAGCTGGTGAAGGAACCATTCCAGCTGTTCCATTGGTACACCTGCCCTGACTGGGTAGGGGTGTCTGATTTTGGGCCATGTGAGCTGTCCTATAGCAGGGAGGGACAGCACAGGAAAAAGAGATTCTAGGAAGCTCCTTCTGGAGGAGTCAGGGTTAGCAGGAAGCAGCACTTTTCTGATTGGAGGGTGGCAGTATTCCTTCCATGGATGAGCTGTGAGGAGCAGCACCTTCCACTAGGCAGGGGTTGATATAGTGTGGGTCAGCTAGTGGAGGAACCGCTCCTGCAGGTTCCCTTGGTATACCTGCCCTTACTGAGCAGGGGTGTCTGATTTAGGCCATGTGAGCAGTCCTGTTGTGGAACGGGAGGGCACAAGACAAAGAGATTCTAGGCAGCTCCTTCTGGATGAGTCAAGGTCAGCAGGGAGCAGTGCCTTTTCCAACCAAAGTGGCGTTGATGTTCCTTCTGTGGATGAGCAGTGAGAAATGGTGCCTTTTGCCAGACAGGAGCCAGTGGAGGAACAGCTTCTGGGGTTTTCTTGGTACACCTGCCCCAACTGAGCAGGGGTCTCTGACTTAGGCCTTGTGAGCTGTCCTGTAGTGGGAAGGGAGGAGGGAGGGTGCAAGACAAGAGATCTGTGGTGGCTCCTTATGGATGAGTCAGGGTCAGCAGGGAGCAGCGCCTTTTCTGACTGGAGCAGCGGCAGTGCTCCTTCCATGGATGAGTGGTGGGGAGTGGTGCCTTTTGCCAAGCAAGGATCAGTGGAGCGCAGATCAGACAGTGGAGGAACCTCTCCTGTGGTTCCCTTGATACACCTGCCCTGACTGGGCAGAGGTTTCTGAATTAGGCCATGTGAGCTGTCCTGCAGCAGGGAGAGAGGTCGCAAGACAATTAGATTCTAGGCAGCTTTTTCTGGATGAGTCAGGGTCGGGAAGGAGCAGTGCATTTTAACGACCAGAGGGCAGTGGCGTTCCTTCTGTGGATGAGCGGTGGGGAGTGGTGCCTGGTGGAGCATGGGTCAGCCAGTGGAGGAATTACTCCTGCAGTTGCTTTGATACACCTGCCCTAAATGAGTAATAGTAATGAAATAGAAACAAAAGAAAAATCACTGTAGTAACAGCTGGAAAAAAACAACTACTGTACTAAATGACTGCTATGACAGTATCAATTTTGTACTCATCAATTCTGGCATCCAAACATCGCTCAATCCAGTGGAGGATGGACATGATGACCAGCAATCAGAGTGATCAGAGCTGAAAAGAAAAGATGAGGTACGCAGCAGAAATAGCTACAGTCAGGGCTGGCATTAGGAAGTGGCCGTTACTCAAGAAAGACTGGTATTAAGCACACTGATTACACCAATTACGGTATCCAACAACAGCTTATTTGGTTAAATGCAGTGTTTAACAGCAACCGATAGTAAAACAAAGAGCATCCTACACGGCTGCTGTTATTGCCTAGTTCTTACAGTGATGTGCGATTAGTGCCTCTGGTGGGCTAGTGCGAACATTACAGGTCTCAATATAGTAACCAGGGCTTGAATTGTAAACATTTTCGTGTGCAAACTTAATCTGTTCTACAGTATGTCAAGAGAATATGCCTCTTGTTGTACCCCAGTATGCCTCCTGCCAGAAAAACATGTCACATAGTGGTGAAAGTGAAAAACTGCTGTCTACTGCTAAGTCCCACTCTTTGCTGCACTGTATGCACACTTCCATAAGAAAGAACCCAGAATAAAATAAGAAAATATTTGTCAAGGAAATATGCCTCTTGTTGTACTCCAGTATGTCTTCTGCTAGAAAAACACATAGATGCTGCTGCTAGACAGCTGTTCAACTGCTGCTAAATGAAAACAGAAACAGTTAGGAATTATGTGGATGATAAGGACAATTCACAATGTATGGGCGATAACATATGAAGATTTCTAACACTTAGAATTTACAGTGAAAGTCTTGCTGCTGCTGCTATTATAATTTATGTCCTTGGAAGGATTAGCTGTAGTGCTGCTGCTGTCTAGAGATGCAGCAAAATTGAATTTCATAGGTGAAATTCCATCAAAATTGCAAATTTCACTGCGTGAAATATTTTGCAAAATTCACGCATTCTGCAAAATATTTTGCAGGTGCAAAATGTGGAATTTCACCAGTGAAATGCAGAATTTCATTGGCAAAATGCAGACTTTCACCCACAAATGGTGGAATTTTGCCTGCGAGTGGTGAAATTCCACCATTCGCAGGTGAAATTCTGCATTTCACTGGCAGAATTTTGCATTTCGTACCTGCAAAATGATTCGTGAAATGCACGAATTTCACAAAATATTTCACAGAACTAAATTTGCAGATTTCACCCAGCTCTACTGATGTCTGTGTGCTGCTGCTGGTCATGGACAACGGGGACAGATTGATGGTACCCATTGTTTTCTGTACTTTTGCTGTTTGAGAGCTAAGTTCATTTACTTTGTTGAGGTAATGTGTGGTATTAAAAGGGGATGGTTAATCACTTGGTTTTTAAACATCGATTGTGTCTCTTTCCTTGTAGGGATTTCACATCATCAAGAGTCAATGGATGTTTCACTTCATGTTTTTTACTCTTGATTATATCATTTCAGGTAATTCCCTGAAGCTATCTGTTCTTTATCCTGTGTGTATAAGTTAAGGATGTATCTTCTGTGTGATGTTTCAGAAACATAGAAAGCACTGGAGGCACCTGAAGAAAAGAACAGAAAAGAATATTCACATGGATTTTACTTCAAGAATCACTCATTGTCTTGCTGAATTTCAGAAAAAAGAACACAGTAATTTGCCTCACCAAAAGTCACAGTTTCAGTGGAGGACACCCACTAAAGTCATTACATCAAAATCCACCCAAGTATACATGTGTTGCCTTTCATTAAAAAAAAAAGCATTAATTATTTTGGTGCACTCCACCACTATGGGGGTATATGCCTAGTCAAGCACTTGCCCATGCCATGACCATTACTTCTATGCAAGTCACCTTATAAAAGAACTGTGGAATTATTTTGCCTCCTTTTGGCCACTGTGGTACACTGTTTTCCTTGACAAACAACAAAAAGTCCCCCCCCCCAAAGTTATACTTACCATTTACCCACCCCCAAAAAACATAAATAAATAATTCAAGTAATGATACTTAAGTCATTGGAAGTATTCCTGAGTCCTTTGTAGTCGCTGGTCCATCTATGTTACACACAGGTGCTCGCTTCATCAGAATCTTAGGCACTGTAACCTGCATGGAAGAACAAAAATCAGATGAAAATCAGTTTAATATTTAACTTTAATGAGAAATGTCATCATCAGCAGTACACTTCGGTGACTACAAGAATAATAACAGGAAACTCAACTTTTTAAACTGCAAAGCGGAGCGCAGCAGTCAGACTTGGAAAAGGATTAGTGCAATTTTAATAACCATGTACTGCAAAATGCACTCTGTGAAGCATATTATTGTTTTCAATGTCAGAGACACTGACAGTAGGTCTACTAACCCTTTCTAACTCTCTGATGGAAAAATGATGCACAGTTCCACCAAAAAACTATGTAACCTAACCATCACAGATATAACTGACATAATTATTCAGTATGGTACACATACTGTACATCAGTTTATGTTAAAAAAAAAAATAACCTTTTCTATGCCATACACCATGCAAACACCTCATGAGTGAATTGTTAAGTAATGAAAGCAATCGACCATCCTAGATTAAAAAAGGATTATGCTTACATCAGACTACAAACTACTGGCAGTGCATATGCCATTCATATGGCAACTGATGTTGGACAGGTGTTAACCTGCAGAGGCAACAAAAGAAAGGCAAAAACACACTTTAACTACAAATCTGAAGAAGCAATGAGAATGATGACTGCAAGCCAAGTGATGACTTCTTACCTTCACAGTCCTCAGTGAAAGGACTCACAAGTGGTGAATGTTGATGATGGTGCTAGCATCATTGAACTGGTGTATCAAGTACTCATGGGTCTGCCCTCATGCAGTGGTCTGAAACTCATGACTGTAGCATCCCCAGTATTGTTCAATTACAATTCCAGTACACAAGTGATTGTAGGTGCTCTTCATCGGGGTGGTTCAGGTGAAAATGTAGAACATAATGGGATGGATGCTGGCAGTACTAACATTGAGAAAGACAGTACAAGTGATACAGGAGGATTTAAACACCTAATCTTCTTGTCCTCAAGACCATTGCTTTATCACCAGTGCAGTGACTGGATAAAGCAGTGTAATACAGAACAAAATCATATACACAACTGGTTGAAGAAGAGGCAGTGGTGGAACAGCAGGAGACAGGGGTGTGTCTTTATTGGATTTGATACCCCTAGCAGGAGTTGCTTGTTGGGCTGTTAAACAGTCATTTTTTTGTAGTTTGAGGCAGTGCCAGTGAGAGTCGACAACGGCTTGCTGGAGCAGGCATTAACAGTTCTGCAATATGTTACATTGATTTTCTGTTTGTTGACATGTTGAGGATGCATGTAAATGGACAAAAGGTAGCAGCAGCAGCAATACAGTTCTGAGAAGGGAACAGTAACAATCATGACTATAACATAAATTCTGGAGGTATCATATGAGAATGTAATGGTGTGCAAAGAAGGTACAACACACATATTTTTGCTTTATCACCTTCTTCAATGAAGCAGCCCTCACAGTCTTTAAGACTGGATTTCTCACCTGATGGGTATTCACATTCCAGAGTTGAGTCATCAGCATCGGTGTCACTAGTTTATGACTTCATCTTTATGCCAACAGCACCACCTGTCTCTTCACCGGAAGATCCACTGTCAGGATGTGGTAGAAACATCAATGTCATGGTCTTGCATGGAATATGTCCCTTATTCATTTTTATAAATATTAAAATTTCCACATTCTTTAGTGACAAGTTCATGCACTGGTCATATACAATGGCACATGCAACACTGAACACATGCTCAACAATGACACTAGAGGGATGGCAGCTAAGGTATTTTATCACCACAGATGTCTGTGCAGGCCACTCAATTACCTTGCTTGCCCAGTACAACAATGGCTCATCACCAATTGCATGGTGTTTTTGTTCAGCCATGAAACAGTCAACCATGTGATGTGCTGCTCTGAATCCAGCTGCCTCATCGTGCTCCTCCTCATCCTGGTTTTCCAAAGGTGCAGCTCCAACCTCACTTAAAACATCCCAAATGGGACTGCTCATTTTTGTTTTTTTGTCTGCCTGCTAACATAGTTGTGGCATGTGAAGCTGACAGTACTGTGGTGGTGGTAGCAACAACACTCGGCGCCCTATGTGTCTTGAGCATCTGTTCCCTTCTGACTCTTCTAAGGTTCATACGAAGGTTCATACTAAGGTTAGGTGCAAGAGCAAGAAGGCAGAAGCCCATGAAGCTCTTATACTAATCCAGTACATAATAGGAGAGGTCATACCCATTATATATAAGACTATCCAATCTATTTTTAAAAATACTTTTAGTTTCACTGATAACAACATTTAGTGGTAGCCTGTTCCAAGGGCCAACAACTCTGACAGTAAAAAAAATATTTATGGCTAGACTTAACAAAAGGTTTTCTTACCAATTGTAATGGATGGCCCCTGATGTTATGACCACAGTTTTTAAATTCTAGACCCAGTTCACACAATAAATAAGGGTCTTGAATAATATCATACAGTAACATAAGATCACCATGAAGTCGACGTGTAGATAAGGGCTCATGTTTTAAAATGTCTAATCAGTTCTCATAAGGAACTGCGAATAGCCCAGAAACCTTTTTTTTGTATATTTTCTTTGCACTCTTTCCAGTACCAGGCATTCAGATTTTTTATAAGGATTCCAAAGCTGTGAGGCGTAGTTTAAATGTGGTCTAACATATGCACGAAACAAGGGCAACAATACTTCCTGTTTTCTAGATCTAATATTACGTAATATAGACCATATCACTTTATTAGATTTGTTAATAATATTGTGTACATGATTATTGTAATTAAAGTTATCTGAAATATTGACACCCAAATCCCTTTAATCAGATGTGGTCTCAAGTAATATGCCATCCAAATAATAGGGACTTTGTAAATTACTAGAACCCAAATGCATTACTTTGCATTTGGAGATATTCAAATTCATACCCCATTTCTTAACCCATGTTGTGATATGGTCTAGGTCCTTTTGAATGGCAACAACCTGATGATCAGAGGCACAAGGGAGACCTATTCTTGCGTCGTTGGCATATTTAATAGTAAATGAGAAACAGCCAGAAGTAAGGTCAGCAATAGATGCCTGGAACAGACAAGGGCCCAAGACTAAACCCTGTGGCACCCCACTAGTCAAACTACCCCTAGCTGAAGTGCTCCCATTAATGGTCACTTGCTGAGAGCACTTATAAAGCCAGCTAATTATCCAATTGATTAGAAACTTGTTTATATTGAGCTTGTGAAGTTTAGTAATTAAGGCCCAATGTGGCATGATGTCAAAAGCCTTACTGAAATCAATATAAATAATATCACATGGAACATTTCTGACTAATAATAAGCTGATATGTTCATAGAAACATTTTAAATTTGCCAGACAACTTCTACCTTTTTTGAAGCCATGTTGTTCTGCATCGTGACAATCGAGGACTGGGGAAATTAAATCTTTAATTAAACTCTCTAATAATTTACAAATAGCAGAAATTAGACTTATAGGCCTATAATTATCCCACTTATTTTTTGGGCCCTTTTTGTAAATAGGGATGACATGGGCTTCTTTCCAGTCACGGGGAACAACATTGGTGGCCAAAAAATATTCGAACATCAATTTTAAAGGAACTGTAATGACATCAACTAATAAAAACAATAAATGACCTGCTATATTATCTGGACCAGGACTATATTTTCATTTCAATTTCAATATTTTATTTCTAATGGTGTCCAAAGAAAATTTAACTGGTGAAACATTGGTGGTGTCTAGTAAGGTGTAATCATAAGTTTGATTAGAGGATCCAGAAATTTTTTTACAGAACTTTGCATTAAACAAATCGCCCACTTTTTTAGGCTCATATATTAAAGTGTCACAGTCCAATAATAGACCTACTTGACATGTAGGTTTCCTTAGAGAATTGATATATATATACAATTGTTTGCTATTAGATTTGTGGATGCTGAATGCTAAGTTTTGTTCCCAGTTAGATTTAGCCTTCCTAATCAATCTTTTGCATGTTCTTTGTATATGTTTATAGGAAATCCAGTCAGAGGACATCTTAGTCTTTTGAAATTTAATATATTTTTTCTGCTTTTGTCTAATACATTTCTTGATAGACTGATTCATCCCTTTAGGAGCTTTAATATTAGTCTCATTTTTAAGTTTAGATGGAAAATATAGTTCTTTAAGTTGAAATATAATATTCTTAAAATATTCCCAGTAATCTTCTGGGGTAAAGTTTGACAATATGAGTTCCCAATTGATGTTTCCCAAAATATGTTTCATGGTATCTAAGTCAGCTTTGTTGTACAGATAGATTTTAGTACTTATGGGATTATATTCTTTGACTGGGTGACCAAAGTAGTAGATCAGGGAGGGGCTGTGGACATGGCCTACCTAGACTTTAGCAAGGCATTTGACACAGTCCCACACAAAAGATTAATATACAAGTTAGCTAGCCTGGGAGTGGGTCCCAAGATGACAGCCTGGGTAAAAAATTGGCTGGAGAATAGGACACAGAGAGTAATAGTAAATGGAGTCCACTCTGATGAAAGGGGGGTTACTAGTGGGGTACCGCAGGGTTCAGTATTAGGACCAGTCCTCTTCAATGTCTTTATAAGCGACATTGCAGAGGGACTGGAAGGAAAAGTATGTCTCTTTGCAGATGACACAAAGATCTGCAACAGAGTTGATGCACAAGGTGGGGTGGAAAGGATGAAAATGGACTTGGCAAGGTTAGAAGAATGGTTAAATGTATGGCAGCTTAGATTCAATGCTAAGAAGTGCAAGGTAATGCACCTGGGAAACAAAAACCCAGGGGAAGAGTACACAATGGGGGGTGAGACACTAACAACAACAAAAATGGAAAGGGACCTGGGGGTAGTCATATCAGATGACCTGAAGGTGGGCAAGCAATGTGAGAGGGCAGCAATGAGGGCTGGGGGATATTGGGATGCATAGGGAGAGGCATCACCAGTAGAAAACAGGAAGTTATTATCCTCTGTACAGACAGCTGGTCAGACCCCATCTGGAGTACTGCGTGCAGTTCTGGAGACCAGTCTTCATAAAGACATAGACAGGATGGAAGCTGTCCAGAAGGGCACTAAAATGGTGCAGGGTCTGCACCGGAGACATATGAAGAGAGACTAAAGAAGCTTGATATGTATAGCCTCGAGGAAAGGAGGGAGAGGGGACATGATAGAAACTTTCAAGTACCTCAAGGGAATCAACAAAGTCCAAGAGGTAGCATCTTTCAAAAAGAGGTGTGCAAGAACAAGGGGCACAATTTGAAGATAGAGGGAGGCGGCTCAGTACTTAGATGGGAAGTATTTTTCACAGAGAGGGTTGTGGATGCATGGAACTGCCTTCCGGAGGAGGTCGTGAGCCAAAACAGTGATGGAATTCAAGCATGCATGGGACAGTCATAAGGCAATTCTAGGGGATGGGGATAGGAAAAAGTAGGCTGCTGGTTAACTAGGATCTGCAGCTTATCCAGTAGGCAGGGAAATGGGCAGACTGGGAGGGCCAAGGGTCCTTATCTGCCATCAAATTCTATGTTCTATGTTTCTATATACAAAAGTTTGTACAATATTAAATGTGATAGTATTATAATCACTATTCCCTATAGGATTGCTAACTAACATATTTTCTAATTCAAGGTCATCATCACAAAGGACCAAATCTAAGATCATTTTGCCGAAGTCCCAACTGAGTACAAGTATGTAATAACTTCTTCCCATTGCAGGTATTTGCACGTAAATTATGCCAGTCAATCGAGCCAATGTTAAAGTCCCCAGTGATGATAATTTTACCTAATGATTTTGCCTGTTCAAATTCGGATAAAAGTGCATCTAATATATCAATTGATGAATTCGGAGGATAGTAACAAGAACCCAATATGAGGGCCTCAGACGTAGATAAGTTTGTCTTAATCCAGATAGTCTCTGTTTGTATGTTAAGAATTTTAATATACTTTGTTATATCTATAGAGTTAATTTGATTCCTGATAAATAATGCCACTCCTCCACCTTTCCTGTTAGGTCTATTGAAAGTATAGGTTGTGAAACCAGGTATGTTAGTTCCCCAAGATGTTTTTGCATCCCCCCAAGTTTCACTGATGGAAATAATGTCGACATCCCCTTTATTAATTCTACATTTTAATTCATCCAATTATTGAGTTAAACATCTAGCATTAAAATATAGAAAATGTAATTTATGGCATTTTACAGAGCTACTGACTGGAGTTTTTAGAGATGGCGACCTGTCCACCATCTCACCCCCTATTTTTAGTTTAAAAGATGGTGAATGGATGTCAAAAATTGTTTGCCCAAAGTGGCATTACCCCGTCTGCTTAAGTGTAACCCATCGTAGCTGAATAATTCTGGATGGAGATCAAATTCCTCCCAATGTGTTAAGCATGTCAAATTTTGGTTTAAACTCCATTTTCTTAACCATTCATTCACAGCTTTGATTTTATGATTTAGAAAAGATGAGAAACAAGGGATAGATAAAATTTCTGATATACAAATCGTGCAGCCCATATCAACAAGTTCTGACAAGAAGGTTGGCAAGGTTTTCTACCCTCTGATAGCCACCGTCTAGTACAGACTCAAGGCCATGCTTAAAACATGGGTCAAGCATGGTGGCAATGCCAAAATCATCAGACTGCAGAATTCCAACAATATGAGGGTTGGAGTCCAAAATATTGAGCATGTGCTGCATCAAGGCTAAACTGTCACTGCCTGCTTCAATCGATTGCTGCACATTAATCAGTGTCCGCTTCAGCACATATAGGAAGGGGATGGACTGAATGATACAGGCAGTGTCCCCACTCGTAGCCTGTGTTGCATGTTCAAAGCGACTCATAATCATAATCAGTCCATTCATTAAATGCAACTTTTCTATTCTGAGAGCCATGGACACTCCAGCACTGTCATGACTGGTGTGTAGCAGCTGATAATCGGACATAGCTTTATACTGCTCATAGAGCTGCTCCACCATGTACAGTGTGGAGATCCATCTGGTCACCACATCCAACTTCATGTGATGATGAAGTAGATTGTTCTTTCTCTGAAGCTGGCATAGCTGGTCACAGGCCTTCCCAGAATGGAAGAGTGGGCACAGATGCGGTGGGCCACCAACAAGATATCCTTCACAACAGGATGACTAAGAAACTGCTGGATCATGAGGTTGAGGCAGTGTGCCAGGTATGGCACCCTGAAAATCCCATTACTATTTATGCCTTTTATAACATTGGAGCTGCTGTCACTTGCAATGAAGCCAGCTTTCATTGAGTGTGGGTGTAGCCACTCATCAATCTCACCCAGTAGTACTTCAAGCATTTTCTCCCCTGTGTGGGATCCAAGCATGCTTTTCATTGTGAGTGTCACATACTGCCTAATACTGGTTATGTTGCTACCACCATAGTCTGCCTTGCAGCACTGTCCACTACCACACCCAGATTCAAAGACCATCCCAGGTACCCATGCCCATTGTGCTGTAATGCACATATGGGAGCTGCCAGCTGTTCTCCCACTTGTCCATATATCCATGATAAGATGGATGGATGATGATGTTGAATGCTTAAGTGATGGGGGACACTACCTCTTTTACTGTGGCATACAGTTCAGGAACAGCATGTTTGGAGAAGTATGTCCTTGATGGTACCTTCCACTTTGGACATGTACAATGAGCATACCTTCTAAATCCTTCATTCTCAACAAAGGAAAATGGGAAACATAGACTTTGACAGCAGATAAGGACCACTTGGCACATCTACAGTAGTCTGCCCATTTCCCTACCTACTATATAAGCTGCAGATCCTAGTTAACCAACAGCCAATTTCTTCCTACCCCCCACAAGAATTGCCTTAAATGTCTGTCCCAGGCATTCTTGAATTCTCCCACTGTTTTTGACCCCACCACCTCCTCAGGAAGACCTTTCCATGCATCAACCACCCTCTCTGTGAAAAAATACTGTCTCCCATTTCCCCCTGAGCCATCTCCCCCTCTATATTCAAATTGTGTCCCCATGTTCTTGCACATCTCTTTTTCTGAAAGATGCTACCTACCATCTTGGACTTTGTTGATTCCCTTGAGGTATTTAAAAGTATCTATCATGTCCCCGACTCTCCCTCCTTTCCTCAAGGGCATACATATTAAGCTCCTTTAGTCTCTTCTCGTATGGTGTCTGTTGCAGACCCTGCACCATTTTGGTTGCCCTCCTCTGGACTGCCTCCATCCTGTCTATGTCCTTGCAGAGATGGAGTCTCAGAACTGAACGCAGTACTCTAGATGGGGTCTCACCAACTGTCTGCACAAAGGGATAACAACTTCCTGTTTTCTACTGGTGATGCTTTCCCTATTCATCCTAGTATCCCCCCCAGACATCCATACTGCCTTCTCACAGTACTTGCTAATCTTTAGGACATCTGATATGATTACCCCCAGGTCCATTTCCATTTTTGTTGTTACTGCCTCCCCTCCCATTGTGATTTTGTTTCTCAGGTGCATTACTTTGTACTTCTTTACACTGAATCCAAGTTGCCATACTTCTGATCTTTCCTCCAACCTTGCCAAATCATTTCTCATCCATTCCACCCCCCCCTTGTGTATCAACCCTGTTGCAGATCTTTGTGTCATCTGCAAAGAGGCATACTTTTCTTTCCAGTCCCTCTACAATGTCACTTATAAAGACATGAAAAAGGACTGGACCCAGTACTGAACCCTTTGATACCCCACTAGTAACCCCCTTTTCTTCACAGTGGACTAGTTTACTATTACCTTCTGTGTCCTGTTGTCCAGCCAACATTTTACCCAGGCTACCACCCTGGGACCCATTCATAGGCTGCTAAATTTGTTTATTAATCTTTTATAAGGAACTGTGTCAAATGCCTTGCTAAAGTCTAGGTAGGCCATGTTCACAGCCCCTCCCTGGTCAACTACAGTACTTTGGTCACCCAGTCAAAGAAATCAGTTAGCTTTGTCTGACATGACCTTCCTGCTATGAATCCATGCTGCCTTGGGTCCTGTGCCCCACTGGCTTCTAGGTACTCAGCAATTCTTTCCTTCAGAAGTGATTCCATCATTCTCCCTACCACTGAGGTCAAACTGACAGGTCTGTAGTTTCCTGCCTTTGTCTTGCTCCCACTTTTGTGAAGGGGAATCACATTCACCCTTCTCCAGTCCTCAGGTACCACACCATCCTCCCATGATTTGCTAAAAAAGGTAGTCAGTGGTGTCACTAGTTCTCCCCTTAATTCTTTTAGATTTCTGAGGTGAATCCTGTCAGGCCTTGACCCTCTTGGTACAGACCTCACACCGACTGGAGCACCTTTTCTCCACACTAGGCACCTCATCCCTAGACTACCCCACAGTGACTCGGCCCTCCCCCACCCTCTACACACCCCGCGGCCCCCAGCACCCCCACCTGCCAACACCCCCTCCCTCCAGCCTCCAAGGCCTGACCTGGACCCAGCTCTCCTCTGCCATTCCCACCCTTCACACTTTATCTATCCCATGCACCCTGATTGCAAAGTCCTCAACTGGGTGTCGACCCAAGGGTCTCCATCGCCACTGGCCACTAACCAGAATAATTACTCTGCTAATATTATTATCTGGTCATGTACACCCAAATCGAGGACCTATTGCTTCCAGCCCTTCTAAACCCTGTACTGCAACTGGCCACCACTTTGCATCCTTAAACATTTGCAGTCTCCTAAAGAAATCTGCTGCCCTCCAGTGCTGGATCATTCAACATCAACCTGACATAATTGCACTGGTAGAGACTTGGCTCTCCAAATCCACCCCTGACTCCGCTATCACTCTCCCTGGATAGACCATCTACGGGGAAGACCGAGTAGGCAAATGCGGTGGTGCTTGCTCACTACTCGTTCGGGACTCCCTTATAGGTCAGGCACTCCCAGCTCCTAAACTTGATTATGGAGCTCAAGCCCTCACCTTAAAAATCACACCAGACCCTGACCAAGGCCATCTCTTCCTCATGATCTCCTACGTACCCCCGAGGAATCAAAACCAAGCGGTCCAGTCCCTCATTGGCTATCTCACATCTCTCCCTCACAAAGTGGAGCAAGTTATCCTAGGTGATCTCAATGTTAACTGGCTTGCCTCCACTGCCTCCCATATAAGGGACTCCTTTGCTGCCCTGCATATATCCCAGTTAGTCACCCAGCCCACCAGATTCAACCACTCTACTGGCACCAGCACTCCCCTAGATGTTGTTATATCTATCCACCCCTACAAAATCCAGGATGTCGCTATCCTCCCTAACTCTCTTAGTGATCACTCCCCAGTCCTCTGTCTCTGGTCATCCTCCACTCTGAAGCCAGTGTCCCAGGCCACTCTACACCACCGTTTATGCCCTGGTGGCCTCAGAAAATTAAAACAATACCTAGCCCAGCTAGACTGGTCACCTATCCAGTGTGTCCCTGACATTGACTCAGCTCTTGACTACTTCACAAATGCCTTCTGTAAGGCTTGTGAACTTTTCACCCCCCCACCAGGATCTGCTCCAAAAAATTCAGTTCCCCATGGATCACCCCACCCCTCCTCCAGAGACTCAAAAACAGAGATATTCTCTGGCACATTGCTGTAGAATCTGGAAAGGCATCTGATAGATAGGCCTACAATGCAGAATGCAATAAGTGCACTTGGGCCATTAGGCGGGCCAAGGCAGAGCACTACCAGACCACCCTCACTTCCACTTGGGGTTCAGCCCGAACCTTCTGGGATAATATGAAAGAGCTAAATGGGAAGTCATGCTCTCCCCACCATCTCAGCTCTCCGTCAATGGCACCCCCACCACAGATCCACTCCTCATAGCCAATTGCCTTAACATTGCCTTGTCTGACCTAAGCTCGGTCCTCCCCAGCAGCTTCTTTGACCCAATCCCCAGCTTTCTCCCTCCGGTCCTGCATTGCCCACCATTCTACCTGCGCACTCTGTCCCCCCAAGAAGCCAGGTTGCACCTGCTAAAAGCCTTAGGATCAGAATTGTGGACTTTTCCCCACATAGTAAGGACTTTGCCCCATGTAGTAATTTGTGAAATGGTGCTAATTCACAAAATTCTATGTGGAGCGAAATTTTTGGATTTTGTACATCACTAATCACAAATAGCACTACAGTTACCCTCTGGACAAAGAACTAAGTCCAGGTTGTGGAGAAAACAATAGGGCTGGGGATTATAGATATGGTGCCACTACAAGACTATCATTAAGACCCAGTTTCTTTGTGGCACCTAATGAAAAAATCCTATATTGTTTCCATTTTAACAGCACATTGTCATAATCACCTCCCCTCTTACTTCCGAAAGGTTTTTCTATACCTGTAAAGGGGAATTAATGCTCATTTCTGTTTCTGGAACCATTGACATGTTCAGTCAAAGCATACTTGGGGCTGGATTTTCAAAGGCCAAAGAATGACACAAGGTGCTTGCATCAAATAGAAATGTTGCAAGTGGCACCTTGCATTAGAAAATGTGGCATTCCTAATTCAGAAACATGGCAAGCACCTGAAGTGGGAGCTGCTGCATCAAACTGGCACTGTGCCACCCTTGTGATACTCAGCAATATGCCACAGGTCACAAGGGAGCTTGCTCCATGGCAGGGCTGCACCATCCCCTTTTCTGGGATTTAGTAATTCCTGCCTTGAGCCTGACAAGGGGCTCAAGACAGACCAGCACTGAGCTGGTCTAAGCCCCTCCCTCCAGTGTCACACACTTTGATGACTCAAGTGGAGGGGCCCTGAAAATTGGGTCTGAGGTTGGAAGGGGTACAGGTGCCATAGTGGGTGTTGGGGATGCTGTGGGCATCAGATCAGTGATGTGGCACCTGACAGGGGTGCTGAATATATAGCAATTACACTGATGACATGGGACTGCCAGGGATCCACTGATACACAGTGTCATGGCCCCACATGGGCACAGCCCTGGAAGTAGCCCCAGGGCTGTGACCATGTGGGGACATGGCACTGTGTGTCAGTGGACCACCCTGTGGTACCATGTCATTGGTGTGATTGCTACATATTCAGCACCCTTGCTGGGTGCCACATCACTGATCTGAATGCCCCAACCTCCCCAACACCCATTATGGCCCCCTGCCCCCAATCATCCTGGCTCCTCTGGTGTTGCACTGGGCAGGAGGGAGCTGGATTCCTGCAGCATTTCCTGCAGGTGTGCTGATTGGTGCTCTCCTGAGGGTGCAGCAGCTCCTGGGTTTGTGGTGCAGGGCCCCCAGTTCTTTCTGAATTAGGCACATGATCTCTGACACAGCCAGAGTGTGCTGCAGCCCTTGATAACCACAAATTATGGTGACCTATGTATTCTTTGAAAATCCAGCCTTTTGTGTCATAATTTTCAATTGCCCTCATGTGCTTACCTATGTGAATTTTAAAGGCCCTTTTAGTTTTTCCAACATAAAAGCAACCATATGTGCAACTTGCTAAATAAATTATCCCTTCAGAACTGCATTTAATAAAGCCCCTTACCCATATTTCTCTGTTAGTTTTTGGATTTTAAAATACCATTGAAATATTGACCATTGCTGGGCAGTATTTGCAGTTGCCACATTTATTGCAGCCATCAGATCTAGATGGAAGCCACATATGTGGTCTATCAGCAAGGGGCTGGACTGAATACAAAACAGTATCCCAGATGTTTTCACCTCTTTTGAACACCTGCCTAGGGGTAATATTGGACATATGTTTTGAACCTGAGTCCAGATGAACCAAATGTCAATGTTTTTGAATAATGGACCCAATTTCTTTAGATTGGGGGCTGTATGCAGACACAAAATTAATTTGAGGATCTTCCATAGCCAGATGGGACATTTTTGTGTAATTCTCCTTGTGTTTGCAACTGTGTTTGGAATATCAGAAGCCTTTTTTGCCTGCTGTTTTTGTCTGCACTTGAACACTGATCAATAAAGGGCTTTTGCTCTTAAGATATGGCTTTATGTTTATTTCATTGATGACAGCCCAGTCTAGAAGGTGCCAGTCCCTAAGACTACATTACATATTTGAAACTGACCACAGCATTGCTACACTTTGTGGAGTTTCTCTCCTGTACCTCCAGGCCACATACCATATAAATAAAATCAATAATGTGTAAGAGTGGCATACAAGGATGTATGCCAATTGAGGGAGCTAATTAGGGCTATAAGACCATGCACCCTTCATGGCTTTATTGCCTTAATTAGCCCCCATGATGAGTATATTTCTGAGTGTTCCACCCTTACCCATTCCTTGTGGAGTATAATACATTAGGAGGGTTATTGTTATGGAGATCACTTTTGCAATCATGTTATTGCACCTGAAGGCCTCTTGCAGCAAGGAGGGAATGGTATGAAGTGAGTGCAGGAAGGAGTTTTGTGGATTTCTGGGTTTGGGAGGGTTTGTGTGTCTTTTTTTCAGGTTCTTTTGCTGCTTGTTAATTGGTTTGGCTAGCTTCCTAATGATGTGTTAATTATGTTATCAGTATTGTCCAATTAATTGTTTGATTAGTGTAGTTACAATATATGGCTGTGCACTGGGGCTGCCCTGTTTCGGCCTGTTACTGCCTCGTATTTGAGGTCTGCAGGGCTGCTGCTTCCCGCATTCTGATGAATCCTGAGTGGGTTGCACTAGCTGTTCCAAGACTGTTTAGCCAGTTTTGTGAGTGACTATGAGGATACTGAGGATATTGGAACAGACATTGAGTAAGAAGGGGAAAGCAGAGAGGAGATTTTGACTCTTCTGTGGTGAAGATCTGTGGATTATTTTACCTAACTAGACTTTGGATTTATTGGTTGTGGCTTAATTATGGAAGAGACTACTTGAATAGTGATTTGTGCCCAGGAGTAGTGGACATTTGAAGAGCAGCTTTGAATTTGGTGCTTGAAGTTAATGCCTTTATACTGGGGGTGGGCTGGCTGCGGTCAAACGGCTGAGCGGGGGTCCTGGTTCTATCCTGCTGGGTAGCTGGCAGTGTATCCTGGTGTCCCTTGGGATCTCTCCCTGGGGCTTTCTGAAAGTGAGCCTTGGTGGGGGACTGTTAGCAATGGCTGTGGACCTGCAGTCTGGCCGCCCAGTGGGATTTGTCAGGGCATGCTATGGCACCAGAGCAGTCGACCATTGAAGTGGACCATCCTGGATTTTCTTTCATAATACGGTCAGACTCATCTTTGTTGTTTACAATTTAAGTCTGCTTAAGGCAGTGAGAGTGCCTTCTTCTCTTCTGATCCATGGTACAGTGAGAGGGTGCCTGGCACTAAAGAGTCTGGACATATTTCACCCCCCCCTTAGTAGTGAGAGTATCTAGAGGGTAGGGAGAGTTTCTGAGTTTCTCTTTCTAAAACTGAACCCCCTTGGGGGTGTAAGGACTATTGGGGTTTGATCTTCTGAATTCCCCAGCCACTCACTACAGTTTAATGTTTTTTGACTGGTTAAGTCTTTACTGCGATTAATTCAAAACTGCAGGTTGGGATTGGATGACTGAGATATTTTAATTTATATATATGTTCAAGTTGTTATTGGTTGTAAATTCATTTAAGTTTTAGTTATTTTATTGATTACGGTTTTTATGAAATTTTTTTCTTTTCTCTTTTGTAGTGTGTTGAAGGATTTATGGTTTTATTGTATTTTAATTTTTTGTTTTGTTTAGTAGACTGTATAGTTTATTTGGGTTACTGAAATGTGTAGCAGGCCTACCACCATGGTCATGCGCTATTCATCCTCTGCCCTCTGCACCCTCCACCCCTTTATCTCCCCCACCTTTGCAGTTTACCATCTACCAACGCTGTAAAGAACTGGGTATTGTTTGTCGGGGGAGGGGAGTTTCGGTAGGGAGGGTGTGAACAGCGGAGGGTGAAGGAGCTGGACCATCGCATCAGGGTGGTGAGATCTAGGAGATGCCCCTGGGGAGAAATGGAATCCAGACCATGGTCCTCCATATCTGGTTTGCATACCTAAGTGCACCACCAATGGTGGGCAGGAGGCTCGGACAACCTTGGAAGGTCATCCAATGTAGGTGGTGTTATATAATGCCAGGTCCATTAAAAACAAGACTGCAATCATTGCAGATGTTGTCAGAACAGCAACCTGGCATGTGTCACTGAGACCTGGCTGGACAAGAGCTCTGGAGGCCGCAACTCCGGCTGGGTACTTGGTGGTTCACCACCCAAGATTGGATCGTGGGGGAGGGTTGCAGTCTGTTTCAAGACTGAACTGGACCTCATGAGTGTACCAGTTGAGGAGACCCAGTCATTTGAATGTACCGTGGTAGCAGGTGTAGGTTGTAGGATCACCCTCATCTACCATCCACCCAGGGATGAGAAGCTGTTCCTTCAGGAAGTGGCGGACTTTGTGATTCACATGGCTTTTGAGTCATCCAGGCTGATGGTCTTGGGTGACTTTAATGCCTGGTTCAATGACGAGCTCTCGCAATTTGGTCAGCACTTCCTCCAGTTGATGACATCTCTGGGCCTTACACAGCAAAGACTGTTTCTACTGCTACTCATAAACATGGTCCTTCTCTTGACTCGGTCTTCCTCCTGGGGGTTGAAGCCTCAGATCTGGGGATGAACCAGTTGGATGGTCCGATCACTACACTGTGCAGTTCAGTTTTTGCACCCCCCTTTGTAGGTCCGCCCCTGTTTAGATGGTCAGGTACTGCTCTTTATGAGATATAAGCTCTGAAGGCCTGGCAGTGGTACTTGATCTATCGGTTCTTCCATTGGCAAACAGTGACCCAGAGGCCCTTGTGGTGGCCTATAATATAGGCATTTGTATGGCGCTGGATGTCATTGCTCCTGTCCAAGTTTGTCCTTTCTCCCTTCGCCCTCAGTTCCCTTTGTTTGATGGGTCCTTGAGGGAGATACAGTGACTAGGACGAAGGTTAGCGCATTGCTGGCAGAAATCCACCCTTGATGCCGGTCACCTTAGATTGATAGACCATTATCAAGCCTATCAATCCGCAATCACACGTAAGAAGGCAGAGTTCTGTCCAGGGAGATTGAGGCTTCTCAGAATTGACCAGCCCAGCTTTTTCAAACAGTGTACAGACTGTGCAACCTAGCCTGTCTACCGGTCTGAAGAGCATTTTTACAAGTTGAGTGCAAGGAGCTTGCTCAATTCTTTACAACTAAGGTACTTGACATTACAGTGGTACTCCAACCGACACACTCTACCGGCTTTGCTCTAGATCGGTGTTTGGGCACTGTCCCTCACTCTTCCTGGAGTACCTTCAGCCAGCCTGAGCTTGTGGACATCATGCGAAATGTCCATGGTATGTGCCCTACTTGCTGTAGTTTGGACCCGGGACCAAGTACCCTGATTATGGGTTGTGGTGACATCTTTGGCCCAGTTCTAGCATGGATAGTCTGGTGCTCCTTGGAAACAGGTGAGTTTCCTGGCTCCCTGAAGGAGGCAGTGGTGACTCCTCTCCTGAAGAAAGCTTCTTTGGACCCAGACTGCCATGCAAACTACAGACCAATCTCGAACTTCTCCTTCATGGGGAAGGTGATCAAGAAAGTAGTGGCCATACAACTGGAGAACCATTTGACCATCCATGAAGTCTATGAGCCTCTCCAGTCCGATTTTCAAAAGAGGTTCGGGTGCTCAATGATCTCCTGATGGCTAGAGATTGGAAGAACTGCTCCATCTTGGTTCTCCTTAATCTCTCTTCAGTGTTTGACACTGCGGACCATGGGCTTTTGCTCGACCACTTGATGCTCATCTGTGGCCTGTCTGGTACTGTCCTCAGATGGTTTTCATCTGTCCTCACTGGAAGAACTCAGAGGGTGGTGTCAGGGATGTATTCCTCTGACTCTGTTCTGTTATTATGTGGGGTTCCTCAGGGGTCGGTGCTGTCCCACTTGTTCACAGTGTACATGCTGCTCCTTGGAGACATTTTAAGAAGGTATGAACTGAGGTTTCACTGCTATGCTGATGATACCCAGCTCTACCTTTCTTTCACACCTGACCAGGATGGAGCACTCTCAGTATTTAATAGCTGCCTCTGAAATCCAGGAGTGGATGAGTTTGAGCTGGTTGAGGTTGAACCCAGAAAAGACTGAGGTGTTGGTAGTGGACCCAGGTCACTGAATATGGAGGTCGGCGGTGAGGCTACCATCTGGACTTTTTCTTGGGGGTTTGCCACTCCTGACCTCAGAACAGGTGCGAAACCTGGGGGTAATTTTTGACGAGGGACTGACACTGCATTCGCAGGTATCAGCCATTGTCAAATCCTCTTTCTACCATCTGAGGAATATCTCCAGAGATAAGCATCTTGTTCCTTCTGGTGACCTTCATACATTGGTCCATGCCTTTGTGTCATCGTGCTTGGATTACTGCAATGCCCTACACCCAGGGCTTCTGGGTGTGGATATTTGCTGCATGCAGCTGGTGCAGAACACAGTGGCCCGGTTATTGACAGGAACACCTCGGTCCTGTCATATTTCGCAGGTGCTGCACAAGCTGCACTGGCTGCCAATACAGTGGTGAATCACCTTCAAAGTCAGTCTTCTGACTTATAAAGCCCCACATGGACAGAGTCTGGTCTACCTGAAAGAGATCCTGGTCCCTTACTGCCCTGGGTGATTGCTCTGCTCGACTGATGAGGGGTTGCTAGAGATTCCAAGGGTTTGTTTAAAATCTTCTGGGGCTCATGCATTTATGCACATGGCCCCCGCCCTTTGGAATTCTCTACCCCATCAGTTATGTGAGTGCATGACTGTGGAGGGTTTTAAGCAGGCCTTAAAAATCTTTTTATGAATACAGGCATTTGGGGAATGACTGGGATACTGTTTTATTTTCCCCTTTTTATATTATTTATAATGTATGTAATTTTATGCTGCAGCTGTTTTACTTGTTTAGAGAGGCGCCTTGATAATTTGAAAGATGCCATATAAATAAAATTGGTTTGATTTGATTTAATTAGGGTAGGTATACAGCTTTGGCAGTGTGACAGGGAGAATCTACACAACCCCTCCACATGCAGCAATCAACTAAATTTCTCAAAATGTGGCATGCATTGCCTCGGAAGCAAGTTCTCAAAATGCAAGATGTTTTGTGACAGCAGTTTGTGCTGTTTCTAAGATACAGAATGGTCGATTTTTAGTGAAGAGCGTGTTTTTCCTGTACTTATGACATGTTTTGTTAGCTCCCATGTAAGCTTAGTTGGTATGCAACTTTTTTTGTCCCTGAACTTTTTGGGGTAGAAGTGGCATGTACCAAGACAGTGCTTCAAACCTTTTGTGAAGAAATATTAATTAGTTCCAGAGTCATAAAGATTTTTTTTTACTTTGAGCATGCTAAGTAGGTTTTTGGGTAACCCTCTGATATGACCTAAAAATGTTTGAGTCACATGACTATGTTATGTTCACACCACTTAGTTGTCACAACCCAAAAAACAGCTTCTGGGTCTTGATGGCTGGCATCTTGTTTTACTTTTTAAACTAAAAAAACATGGAATATGATTAAAAATGAGGCACAGTATTTCTAAAGAACAAACTGAATTTAGGTAAATGAGACCCATATAGCTAGATTCTGGTTTGTTTTTAAAAATATAGGATCAGAAATACCTTTTCTGGGCACCGCAAAACCTATGTGCCCAGATTAGCCAAAGCAGACATTTTTCGGCTTGCACACAAAATGGCTTAAGAGGAAAAATGGTTTTGGGTTCAGACACATCCTGAAACACCAACATTTTCCATGCATGCTGAAAATGGAGTTTTGTGATCAGACTCATTCTAAGACATGCAAATTTTCTGTGTACACATGAAATTAAGTTTTTTAGGTCACAATTTCCCATGCACGTTGGAAATGAAGTACTGGGGTTGAACACATTCTGAGACACCCAGATTTCCATACACACAGGAAACTTGAGCTATGGGGTCATACCCAAATTTTGCACGTGCGTGAGAAATTGAGTTTTCAGGTTGCAGTTTATAGTGTGTATGGGAAATGGAGTTTTGTGTTCAGTCACACCTTTAGACACTCACATTTTCTGGGCACACAGGGAATTTAGTTTTCAGGTTGCAGTTTCCGGTGTGCATGGGAAATGGAGTTTAGGGCTTGGACATATCCTGAGACACTCATGTTTTCTATGTGCACAGGATACTGAGGTTTTGGTTCACAATGTCACATGCATATGGGAAAGGGAGTTTTGGGTTTGGACACATTATGAGACAAACACATTTTTTGTATGCAAGGAAAATTGATCTTTTGTCTCATAATTTTCTGTGTGCAATTAAATTGAGTTTTTTTATTAACAATTTCCCATTCACATGGGAAATGGAGTTTTGGATACGGGCATATTCTGAGAGACTTATATTTGTTGTGCACAAAGGCAATGGAATTTTGGGGCCAGACACATTCTAAAACACCCAAATTATCGGTGGGCATGGGAAACTGAGTGTGTGAGTTACAATTACCCATCTGCATGAGAAATTGAGTTTTGGAGTCTGACACATTGTGAGACAGTAAAATTTTCTGTGATCACTGGAAATTGAGTCTTTGGGTCACAACCAAATTCTATAGGCATAAAAGAAATCCACCTGATCCCCCACCCACGTGGACCACAACATGCCAGAGGAAGGTGGGGTGTATGCCAGCACTACACAGCATGCACAAAACCACCAACAACTGTGCACCAGGGCACATAGAAGGGTAGCTGTTACTCCAAGCTTATCCCTGCTGTAAGTCCCTATGCACCCTGCCCCTGCACACACCAAACAAGGGAACAGCTCTACAGCAGGGAGACATTTCTCACAAAGTGAGTCAGCTCTAGTCCCTCATGCCAGAGGTTAACCCCCAATGGTGCCACCCCATCTCTGGCAGCTGCATACCCACCCAAGAACAGCACCAATATGCCCATGCCACCCATGGTCCAACACTGTGCTGGCAAAGCACCCACTGTGGCAAGGCACACCCCCCTTCCTGGCTGCACCCATCCCCTGATCACAGCCCCCACCCATGTGGGCACCTGACCCTTGTGGTATACTCCCCCTCATTGACACACATAGACACAGGGGTGTCCTGGGTCCCTGTCCCACACACCACTATCCAGCAATAACCCCCCCAGACATACACACACCAGAGGATCTGATACAGACCCCCTCCTCCCACAAGGTCCATCAGTGCTACATCTCAGGACAGCCGGTGGCACTGCCCAGCACACACCTCCACAGCTGCCGGCCATCTGACATCCACAAGGGTGCTCTGCTACTGTGCATCCTGTCATGTAAGGGATCTACTGTTGGACCCAGGATGGGCATCCAATTGGATGGCTGCCCAGGTACATGACTCCACCTCTGGCCACTCCACAGAGTGCTGCATGCCGGGGGGAGCATACCTGTAGACTTGTTGCAGCCATTGGAGAATGCCGGCAGCATGCACCTATCCACAGGTGCAGTTCTCCACAGCCAGGATACGTGCCTCAGGCATGTAATTCCCACCCCTTGGAGCATAGGCCCCATTTTGAGACATCCAAATTCTGTGTGTGCATTGAAAATTGATTTTTCACATCAAAATTTTCCAAATCTATGGGAAATTGAGTTTTTGGGTCACAATTTTCCATGTTCATGGGAAATGAAGTTTTGATGATGAACACATTCTGATATACCTGAATTTTTCATGCACATGGGAAATAGTTTTCTGGTTGCAGCTAAGTTTCACATGTGCTCGGAAACTTGAGGTTTCAGGCCATACCCAAACATTTCATGGAGTTGTCAGGTTGAACACATTTTGAGACACACAAAGTTTCCATGCCCATGGGGAGTTAAGCATTTGGATTGCAATTTCTCCTGCACATGGGAAATGGAGTTTGAGTTCCAGACACACTGTGAGACACCCACATGTTAAGAGCACGTGGGAAACTGATTTTTCATGTCACAGTTTTCCAAGCATAAGGGAAATTCAATTTTCAGGTCATAATTTCTCAAGTGCATTGGAAATGGATATTGGGGTTCAGACATATCCTAAGACACCCACATTTTCCATGCACACAGGAAATCAAGTAAAGTGATTTGACACATTCTGAGACACCCAGATTCCATGTGCACATGGTCAACCGAATTTTTGGGTTGCACCCAAATTTTCTGTGCACACAGTAACTTGAGTTTTTGGGTTGCACTCATAGTTTCTGTGCAAAACAGAAATTGAGTTTTTGGTTGAAATCTCCCAATTTGGGGTTTAGACACATCCTGAGGCACCTAAATTTTCCATGTCTATGGAAAATTGAGTTTCCGGGTCAAAATGTCCCCCATGCACATGGGACATGGCATTTTGGAGTAGGACAGATTCTGAGACACCCACATTTTATGTAATTTTTCATAATGAGAAATCTGAGAAACCTGATAAGGATATGGTCCCTCATCAATTCTGACCCCTCCATGCACCCCACTCCAACCCCCCCACTCAGCACCCACCCTCCACATCCACCCCATACACTCTCACTCTCCTAACCATGGTCACACGGCATAGATCCACTCTCTGGTCAGAAAGATGTTCTCCTGCTGTGATATGAGAAAATAAGGTAAGTCCAGTTAATGTATTTCAATGAATTTTGAATGTTTATGCATAACTTTGTCATTTATTAATATTTTCACATCAAATTTTCAACAAGACCTTTTTGGGATCCCACCTCATAAATGATGTTGATGACATTTTTCAACTCTAGCTCAAAAAATTATACCGTAGTCACTTTGCAAAATCACTTTTCTAGTGGGATTTGACAATTTTCACATACTGAGTTCATGAGGTGCAGTCATAAGAAGACTATGTTCATAATTTAGTGAAACAATATGGTCAAATTACCAGATTATAAGTGAACATGGTAATATTCCAACCCTCTCTCATAACTTTGTTACTTTTCAGTATGTTCCACCAGACTTTCAACATGGCCTTTTTGGAACCCCACGTCATAAGCAACACAGGTGAATTTTTTTCTAATCTGGCCAAAAGAGATGGCTTTCCTACAGGTTTCTATCAAGTACTCTTTCAGAAAGTAACCCCTCCAATTGTATACCCTTCAACACTTGCTAGCACAATCTACACTCCCCCTTCCTGAGGGATGCAGAAGCTAATGGCCTGATACCTTTTATTGGACCAACATAGATGTTACAAAAAAGAACAAAGTACCTAAGATTTTGGACCAAGTCCTCCCTCAGAAGCTTATGACAGCTATTTAGAAAATTGGTGATTTTCTAAATAACTGTCATAAGCTTCTGAGGAAGGACTTGGTTGGTCTGAATGCTTAGGCACTTTGTTCTTTTTTTTTTTTAAAATCTATTTTGGTCCAATAAAAGGTATCAAGCCATTAGTTTCTGGATCTGTTCTTACAAGGACCAATATAGCAACTAAACTGAAACTCCCTGAGGGAAGAAGTTATCATAGCCCTTCTCAAAAAAGGGCAAAGCCCCCTTTGCACCTAGTAACTACCAACCCATATTATTAATAAATGCCAATGCAAAAGTCCTAGCTAAAATACTGGCCTGCAGACTATAACAGGTATTACCCACCCTGATTCATTCTACTCAGGCAGGTTTTATGAAAGGCAGACTAAGTTCCGAACATTTGCACACTTTCCTTCATCTCCTGCACCTGGCTAATGCCTCCACATCGCTAGCTGCTGCATTAATGATAGATTCTGAGAAAGTATTTGATGCTGTCAAATAGGAATACCTCTTTGAGATAATATATCAGGTAAGATAAAGCCCTGGGTTCAGAATGGCTGTGAAGATGCTCAATCATCTCCCAACAGACAGGGTTCTTACCAACAGTCACATTCCTTCCCCTTCTCTCTAACCTGGTGCACCCAGCAAGGTTGCCCCCTCCTAACTGCTTTTCTATTGGCAACTGAGCCACTGGCATTTGCCCTGTGCTCCCACCCACTGCTAACGGTGTAACAGTGGGGGATGAAAACTATAGGAGCCTATGATATGCAGATGGCCTACTAATTTTAATAGCAGCTGCCCCTCAGGCCATTCAACCTCTCGCTACTCTGTTACAGGACTTTTCTACTTCCTCAGGCCTCAAAATCAATCACTCAATTATCTGAAATACTACCCCTTACCTCTCTCTGCCATAAAGAATGTTTCCCTCAACCAACTGGGCATGACCTGATAAAGGGTTAACTTATCTAGGCATTAGACGTAGCCCATCACTAATGAATATTTGCAAAGCAAACCTTAAACCCACTACTAGACATCTTATAGGTGAATGTGAAGAGATGGAAGGCCCTTCAACTCTCCTTTAGAGGGAAAATGTTCAGCAATGAAAATAATTATATCACCCAAAGTCCATCTCCTCCTCTACACCTTCCATTCAGATTACCCCACAGTTGTTATGCCATAATTAATGAATTGATACATGGCTTTCTGTAGGAGGGGGAACCCCCAAGATTTAGTGAAGAAAAACTGCAAGCACTGGTCAAATGGTGTCTGGGGTCTCCCTCATTTTCTACACTACCATATGGCCTTTGTGATAATACACATTTTGAAATGGTTCTCAACCACAGCACCTTCCAACTCTCTATGGTTCACTACTGAAGGACACCTATTTAATGTCCCCTCTTTGATTGGGGTTATACTCAAAGGTACTTCTCGAAATAGCACAACATTTCATCATAGGTCCCTCTATTTACTGCTGGACTTATGTTACAAAAACTCTGGGAATTAATCCATGCCCTCTACCTCTGACACTACTCTGGAGAAACACACAATTCATAGTAGATAATCTAGTCATTCATTGGCCAAGTTGGGAAGAAAAGGGAATACATAATGATCTGGAGCTATATTCACCAGGGGTAGACATATGGCCACATTTCAAAGATCAATAGGAAAAGGGAAGGGGAAATTATTTAACCAGGAAAGGCACACTAAGCTGAAGCTTGTTTCCAGGTGTGACCTGGGAGCACAAGTTAAGTGACTTGGTCAGAGTCACACAGTATGCAAGTGGGGGCTGTGGGATTCAAACCCAAGTCTCCAAGTTTGCAGCTCAGAGCCCTAAACTACTGCACTATATTGCCTCCTAATAGACAGTTATCATTTACTGAAACAGGACTTCTGGAGATTTCTCCAAATACACTGTTACCTCTCGCTGGATTAGGTCCTCTCAGGCCTATACAACATTCCAGAGTAACCCCCCTACTCTAACATGGTTCATTACCACCAGAGGCAAGGCTGGTCTTATATACAGGCAGCTTAGGGACATTGCCACCCCCCCAACTAATGTGTTTAAAGGGAAATGGGAATAGGAATTGGGCAGTATTATCTCTTAGTCTAAAACCAAACAGACTGTGTGCTTGCAAGCTAAACTCATGCTGAAAACTGCATCTATTGCTACAGATTACATAGCAAAATTCATGCAAAAAGAACAGAAAATCTGCACACAGGGAGCAGGAGAGCCGCAGATCAAATAGGATCTGGGGCTGTAGCAGTGAGTAGGGAAATGGTCAGACTAGGTGGGCCGTATGGTCCTAATCTGCTGACAGATTCTATGTTTCTGTGTTTGTATTGATGCAGTATTACACATTTATTGAAAAAAGAAAGCTTACATTAACACAGCCATCACATAGAAAACATGGACAATAACAAATATGACCTCAGTGCTTTAGGGCACTCCACCCCTTCCTCAGGAAGCTATGCTTATTCCATCAATATCGTTGTCTGCAGATGTTCTGTTCTGTTCTTTTTGCCTATCTCTGATTATGACTGGCAAACCTGTTGGCATTGAGCACTGCACTTCCATAAGCCGATGTATTCTTCCATTGGCACAGGGTCACAGGGTCCTGCACATCTCTATGTGTTCACAAATGTTCCAAGGGGATTTGCGTGAATGAGGATATGATCCCAATGTCTCAAAAAGAAAGGACTTTCTTTGCAAACAAATGTGTTAATGCACCAGTTAGGATTCAACTCAATGCCACAAATGTAGGGAAATGTGGTGATAAGTTTTCAAACCCTAACTCCCTGTCCCCCAAGCAGGAAAAGGACAAGGAGCAGAAAGGGGAAATTGTTTATCCTGGAAAGAGACACTAAGCTGAAGCTTGTTTTCAGGTGCTACTGCAGAGCACAAGAAAATTAAGTATGCGTGGGGGCTGTGGGATTCGAACCCAGGTCTCCAGTTTTGCAGGCCAGTGTCATTACCCACTATGCTATACTGCCTCCTGACAAGACCACACAAGCAACCACAGACAGACATCATCAGGAAAGACAAACAACATAAAACTGTTTACAGATTACACAAATGCAATTGCACTGATTTGCTACCTTTGTGGACTTGGATCTGTGGCTATAGAAGCACAAGCCTCACAGTGACCTGTGCCTCTGCAACCCGAGCTATGTGTGTATGTCATACAGTGTGCATGACTACCTCTGACTGCAGAAGATGGAAGTACCATTGCAATGTTGGACTACTTTAAAAAAAATACTCTATCCAATGCCCGCAGCAACACGGGTTCCGAAAAGGGCACAGCACCACTACAGCATTATTGGAATTCACTGGCTTCATCCATCAATCATGTGATAAAGGTAATTTGGTAATTGCAGCCTTTGTTGACCTGACAAAGGCCTTTGATATCATTCACCACCTTCTACTTCTCCAACAACTAACTTCCATTGGTCAATCCTCTGACCTGATACATTGGTTCAATAGTTACTATACTTGGAAGGTCACTCCAAACAGGTGAAGATTTTGAATGTTACCTCTGAAAAGCAGCCTATATACTCAGGAGTGCTGAAGGGCTCTATTTTAGGGCCTTTACTTTTCAGCATCTTCCTTAACAACCTCCTTCGGGCATGCCACCAATGGATTCTCCTGTATGCGGATGATGCTGTCATCTTTACTAGTAACCTTGACCCACTGCTACTGGAACGTCAATTACAGCATAGTTTCAATAAAGTAGAGGTCTGGTTCAACTGTCACAAACTGATCCTGAACTATAAAAGAACTAAAGTCGTGATGTTCAGCACCACTTGCAGTAAACACAAATCTCAGCCCCTCACCATCAGAAACTGTTTTGGAGTACCACTCGAACAAATCCAACATTTTAAATACCTGGGAGTAACCCTGGACTGCTTACTTTCCTATATACAGCATGTTGACAATGTCGCCCAGCCTGTCAACATCAGGATTGGTTTACTCCATCATCATAAACACTGTTTGATGCCTGATGCCCTCAGAATTGCAAATACCAGCTCAGTCTTACCCATTGTCGACTATGGCCTGGTAATCTATGGTGCTGTTGCTCCTTCCACTCTCCATAGAATATCCATTGCATTAAATAAGGCATGCAGGCTTCTCCCTGGTGCTGCATGCTTCACCCACACTTGTGACCTGTACACTCAAACTGGATGGCTTTAACTAAGCGGAAGGATACAGTACCAAGCATATTTGTTAGCTAAAAAAGCACTTCTCAGCCTCCTACCTCCTAGAACCATCAACCTCCTAAGCCTTCACTGCATCTCCCAGTACACGCGAAGCTCAGCCCACCAATCTCTACATGTTCCTAGGTGCTGAACATCTCAAGGGCAGCGCTCATTTGCATACAGAGCGCCACTTGGTTTCAGTGCTCTTCCCAAAGAAATCTCAACCTTTCCAAAACCTGGCCATTTCAAGCTCATGCTCTATCAGCATCTTACGGTTAACAGTTCCTGTGACTGCTTCACCTAATACTACAACCAACTGTGTGTTTCAACCAACCTTTTTCCCTCACCTTTTCACCCCTTAGCATTACCTTTCCTGCCCTTACTCACCACTCCACATTTTTCTACTCATGTTCTGACAAGGCCTGCTGGTTGCTTATCCCCTCATCTCTCCCTTCTGCCCCTCCTTCACTCTGTTTCAACTCCCATTCTAAAGTTTTAGTTTGAAATACAAAGAATGTACTATTGCCATTGTTTAAACCATGTCTGTGTCTTATCACCTTTATATGTTTGTTCACCCTATTTATGGCTGTAGGGGCCAGTGCTTCTGCTCACAAAAGCAGTGTTGTGATTTTAGTGTCATGGATGTCTATCTGCAGCCAGAAGTGAGTGTGTACATTTTGTGGTGTGCATACCAAAGAAATAAAACCATTAAAGTAGCACATTGGTGCTTCTACGTTTGTGTCATCTGGAAACAATTATATATTGTTTGACTTACCTGATGATGGCTGTCTGTGGTTGCTGGTGTTATCATGTTCCTTTTGCTACTAGTGGTTGGGGGTTGGGGAGTTAGAAACCCTAATCCCACATTTCCCCAGTTTTGTGACATTAAGTTTAACCCTAACTGGTGCATTAATGCAATTAATGAAGCATTTTGCAATGAATTGGTGAGGGGATGACTTTTTCAGTAGCACGGTGCACCTGGTGCCATGCCATGGGGCAAACCCTGCACAGTCACAGTTCAGCATGTAATTGGTCACAAAGCCTTCAGCATCTGAACAAACTATCTGCATATATTAAGCTGCACTGCTGTCACAGGGGAGAATAAACCCCTTGTAACAGTGACGCCAATGCGTGTATAGAAGTTTTAATGGATAGCACTAGATTGAGTACAGTATTCCCTAGAACAGCACAACCCACCACTACAATTCCATATGGGTCTCATTTTGGCTCAGCTCAGGGAGATGAAGGAACCTTCCTTGTTACCTCATTTATTTGGGTCATGGTCAGCCCAAAATAGACAACCAGTTTAAAAAGATAGATCTTCAAAACAAAGGCACTAAAACATGACTTATCCTGGAAAAGCATTAGCAACAAAGCCACGTTTCAAAGAAATACCAACTTTAACATGTCTCCTTAATGTAAAGTATAAGATAAAGTATTCACTTGGAGATTTACATAGTGTATGCTTTCCATGGTGCTTTGCATTAGTGGACCTGTGTGATTTAATATAGTATATTAGTCATTTTATGCAATCTATGTGGGGATTTCATTGGGCAGATAGGGTTACAGTACTGTAGGTAGAGCCACTCCACGCACAAATATAGTCCATGAAGGAAGGGTAAATTTGCAACTACTTTACAGTACATTTTTTTGTCGCTCCATTCTATGTAATATGCAAAAGGGTCAGAAGTATCTCCCTAAGCACAGGTCAGTGTATCAGCACTGCACAGGAAATGGATTGTTGGAGCTTACTCAATAAGGCACTGACATTCACAGAGGCAATATGCTATGCACATTGGCTCCCAAGGACCCTCATCCATCAGATGCAAGGACAGCAACCCCTGCCTTGTCAGGAGATCACAGCCCTGGAAGCTGATACATTTGTTCCAGCAGGGATAAAGGTTAGGAAACACATAAAACAACTAACAGAGACTGAATAGACAAAATCTAGGGAGCAGGAATCACACAAAGATATTCCATAAGTAGTGGTGTACAAAGTTGCCAAAATTCTCTCCATGAAACAAATCTGTGAATTTCAACCCATTAGCAAAGCTGTGGACTGCATTTCATATTGTTCTTGGAAAATTGACCACATTTTCATGGCAAATCGACATGAATGGTCAATTTTTATTTATATCCTAACACCAGTTATGTGCTACACCTCCTCCCCACCCCAAAACAACAGATTTCTTGATATCCCCTTCCATGCCCCCACTAGCACCCTTCCCCTTCACCCCCCACTTATGTGAACTGCATGCTCCTGTATGCTGCTTTGCACAGTGCATCCAAAAAGAAATCTCTTCCCCCACCCATCATCAAACACATTCCCACTGTGGTTCCTCCCATCTGAGTTCCACTGTCCTATCAAGTACACCCACTCCCCTCCCATCCCCATTTATTCACCACCTCCCTTCTCCACCCACCCACAAAATGAAACTGCAAGGCTGCAGTAAAGACAATGGTCCCCCAGTGCAGAGCTGCTCTGTTCAGGGTCCCTCTCATAATGGTACAACTGAATAAATGGTGACATCTTTGCTCCTAGTAAAATCTGACTGGATGAAAATTCAACCCATTAGGCTTTTCTAGGAGCAAAGACATCAACATTCATTCACACCATTATAAGAAATACTCTGAAAAGTGTAGATGCTCTGCACCGAAGGGACCATTTTCTTTATTGCAGCCATGCAGGTTGATTTTGTGGATGCTGGTGGGGGGAGGAGGCTGCTGGGGACCAGAGAGGGTTAGGATGGGGGACTGGGTGTGCTTGATGTGACAAGGGGAGTGGGGTGATTGGGAACAGAGAATGTGTGTGGCACATGGAGGGGGGTATGTGATCACTTTTTGGATGCACTGTGTGCACCATGCAGTTGCATGCTCTTTGCTAGTATGAGTTGGAGGGAGAAGGGTGCACTGCCATCTTAGGGGGTGGAAGGAGGGTATCAAGTGACATGTTGTTTTTGGGTGGGGGTAATTTTACAACACAGTGTTTGGGGAGGAGGTTTTTTAAGTTTAATAATTAAAAAAAACAGTAAAAAATAAGCTAGCAAAGTTGGTATGTCTGCTGCACAATTTGTGAATCATGGGCCCTATGCACAAAGGTGCAGAGAGGCTACATGCAGCATAACTTGGGTGCATAGCCACCCCACACCCACTGTGCCCCCCCATGTGGGATGCACTACTTGGGTATGTGTGGACCCAATGCACCCGATCCCCAATATTTGCAGACCGCACCACACAGGGAGCATTCTGGGGCATGCTAGCACTATGCGGTATTAACTAACCCGCATAGTGCTGGTCACATGGGTGCAGAGGGTGGTGCCGGGTATACCAGCCAGGACCAGGCATAACCTGATGCGTGCCCCCATAGATGCCTCTCGCCATGGATGGAGGACCATAGCCATGACCCCCCCATGCTGCCACAGTCCACTGGGATATACAGAGGGGGTGGGGAATGCTGAAGGGGCAATTGTCTGGCACCAACCAGCTGGTGGAGGGTGCTGTCAGTGCCAGAGGGGTTGACATTGCCTACTATTAAGGATGAAGGTTAGTTACCGGGGGCATGGCTAGGAGTAGGTTGGGGCACAGCAGCAGTGCAGAGGTGCATTATGTGGGATGGTGTGGTGCCTACCACCGGGGTCCATCTATGTGCTGAGAGGATGCTGAGTGCCATGAGCTGGGACAGGGACGGGGCTATGCTATGTGAGTCCAGGTGTCTAATGTAGGCATGAACTACCCCTGACCCATGCCCCACTACACAAGGGATTCTCTGTGGGTCTTGAGCAGGGCATCCAATTCAATGTCCACCTGGGACCTGAACTCCTTCCCCAGCCACCATGCAGAGTCCTGCATGCTGGGGGGAGGGCAGAGCTGCAGACAGGTGGCTGACATTAGCTATGCAGCTGGGGTACCCTGTGATTTAACTTACCTGCACCCATGTCATGCATAGGGCCTATTGTGAAATGCAAATTTTCATGGAGTCATACCAACTTTACAGAAGGACTCAAAATTCATAACATCCCTATCCATTAGGATTCGTAGACAAAGGGGTCACAAGTCTTTTCCTTCACTACGGCACAGGTTAGAGAGCAAGAATAAATAAAGGGTCAGGGGGTATAAATTAATGAGGGTGCTGGTAGACACAAAAATGCTGTATTATATACAGGGGTTACCTGATGCCCTCACCCTCTAGTCACAAGGTCATCAAGCCCTACCACAATAGAATTACTGAAGCAATTTTTTTGAGGAGTCACTGCCTTACAAACCAGAGCATTTATTTATTTATTTATTGAATTTGATGACCGGGTAGGCCCGCTGGGCCCCGAAGGTCCCTTTTTCAGGGGCGACCCGGGAATATTAGTACAGACATATTGAACTTAGTGCAGTAACATACACAGGCAATCATGGGTATACAGTATTCAGCTGTTTACACATAGCAGTAGTTATTAGACTATTGTATATCATATTAGTAAGTTGTAATTTAGTGCATTCAAACATTTGTCATGCAGGTAGGCGAAACAACATTAGGGTTCCATAGGTAAGGCCCATTGAGAGCATTAGGGTGGTTAATTGTAGAGGTAGGAGGAGAAAAAAGAAAAGAAAAAGTTAGTATTACCTTGTTGGGGTGGGGGTGGAATTATGGGTCGTGGTGGTAGTGTCAGGTGTAGTGGCACTTGCATACACTTTTAGCTAGGAGATGAGTTTTGAGTCTGGTGCAGAAGCACTGCACTGTAGGGGTTTCTCTCACCTCCAGTGGGAGGTGGTTCCATAAGGACGGGGCAGTAAAAGAGAAAGATTTCTGGCCTGCCTTAGTCCTAGCCTTGGGAATCTCAAGCAACATTTGGCCTGAAGACCTAAGGCTGCGCTGGTTACTCTTTACTATGAGGAGTCCTTCAAGGCTAGGGGGAGGGGAAGGGCTAATTATCTTTTTGGCCAGGCAGAGCAAGGGGTAGCTGAAGCGTGCTTCGAAGGATGGCCAGTTTAGTTTTACTAGCGCCTCACAGTGGTGGCTCCTTGAGTGGGATAGAGTGGTAAAGTGGGTCACTTTGTTGTATAGAACCTGTAGTTTACTATATTCCTGCTTTGAGACACCCTGTGTGACCGGGGCAGCAAAAGTCAATGTAGGAAGTAGGACACTCGCTGCTATAGCAGTCCTAGCTTCAAGGGTTAGTAGATCCTTAACCCGATATAGTAACCCAAGTTTGGAGTGAATTACTTTTGTGACTTGGACCACGTGTTGTTTGAATGTGAGGCCCTGGTCAAGGGTGAGGCCGAGGTATTTTGTGGAGGGAACAACTTCTAGCTTGTTGCCATCCAGAGATGAGAGTTGGAGGAGCTGCAATCTGTCTTGTCCTAAGGCTCTTGGTCCGAACAGCATAACTTTGTTTTTTTTGGTGTTAAGGACCATTTTGTTGTTAATGAGCCACCTCTCCATGATATAAATATATTTTGGAGAGAACTGGATAGGTCATCCAGGTTGTTGGAGGACATTTGTTTCAGAATAGGGATGGGTTGGATAGCACACAGCACAGACAAGAACAGTAACAGAAGGGAATGGAGCTAGATCTAGGGAGTGAGTACAATGGATGCAAAGGATATGGACAACCAATTCACAGAGTTCCTGCATTACAAGGAAAGACTGTCACAGAATAGTGCATCTACAGTATAAACTGGAAAGACTATCAAAATACAGTATTGGGTGAGGGAAAATATTCACACAGTGTGCCCATGGCTCAGATAAAGACATGCCACCTTGCACCATCTTATAGGCCATCATTAGCAGAAGTTAGAGTCCTACTCATCAGGACAAATGATTTGCAGAAGTAAATGTTGTGCCTCTGTTACAGGAAAGAATATGCTCCTTATGTGCCCCACAAAGCATCACCAACCATTGCAGCGGTGTACGGGACATCTGTTAGCCTAGGAAGAGGAAGAAAATTGCCCCATAATCTCATTGCTTTGTGTCATGTTGAGCCATAATAATAATAATAATAAAAACTGACAACTTCAGTGCAAAAGCACTGATGTAAGATTTTCATTGGAAGGGCATGGGCTACAAAACCAAATTTCAAAGACATACAAAATTCAGCATGCCTTACTAATGCAAAGTAACATGAAAAGCATGTGCATGGGGATTTGCATGTACAGTATTTCCTGTGGTGCTCTGTATTAGTAAGGAATGTGAAATTTGGTATACAGTGTATGTCCTTTCATGCAATTTCTATGGGGATATTCTTGGGCAGGCAGGGTTAGGTGGAGGCCCACACAAAAATAATTCACAACTTACTAGGTAATTTTCCTGATTCATTCCTATAGACCTACTCTAGTGTGTCCACAAGAAGAATTTTGGTTATACCAAGCAGTCTTAGTAATGACACACGTTTAATGCAGTCCTTAATGGTCACACAGTGAATCTGCAGCTGTGGTGTACTTCAAAACCTGTGATTTCCTTTTCAAAGATTCAGCACTCTAATCATTAGGCTGCATTGCCTTCCTTATTATTGAACAGGGCCTTAAAACGCTACTTAACAGTTATGTCAAGTAAACTTTGAATACCATTTTCCTAGCTGAAAACATCCCTAAAATATCCTTATATTTTTATTATAATGAATAGACTTATGTAATGATATTCTGGAAAAATGCTACTGACACAAGTTTTTCTACAATGTATTTAGATTGTTTCTATGTGCACTTTAATTCTGTTGCAAGCTGAAGATATAGTTCCTGATAAGTTAGCAGATAGTGCACTATGGGCAACAATGTGCTACAAAATATATGGAAAATTGTGTGAGAATAAATTAAATATGAAAACTACTTTGAAACGGCAGTATTCAAAACTCAATGTCATCATTCAACTGGAAGAACCCTTTTTAACATAAATTGCTCTGGGCATGCATGAACGAGTATGGACTGGAGTAAAAATTAAAGAAAAGTAATAATCGTAAAATGCTTTAAATAAGTTCATTTCCATAGAGATTAACTTATGCATAAATCATATTAGTCTTCTATGTCTTCTGATGTTTAAAATAGTTCACCATTTCAGCACCAATTAAAAAGAGATATTCTATTATTTAGAATACAATTAAGTTTCGTGGATAGTAAAAGGACTTTAACAAAAAAATGCATTTGCTCTGAAATGATGGGAGAAGGTTACTCTTAAATATAAATTCCTTATATACTGTAAAGATAATGTACCTTTCTTTTCAATCTTTTCTATAGCTGTTTGACAAAAGAAAATATCTGTGCTGTTCCTTCCAGCTGTGCCACAGAAAAACTCTGAACACAATCAACCAATTGTACTTATCAGAAGAAAAGGAAACATGTGCAGTCAGAAGCCTGTAAAAAAAAAACTGAAATGTACGCATATGTATCAAGGGAGGGGCTATCAACAAAGTCACCACTACCAGTGCCACATGTGCAAGCATAAGGCAATTCACATTGTGTGGATAATAACTAATTTGCTGTGCAACCAGCTGCAGTAAATGGTGGTGACTGAGTGAACCCATTAACTCTTGTAATTCCTCAGAATCCACTTTTGAATATGCTGGCTTTATTGGGCAGGATATTAAATTACAAAATCTAAACAACATACAACTGAAGACCTAGAAAAAGGCAATGGAATAAGCAGCAAAATTTAAAGAAATAATGAGATAAATACTTAAACACTGTGGTATATTATTGTTGCTATTTACTAGTAAATCTATGTTGCTCCTTTGCTGTATTTGATTCTGGTGTCTGTTTGACAAATAATTAGAATTTTTATTGTAATTGTTTACCCCTTTCTAAAAAAGATACAAATGCCCATTCAGTTGTTTAACTGTCATTTATGTCTTCCTTTTGCAGTGTAATTACATCTGGATATTATATTTAAAAAAATAGATTACAGGTATATTCATTATATCTATAGTCATTATCCAAAAGTTGCACTAAATAAAGTAGAGACACTTTATCACCGTGCACAGATATTTTTTATCAGTGCACCTCTTATCACCCATTATTGTTTGTTATACTCAGTGTTAGGTTGGCCCTTCCTCAGTGCCAGGAGATTGTAGAATGCCCTTCTTTGGATTCACAGAGCTATTTCAAATTAACTGCCCTTATACATCTCTGAGCTCTTCCAACGGACACAGGGGTCCTACAGCCTGAGTTATTATTTCCTTGTCATGTTTGATGTACCCAAGGTCAGAACATGCTATGGCACCTCATCCATCAGTTTCACCCTTCCCTTCCTTTGTAACTCTTTCCAGAACTCTTTAAGACTTAAACAACTACCTGTAATTTCCACCTTTAAATCCTTGTTAAATAGTGTGCTGAATGAAACCTGCACCTGTCATTCCTAACTATCAAATTTATCCAGCTACTATAACTTATGTAACCTGCCTGTTTAACACCTTTTTACTAATCCTCCTTCCTCTCCCTCTCTAACTATTCCTAAGCCACTAGTCTGTGGCTCCTCTCCCCTACTACTCTCTCCTCCCCTCCATCATCTCTATCTACTCATGTATCTATGCTCTTACTCTATCCACAAAGAATACCTCTAGGGTATCCAGGTTGAGTTGTGTGCAGCCGATGATATCAGCCATACCTAGGTGTTGACTTGACTTCCTGTAGCTATCTAATTTAAACTGTTTAAGAAAGTTTTTACAATCCTTGTATAAATTGTTACTTCTTTTTTCCTCCTTATTTTATTGTACTTTATGCACCAGTACTTTGTTTATTCATTGCCTTTTATTTTATAATATGTTATTTACTGTATGTCCAGTTGTGCTGAATACTGTATTGTGTTTTTGTCATCCCTGGACCATCTTGTAAATGAGCTTGCTCAATGGTGTTTCGCCTGGTTAAATAAAAATGGACTGATTGATACTGTGCTTAGTTAAACCTACTGTTATGTTGATTTAAATAGTTTTAAATTATTTAATAAATCAGATTCTTGCAACTGATATACTAGATCCAGGAACATTATTTCAGAGATTGGTAACCACATTTGTAGTATGATATCCTTTGGTTGACCAAAATATATTTTGTATGTTACAGCACATAAACTTCTGGGGCCTCACAGAGGTTCTTTTGTCACTATCTACCATATAACACCTGATCTGAGAAAGGGACCTGTGTGGCCCAGTAAGCTTGTATAAAGTAACATTTTTGTACAACATATTTGATATGTTGTCCCACCACCACCGCAAAAATAAAACAGACTTATTGTATATATGTATGTATGTATGTATATATATATATATATATATATATATATATATATATATGTATGCATGTATGTATTTATTTGAAATGTGAAGTTCTGGATAGGTACACTGAGACAGAACTCTTTTCCAGGTACATCTTTGGAGAGGGGGTACAGCAAGGAATGAAAAGCAAAAACAAATAAAGTGACAACAGGAGGTGACTGTACATGCACAATAAGAGAACGGTACAAGTAATAAATGCCAGGAGTAAAGGCAATGTAGAAAGTGTGCATGGCACATAGGTTATAGAGCTAGCAATGATAAAAGCTAGGAAGTGTGTAGTTGATGTTGGGCGTGATCCTTCAATCAGGGTCCAGGCTGCCCCTCCTCTTCTGAGAGTAAATGGTTGATTTCAGATTTATTTAAAATAACAAAGACAAAAAACAAATAAATGTATTTTGGTACAAGCCACAGGTGGGGTGGTGAACTGCCACAGTCGGTGAACAGTTTTAGTCTGGCAGTTCTGCCATCCATCTCTTCCCCATGCCATGTAGCTTGTCCATTGCATCTGTGTTTAAAGGCCTCTGTGCCAGCACTGTAGGGTAAAGACAATGCAGCTGTAGGGCTACCACCTTTCAAGAAGCCCAAAGTGGGACATTTCTTACTGAAACATGATTTTTTTGCTTTTTACAATATGTAACCTCAACCAATGGAACAGACAAGTTTTCTCTAGATCATCAGAATTAAGACTAAGGGCCAGATATTCAAAGGTTAGCCCCTGGCAGCGAATAGCACTGCCCGGCATGCAAACCTAGCCTTGAGCAAAATGCCAGCCATATTCAAAACGAATAGCCTGGGGCAAACCCCACTGAATATAGCAAGCAAAGGAAACCGGGCAAACAGGCCCAGAAGTGCAGTGCAAAAAAAGCCCAGGAATAACACAACTCTGAATATAGCACACAAGACAGCACTGAATATAGCACCAGGCAGGCAGTGCAAACACACAATGGAATACAGTGCAGAGACAGCCCGACCCTGGGACACATGCAAGGCAACACATGCTGGAATGAGGTATCAGGAGCACACCACAGTGCCCACCCATGAGGATGCCACACATCCACGGGAAAGTCCAGCAACAACCCAGACCCATGTGGAGAACACCAGCAACAGTACAAAGCATGTGGAACCCCAGCACCCAAGAATGACACAGGACACCATAAAATGTCATTAACCAGTTTAATAAACAATAATGAACAGTAAAGCAAACGGAAACACAACAGCAAATATAACACAGAACATAATGAGTAACAAACCCCAGAGTACAAAATGCCCCACCCACCACTGAACAATCCTCCCCACAACACTGAAACAGAACTAGAAAATACCCACCAAGCCCCCCCAACACACAACCCCAAATGCCCACCACATGATAAAAATGTCAAACACCATTAGCAGGGAAAGGCACACAAAGGTAAACATAAGGATGACAACAGATGGAGGGACGGGAAGACACAGGCCAAGGGTGCAAAGTGGAGGAGGACACACACAGGGACAGAAGACAATGGGCAAGGAAGGGAGAATCAAGTCCAGTGAGGGGGGTGGTGAGGGCTGACTTAAAAACAACAGGGGATATAACTATGTGTCTGCAGGAGCAGGGAGACGAGCCTCCAGGATGTTTGCCACCCTCCTGGTCTCAGTAATAATGATGGCCTGCTGCTCGATCTGTGTTCACTGCTGCCTCACAATCCTGTGCAGCAGCTCCTCCATTCCCTCTGTCTCTTTGGGACGCATTGCCCACAGCGATGTCCATAGTGGCCCTATAAGAGGAAGGGTGAGACCATGAAGACGGTACACCACACAGGAGGCAACCAGCAGCCAACCCTTGCCATACAAAGATGGACAGCATGTCCCAATGGGCTATCCCTGGTGGTGTTGAGTTCAGCAGTGGTATGACAACATGGCAGCATCCCACAATGCAGCACAGGGCAACACAGGCACCAATACAGAACCCAACACGGATGATGACAATGATCCTGACAGCACCGGGGGACATGTGACACCACCCACCATGATACAGCACACCACGAGACACGGCAGACACGCAGCTGGAAACCCGGTGAGTTGGGTGCAAGGGACATGCAAGGACATGCACAAGGGCATCCACACATTAGGACATGCTGCCCAGCTACACATGGAAATGCACAGCAATGCAGAGCGCAGAACAAACAACAACGACATGCATGCAGGAGCATCAATGAACCATGACAGTGTCCTGGCAATGACCAACACAGGCCAGGGGACAACAGTCAGCCAGGGCACAGACACTGTCACTGAAGGGCCTTCACATGCCGCCAGGCAATACCACTGAAAGCATATCACCCAATGGAGACATGGTACATGTCAGTGTCCTCAACCCACATAACAGGACCCCCCTTCCCCACACAGTGAAGACCACCTCCACAGCCATGGTCAACATTGGCAGGGAACGATGCACATAATGTAATAGCACAGTGATATCTGTACCCTGCAACTAAACAGCAACACAGTGATCTCGCAATGAGACACACATGGATGGACGTACAATGCGTACGGCACAGTGCCAGTATGTAGCACAGTGTGACAGGCAGTGCTACACAGCAGGTGTCCAGAATGGTGAGAGGTAAGTCCACAAGGCATGCTCTGTATTGTCCCGCATGCACAGTAAGTAACCACCACCTGTGCAATTGTGAACGTCCTGTGGGTGGTGGTATGGATGCATCACAGAGGTGGGAAGGTCCGCCATCAGCATGGTGTCCCCACGGAACACCCGCCACCCAAGCAAGCAACATCATCTGCCACCCGCACAGCACTGCAATGTGACCGCCCCCCCAGGCAAGGCTGATAGCACCCAGCTGTGGTGTGAAACACAGCTGTACTGCACACCACACTGCTACACCACACTGGCCCAGTGACCTTTGCAGACAAGTGAGTGGCTGGACACCCAGATGTGGTGCACAGCATCGTGAAAGTGTACACATCACAGAACAATGTAACAGGTACTCATGCAACACGCCACCGCTATCAGTGTCGCTCTCCTGCGCATGCTGTGGGAGTGATGGCACCCTGTGCTGTCTCGCCTCCGCCTCCTGTGTCCTGGGCTGAGTCGCAGCACTCATGGCATGGGCTGCTCGATCCGCTTACAGTGGACAAATGTGAAAGTGTTGTTAGAGCATGACACAACATACACATCGTGAATCACAGCAAGGTGCACATGCAACCCTAAACACAATGCACCCCAGCCTCCACCCACAGCAATGGTCACGGCATGCACCGTGCCCTATGGGGAATACATGTGCCACTGTGCCTGTACACAGTGTGCAACAGCACGGTGCACTGCTTCGCACAGCTTCGCACACAGACACATGCCCACACACCCATACCAAAGCACACACCCCACCACCACCCTCTGCACACCCACACCCACCACCCGCCAGCCCCCCACACCACCCCCTCTGCACAACCACACCCACACCCACGCATACAAAGCCTGACACGTATGCACACTCCACATGCAACACCACTCACCTGGCACAGGCACAGTGCCATCAAGCACCATGTGCCTGTATCACTCTAGCTGCTGCTTCTGCCTGCGTCTCAGGTCCATGTACCTGTGGAGGCACTTCTCTGCATTGTTGTTAGAAGATATACAAAACATGACAGCTAAAGGGAAGATTCTGATAATGGGAGACTTCAACATGCCGGATACAGATTGGTCAATACCAGCAGGAACATCTGCCAGAACTAGACTCATAGTGGATTCCCTGCAGGGGGAGGGCCTCAAACAACTGGTACAGCAACCCACAAGAGACAGGGCTATCCTAGATCTAGTACTGACTAACAAAGAAGGGATCACAGATCTCCAGGTAGAAGGTCACCTGGGGCCAGTGACCATCACATGGTATGGTTCAATTTGATATTACATCTAAATCATCCCATTCCAAGGCAAAAATATGGGACTTCAGAGGAGCTGACTTTGATAAGATGGCCAACAGAGTTAAGCTAGCCTGGCAAAAGAAACACAGGTGAGGGGTACAGGCAAAGTGGGCAAGCAATAAGGATGCAATACTTGAAGCAACATCCCATTGTGTTAGACAGAAAGGAAGTGCAAAGAAGAAGGAAACCACTTTGTTCTCAAACAGTAGCAGAAAAGGTCAGAGCCAAAAGGCTGGCCTTCAGGAAATATAAGGAACACAGCGGATGAAGATAGGGAGGCATACCAAACTGCGCTTAAGGGAAGCAGGTAAGGCAGTAAGGCAGGCAAAGTCCCAAACTGAGGAAACACTAGCACGGACAGTAAAGAAGGTGACAAGACTTTCTATAGATACATTAGTGAAAGGAGAAAGTCCAGAGGGGTATTGCTAGCTTAATGGAGAAAAGGGAGCATGTGAGGAGGAGGACCCTGTAAAGGCATCTATCCTAAATAGATACTTTTGCTCAGTATTTACTGAAGAGAAGGTAGGGCAGGGCCCACAGCTCAGCATCATGGACACAGGGGAGGGAGGTGAGCACTACTCCCTTCACAAAAGAAAGGGTCCTACAAGAGCTTGCTAAGCTCAGGTGGATAAGGCAATGGGACCTGATGGCATACATCCCAGGGTACTTAAGGAGCTAAAGGAGGAACTAGCAGAGCCATTAGCAGAATTGTTTAGTGAGTCTCTGAGCACAGGAGAGGTCCCAGAAGACTGGAGAAGGGTTCATGGATCCCACCCACAAGAGTGGTAGCAGGGAGGAGGCGGGAACTACAGACCGGCCAGTCTTACCTCAGTAGTGGGCAAGATTATGGAGGCACTTAAGGAAAGGATAGTGCAACACCTGGAATCCATAGGGCACAGGATCCAAGACAGCATGGGTTTACAAAGGAAGGTCCTGTCAAACTAATCTCATAGATTTCTTTGACTGGGTAACCAGAGTGGTGGACCAAGGGGAGCAGTTGATGTCGCTTACCTTGACTTCAGCAAAGCTTTGACACTGTTCCACATAGAAGATTGATAAATAAGCTGGGTAGGCTCGGGTGGGCGAAGTTGGTCAATTGGGTGGCAAACTGGTTGACGGGCAGGAAACAGAGAGTGGTGGTAAATGGTATACAGTCAGAAGAGATGCAAGTCACAAGTGGGTACCTCAGGATCAGTCCTGGGCCAGTCCTTCAACATCTTCATTAGTGACTTTGCAGATGGACTAGAGGGTAAGGCTTGTCTGTTTGCACATGACACCAAGATCTGCAACAGAGTAGATGATCCAGATGGGGTGGGCAGAATGAGAAGAGATCTGGATAAACTAGCAGAATGGTCAGAAGAGTGGCAACTGGGATTTAATGCAAAGAAGTGCAAAATCATGCACATAGGGAAGAGAAACCCTGAAGCCACCTATAGGCTGGGGGGGAGTTGCTAGCAGTCACAAAGGAAGAAAGAGACTTGGGCATCATCATCACTGATGACCTAAAATCATCCAAGTAGATCTCTAAAGCAGTAGGTAAGGCTAGGGTGGTGTTAGGGTGTATTAGTAGGGGTATCACAAGTCATAAGAGGGAGGTAATAATCCCTCTGTACAAGACACTGGTTAGGCCCCATCTGGAGTACTGTGTGCAGTATTGGAGGCCACACCTTCACAAGGACATTAACCAAATTGAGGCAGTCCAGAGAAGGGCAACCAAAATGGTGCATGGACTGCATCAGAAGACATATGTGGACAGATTAACGGAGCTCAACATGTATACCCTTGAGCAAAGGAGGGAGAGAGGTGATATGACCAAGGCATTCAAACACCTTAAGGGCATAAACAAGGTGAAAGAGTCTAACATGTTTAATTATAAGAAAAATAGCAGGACAAGAGGACACAGCATGAGATTAGAAGGAGGCCGATTAAGGGGAATGTGAGGAAATCTTTTCACAGAAAGGGTGGTGGATGCATGGAATGGCTTACCACAAGAAGTGGTGGCTGTGAATACAGTGCAGGGCTTCAAACAGGCATGGGATAGGCATAAGGGAGCAATACAAATGACTATGAATAGATAGGCCACTGACAGAGCAAAGGCTGATGGCACATTTATAAGGTAGAAAAAGAAATGGGCAGACTGGATGGGCCTTGCGGTCCTTATCTGCTGTCAACTTCTATGTTTCTATGTTTCTATGTTGCTCATGTTTGGCTTTCTCGACCCCCATGATTGCCAGAAGCTTCAACAAAGAGCAGCAGGAGCTGCTTTCAGGAAACTGGACTACAGCCTGATGCTGCCCTGTCAGCACCCATAGAACTAGTACTGGAAGCGGAACCTTCCAGCTGATCCCTGCAGTTGGGACCAGTGAGCTTCAGTCACCTGAAGCCAGGAGGGGGAAGCCATTGTTGTGCAGTGAGCCAGGAGCCAATTTGTCACTGTTTGGCTTCCCCTGCCCTCCACCCTAATCACTGGAAACCTCAACAACCTGCAGCAGGGGCTGCTTTCAGGAACCTGGACTACAGTCTGTTGCTATTTTATCAGTACTCGTAGCATTCCTTAAGTTGCATGTGTGTCCTATTGATCACGTATGAGTGGGACAGTAGGAGTGGAGTGTCTGATTCTGCTAGAGTCAGCCAGAACAGATGGAACAAGGGCAGATCATGCTGCTGGGTGTAGCCTGTAACTCACTGTGAGTACTGTTTTACCCCTGTATCAAAGAGATGTATTATTGTTGAATCTGTTAACAGATAAAGCAATGGGGCCAGATGGAATGCACCCGAGGATTCTGAAGGAACTTTGGAAAGAACTTGCCACCCCCTAACAGATCTATTCAACTACTCATTAGGAAGTGGTTTAATGCCACAAGATTGGAAAATGGCCACAGTGGTTCCCTTATCAAGAGCAGGAGCAAAGAGGAGGTGGGAAATTACCACCCAGTCAGTCTGACCTTGGTTGTGGGGAAATGTATGCAGTCCTTACTAAAAAAAAAAAAGAATAGTGGCGTATCTAAAGACAAGTAGGCAAGTTGACCCCAAGCAGCATGGCTTCACAGCAGGCCGGTCATGCCAAACCAACATGATCAAGTTCTTTGACTGGGTGACTAGGACAGTAGACCAGGGTGGGGCCATGGATGTAGTATATTTGGACTTTAGCGAGGCTTTTGACTCTGTTCTCCACAGGTGACTGATAAATAAGTTTGAGCACAGGCATGGGGCATAGGATAGTCAACTGGGTCAGAAACTGGCTCATCGACAGGACACAAAGAGTTATGGTGAATAGTGTGATGTCAGAGGTTGGCATGGTGATTAGTGGAGTCCCCCAGGGACTAGTCTTGGTATGAATGCTCTTCAATATATTTATCAGCGATATCACTGAGGAGATAGAGGGCAAGGTGTGCCTCTTTGCAGATGATACAAAACTCTGCAAGAGGTTGGAGATGCAGGAGGGAGGTGCAGCAATGGAATCAGATCTAAGGAAGCTTGAGAGATAGACTAGGCACTGGCAGTTGAAATTCAATACCAAAAGTGTAAAGTAATGCACCTAGGAAAATGTAACCCAAAAATAACAAACATCTTAAATAGAGAACATCTCGAAGTAAACGAAATGGAAGAGATCTCTGAGTACTTGTGGCTGATAACTTAAAAGTAGATAGACAGTGCGAAAAAGCTGCAAAACAAGCTAACAGCATCCTGGTGTGCATTGTCAGAGGAATTACAAGCAGAAAATGGGAGGTAATAATCCCTCTATATAGGTCCTTGGTAAGGCCTCATCTGGAATGTTGTATCCGGTTCTTGAGGCCTCACCTGAAAAAAAGACATAGACCGACTGGAAAAGGTGCAAAGGAGGGCTACAAAGATGGTGCATGGTCTGCAGCATGAGCATTATGAAGAAAGGCTAAACCACCTGCAGTTATACTCACTGGAGCAAAGAAGAAATAGAGGAGATATGACTCAAACATTTAAATACGTCAAGGGAATAAATTCAGTCCCAACTGAAAACCTTTTCACAGGAATATGACTGCTTGGACTAGAGGACACAACACATCTAAAGGGAGGTAGATTCAGAAGCAACGTTAAAAAGTACTTCTTCAAAAAAGGGGTGGTGGACCCCTGGAATAGCCTGCCACATGATGTGGTGGAGGCAAATTCAGTCAGGGAGTTCAAGTTAGCATGGAATAGGTGCTGTGGAAATCTGGGTGCAAACAAATAGTTAGGGGGTAGCAAATCAGGGCAGACTAGATGGATCAGAAGGTCTCCTTCTGCTGACACATTCTAATGTTCTTATGTTCTGTTATTTGTTAAATGTGGCTAGGGTTCTCAAAAGAGAAAAAATGATCAGACAACTTAATCTACTGAGCTTTTTTTAAACCAGTTGCGTAACTACCTTATCATTGCATAAGTATGGCCATATTAGCACCACTACTGCCTGGTTGTTTGTTACCTTGCATGTCTGATCTTGTAGAGCTGTTAAAATATATTTTAGAGTTGGTCTCATGGTGACCCTAATCATACTACAAGCTGTCTTTGTTTATCTCACACTTCCAACTACATCTATTGGCCCACAACCTAATTGCCACCTAGCAGACTACACCTTTTCTAACCTTATTGTTGCTAGAGAGTGGTACATATAACAAACATCTTAAATATCAGATAGTCCTACTACTTAGCCACTTAGTTAAGCACAAACTATGCTGCCCCAAAATCTCAGTGAAGTGGCTAGCTGCCACAGCCACTTAGAGGATAGCAGGAGTCCTCAGCCACATCGATGGAACCCCTCCCCCTGTGGGCAGAGCAGCAGAGCAACAGAGGATCAGTGGAGCTTAAAAGCTCCAAGAAGGTTCCAGCCAGCAGCCAATGAACAACAAGACTGTACCTCCTTGCTCTTGAAGGAGCCAATGCCAGATGAGGACTGGTGGGACAGGAAGGAACAGAGCTTTAACAACCCCTGCTACAGTCCCTGGTCCCAACTCAGCCACTGCAGTCACTTACAGGGTAGCAGGTGTCCTTGGCCACATTGACGAGACCCCTCTCTCTGTAGGCAGAACTGTGGATCGGCAGAGGATCAGCGGAGTTTCAAAGCTCCAAGAAGGCTCTATCTAGGAGCCAATTAATGGTGTGACCATGCCTCCTTGGCCTCAAAGAACCCAATCCCAGATGAGGACTGGTGGGGCAAGTTGCTTCCTGCTACTACTTAAGGACTAGGCCGCCACGCTTCCCCTCATGCTGCAACCCCCCATGAGAAGGACCAATGCACAAAGGTCATCACATTGGAGTATACACACTGGAGGCAGTCCAACTTGGTAGCCAGCAACTTTATTTCTCTGCTGACTCAAGATGACCAACTAGATGCCTGTTCCTCAGATCCCAGGTACACTTGCAGTGCGTAGGGGGGCATATTTAAACTACAGTGTGAATGTTGCATTGTGGTGATCAATTACTCCCTGGAGGTAAGTGACTGTTAAAGTTGTCTGCCAGGTTACATTGTGGGGAAATATTAAAATTGTTTTGTTGTTGTTCAGTGGGACATTTCAGTGGTTCGGTTGTCTGAGTGGTTGCACTGCAGTGGAGGTCAGATCTTATAGTAGTGCAGTATGTGGCTTTGTGGTGTAGAAATATTTACAACAGCTGTTTGGGATGTTGCTTCTTGTTGGGGAGGCATTCTTGCAGTAGTGTGGGGACTTGGATAGGGGAGAACTGTTAATTCCACTTCCACAATTGTTATTCCCAGAGTTCACAGCATTGGTTTGTCTCATATCCATACTTTTGGATTAGTCTGAATACCTAATAACTCCAAGACATGTTCGTACACTTGAATAATTAGAGAATTATTTATTGTCCCCATACTCCTGTAATAGCCGGTTGTTATTAGAGTCACTCAACCTGGGTGTGGAGTTCATTCTAATCTAAGTTGGTACTGCTCAAGTTTCTCTGTCTCCAATAAAGTCCTGGTAGAATGTGGTTTGGAGGCAAAGCACCCAGTTGTGGGGACTGTGGCGCACTCTTCTCCAGGATGTGCACTGGAGCAGGGTAAACTGTCCCTTCTGTAGGACCATAGCAGAGATCCATGCTCAGTTGGTAGCAGCAATGATAGAGATATCCCAGTTTCACACTCAGCTCAGCAGGAGCTCACCCCTTCATGCCCACTCCCCCAGAGACCCACTAGTCCAGGTGGTAGAGGGGGGGTGGATCACAGGTGGGTGAGAAGAGGCAGTCATAAGGAGGTTGTCCAGGCCAGTTACATCCAGAAATCAAATTGCTTTGCACTCCTGGAATAGGCTCAGGCTCCTGACTCTGCAAGGGGCAACTGCAGGTCATTCGACGATGATGGGCAGGACAGCATGTTTGCATCTAAGGGGGGCAAAGCTGACAGGAAGGTCCTATTGGTAGGGGACTCAATGATCGGAGGATAGATAGGGTGTTGGGGGGCTCAGATGGGAGGGGGTTGGTCTGAAGCCTGCCTTGATCATCAGCCAACTGGGATTTAGATAGAACATGGAAGGTTGTAGAGAGGGAGGAGGGAGATCTGACAGTGCTTGTATACCTGGGTACCAATGACCTGGCCAGCCAGTTGGTGGTATCAGTGAAGCAGAACTTCCATAGACTGGGGCACAGATTGATGGCACACTTGCCTCCATTGCCTTTTCCAAAATTATCCTTGTGTGGGCTGAAGAGGAGGTAGCATAGGATAAGGAGTGCTAAAATAGTGGATATCAACAGCTGGCTTAAGGGGTAGTGTCGGGACGTGGGGTACCACTTTGTAGGATACTGGAGGAATTTCTGAGAAAGACAATTCTTCAAAGGTCATGGACTTCACCTGACAAGAGAGGGGGCCAGCACACTGGGATGGAAGTTTGATATCTAGATCAGGCATTTTAACTGCCTGCAGTGGTGTACAGGTCTAGAGGATCCACATTGGAGGGTGGGAAGAAGGGAATCCAAGATAGTATTCCCCTATATTGATGGACAGTAACAGCAAAAAGGATACAGGGAACACTGTTGGGTTTACAGAACCAAGGGGTGGGACAGTTGTGAGAGGAAAAGCTAAAGACAAGGGCACTAATAAAAGGGGAGAAAACATGGAAAGCAGATGTACAGCAGCAGAACTGGAGCAGGGGTGAAGTGGGAAGGAGTATGCCTTAACATTAGGAGCCTATAGAACAAACACAGTGAGCTCCAGGTGCCGATGGCACAAACTGAGGTGCATCTTGTTGCCGTCAAGGAAATGTGGGTCATGAAAAATAACAGCTAGGAGATGGCAGTTCCTGGATGTACATTATTCAGTAGGGATCGAAGAACTGGTAGAGGGGAGGAGTTGCCCTCTTTGTCAAGGAGGGCATTGACGTGACAGAATATGGTGGCATTGATGTGGCAATGAAGAAACTGAGACTATATAGGTACAACTCATGGCAACCTCAGGTAGGAAAATATACCTAGGGGTAGTCTATAGTCCTCCCAGTCAAGGAGATGAAAGGAACAGAGAAGTCAGAGAGGAATGTAAAAGAGGGGTAGCTAAGGGGGAGGTGGTGGTGGTGGTGGAAGATTTTAATGTGCTGGACATCAATTGGGAGGTCCCAGTGGCCAAGAGTACCAGGAGTCAGACATTGCTAGACACATTCCATGACTGTCTACTGGTGCAACTAGTTAAGGAACCCACCAGGCAGTCCACAGTCTTTGATGTAGTACTCACTAACACAAAGATGGTAGGTGCTGTTGGAGTAGAGGAACTGCTAGGGAATAGTGACCACAACTCTGTGTGGTTTGAACTGGCCCTTGTGGCCGGAAAGCCACAATTGAGAACTGAAGTCCTTTACTTCAGAAGGGTAGACTTCGATAGGTCGAGGTGTCTGATCAGAGAAAAGTTAGCAGGGGTGGAGGTCATAGACAGGGTAGAGGAGAGATGTAGGGCAATAACGGGAGCTAACCTCGAAGCATCAATGGTGTGCAATAAACAGTAACAAAGTAGAATAGGTTTAAGATACCACTATGGCTCTCAGCAAGGATTAGAAAAGCAGGGCAAAAAAGAGGGCCTTTTATAAATATAAGAGACAGCAGGGAGAAGCAGAGTGGGAGGAATGTCTCCAGAAAAATAGAGGCAAAGAGGACTGTCACGGAAGTGAAAGCAAACACATACTGTAGCTGTACATTGTGAAGGAGGTCAAGAATGGAGAAAAACTGTTTTTTAGGTATACAAGTGAAAAAAGGAAATGGGTGGACTCACATGGCTAGTTGGGGGAAGTAGGGTGATAGAGGAGGATGGGCAAAAAGCATCCATCTTGAATGACTATTTTTTGTTCAGTATTCACTAAGAAGGAATGCAGGTCCATGCCAGAGCATGGTATTAAAACAGCCACAAAGAGAGTCCAGGAAATGAGTCAGCCATTGTTTACTAGTGAAAGGGTCCTGAAAAGGCTGGCAGCTCTTAAGATAGATAAGGACCCCAGGTCCAGATGGGTTGCACCTGAGGATACTTAGCGAACTCACAGCAAAGTTGACTGAACCACTGACTGGGTTGTTCATCAGCTCACTCAGGTCTGGGGAAGTTCCAGAGGATTGGAAAATGGCAGAACTTGTGCCACTACATAAGGGGGGAAGGGATAAGGAGCAACCAGTGAATTACAGACTTTTCAGTCAGTCCTCTATTTTGGGGAAGCTGATGGAATCTCTGATGAAAGAGGACGTTATAGACTACATAGAAAGCAACACAGTTTTGCAACAGGAAAGTCTTGTCAGACCAACCTGATCGTTTTCTTTGATTGGGTGACTAAGGAGATAGACAAGGGCCACACAGTGGGCCTGCTGTGCTTTGAATGTAGCAAGGTCTTTGATTTGGTACTGCACAAGAAATTTCGTAAGAAGAAAGGAGACCTCAGTGCAGCTTAAAGTCTAGTAATCTTTGAGGGTAATTGACTGACAGGGAAGCAACAGAGAGTGGTGGTCAATAGAGTTACAGTAAGTCAGAGGAGAGAGAGAGGTCAATGAGCAGGGTGCCACAAGGATCTATCCAGGATCTGGTCCTCTTCAACATGTTCATTAGTGACATTGGTGAAGGAATCCAGGGCAGGTTGTGTCTCTTTGTGGATGACACAAAACTATGTGGGAGTGTGGATGGTGATAATGGAATAGGGTATATGCCGAAAGACCTACAAAGGTTAGATAGGTGGTCAAAGATCTGGCAAGTTAAAATTCAACACTAGAGACTGCAAGGCAATACAGCTGGGGAAAAAGATCCCCAAAACAGAGTACTGGATTAGGGGTGGGGGGGGGGAGAATTAGCATACATATGAGGAATGGGATCTAGGAGTTGTCATCAGTAACTCCCTTAAACAAATGAGCCAGTGCATTAAAGCATGTAACAGAGCTAACAGGATGCTGAGATCTTTATCAGGAGGGGGACTGACAACAGAATGAAAAAAGGTCATATTTCCCTTCTACAGATCCCTGGTGAAGCCTCACCTGTAGTACTGTGCCCAGTTCTGAAATACTCACCTCAGAAAGGACAAGGATAGTTTGGAGACAGTGAAGTGTAGAGTGGCCAAAATGATTCAGGGACAGCAGGGTAGATCCTTTGAGGAGCACCTTATAGTATTAAATATGTACTTTTTTGAGGTCAAAAGGGAGACAGGGATAAGACTGAGACCTTCAAATTCCTCAAAGGAATTAATAAGGTGAACTGCAGGGAATTATTCAGTCTGCATATCAACTTGCGGTCACGTGGACACCCATGTAAATTAGCAGTTGGGAGGTTCAAGAGGGATGTGAAGAAGTACTTCTTTACAGAAAGGGTGGTGGAACCTTGGAACAGTCTGCCACCTGAGGTGGTGGGAGCAAACACAGTCATGGAATTCAAGCAGGCCTGGGACAGAGTGAAGGGAATAGTGGTTGCCCTGTGATGACAGGCCCAGGGAAGAGAATGGAGAAAAGTCTGTCAGGGTTTGTACCCTGGAGGAACATTAGGTTACAAGAAAGGTTCCAGGGATTTAGGGAACTTTGGCAGACTGGGCGGACCATTTGTCTTTTTCGGCTGACATTGTCTATATTTCTGTTTCTTTGTCATGTGTCTACTGGTTCTGCTCTCTACAAAATTGTTCTGGCTGGTGACATAGAACCAGAACCTACACCTGCTGCCTCCCAGCATGCTTGTTTCCCTGTCTTGATTAATGCAAAACACCTTAAAATTGCTAATCTAAATGCCCAAAGCCCCATGCCTTACCATGCTAAACTTACTGCTCGAGTAACTCATTATAATCTTGGCATTCTGCTGGGTTTAACTGAAACATGGCTTAAACAATGGCAAGAAAGAATTCAGTAGTTTCATTGGCTAATACCAGTCATATGACTGTGTGGAAATATTGCCCACCACACAGTCAGCCTAGTAAGAAGCCTTTTCAGATATCCATTCACCAAATGTGAATGGAAAATTAAATGGCAGCCATTTTTCCCCAACTGCTAACAATTTGTGGCCCCTCACACCTATACACCCACCTTGTAAGCTGACTGCACTATCAGTGCTAGCCTCACTGCATGGATTTTCAGTTAGCTGTGTCATACTTTCTATCAGAATGACTTAGTTTTAGTTAACAAAAAATGTTCTTCCTAAGCATTTGAAAGACATGAGCATGACTGCACTCACGCTTTCACTTTCAGAACCTCTACAAACGCTGTTCAAGTGCACCAGCCCAAAAAAACATTTAGAGATCTATAACAGTTTCTAACACAATTATTTATTCTAAGTTTAAAAAGGTTTTTGTTGTGCTCTCAAAGATGTGAGCTTGATTGTGCTTTCATTTTCACAATCACTGTAAGTGCTGTGCAAGCACACCAGTTCACCGAAACATCTTTTTAATGAAACAAAACATACCTCTACTTCACAGTGTCTCCCTCCAAGTCATCTCAGCTTTACTAGTCACCCTGCCAAAAAGCTACATAACCTACAACTATGGCAGCCTTGTTAGGACAAATGTCCTCAAACAAAGCTGTACATACAAAATAATTCCAACAGGTGGAGGGACTATACGAGCAATATTTCTTGTAAACTTTTTAATTTTTCACATATTTATTCATGAATACTGTATTTATTAAATTACTGAAAAAAACCAAAAACATTGTATAAGTGCAATAGCACACTCCAGGGTGTGCATTGTGCTAGACTGATGCACTTCCCTGGTGGTTGAAAACATTCAGCCTCTGGCCTCATGCCTCACGATACACCCAAGGTATGTGGAGATCTAGCACAGTGCACACCCTGTTGTGTGTTATTGCTAGCATACATCTTCAATTCCTTATTCTGTGTGTGCCCTTCCTAGACTTAATTTAATCAGACTTGATTGTACCAGCAGGAACAAGAAGGATGCCTGCTAATATGCTGTAGAAGCCACCTAAATGTCTCCCTTACACCCCATATGTACGCTCCTTCCCCAGTTTGTGAGTTCCTTCATAACACTCCCACTGCTGGAGTAAATGGCCTAAACTATCTTCTTGACAATATTAGTAAAAAGGTTAACCTAAACTGGATAGGAAGAAATGCTGAGCAGCATGAATCCTTACTGACTGGTCTTAGCTGGTACCAGGTCAATATAGTGGTACGATAATAGCACAGAAAGAACCACACTATGGAAACTACAAAAGGATTTAGAGTGACAGGGGTTTAATAGCGGTAGGGAATTATCACTACCCCTGCCCCTCTGTGCTGTAAGAATAAGAAGCTCAATTAGCCATGTGGTCTAGTGCCTGGCTAAGTTGCTCCTGTGGTGGAGTGGCTAGGGCACCAGCACATGGCAGGGATGGAGACCTGGGGCCACAGTTCGGTTTTCCCCAGGTTATTGTATTTGGAGGATGACATTGTTTAAACTACCCCATAATATTATGCTTCTAAGACATTTCTCCAGACTCCTTTCTCTGAGGCCTTACACTCTCTGATGAGGGTGTAACAGTAGCAGTGCTAAAATAATTGCAAATGCATTTAATAATCAGTTCTCTGACCTGTCGGTCCTCACCTCCTTGTTTGCTACTCCTGACTTACACTATAAGTTTGTGGCCTCCACATCTGCAGCTGCGTCTCATCCACCCATTTATCTTAATACTGTGTCAGTGGGTGAAAGTGACAGTCTCTCCTCCTTTACTAGGCTGCTCATGACAATATGGAACTAAAGCTCATCCATTTAACATAGAAACATAGAATTTGGCGGCAGATAAGGACCACTTGGCCCACCTAGTCTGCCCATTTTCCTACCTAACAGATAAGCTGCAGATCCTAGTTAACCAACAGCTTACTTCCTCCTACCCCCCACTAGGACTGCCTTATGCCTGTCCCATGCATTCTTGAATTCCCCCACTGTTCTTGACTCCACGACCTCCTCAGGGAGGCTATTCCATGCATCCACAACCCTCTCTGTGAAAAAATACTTCCTTACATTACCTCTGAGCCGTTACCCTCTATCTTCAAATTGTGCCCCCTTGTTCTTGTACATCTCTTTTTCTGGAAGATGCTACCCTCTTGGACTTTGTTGATTCCCTTGAGGTACTTGAAAGTTTCTATCATTCCCTCTCTCCTTCTTTCCTCAAGGGTATACATATTAAGCTCCTTTAGTCTTTCTTCGTATGTCTTCTGGTGCAGACCCTGCACCATTTTAGTTCCTCCTCTGGACAGCCTCCACTCTGTCTATGTCTTTCTGAGGCAGGGTCTCCAGAACTACACAGATATTCCAGATGGGGTCTCACCAACTGTCTGCACAGAGGGATAACAACTTCCTGTTTTCCACTATTGATGCCTCTTCCTATGCATCCCAGTATCCCCCCAGCCTTCCTTACTGCCTTCTCACATTGCTTGCCCACCTTTAGGTCATCTGATATAATTACCCCCAGGTCCCTTTCTATTTTTACTGTTGTCAGTATCTCACCCCCCATTGTGTACGCTTCCCCTGGGTTTTTGTTTCCCATGTGCATTACCTTGCACTTCTTTGCATTGAATCTGAGCTGCCATACATTTGACCATTCCTCCAACCTTGCCAAGTCCCTTCTCATCCTTTCCACTCCATCTTGTGTATGAACCCTGTTGCAGATCTTTGTGTCATCTGCAAAGAGACATACTTTTCCTTCCAGTTCCTCTGCAATGTCACTTATAAAGACAACTAAAAGGACCGGTCCCAGTACTGAACCCCACTAGTGACCCTCCTTTCTTCACTGTGTACTCCATTTACTACTACCCTTTGCGTCCTGTTGTCTACCCAATTTTTTATCCAGGCTACACCTTGGGACCCACTCCAAGGCTGGCTATCTTGTGTATTAATCTTTTGTGTGGGACTGTATCAAATGCCTTGCTAAAATCTAGGTAGGCCATGTCCAGAGCCCCTCCCTGGTCTACTACTTTGGTCAACCAGTCAAAGAAATCTATTGGATTCATCTGACACGACCTTCCCATCATGAATCCATGCTGCCTTGGGTCCTGTGCCCCACTGGCCTCTAGGTACTCAACAATTCTTTCCTTCAGAAGTGATTCCATCATTTTCCCTACCACTGAGGTCAAACTAACTGGTCTGTAGTTTCCTGCCTCTGTCCTGCTCCCACTTTTGTGAAGAGGAATCACATCTGCCCTCCTCCAGTCCTCAGGTACCACCCCATCCTCCATGATTTGTTAAAGAGAGTAGTCAGCGGTGTCACTAGTTCTACCCTTAGTTCTTTTAGAATTCTTGGGTGAATCCCATCAGGCCCCATTGCTTTGTCCACCTTCAATTTTATTAGTTCTTTCAGAACCCTTTCTTCTGTAAATGCACTGGTTTCGACCCCCATCTTCAGAGTGTTTCTCTTGTTTAGTTTAGGTAACTCCCCCTCCTCTTCCTTTGTGAATACTGAGCAGAAATATTCGTTCAGTATCCTTGCTTTTTCCCTGTTACCCTCTGCCCACATTCCCTCCACTTTATTAAGCTTCAGTATCCCTCCATTGGTCTTTCTTCGCTCCCTAATGTACCTATAAAAGGTTTTATCCCCCTTCTTAACACAATTGGCTATCCTTTCCTCGGTTTGGGCCTTTGCTATTCTGACTGCCTTCCCAGCCTCTTTCTGCTTTAACTGATAAAGTTCTCTGTCCAGCTCCTTCTATGTTTCCTTATATTTCCTGAATGCTGTCCTTTTCTCCTTAACCTTCCCTGCCACCTCTTTTGAGAACCATAGCATTTTTTTCCTTCGTTGTGTTTTATTGATTTGCTCATCCATTTGGGTGCCTCTTACCATGCTGAGCCCATCTCCCACATCTTAAAATACATCCCTACTTACTGGAGTTATCCATGATCAATGGAAATTTACTAGATTTGTGCCAGTATTCAAGCAAAGGGATCTGAAATGTCATGAAAATTCTTTCCATGGCTATACTGTCTACTATCAGCAAATTGCTAGAGAAGGTCGCAGTGTTCCAATTAAAAGAGTACTTCTAGAAATATAATCTGCTGTTCTTGGTGTTGCATGGCTTCTGAAAGGGATATAGTACCTCCACCACCCTTGCTAAAGTTAACTCTGAGGTTAGAGTTGCCATGGATCACAGTAAGCTTACTGGAGCAATCTTTGTAGCTCTCTCCAAAGCTTTTGACCTGGAAGCTCCTCTGTACTAAGCTGTATTCTTTTGGATTGTTAGCCCCTGCTCTAGCCTGGTTTGCAAATTACCTTCAGGGTGAGAAGCAACTAATTAAGTACAACAGTATGCTCTCTGAGCTTACTCCTGTCATGGTTGGTGTCCCTCAGGGTTCTATCTTGTGACTCATCCTATTTTCCTTCTTTATTAATGATTTACCCCGGTGCCAGCCCATTGTAGCTCCACCATTTATGCTGGTGACTTGGTGTTACTAATTACTTCCCAAGATATCAAAGTCATCAACTCACATCTAAAGGCCAATTTCTGCCCAATCCGATTTTGGCTTACATTGAATAGATTAGTCCTTAATCTTGAGAAAATGCAAGCTATGCTTTATGGCTCTTGGGCCAAAATCAGGGCATGATCGGAGCCTCTGGTGCTGATGGATCTTCTGTTATTAGTGCTGACTCCTTCAAATATCTGGGAGTCACCATTGATCCCCTCTCCTTAAATATTAATATTGTATGTAAGGCAGCTAATAGCATGCTGAACTTGGCTTATAGGGCCAAATGCATCCTCAAACCAGCTGCACATCTCTCTCTTCTTAGAGGAGTGCTCCTTTCCACCCTTATTTATGGGTTCCTTACTTTTACTCATGCTACTAAGACTACATTACAGAAGTGGGATGTAGCTTATAACAATGTATTTCGATTTGTCCTCTCTACCATTCATCTTACGCATCACTGTGAATTGTAAAATAAATTAGAATGGTTGTCCCAAGGGAACTATTATATCTTTGCCTTTAGTTCCTTTATTGATAAGATAAAGTTGTCAGATCTGCCAACCATCCTGTCTTGGTGGAGCATTAAGGACTGCTATCTCGATTTACCTCTCAGGTCTAGTGATTCGTTTCTGTTCTCTGTTCCAAAAAACACATTGATATGGGAGACCAGGCATTTGCTGTCTGTTTACCTAGGCTATTGAATTTTCTCCCAGTGCCTGTTCAAAGTGACACCTCCCACTACCTCTTTAGAAGGTCTATGTGGGATCACTTGAAATCTAATTCAGCCTGCAGCTGCTCTTAATCCTGGTAGTCCCTCCCATCAATGATTGGTGGGCTCTATTGCTTGGCCTGGTCTGCCCAGGACATTGACTGTGTACATTTGTGTTATATGTTTATATACTGTTTTAATGCTATGATCTTTAATTTATTGTTGCTTTACCCATATGTTGTAATCTTTTCAATATTAAAGTTGCTTGCCTGTACTTCTTTGTAATCTCCTGGGTAATACCTGAAAATAGGCATTTATTTGTCTAGGACGCTTACCAGATCAATAAAAATGAAAACAAAAATCAAAACAATAACATAAACTGCATCTGCATAGTTAAGCACTGGCAAAATCAACTTGAGGAGAATTTTTCAGCAAACCAGGAAAGGAAGGCAGTTTTTTTTTTTTTGCTACAATGCATTTATATTACAGAGACAGTTCTGTGGCATTTAGTGAGCACTGGTTTGAGCGGAACCAGCACTGGATGCTGTCAAAGTTATGTTGGAGTATTGATTCCCGTTCAGAGAGTAAAGTAGAAAGAGCAAATACTGTACTGTAGATCTAAGTCATTTGCATGCAATTGGATGTGTAAGAAGTAGAGCTGTATGGAATGAGAACATTCTAAATTTGTGGAATTTTGATGACATTTCATAACATTCTGTGAAATTTCATGGACATTTGTCTGAATGTTTAAAATTTATTAATTTGGTTATACCTTGGCCATCTATTCAGCTAGAGTTCTGAATCTGGAAAACATACTTTCTGGGAGGGTTAATGGTGTGCCAAATATAAAGAGATTACAATGGATTGTCTTAAATTTATGGGTGCTCAAAGTCTGTCATTTTATTTTTTGTGGGAAATTTCAGGAAAATGTTTATCTGCATATACCTCAGCTGTTTATTGCACCAGAGATAGTAAATTATGCATGATTACTTGATGATAGGTGTTCTAAACATTTGCCAAATTTCATGACATTAGAATGCCTTGTCTCAAAATGTTATATGCTCAAAATCTGTTTTTATTTTTTTGTAGGAAATTTCATGAAACATTTTTTCTGCATATAACCCCTAGACATGTGTAAATTAGCAGAAATAACCTTTGTGTAATTGTTATAGAATCCTCCAAATATGGAGAGGATCTGAGTAGAGATTTTTAAGTTACAGGGTTAAAAGTGTTACACTGTAAATATTTACAAGATTAAACTCTCAAAAAATGTGGATGTTTGTAACTTCTCTGCTCTTGCAGGCATATACTTAACATTTGGCATGCATATCCAATGTCAGTGTAACCTGATGTCTAATACAACTGGATAAATTGGTTTGGCACTTTTAAATTTACAGTAAAAAACAACAACAAAGCATTGGTAACATTTTCTCAAATATTTATAGTAGCATATAAATGAAGCATCCAGAATTTGTTTTGAGGAATTTAAGATTTACAGTACATGTATCACTACTTCATCTGATTTTCTTGGAGGGGCTTTTAGCAGTCCTGTTGTTCTTCCCTAGGTGATTATTTGGCCTCCTTCTCTCTTAGTGTAGCCATATTGACTCAGTAGAACTACTAATCCCACTGATACCCATTTTGTTCTTTAAAGTGACAATCCCTGAAAACGAGTCACTTACTCTTTTTCCTATCAACCTATACTGTTGGAATAGCCAAAATCCTTTCTTGCTGGTACTCCAGACATTGTCTTCCTCTTCTAGATCTTTTTAGTATCTCTAAATCCCACACTTGCACATATATCAGGCTTCCAGGATCATCAATATACTGGGTGTCCTTATCCTGCAGTCAGATACGAATTTCTGACACATTGTTCTTCCTTGCTCCTGCTGGGGGGGGGCTGTCTACCACTGGTGTGCTACCCAGCACAACTGTCCATTTCTTGATGAAACTATGCATCTGTCTCCTGAACCTGGTGGTCCTCTGCACTACCTGCCTCTCATATCCTATCCTTTAATTTGAATCCCCCAGATAAGGTTGAGTGAAATTAGTATATTCCCATTTTATGGAATTTGCATGACATTCCACAATTTTTACAAAGACTCATGGAATTTTTTTATATTCTTTCTATTTTTCCTCCTGCAGCCACTGACCTGCTCATCATCCAGCCTCAGCTCCACTTCCCGCGAGTGACCTGGAGACATACCCACACACCAGCTGGCATATGCTGCTGTACCTTTGAAAAGGACCTCCCCTAATTCCTGTGCCAGCCTGGGAACCAATACCGGCATGTGGCTATGCGCTGCAGTCCTGCAGGGCTAGGAAGTTGTGGACATCAAGCTGCTGCAGTCAATGCTGCCATTTTCCTCCTGTTAGATCCCTCTCAGAGTGCAGACATGCAATGATGTTGGAGGCACAATGTGCCGACGTCCCGCTGCACTCCCCCCTTAATTGCACCGACTCTAGCAGTCATCACCAGGGGCCAATGCAGAGTGGTGGGAACCCACAACCCTCCCCAGGATAGGAGAGCAGTCCTCTGGATGCACAATCCTATCCTCCCCCTGCCAACCCCGACAACCTGGGCTCATGTCTAAACCCAAGTTACCAGCGTGGCACGAGATGTGATGTCCAGCACCTCAACCATCAGTGCAACCTGTGGCATGGTATGTCAGTGCACCTAGAACCTTTATCTTGCTGACATCGCCCATGATAAATGGATACATGGGGCCAAAATGTCCATGGACCATGTCACACAATGGTGTAATTGTGGCATGGTTCAGATAGATTCTCTCGAGACAATGTGTTTCCCGCAGGGTATTGGTGTCCAGCTGTGGACTTAATACATGTTGCCACAGTCTTGCCCTCAATGCCTGATCATGTTTCCTCTTGCCATCCAGCAGAAGAACATTCAGTAGTAGCCCCAGGTACATCTTGTGTATGCCTGTGGACTGGTCCTGGAATAATTGACAGGTGGTGTGTGTTACACACCTGTCTGTGCTTCCTCTGACTGAGTTCTTGACAGAGATGCCAAACAGACATCCTAGGTGGACAAGAGCCCCATTAAAGGCATGCCGCTTGAGTCATGCAGAATGCATGGGTATCAGTGGGTCACTGCTGTCCTTACAGTGATAAAGATGGCAGAATCAGCATATGATTCTGCAAGCACAGTTGTGAGAGTGGGGGAGTAACCCAGAAAGATGTGGAAGATGTCAAAGACTTCCTAAAAAGATGCAGAGGAAGGCTGTGCCATAAGGTAAGTGACAGAGCAGGAGGAGGCAGTTATCCAACTGGCAAGGGGCACTGGTGCATGCATGCCATGTGTTGTGTGTGCTGTCAGTAATGTTGTTCCCTTCTTTATGTTTCCACAGGACTTCTGTTGAATGCCTGGGTGCATCATTTTGGAGTGCCAGGAGCTGCCTAAAGGGGCTGTTCTGCTGGTGGTGACCCAATGACAATAGTGGGCATTGCAGCTACAGACTGGCTGTCCTGATGGGTGGGGAGAAGTGATGCTTACTACAAAGATGACAATAGGGAGCTCTGGGCCCTGGCACAGTCTCATAGTTAAGTGATGTTGGGGGTTGCACTGTTTGCCAGCTCTGTTAGACTGTGGTCCTGCATGTGCATCCCACTCATGTTTGTCTTCTGTGTTCCTGTCATTTCAGGGGTATCATGGACTACTCCACATGCTGCTGCTAGTGGAGTTGGGGTATATCTGCTCCATGTCAAAGTGGTCCAGTGAAGATTCCAAGGGGGAGGTGGGACAGACCATGTCCCAAGACCACAGCAGTAGCATTAGACTGGGCAGACAATACTGGCGTTGCCTATGTATATAATGTTCCCGTCTGTTGACAGGTTGTTGTTGATGTACTGTGCACCAGACAGCAGTGTATCATAGGATGTGGGATAAAGAAAACACCAACAATAGATATCAGGTTTAAACACACCAAAGTGTTGTCTTATTTTCTAAAAATAATAAACTAAAAAAAAAAAACAACAAAATAAATCAAACAGCAATGCACTACTTCCTGTGTTATTCTGGCTGGATCTTACACAGGCTCAGATCCTTTATCCTGTCTCTTAGGACCATACACAGCTCATTATGTCCTGCTCTCACCTTCCACAAGGCTGATCTGAGGTACTTAATGTTGTGCAAAATTGCGAAATTTCATTCTGCAAAATATTTTACTAAATTTATGCATTTCACAAAATATTTTGTGGGTGCGAAATGTGAAATTTTACTGGCGAAATGCAGAATTTTGCAATGTTGCCACTCATGGGTGAAATTCCACCAGTCATGGGCAAAATTCCGCATTTCAACAGCAAAATTCTGCATTTTGTGGCTGAAATTTCACAAAATATTTTGCAGAATGTGTGGAATTTTCTCAAAATATTTCATGCAGTGAAATTTGCGATTTCACCAGAATTTCACCAGCAAAACAAAATTTTGCTGCATCTCTATGTACCGTCTGATCTGTGTTTTTTTTTATACCTTGTTCACTAGTCACATCATCCACCCCTATTTTAATACAAATAATTTTCTAAGATTAGACAATACTTACAATAATGGACACAAAAGAATTATCACCAAAATCTCAAAATTAGTCCTTTTTGGTATTACAGGCTTTTCTGTGTACTTTCATTAAGAAAATGACAATGATGATGAAATAGGTCTGAATTGAGCTGTAGCTCCTCCTACTTACCTGTGATGGACAGCTGGGCCTCTTCACTTTAAGGCCTGCTGGCCCCAAAAGGAGTTAAACAAGAAGGTGAGAGAGGAAATATGAATAGTCATAGTTGTACATTACTATAATATATATATTGTTAGAGTGCTACTAAAACTTATATAAAAAGGATTAAGAATAACAAGAGAAGAGGAAGACTAGCGAAGAGAAAGAGAGTATAAAGTAAGTAGAGAAAAAGCGAGACCACAACCATAGGCAGTGGAGGATATCAATAGGAGGAAAGAGAGAGATATTATATAAAGTATTTCAATTCATACTTTAAGTGCCAGAATGGCTAGATGAATCCAAATATTTAAAACATTCCTGCCAACATTTATTATACATATTGAGTCGGTTGAAAGAAATATGTGTCATACGATCCACGGAGGCATATTGAGACAAATGATTAAGAATATCAGGGAGAGTGGGGATTATATTAGCTCTTCAATACATAAGTATACTATGTTTAGCAAAAAGAAAAAGTATGGTTAACCATCTGTTCAGGAATTGGGGAATATTATGGGGATGAGGGTCAAAAATACTAAGTATGCAGTGTTTGGGATCTAATACAAAGGGATGACCAGTCACTTTCATTGCAAGTATATGAATACGATGCCAAAATTTTTGTATGGGGGGATAATCCCATAAAATATGAAGTAAATCGCCATTGGGCGAGTTACATCGCCAGCAGTTGTCATTATCCGTTAATCCCATTTTATGCGATACAGTTGGGGTCCTATACCATAGATGAAGAATTTTATTCTGAATGAGCGAGCTACATGTATCCTTAAAAGATTTGTGGCAAGAAAGCCAACACCTATACCATTGCTCATTTGTAATGTTATAGTGTAACAAGTTGCTCCATTTATTTTTTGCACTAATGGACTGGTCCAGTAGTGATTCTCTAATATCTTTATAGATGACACTATTCAGTTTACATGTTGTTTTTATCCATTTGGAGATGTGCTGATCATAAAAGGATTGATTCGCAATAAATGAGAAATAATAAGTGCATGCTATACGAAACTGTAGATATTTCCAAAAATCCTGGCAGAGAAGATTCCATTGAGTACATAGATCAGAATAAGTTTTTATTCTTAACGTACGGGGTTCAAGTATGTCTCTTAAAAAAAGTATGCCTCTATTTTTCCAGGATCAACAGTAGATTGGATGGTTTTTGAGAGATATTTAGTCATTTCCTCAGATAGGAGCATAAGCAAGAGGGGTAGGGTTTGATTTGAGATGTTTATGAATTATTTTCCAGTAAAACTTGGATGGTATTATAGTGGGGTGAGATTTTAATTTAGAGGGATGGGATTATAAATAAAAGAGGTAGCAATGTTGTTAGCACAAAGGGAGGCTTCCATATTAACCCATAAAGGTGAATTGGCATCAGGTTGAATAAACCATTTGATAGTCTGGGCTGCACGAAAAGCCCAAAAGTAGGCCTGAAACCAAGGGAGGTCAAATCCACCTCTTGACCAATGTGATCTAAGTTTGTTACGACTAAATAGGGGGATTTTGCCATCTCAAATAAAATTACCTATTAATTTGTCAATTTTGATGAGGAAACAAGAGGGAAGTTTTAGAGGGATATTAGAAAAAAGATACAATATTTTAGAAGTTATTGTCATTTTAATAGCAGAAATTTTCCCATTAAAGGTAAGATTAAGCAATTTCCATCTGTCAAATATATTTTTAATGTTAGTTAGCAGAGGAGAGAAATTAGCATCCCATACTTTATCCAATGATGGGATGATCTGGATACCTAAATATGAGATACCTTTGGGAGCCCAGCGGAAGCCCAAAGGATCATTCATATAAAATTTACAGAGGTTGTTTAATGTAGCGTTTCAGATTTATTAAGATTTAGAGCAAATCCTGAGATAAAGGTGAATTTGTTAAGAAGTTTAACTAAAGGTTGCCCTGAAGATTGGAGATTTTCTAGGAGAATAAGAAGATCTGCATAAGAGAGTGCAGTATAGCGAGAGTTACCGATAGGGATGCCTTTAATTGTGCAGGATTGATGAAGAGCTGCAGAGAGAGGCTCCATGGCAAGTATAAACAAATATGGTGATAAGGGGCATCCCTGTCTAGTGCCTCTTGCAAGATGAAAGGAGGGGGATAGAGTTGTGTTAGTAAGAATTCGAGCAGAAGGGAGAGTGTACAATAATTTGATACAGGCGTAGAAATTGTTAGTGAAACCAAAATGTGATAAAACTTGGTAGAAATAGTTCCAATTAAGGGAATCAAATGCTTTCTCAAAATCAATGGCTATGGCCCGTGGCTGGTGATTTAAGAGTTTTTGCTTTGTAAATTAAGTTAAACAAGGAACGAAGATGATCAGAACTGGTTCTATGTTTCATAAATCCGGCTTGAGAAGGATGGATGAGTTTTGAAATTAATGAATCTAAGTGAAGGGTTAATAATTTAGCAAAGATTTTTCCGTCTGTATTGAGCAGTGATATCGGTCTGTAACTTGAGGGAAGAGAGGGATCTTGCCGGCCCGGTGGCGCTGAGGGTTGAGGCGCTGGTTGCTACACCTCCGCCACGTCGGTGACCCAGGTTCGGGAATGAGCACGGGTTGTTGGGGGTCGGCGGGGAGGAGATGGATCGAGCATCCGGAGGACTGCTCTCCATCTCCGGGGTGGGGGGATTCGGGCGGCCGGTGCTTGCCTGACCCCTAGCGGAGGCTGGGGATCGACAGCACGCAGCCGCAGAGACAGGGGGGAGGCGGGACGTGGCAGACGCTTGACTAGTGCGCGCACGGGAGCATGCGCACACTCAGTCGCTGGTGTCATTGCATGCCATGCCCGCCGGGAGAAAAATCCAGAAAAAATGGTGCCTGGCAGCACCACGCCGTTCCCCGTCACCATTCCCGGAGGACGCCTCCCTGGCATGGACCCGTTTGGGTGGGTTGAGTCACTCCCCACCTCCCTGCCGTGAAGGGTAAGTCATGGGGTGCTGAAGGGAGGGGGTCTCATGTCCGGAGATGGTGCCGGAGGAACGGTGGAGTGCGGGGGGAGTGTAGCCAGAGCTCCTGAAGAAATAACATCCAAAAAAAAAAGAGAGGGATCTTTATCTTTTTTTTGGCAAAACAGTAATAATAGCCTCGGTCATAGTGTGGGGTAGTTTACCATTAGAAAATGCTTCCAGATAGACCTTAAGAAGTAAAGGGCAAAGAGTACCAGATAGGGATTCATAGAAATCAACAGGGAAACCATAAGTCCCAGGGGATTTACCATTCTTTAAAGATGATAGTGCTGTTTGGATCTCTTGTAGGGTAAAGGGTTCATCCAGTATGGCCATACCTTGATGAGAGAGGTGAGGAAGCTGCAGTTTACCGAGAAATTCATGTATTTGATTGGAAGAAATGGAATTTGGATGAGAATATAGTTGCTGGTAGAAAGGACGCATAATATGGTTTATTGTAAGGTTGTCTGTATAAATTTGGCCTGATGGGTCTTTCAAACCAGCAATATATCTCTCCATCTGTTGAGTTTTGAGCTGATAAGAAAGCAACTTCCCACATCTGTCTCCTTGTTTCCAATAGCGGTGTTTAAGCCTTAAAAGGGCAAGTTCAGCTTTCCTGGATATTAATTCGTTTATTTTAATTCTTAATTGAAGAATTGCAAGATGTAGTGGTGTGTCATGATTGGGTTTTTTTGTTTTATAATACTGAGTTTCTTTCTCTTTAAGGGATTTCTCTAAATTTGCTAGTTGCTGCTCTCTTAGCTTTTTCCTGTGAGCTGCGAAACTAATAATTTTGCCTCTAATTGTTGCTTTTAATGCTTCCCAAACTGTGCCTTGAGATACCTCAGAGGTATCATTAAATGAGAGAAAGTCTTGAATCTGGGCTGTAATCCAAGGAATAAATTCTGGGTTCCTCAGTAAAAGTGGATCTAAACACCAAGAAGGAGATTTAGAAGGGGGTGGACCCCAAAGTAGATGTAAACTTATAGGAGAGTGGTCTGATATGGTAATTGGGAGGATGTCTGTATTAATAGTTTTTTTCTGTAATAAGAGGGGATGAAAGCCAATAATCAATACGGCTGTAAGATTTGTGTAATGTGGAGTAAAATGTATAGTCACGCTGTCTAGGGTGGGAAAGTCTCCAAATGTCAAAAAGGCCCAGATCTTTCATTAGCAATGTCAAGGCATTAATGCTTCGTGGATGAGCATCGTATGACTTATTACTTCTATCTAGGTGTGCTTCTAAGGTTAAATTAAAATCCCCACCCTTAAGAATGGGTGAGTTATTGTTGTTATTAAACATAATTTGTTGAGCCAAGTTATGAAAAAATTCAAGGGAGTCAGAGTTAGGGGCATAAACATTAACTAACATAAAAGTACCTGCAGTGGAAGATAATTGAATTATAATCCATCTACCGTCCAAATCCATAATAGTTTTCTTTGGGGTCCAATTAAGGGACTTATGTAATAGAATAGCGACACCTCGTTTTTTTAGAGGAGGCAGAGGATGCAAATACTTGACCGACCCAATCCTTTTTTAACCTGTCAACATCCTCTGACATAAGTTTAGTTTCTTGTAAGAAAGCAATATGTGTTTTATGCTTCTTAAGGTAGGTAAGTATTTGTTTGCGCTTACAAGGTGAATTGAGTCCCTTAACATTCCATGAATGTAATATCAAATCACTCATAATGGTAAACGGTAAAATAGGAAATTACAAATCTGAATGAGGGACTCATAAAAAACTAAGTCAGAGAATGGCAAAGGTTCTAAAGGCAGGTGAATAGGTTGTACAAATGTGAGCAGGATCCTTAGAATATATGGATTCAAAATAATATGATAAATATATCTATTGAGTCTCACTAAAGAGAGATACAGGGATAAAATAGTAGAGAGAATATTCATAGAAACAATGAAAACTTGTATATTACAGTAAGAAAATTTGTGAAGTGTAGAGAGATAGGAGTCGGTACACATACCAGAGACTCTCTCGCCACACTACTAGGCGTGTAAAAACGTAAATAACACTTAAGAAAAAGCAACACGCTATATTCCTAAGGTATTAACTATGTGTAACAACATCTTATAAGTAATTATTATGACTAGAACTCAGGTAGCGCTAGAACCCTGGGAAGGACCAATAAACATCATACCAAGCAATGCAAAAAACATTTTTTAAGTGGTAATAAAACCAGACATGGTAATCATGTTGAACTATATCATATTAGTTCAATAAAAAGGATAGTATGCCAATATAACATCACATATCACAAAACAGCATAATCCAGAAAATAAAGGCTTATAAGATATGTAGACATCCACATAACCTTATTAAAGAATGAATATGTGATATATGTGTGCTATTGACTTAAAGTAGTAGGTACACTAAAAAAGATACATAGATAACCACTATGTAAATATATGTATATAGCACTTGCCATAAAGTGAAAGTGAATCTTTAAATGTCTAAACATACATGGCATTATGCTATATTTTATGTTTCACTTTTTTATTTTATTAATAAGCTGATAGCTAGAGAACACCTATGGGCCAGGGAAAGACCTAAAAGAAAAAAAAATAGTATATATCCATGTAAATAGGTTACACATTTAGATAAGTTCAGCAAGAATATGCTTGTAAATTCGATTCATTGAAAAAATACAGCCCCTAAGTTTCAAACGTGATTTACAGCCTTGATACGACCAAACTGGCTGAATGTGATAGTGCTAACAAGTTAAGATAGGCATCACATTTGAACAAAAGAAAAAGAGAAAAAAGGAGTAACCAAATGTGATACTGAAGTAAAGAGCTCCACAAAAATGTTCACACACAAAGTCAGAAACACATGGCAATCAATGCACCTTACAGTTCTGCACCCGATAGGCAGTGTTATTTACATTGTTCTTCAGCCTCCTCTTAGTTTCTTTTTCAGGGGGTATGGGGAATCAGCCACCAGTTCTGCCCGGGAGGGGACAGGGGAATTAAATGTAGGCAGCACATTTGCGAGGGCATCAGTAAGTGGCTCCTAGTCATCCTCACGAAGCGCTTCACGAAGGTGGTAATGAAACATTATGAAGTGGAGCACACCTGTTAGACAGTGCAAGAAGAGTGGGAAAGCCGACATGTTTACAGACTCTAAGTAGAACGATGAGGGGGATGTTATTCCAGCATCGCAAATGTCTGGTATGTAGAAAGCCGGCAAATTTCTTTCATTCTCATATACGCAGAGACCTGGGCAGGAGCAGATGGATTAGTTGTAAGCTGTGCAGGTTTCTCTGAGTTCCTGTCCATTTACATAGGTGATAGCTGGGAAATGCCGGTCTTCCTAAGAGGGATTCGGGGCAAAAACTAGATCTAATGCAGCCCAGTTAACAGATGCGACAGGTGCAGTTCAAGGTGTGTTAAGAGATGCAGATGCGCTTCAAGTAAGCAAAAAAAGAGAAACTTTGAATACAGCCCCTATAATTCCGGCGCAGTTTACAGCCTTACTCAGTCCAAACCGGCTGGGTGTAATACTGTTACATATTTTAGTATAAGATTTTGGGGGCTTAATATAGATATTCTCAAATAATATCAGAACCTCATATCAGTCAATGCTTGTAACGATTATTCATTTTGGAAACAGTATTTTGGATTCTGTTCTGTAGTTTCCCCTTTCTTTTCTTTTTGGGAGATTCTGCTGATTTAGATGGGGAGCTAGATACCAGCTCTGCCCAAGAGGAGTCAGGTGAATTGGTGTTAGGTAGGGCATTCGCATGGGTATCAGCAGGTGGATCTAAGTCATCTTCTCGAATTTCTTCATGAGATGAGAGTGAATCTTCACAGAGTGGAGTGTATTTATTAGACAACGCACAAGGGGTAGAGAAGTCAACATGCTTTTCGGTTTGCAAGTCCGACGTTGAGGGAGTATCATTCGAGCAGCAAAAGTGTTTAGAATGCAGAGATTGAACAGACTTTTTTTCTTGTATGCGCGTTGAAACTCAGGCAGGAGCTGAAGTTTTAGTTGCAGTTTGTGCAGGCTTCTCTGGAGTTTTTTGATTAGTTTCAAAGACGTTTGCTGGAGACTGTTGGACCTCTTGAGAAGAAGTCGGGTCAATATTTAGATCGACTGCAGTACAATCAACTGGTATGGTATGTGTAGTTTGAGGTATATTGAGAAATGCTGATAAAGCTTCAGGTGTGTGAAAGTCTTTACATGAATCGTTCAGAAATAGACGCATTATGGCTGGGTAGCGTAGAGCAAACTTAGTACCCCACTGATGCAAAACAGTTTTGATAGGATTGTAAAGTCTGCGCTTATTAAATAGTTCTCTTGAGAAATCTCTAAAAATTGATATTTTATGATCCTGCCAAGTAAGCGTACCCACTTGCCTTGCTTTTTGAATAATGAATTCTGTGTGTGCATAGTTCAGAAATCTGGCGATGATGGGCCTTGGTTTTTGAGTAGGACCAGGCCTTGGGCTTAGAGTATGATGAGATCTGTCAATAGTGAGGTCTTGGTCGGGTGGAAGTTTAAGCAACATTGGAAGTGCATGTTTCAGAAGTGTGCTGGTATCTCTGAGCTCTGCACCTTCAGGAAATCCCAGAAATCTAAGGTTGTTATGTCTGTTTCTGTTTTTGATGTCATCAATTTTATCCTGAAGATTTTTATTGATTCTATCCTGTGCTCTGATTGTAACTTTCAGATCCATAATAGAGCCTTCATTTTGAATTGTTTTAGTTTCTGTAGCAGAGATTTTTTGATCAAGCAATTGTACATTAGTAACATTTTGTTGTGAGGTTATTTTTAAGTCATTTAACTCATTGTTTAGTTGCTGAAACATTGATTCAATTCTGTTGAGAGAGCTGCTATGCAAAGGCTGGACAGCCATTGTTGCAGGCCGAAAATAGAGCAGCTGTCTGATTGCAGATATAAAATTCTATAACTGCGAGATAGCAAAAATACTATACCAGAGCTGAACTTTGATGCAGGTAGAGTAAAGACCCAGTATTTGGCAGAGAATGAATGTCTGGGTAGAGATGGATGGATGATGATAATTGGTGAACCCAAGAGCAACAGAATTAAGCAGCCATCTTCAGTTCAGCCAAGCCAAGCCCCCCAGGAATGCCTATTTCAAGCCTTCAAATTATGTATTTTTATCAAGGTTTATTTTTGTACCATACACGATTCAAAACTTTGTTTTTTGGATGGAAGTACTTGCTGAGTGGGATATGGGTGGAACTGTACGGATGTTGATGACTGACATGGTCCATTTAGAACAGCTGGGGGGGGGAACCCCTGCACTTGCCGGTAATGGCAGCTATGGATATGTGGATGGTCATTTCAGAGTCTGGTCTGCAGTGGTGCCCAAGTAAAGAACAGAGTTAAGAGATTTGGAGGGGAGAGGGAAGTTATGGTGAGGCTGCGATAAAATCCACCACCTGCAGGGCTGATCCTATATACCTCTTTGCATTTTGTCACTGAAATGTTGGATACAAATACTCAAAATGTAGAGGAATGAGGGGCACTGGTCTTAATAATATTGGACAAATTGTTAGAAACACATTCAGGAAACTGGAACCTAGCACTCCACCCTTGATCACACCCTGGACACTAGCTGAAAGTCTTAACAGTGGAGTGATAATGACTCACATTGAGTCTTTGTGGGATCCCTCTCTTGAACTGCCAGATAATTGCAGCTCTTAATGAGCTGTTCATCACACCAGGCCATCTGGAACATTGAGAGAGATTAGCATGAGGACTAGAGCCTGCTAAAGTAGAGACTTTTTTAACTTCATTAACAGCCATGAAAATCTGCACTAGTCAAGACAGGCAAGTAGAGAGTTGGCTGCACTAGCCCTGATCAATTTGCACTAGGGTTTGGGCTAGTAAAACATGTTAAGATCGACCCCTGTTGCTGCCTCTGAGATTTTTATGTACTTTACTATGACCATGAGATCGTTCTATACAGCACCCAGAGCCAGGGGTGTAGCCAGAGATTTCAGATCTGCACACCAAGTGGACTCACTGCTACCCCCCCCCTTGCTAGGGTGAGCTACGCCCCTCTGGGTGTAGCCAGACAATATACAAATGTATACCAGGACCATGTTTGTTGCCTCATTTGGCACAATAAATACAACTTTTGTATCTCATGACAATGGTTGTTGCCATGCATGGGTAAATACAAATGTCATGCATTGTTCCCTAAGACACCCACATACCAGCCCAGAGCCTGTAAAGTTGTATTGTCCTTGGGATGCAAAGAGAGTATTAGTGACCAGACCTTCTAGTTGCGACTCCTATGAATAAAATTACAGAAAGGTTCAATATTTTCTTTGTTAGTTTTCATGGAAAAAGGAAACAGTTCAGAGCCTATTTGCTACCCGCCATAAATAAAATTCACACCATGGAGTTGTTTCTTTTTTTTTTGTTAGTTGTTTAACCAGGACTAACACACTAAGCTGAAAGCTTTTTTACAGGTGCGACCTGGGAGCACGGGGAAATTAAGTGACTTGCTCAGGGTCACACAATCTGCAAGTGGAAGCTGTGGGATTCAAACCCAGGTTTGGTCTGATGGATGTCACCAGATTTGCAGCTCAGAGCCTTAAACCACTGCGCTATACTGCCTTGGAGTATGCTTGCCTACACCCATACCCAGAGCCTCTGAAATTGGACACCTAAAATTGCCCTGTGCCATTGCCAGACTCAACATTTGGAACTCTGCTAGGATCGCGACCCCATGGTTCCTCACTACTAACCTACCTGCATTCTCATTACCTTGTTCCATGCATGCGAGCCAGCCTGCCGGCCCCCTTCCCTGCAGGGACCAGAGCTTGAATCCCTCCGATCAGCCACATGGGTGTCATCCTGCAGCTCTGCAACCTGGCCCCTGCCATGGAGCCCATTACCATGCTGCTCCAGAGCCTGGCTTCTTACCTGGATTCCTCAGTAGCAAGCATGCTCAGCCAGATTGACTAGATTGGTCTGATCACTAGTTCAGGTCCAAGAGGCTGCTGCTGACCTCCGGCGGTGCCCCTGCTCCCCTTTAGTGGCTGGCCCATTGGTGCTTCCCCAGTTACAAGAGAAGGCTCCATAGGAAAAGAAGTTCTCCACCCCTGCAAGATTTAAACACTTCTTCCAGTTAAGGGACAACACGCTACCAATGGACACCTTATGAACATGGCCCATGTGATTGCCCTGCCACAGTACCACCAATAAACTCTTGAAAGATGGGTCACGAACCTGCTGGAACCACTCCAGCCCTGTCTGGCTCATTTCCCCAGCATCCTCAAACAAGAACCCTTACCCCACCCCCCAACTGCATCACAGTATACTGGTACACCTGTACCTGACCTCCACTGTTGTAAGATCCTAAATTCCATGTTGGGGCGGTAGTATCACCTAGACCACCACATGCTTTTTTTTTTATATGAAAGTGGGGGCATGCTGACCTCTGTAGCTGTAACCCAGCTCATGGTCCCCCGGGTCCCCCCTCATGTGTAATTGTTTACCCGTTTACTATTTCTATGATTTGCATTTATCATTTTTTCTTCCGTGTACTGAAAGGAATGTCCCTACTGTGCCATACCAAAGGGGGGGAGGTGGCCACAAGCTGAGCCCATCATTTATCCTGTGGAAAAGGGGAGGGGCCCTGAGCCAGCTAGTCCTCCTAGCACATTGTGGCCCAGTTAATTGTTCCACTGGGAATGGTTACAGCTAAATACTCACCTGGTTGTATTCAATCAATCTGGTGGCTGTACCATGCTCTGATCAAGATTGGACTCCCTTAAGGATAACTAGAGTTACCACCTGTCCCAAGGTCCGCCGGAGAGACCTGATATGGCCACTGTGTCCTGCCCACCAGAAACATGGTACCTGTCCTGGACTTATAGCAGTAACCTATCCCTAGACTTCTGGCTGAGGCCTGACTAAGATACCATAACTACCACAGTAAGAACGCAGATGACAACTAACTACTAACTCTACAACTTCCAGCCAGCATTCTAATTATGTAGCACAAGCAAGCCCAGTGCATAGGCCATGGGTAAACATCACTACACATCATCTACTTAAAAAATGTCCCCCACTGGACTCCTCCAAAGATGGTAATCCGAACAATAACCATCCAATGGTGTGACTGCAACACAGGTCGTCACCCTCCGATACCAGTGAGGAAGCTTGGTATCCTATTTCCCTGCTGTATCATCCGGTGACCCCATCTAACGTTCCATGTTGCAACTGACCTTCTTGCCCTCCCATGCATTAGTTAATCTTTTTATTGTTTGTTATCATTTAACATTTTTTCCTCACCTGCAGCCACAGTCCTGCACTACATCCAGCCACCACTCCTCCGTTCCACCACCGACCCTGAAGCTCCACATGCCCAGCTGGCAGACGCATCTACATCTGCAAAGGGGGCCTCCCATAGCCCCCACACCTGGTCAGGAACCATTACCAGCACATGCCTTCCAGGCATCATCGGTTGGTGAAACCGAGGCCATCAAGCTGCCGTGGATCTGTGCTGCCTTTTCCCCAATTATCTCCCTTGATGGAAGCACGGATGTGCAAGGACATCGGCTCACTGGCATGCAAGCATCTGCCATGCTCTCCCCCCACTGGCACCCACACAACTGCAGTACCACTGGGTGTCCCCAGGGACCAGCAGAGCACAGTGTGCATCCACCCCTTCTCCCCAGGACTGGGAGAGCTGTCGTCAGATGCTCAATCCTAGTTCTCCCCTGCCAATCCCCGACGATCCAGGCTCGTTTCTGAACCTGGGTCGCCGGTGCAGAGTGAGGTATGACGTCCAGCACCTCAACCCTCTGTGCCACTGGGCCGGCCATCTTTTTATTGTTAAACTTTTATAGTCATCAACAATTAAAAACATCTAAAAAGGTAAATAATCCATACAAAGTTCTCACATACATTTACAGTTCCACAATGAACTACATACGAACATACGAATGTGCCAGCAGAAACAGACCACCCGGTCTATCTAAGTCTGCTCAAGTGTGCAGCCAACACCCCTAGTTTGCAGCTGCCCCACTCCCACTCCCCCTTCCCTTTGTCATCCCACTGCCAAACCCACCTCCCCCACTCTCACTCTCCCTATTCCTGTCTCATTGCCCTTTTGAAGTTGTTCACAGATTTACATGATACCACCCATTCTGGTAGGGTGTTCCATTTTGCTACCACCCTCTCTGTGAAATAGTGTCTCCTCATTTCCTTCCTAAATCTTCCCCCCTCTATTCTTAGCCCATGCCCCCTGGTGACCCTCCCCTTCCTTAACTGCCCCATCCTTATTGATTCCCCTCAGATACTTGAATGTCTCTATCATGTCCCCCTGTCCCTTCTATCCTCCAGTGTGTACATATTCAGGTTTCCCAGCCTGCTGTCATAGTCTCTCCCCTCCATTCCACATATCATCTTTGTTGCCCTCCTTTGCACCCCTTCCAGTAGCCTGATATCACGCTTTAGGTATGGCCTCCAAAACTGCACACAATACTCTAAGTGCGGCCTTACCAGTGGCCTGTAGAGGGGCAAGATCACCTCTCTTCACCTGAACAGAAAAACCCTCACTATGCACCCCAGCATTTTGTTCGCCTTTGCAGCCGCTCTCCTGAACTGGGCACTGTTGTTGATGGTCCCTGTTATCATTACCCCTAGGTTCTTCCCCTCCTCCTCAGTGATCCCCAGCTTAACCCCCGCCCAGCCAGTATTCTCTCCTTGGGTTCTTCACCCCAAAGTGCATAACCTTACACTTCTTTGCATTGAACCCTAGCAGTCACCTCTCTGACCACTCCTCTAGCTTGCGTAGGTCACCTTGCAGATGCTTCCATTCCTCCTCTCGATCCACCACTGCTCCGATTTTGGTGTCATCAGCAAACAGACTTACCTTGCTCACCTCCCCATGTGCAATGTCTGATATGAAGAGCCCAAACAATACTGGCTCCAACACAGAGCCCTGTGGCACCCCACTCGCCATCGGCCTTGGAGTTGAGAGCTCCCCTCTCACCACCACCCATTGCAGCCTGCCACTCAGCCAGCTTGTAATCCAGTTTATCATTTTTGCCCCTACCCCTACACCAGTTAGCGTCCCACCAAGCCACCCATGAGGCACCAAATTGAAGGCCTTGCTGAAGTCCAAGTAAAGAACATCCACTGCATGACCCTTATCCAGCTCACCTGTCACCCAGTCATAATATTGTATGAGGTTGGTCTGACAAGATTTACCTGAAACAAATCCATGCTGCCTCACATCCTGGAGGCCATTGTCCTCCAGGTATGACACCAGTCTTTCCTTTAGTATCATTTCCATGAGTTTGCACACTACGGAGGTGAGACTTACTGAATGATAATTACCTGGTTCATCCCTTGGCCCGCTCTTGTGTAATGGTACTACATGTGCCATCCTCCAGTCCAGTGGCACACATCCTGACTCCAGTGAGGTGCTGTACAGATCTGCCAGTGGTTCTGCCAACACCTCCGCCATCTCCCTCAGCACCCAGGGGTGGATACCATCTGGCCCTGGTGCCTTGTCTACCTTCAGTGCCCTCAGTCCCACTAGGACTCTATTTGCTTCAATTCTTCCATCTATCACCTCCTCTCCCCCTGCCCCACCCTCCCAGGCCATGCTGGTACCGGTCGCCCCTTTTCTTTCATGAACACTGAGCAAAAGTATTCATTCAGTGCTTCTGCCTGCTCATCCCCCTTTTCTGTCCACTCCCCGCCCTTTTTTATCTTCACTATTGTCTCCTTGCACTTCCTTTTCTCCCTGATGTATCCGAAAAACTCTTTCTCCCCACCATTAATTCCCTGTGCTGATCTCAACTCCCTCTAGGCCTTGGCTTCTCTCATTTTTCTGGTCACCTCCCTGGACCATCTTGCATTTTCTTCCCTGTTCACTTCCTTTCCCATCCTCCTAAACCTCTGGTGCACCACTCATTTTGGCCTCACCACCTCCACAACCTCGCTGTTCAACCAGCATGTTTTTTTTGCTCTGCTCCTCTTAATCTGTGCCTTGGTGCAGGATTCTGTTGCCTCTGTAACCCCCATTTAATAATATCCCATTTCTGCTCCCCATCCACTGCTTTATGCCCTCCAGTTTCCCTTTCAGTACTTCCTGCATCCTTCCAAAGTCCACCCCCTGAAGTTTACCACCCAAGTAACTGACTTCCCTGGCTCTCCACACATTGTGATATTAAACTACACCATCTGGTGATCACTGTTGGCTAGTGGGTCCTCTACCTTTATTTTCCTCACTGCTTCCCCATTCAACAATATCAGATCTAAAGTGTTCTTTAGCCTAGTAGGTACAGTAACCAACTGTGTCAGGAGACCCTCCTGGATTGCATCCAGGAACACTTGCTCACTAGTACTGGAGGTGACCGGAATGCTCCAGTCAACCTCCGGCAAGTTGAAATCCCCCATGATAACCACCTTCCCTTTTCTACATACCTTTTTGATTTGTCCTGCTAACACTCTGTCAAGCTTCTCAGACTGGGACGGTGGCCTGTATACCACCCCAAACCTCAATTTCCTACCCCTTGATTCAAGGAGATGCAGCCAGATTGCTTCTGCTCTCCTTTCTTCTCCCTCGTCCCTTGTGCATTTGATCCCATCCCTCACATAGACTGGCACCCCACCCCCCTCCCTCCTTATGGTCCTTCCCATATAATTTGTATCCTGGGATTGCCAGATCCCAGTCCTGGTGCTCAGTTGCCCATGTTTCTGTGACAGCTGCAATATCCACCCTCCGCACTGCTAAGAGTGCCTGTAGCTCAGTGGATTTGTTTCCTAGGCTTCTTGCATTCAATGAGACCACCCTCCATAATGCCCCCTTCTCTTCACTAGCCTCTATCTCCTCACTTCTATTCCCTCCTTTTTTGGCCGCCCAAGTCCTTTCCTGCTTGCCTGAGGGATAGGCTGTGACTTCACTCTATCATTTCCCTGCCTACCTGCTGTCCACTTGCCACCCCCCCCATCTAGTTTAAATCCACCCTTTTTTGCAATATACCTCCCTAGTCTTTGCTTTAATACCTCCTTCCCCTCCCCACTCAGGTGCAGCCTATCCCTTGCAAACAGATTGTTATTATCCCAGGTATTGCCTCAGCCACCCACAACCCCATACCCCTTAGTTCAACAGCATTCTACCAACCATGTGTTCAACTCTCTAATCCTTTCCTTTCTCACTGTGCTTGTGCGGGGTACTGGGAGCACTTTGGAGAAGGCCACAGACACCCCAGTCTCCTGGCACAACCTTCCCACTTCCTCAGTCCTCTCCCTTGTTACCTCCATCATTTCTCCCGCTAGGTCATTTGTCCCCAGATGTACCACAATGTCTGGTTCCCTCCTACCCCTCTTTACTCACCTTAGAATAGCCTGTCCTGCCATGTCTGCCTTTAATCCTGGTATGGACTCCACCCATATCTGACTGTGCCAATCCCACTTGCTGCCCCATCTGATCCCCTTGAGTATGGAGCCCCCAACCCCAGTACACCCCCCTTCTCTTTCCTTGTGCCCATCACCACCCCCCACCCAGGTTCTCATTTGTGAAGCCACTCAAGGCTGTGTTTTCACCATGTGCCCCAGTGTCTTCCCCCATGTCCCTCCCAATTAAGACCCCTCCCCCTCATCCTGTTTGACTGCCAACCTCCCTCTCCCTCCTCACCTCTCCAAGTATTATCCCTCCCCCTGCCACACCATGCTCAATCTCTCCACTAGTAATGGCCCTCACTCCCTCTTCTTTGTGAGTGCTATCCCTTGTGCAATCACCTCCTGCATCCTCTTTCCCATGTGTTGCTAGTAAAGTAAACATGTTCCCTATCCCCTTTGTGCCTTACTATGTGCTTTCTCCTCCCTCCTGCCTACTGATGCTCCTCTTTTTTCTAGGTCCTACTAGAGTCCACCTTTCATCAGCTGGCTTTCTGTCTAGTTTGCCCCCTCCCTTGACCCACTGTTCCTTCTCTGTGGTGCCCCCACAATACTCTCAGATGGTAGCCTTCCTACCGACGCAATCCTCCACTCATCCTTCAACCTCCCCAGCTCCCTGCCAAGCCACTGAACCTCTTCTTTGAGCTTCCTTAGCCTGTGGCATATTGGGCACCCTCTCAGCCTCTACAGGATATTCATCTGCATTGCTGCCTCACAACCATTTCAACCAACAATCCTACCCATGGTCCACACTACCTATCCAGCCTCTCCACACTAACTATCCCTACAGTAAGCAGAATTAACTAATCCTAGCCCAGCCTTTAACAGAAATGTTACCTGATATATTCCAGTTGAAGGCCCTCCACAATATCCACCTATCACACTAATCAGCAATTCATTGTGGATGCCGTACTTCTATTTGAGACCTACCTATGCTTTTTCCCTGCCCCGTGGCTGCACATAAATTTACAGGTGAATACAAAACTCTATATAAGTGTGTAGACAGGTAATTTACAGTACAACGGTATTGCATGGCATTATTAATAACGTTTTCAAGTTGATGGTTCTATGGGGCTATTGCACAACTTTTCATACATGCAGTTAAGGATTTATTGCACATTTATCAATCTTTTTTCTTTGCTTTATTTAGTACCATAAAATACTTTGCCACTTTTTCAATAGTCCAGGTATCTACTGAATGTAAAAGAATATTGGTCAACAAGTCCAGGTCAATATCATATTGTGAGTTCAAAAAGGGTTTTAGATAATAAGCCTGTTCTTTGTTAAACCAAGAAGACTTCCAAAGAATATGGATGAGATTCTCTGTTCCTCCCACCTGGCATGTACAACTTGTTGTTCCCAAAAATAATTTATCATGATGGCATTTTAAAACATTACCGGGGAATCTCTCAAATTTGCACATACCAAATATTTTGCACATTTCAGGGTCCTTCAGGATATCCAGATATGGTTTCATACCAAAATTATAGTTATTCTTTGCAAACCACTTTGAATAGGCCAAGTTCTAAATACGTTCCAAATCCTTATTTTCCTAATACTGTATTTTGAAACTTTTTAGTAATGTATTTTTTATATTTTAAACTAATTCTAACTCCTTTTGCTAGACACTTAGTTAGAAATTGTAATTTAAGTTTTTCAAGGAGTTTCATGATTGTCCCATACCACAACATTCTAGCAATACCCTTGTTATACTAATCATGCTTCTCTTGCAGACATAAACTGGTCAACGTATCTGTCTCATGCGTTGTAATTCTTAACCAAATATGTAATTTTCTTATATCAGTTCTGGCATTTATATTTACCAAACCCAGTTCTGCCCTAATATATTGTGCAGGACTGGATGGGTTCAATCCCTACATTTTTCTCAGCATTTTATTCATGAATATGGTTAACCGCTCTGGGTTGTTAATATCCCATACTTCTGCCCCATATTGTAACTATGCCTGATACTTCACTTTTATAGCTTCCACTAAAGGTCTAAGACTCAATCCACCATATTTAAAATTGAATCTAGACAATCCTATTACTGTTTTTTTAGTGTTTCTAGGGTTTTCAGAAAATGATCATTCCACATGGTATTTGCACTAAATTCTATACTCAAGTATACATATGATTTTATTACTTCTACTTTTTAATCTTCGAGGTTCCAAACTCCTTTTTTTTATTTTGATTCATACCTGGATTATTTTGTCCAAAAACTACTATCTTTGTTTTTGTCAAATTTATTTTTAACTCTAATTTTATTGATTCTTTATTTATAAAATCTAATTTCCTTTGAAGGTCACTTTTTGTTAATAATAACAACACTAAGTCATCCACATGGGCTATGACTGCTGTTCCATGCTGTTTCACTTTAGGTGTATCTGAATCAAGATGAGTTATGCCTCTAAGCAGTTTATCAATGTATAAGGCAAATAAAATAGGGCCCATCACACATCCCTGTCTAACCCCTATATTTACTTCAAATGAAGATGTTAACTGACCTCCTACACCCAAACAAATGTTGGCCCAGTTATCAGAATAGAGACTATGTGTCATATTTACTAAGGCCTTAGCTATGCCCTTATCAATTATCTGGGTCCAAAGCACGTTTCTTGATATGGAGTTAAAGGCTGTAGAATAATCGATAAATCCTGCAAAAAGTATTTGTTTTCTTATCTTAACATGCCTTTCTATCAAATGTTGAAAAACAGAGACATTATCCATGGTTCACTAGCCTGATCTAAATCCAGCCTGATAAAGGGATAAGCCTCCATTTAATGTAATTTAATAATTCAGCCTTTCCAAAATAATTTTAGAGACTTTTAGATTAACGTCCAACAAACTAATAGGATGATACATAGCTGGGTTTGTTTTATCTCCCTTCTTATATCATGGTATAATATGTGTTCCTTTCCAAGATGCTAGGTGTTTCGATTATTTTACACATGTATTATACATCTACGTTAGGGCTTTACACCATGACCCAGTAAAACAGTGATAGACCTCAGCAGGCACTCAATCAGATCCTGGAGCTTTATGTAATCTTAATGAGTTAATGGATCTATATACTTCTTCTGTAGAAATTATTACAGTAGGGCAGCCTTCATTCTGAGCACTCAAGCCCTCATCAACTTCTGTTGGGTCATACAATATTTGTTTAAAATATGTTATCCAGTCTGTTTATGAAATATAAGAGTCCATTTTATCACTATAATTGTTGGTCCCTTTTGCTATTAATAACCACAATTTCTTACTGTCTTTTTGCACCACTGCATTTAAAATCCTTTCAGATAGTTGTTTTTTTTTATGATAAATTTCTTTTTTTTAATTTTAATTGAAAAGGCTTTGCCTAGAATTCAGTGGCCAAGCAGCCAGTCACTCCCACTTTCTGAGCTATATAAGCAGTTCATTTCAGCCTCCTTGTGAAGCATTTTTTCTTTTGCAGCCAAAGACTCTGTTGATTTGTCCTCTGAGCTGCTTGGGCCTCCCTGGCTGGCTGCAGCCTGCCCCCCCCTTTTGCTACTCCTGCTTGTCTCTGCTGGGCTTCTGTGTTTATTTTCCTGCTTCTGGTTTGTATTCTGCCTTCGGCTGTGTGTGCTTCCTTCCTTTATTTTTTTTTGGGGGGGGCTTTGTTTTTAAGCTCCTAGCATAATGCTACTCAGAGCTCCTGCTACTGCTTTCAGTTACCTACAACTGTAGCCACTGCTGCTGTTTACTTTAATTATTATTGCACCCAGTGCTTGTGTTTTTACATTGTGCTCACCATGGTCAAACTACTGCAATGCAACTGCAATCATTATCTGTGTGTTTCAGCTCAGCCATAGCTGCTCCATGATGCATACTTAATTCTTTTCACCTGACAGTTTACTCTGACCCTAGTTGTGCTGCTCATTCCTGCTCTCATTCTACTTGCAGGTTCATTGCACTGCCTGGCTACACCTGCTGTCAAGCATTGTCTCCCTGTTTTATTGCAGTTACAACTCTGAGGTCAGCCAACTAAGCTCCTGCTGAGGCTGCTAATATTGCTGTGATATTAAAATTGCCTTGCCGCCAACAAATCCTCTGAGTATTTGTCACCTTGATTTGGCTATTCATGTCTGGCTGGCTTGTCCCCAATTCAGTGCTGTTAATGCTATACAGTATGTTATGCAGATCTCCGTGCAGGTCCACCTATCACTACTACTGCTTACTGACCTACATGCAGGTCCACACTTGCTTACGCAACCATTGCTCCTTGCTTATGCAAACCATTGCTTAATGCCTACTGCCATCCCTTGGCTTCAGCCTCTGTGATTCTGCTGCACTCAATGTGCATTTGACCTTGCGAGGTCTCAGCACTCAATGCTCATTACGATCTCAGCACACCGTGCTCATTCAGCTCACCAGCTTTTCAGCTCTCAATCAATTTCTGTGGCATGCCAGCCATTCTATTCTGGCGCAGGGGTCCTGCAGCCGATGGTCTCGCTCTGCATTTAGTCCGCATCTCGAGCATGTGCAGGTTGGGGCGGGATCCTTCTCACTTGGCCCATAGCTGGGAATGTTCTCGCCCCAGGCTTGGCTTTAGCTGCCTGCTATGCGACAGCAGCTCCTTTTGTAGAATTTAAGACTAGTGGTGACTGGCAGAAAAAGTTACCTCCTTTGGCTCTAGTGTTCCACTGTAATGGTTAGCCATTGAATTTAGTGGTTTCCCTAGTGAGGCGCCTTCACTGCATTCTCTCTACGACTGCCTCTGGTTCACCTGGTTTGATTTAGGGTGGGTAGGCCAGGTGAGTGCATCAGCAGTTGTTGCTCTCCTCCTGCACCTTGGATGCACATATTGTTGCAGAGTTTTCTCGCAACATTCCACGGCATTTCTGCTAGAGGGTTTGAGTGATAGCCTTCCTCCAAATTGGAATATCTTCCACCTCCCTTTAATTGGGTTTTCCAAATTGCAGCTGCAGAGCCGTCACTAACTAAACTATCCCAAGCCTGGAGGGAAGGTGATCTAGGCCTTGGATCCCCAGAGATTTCCTCCTCATAGGTTTTTTTTTCTCTCCTCCGCTGCCTCAGCTCATAACACTTAGTCAGCTTCTGCTATTGGATGGAGGTAGAGGATGTCCTGCCATTCCCTCGCTCCTTAGGGGATCCCCTAATCTCAATGAAAACCATCAGTACCATGCTACACAAGCCTGGGTATTCATTACGTTATCCAACTGAGCATCTCATTGCATTATCAAACTGCCTATGCTTCTCCACTACTATGTTACAGTTACTGCTCCTATGTCATAGTTACTGCTTGCTCATATGCTTCGTGTTGCCTCCTTTGGGGATGATACTACATTTCTTTTGGGGATTCCTAAGGTACCTTTAGCCATGGGAATCGTCCCATGGCACCTCAAGGGGTGGAACCCTCTCCGAGGTTTCCTTGCCTTCGTACCCCTACAGGGTGGTAATTCCTCTGGAATAGAGAGTGCACATGGCAAAAACCAAACTAACACAGTTGCACAAGCATAACACTATACTTGCTGTGTAGGTCAGTGAACAATGTTTTATACTCTTTCCTTTTATTACTAATGTCTTTTAAATACTTTTTGCTCTGATTATTCTTACATTTTTCTAATTAACTTTCTAAGTATAGCTTTAAAAATTCTACATTCTTTGTCAAACCAGCTGTCCTTGTTCTGGTTGGTTATAGACAAAGGCTTTTGCAAGACACTTTTTATCTCTATTGCTAACATTGTAAAAGCATTCAGCAGTGGGTCTAAGGTGCCGTCTTGTATCCACTTAGACTCTTTACAAATAATTAAATTAGATAATGCTTTACAGATAACTGATTCTGCATTTAAATTCCAGACAATCCGCTTCCTTGCCTTTCTATCTGTGAATATACATACCTCTGGCTGCACTCTATGCATTTCCAAATTAGCTGCATAACTTTTTAGTATAACTGGGAGGTGATCACTTTCTGTTCATTCTAATACTTTAAACCCTTCCCATTGAGTAATTAATCCTATACATAATATAAGATCAACCACTGAGGACCCTTTAGATGAGATATAAGTAAACTCTCCTTATCATACCCCTTTAATCTGCCATTCAGAGGAAATATATTATACTCTTTAAGAATTTTTATCAGCTCTCTACCTTACTCATTTGTTTTCTGGTCTCTTATTTTCCTACTTAACAACTTGTTTGGGGCATTTAATTGTACAGCATAGGAATTATCAATCAGGCCGTCATATTCTCCTAGCCCTCCCATGCATGTATCTGCAAGCCATGCACTGGATGTACCCGCTGATACCTATGCTGCATTATGACCCCCACCCCTACTGGTGACAGTCCCTTTGTGTGTGGATCCCTGGCCAGCAGCCTTGAACGTTGCTGCAGCCCTTCATGCCAGAGGCCCACCCCTGTGCACATACAGGCTGGAAAATCAATCCCCAAAATTAAAAAGTTGGCATCATCATGGAAGGTTGTGACCTCTGCTTATCCTGAACGTATACTAATAGAAACCAATGGCTGGCCTGCTGCCCAGGGAACACAACTTCACCAACTGTGGAGAGCTATAAGAAGGACTGTATTCCCTCTGTAAGCCTGGTATTGACAAGGCAGCCATACCTAGCTTTGTGTCACTGCTCCACCTGGAAAGGCTTACAGGGCCAGCTGATCCAATAGATATGTCCACCATGCATTTGTTTCACTGATCTTTAAGTCATTTTAGTATATATATATATATATATATATATATATATATATATATATATATGCATACACACACACACACACACACACACACACACACACACACACACACATCTAAATCTTTCCAAAATGAGTGCAAAGGGAAAATTATTGGATTTTTGAGCTTCTTGGGCTAATACTAGCCCAGGACTGAATGCTCAATAGAAATCTATCCATACCTAAAAATTATGATTTGGTGTATTTAATTAGTCTTTTAGGATTTAGTTTTACCATATTCCTACATGATTTGGCATTTTTCTCTATTTTTACAAATAAACATGTTTTTGAATTAAAACTATGCAATAATTTCAAATGAATATATGTTTTAGATTATTTGTATACATTGTTCCCATTTAAGTTTTACAAATGTCATCACGCATTTATATATATGACTGTATATTCGTCTTTGTTTTTTTACATATATATCCATAAGTTCCAACTTTATATGAGTTCTAAGTTATTATACCCTTTTAGTAAGTGGTAATTTGTTGTTTCCATTTCAGTTCACAATTCCATTAAGTGATATTATGTATGATTACAAATTAGTTTAATTAGTTGTCTCTTGTATTATTGGATCTGTTATTCTTTGCTATGTATTTTTTAGAATGGCTGCTAATTTATTATAGTATAGATGGTTTGAGATTTCTTCTTAATTAATTGGTATAATAATTGATTTTAATGCTTTATATGTATCACTTGCTGCTGTTTACATTTAAGTGGAGTGTCTGTAGCATGTCTTTAGCCTTTGAAAAAGAATTGGTAGTCAATCCAAAACATGTCAGGCAAGAATTTTTGTTTGTCTTGGTGTAATAAATTATAAATTTATTATTTATTCATGCATTCCTCTTATGAGATGATGTGTGCTAGAACCTTTTTTGCTTACATACACACATCTATTTTTTTTTTAATCACTGTGGCCACGGACGTGTTAGCCACCCCATCAACCAGTAGATGCAGTACAACTAAAATGACACATGTACCTGCTACTATTGTCTAAACCTGAAATACAGGTATTCCAGTCAACTCTGATTGGCACACTGCCCTCAAACCTTGCTGCATGACAGTGGACCATGTTAGCCACTGTAAGGTATGCTCAGCCATTACCACAGCCCCACCTGGACTGCATAGCCAGTTTCATGAGGGAGATGGTCTATCCATCCACATGGGCTCATTGGGAATTAACCCCAGACCTATGACCCTGTGACTGGAAAGCAATACAATGAGCCCCCCTGCTCTGCATGGTAAGAGCAAAACCATGTGCCGACAAGACTTGAGTGATTGCATTCATGCAGAACCCCTTCATAGCTCCTGTGTTGTTTTATGCCCTTCCCAAGCGGGTTAGGGAGAGCAACCATTTTTGCACAACTGAACTTGTGATTCCCCAGATAATTAAGCAATCACCTCCCTTAACAATCTGAAATTGGTAACGGCACCTATTAAGCTCCAAGCTATACTGCATCTAACATTCTCAGGATGTCTGGGAGATGTTGACTCTTAGATAATGCCAAAGCTACCATGGGAGACCAACTTGGCAAACCAATCTGTAAGAAACCCAGCATGTAGCTGTGCTGACAGATGTGACTGGGCCCAGCCCTGGTATGTCTGATGGATGTCACTCTCTCCTTGCTAGCTGTTAACTGTAACCCCTCAGCTGTGGTGCTAGCCACCAGTGCTTGGGATGCGTCATGCCTGATAATGATAATGGGCCTGGCCCAACCCCACCCAGCCATCTGTGCATGTGTCCTGAACTGCTCCCCAATGTAAGGTAATGGCTCTACTGCTAACTGCATGAGAAATGTGCCAGCTTCACAGCAGGCCCCTCATGATGTGAACTGCCCTTGAATACCCCATAGCCCACTTTTTCCATCTATCACAGAGTGCTGGCTACCCTACACCCCGAGGGTGTGTCGGCACAAGATGAGGAGGGAACCCCTAAAAATGGAATAACATACTCTGAGCTTCTCGGTGAGCCTGCCTTGAACATCAGCCACTCTGGGACTCAAACCTGGATGTCATGCCTTCACTTGAAATCTCCTAGTTCCTAAGCTGGTGTTCTAAAAACTAGACAAAGTTGCCTTAAATGTTTCGACTAAACTGCCTTAAAAGTTTACAGTGGATACACTGAAGTGTATAGTGCCTCATCTGTGACCATTTGAACATTACAAAGTTTGTCCCTAATGGTGTTCATCCTTAAGTTAATAGATATGCTTTCTAGGGGCAGCTGGACCATAAAGTGTGAGTCTGATTGTTAGCACCATGGCACAAATATGCACAAATGTGTGCAAGAAGAACACCCCACCTAGGTCAGCAAAACCACTGTTAATGCTGGTACCTTTGGGTGCTAGGCACTATCGCGTGACCAACAGGGAACTTTTGCCATCCCCAAATTGGGGGGAGGGGAATTCTGCCTGCACCCGTCATGTTGGGTGTCACCCCGACTGCCTGTCCAGCCCCTATGGCTGTGTTACCGCCATCGAACCTGCAGACTACCAGTGACTGTCTGAGGTCTCCTAACTGTTCATAGGACAGTCGCCTATTCTTTTTCTTTTTTTTTTTTCCCATTTTGTAGCCGTATCACAGTTTCATGAAGTTACCGCAGATGTTGCACTGAGCTGGTTCTTCAACCACTCCTCATGCAAAATCCTCCATCTCAACCCCAAGGGCAGCATGGTGTTCAATGCCCCATGAACCACCACTGAACCCGGAGCATTCCTTGATGTGAGAGGCGTCCTGTCCTCATAAAGGTGCCACATTCCAGTTTCACTATGCCTCAGACCCCGGATCTTTACCAGTCCCCTCAAGCAATTGTGCTGGCTTACTCGAGCTAGTCCTGACTGATATCCCTGTGGGAGGCAGCTGGAGCCTAAGAGGTAAGTAGCGAGCTAGTAATACCTGGGGGGGTGGCAGGTGTCCATGCCCAATGCTTGTGCATAGCCGCATGGTTTTACTACTTTTGTGTTGTGTTTTTTTTTTTGTATGTATCACGAGTGGAGCCTAACTCACAATGCAACACCAGTACTGATGTCTACTGGGAGCTAGGTGTGTCCCTGCCCTGTGGTGGCCACTAATCTCAACCCAACCTGAAGGCTGACCTGGTGCCAAAACTACTAAGCACAATTTCTATCTTTTTGAAAGTGAGGGGCTTGCTCTACCTAGAAAGAGAGACTCTTACTGATTTGTTAGTAATCAATGAGACCCACAGAATGATGTGAACCTAAATAACTAGTCCTTAGTGGAAAGTATTAAAAGGCTCCTGCCGTGTTCTTTCCCTCCCCAACTGCTAGGCCCAATGCAAGCCCTTACCTGTGTTTCCCTGTTGGCCCCTGTAGTTGTTTCCAGTTCAACGAATGGAGGAAAAAGAAGGGAGAACTGCTGACCCATAGCTCACTTGACCCTTCTTTCTCCACCCTCCACCGAATGCCTCCTCCTCTGGGCAGCCTTGTGGGACCTCCCCTCATAACATTGCCATGACATCAGAACATCCCAGGGGAGGTCCCCTACGTTCCTTCCAGATCCGGGGGGGGAGTGACCCAGACAGATGGCCAGCTGCTGTGATGCCTTGCAGCTTCTCTATTATAACAGAATGAAAGGAAAACATTCAATTACTTTCATAAGCCACTACTGGCACCTTATTTAAGTGTACACTTTTATAAGGTAAAAATGCACTTTCTGACAGCCCAAACAGCCTGGCATTTTAATCAGTTTTTAAATAACTTTTTTTCTTGTCGGCACAGAAAGGCATTAGCTTTTTAACTTTGAGGGACTGAAAGGAAAATTGGAAAAATGGGAAGGGAGAAGGGGGAGAACATCTGTAGGTGGCCAACCTACATAAGAGAGAAATAACAGAATAGTATAGAACAGAAGGTGTTGTTGCAACAGTCTTGCAGTGGGAAACAAATAAGATAGAGAAGGATCCCTCATGCCTTTCAAATGTCCAGGTAGAACACAGCTCTGCCACACAGTGCCCACTAGTAAATATTATTTATTGCATGTCTTGTGTTGACATCTTTTTTACAGTCAGCTGTGGCATGCCACTGGCCACTGTTGTCAGCCCCATGGTAAGGTGGTCCCTTGTCCCTTGGTGTCCTACATTATCTCTGCACTGTTCCTGGATAGACTGCATATTTAGCATACTAGTACACTTTCAGTTTCGAACCTCTCTAGCACTATGGATCATCTTTGGTGATGGTCCATCTGGTCCTATGTCCCTGGCCCTTACAGTCCCAGTGGTCTGTCCTGTCCTGCATGCTGGCACTGCACTTTTGTAGTTTATGGCAGTCCTCCACATGGTATAGTATTGTGTGTGTGGTCCCACTTGCAAGGTGACATTCTGCACTTAGTGAATCTGCATAATTGTGGTTTGTGTATGCCATTAAATGATTACATCCCTCCACCCATGTGCAGTGCTGCTGCAGCAATAGTACTAGCAGGAGGCATTCTCACCCCTTTGTGTGCTATATGTACATGCTGCATGGTGTGGGATGTACATTTAGGTATTGTACGGCCTTATATTGCAGCTGTAATGCACTTTACAGGGACAGCCTGACATTTGTGCATAGGCCCTGTTATGACTGTCATGACTCTTGGCACATATTGACTGGACTGAGGCAGGAAGCCACAGTAAGAATAATGCTGCAGCAGCTTGTACAGAGTAGTCAATGTACATTTCAGAATGCATCTGTACATATTTAGTATAAGGCTATCTGCTTATAATTCATATAGCATTTAACTTCAGATCACACAGATTCCTCCTACATTTGCGCAAAGCAGCAGTGTATTATCATCTGTATCAGTGACTCAGTATGCAGTATGCCTGCCTCTGGGGCCAGAGTATCAGAAGTTCATGAGTTCTAGTTCCAAAACAGGTACTTGGGTCATACTCATAACTGACACTGTAGTGCAGTACAAGGGGTGGGCTGCACTGTTGAGATGCCATCCTTCAGATGAGATGTTAAACTAAGGTCATTTCTGCCCATCTCTGGTTACTGCCAAGGTGAAAGTTAAAGACCCCACCAGTAGGGATTTTCTTTAGTTATGCCCTGGAGTGCACACGTGCAATGGCATCTGCGCATGCCACATGCTGATGCCTGCTGCTGCTCCTACTGGCATCACTATCTATAGTGCCCCAGATCTCCATTGGGGGGGGCTGACAAGAGGTGTGAAACCCACTACCCTCCCTGGAGAGGAGAGCAGTCCATCAGATGCTAGATCCTCTCCCTCCCCTGCCAACACCAGGATACCAGAGTACGTCCCTGTACCTGAGTCGCCGACATGGCGTGAGGTGTGGTGTCCAGCGCCTCAACCCTCGGTGCCACTGAGCTGGCTTCTTTCTGCATCTTGAGTCTGTTTCAATACTTGTTTTAATATTTGAAATAATAAGTGGAATGCTCTTTTTAATTTTCTCTTGGCCCTGGTTTTCATCAGTATTCTCATACAGTTCCTTAAATTATAAAAAGGGTCTGAGAAATAGAGCATTCTGATTTCCTGTAAGTGTTCTACCAGCCTTATGTTAATTTTTAATTAACATACATGTAGAGACTAATCATATGCTTAACAAGGTTAAACACTGTTTTAAAAAACATGTTTTTATTATAATAGCAATAAGGCACTCTGATGGGGTTATGTTAAGTTAACCATAATTAAGCAATAAGGCATGACCAAGGATTATGTTAATGGTCAGTTAATCAATCTCTAGGGGTATGTGGCACTTGCCATTGCCTCATGCAACATTACACCCTAGAGGGTGATTAACAGACCATTAACATAACCCTTGATCATACCTTCTTGCTTAATTATGCTTGTCATCATAGCATGTCTTACTTGCGAATGTAGTTATCTTTCCCTGAAGTAAAATCTGATTGCGCTCAAGTCACAAAAATTGTCCTCACATTTGTTTGCATTGTAAGTGGTTGGGAGACGATTTCTGTCTGTTCCACTGAACCCTCCCATGTTTCTCCAGTAGTTAGGAGCCCATCACTATGAACAATATCTCCCACTAGAATGCTTTAATAACTGATGGTGGGTGCCCAATCCTGCCACCGATACCCCCCCAATTCCATCCAATCTTTAAAAAAACAGTGGTAGATTCCGAACCCTGCCTTTGGTATCCCCCCTTCCTGTCCTTTCTTTGAACAAACCAGCAGTGATTGTCCAACCCCACCACTAGTATCACCACTGTTTGTCCCTCATCTTGAATCCTTCATGTCCATGTTGCAATTTCTCCATGTCGCACATTGCAATTCCTTGGTGTCCCTTGACATGGTCCTCTATGTGTAGGTAAGTAAAACAAAAACTGATGAAAAAAACAACTCCAGAATCTTGGACTTTGGATTTTTAAGGGAAAAAAGGGTATCTGAGACTGGACTTTGGGACAATTTAGCAACAATGCGATTATGTGTTCATGGTGGGGGGGTAATAACCTCATCCATAAAATTTGGTGAAAAACAAAAAAAAATGGAAACAAATAAAAATGTAGCTACCTTTAGAACTCCTATCACCTGATTGGTTGACAAGTGTAAAATCAGGTGTTACTAAAGGAGGAGGAAGTCTTCATTCATTAATTTTATTGCAGGACATCACTGAGTAAAGAGGGCATCTTGCTCTAGTGCTAGATGTTTTTCTTTTTTACAGATCCCATATCCTTCTAAATTTATGGCAGGGGAAGAAAGTGATTGGGTGCTTAAGGGTGGGTATGGTGAGGTAGGGGGTGGCTAGCTAAAATTAATATGACCCAGGGAGAGGCATAGAATGGAGGAAGGTGCATAGTGTGTTTAATGATGTGGCATGGGTGGGGGAAAAGACATATCTTTTCATAACAACTTTGCCAGCACTGTGGGGGAAGACTGATGTTAGAGGGTGATGGGTGATGGTACTGTGTTTTAAAGAGTTTGGGTGATGGCAGGGGAGTTTAAACCATATCTCGGTGGGATGGGTAAAGATGTTGAAACAATTTCTTTAAACTTCACCACACAAAACTGGAGTAAAGTTACAAAAGTTCATCCTGTTAACCATAGCGAAAAGTTTCTGTATTAACACTGACTATGTTGGCAAAATTTAAAATATTCTGCATTTCTACTGCGAACCCATGTTGTCTCTTGTCCTGAAGCCTGTTTTCCTCCTGGAAGCTTACCACCCTCTCCAGTGTTACAGTCTTTAGCAACTCACTCACTATTGACAGCAGACTGACAGTCATTCCTACTCTTGCTTTTACAAGCAGGGGAACTACATTCACTGTCCCTCAGTTCCTGGGTACTATCCCTGTCTTTGGTGAGCTTTTGAAGAGCTCAGCATGTGGCACAGACCAGACCTACCCCATCCTCTTCAGCACATGGGGATGAGGTGCATCCTGGCCTATATACTTGTTCACCTTCAGTATGTTTAACCCCTCTGGTATCCTTGTCATTGAAATTAGATCCTCACTAATGCCCTCCTCCATCCCCTTTGTTCTGACAGCACAATCCAGCAATGCCCTCTTTACTGTGAACATTTAATAGAAATATCTGCTAAGTATGTCCACTTTATTATCCTTCTTCTCCCACTTATTTCCTGTCTTCAGTCTGATTATTCCCTCCTTCATTTTTTCTCTTCTCCCATATGATAAAAAAAGTGTTCTCCCTTTTTCATTCCATCAGCTATCTTCAACTCTGAGTCAGCATTAGCTTTCCTATAGCCTTTGTGGCATGTTTCAACATGTTTGGAAACTGTACATTATCCCTCTCCTTTTATCTGCCTTGTTTTATATTTTTCATCTCTCTCACAGTCACCCTACTTTACTTGTTATACACCATAGTGGTGTCTTACCGCTTATTCTTCCTGATTACTCTTACACAGATATTGTTGACTTCTGATACCCCATTTTCTAACAAGTCCCACATTGTTCCCACCCCTCTGTTGCTCTTACCCCTTTTAGTTTATCCTGCAACAGCTCCTACACCCTACTAAAATTAGCCCCTCTCCTAAATTCAGGACTTTTGTCTGGGACTGATTTCTTTCCACTTCAAGTCTTATGTCATGCCATAGTGTCTGGTGGCTGCTGGTTCCCAGAAGGTCAGGAACTGTGACCACTTCTAAATAGGTCCTGTTTGTAATGACAAAGTCAAGGATGGCTGCCTCCCATGTAGGCTCTTCTAGCATACCTCTCAACCAGCTGCCTCATAAATCAGGGACAAGGCTTAAAAAAATCAGGGACAAAGGACCAAAATCAGGGACACAAGCTTAAACTTAGTGATAGACACTCTGAAAGCTGGTAGAATAAGGGGCTTAATGTAAAATGCCTTTTCTAAGGAAGAACACATCTGTAACTTTAATGCCTGACATTATTTTGTGCTTACAATCCCCACAGTTTTGCCATGGAAGCACACATTTTAGGAGTGACGAGTAAAATTCTGAGGCAAAATCAGGGATGTCCCTGAAAATCAGTGACAGTTGCGAGGTATGTCGTCTAGCCTCTTTACTAGGAATGTTTTCTAAAAAAACTTCTACAGGCTCTTTAACTTTGTTTACTTGCTGTTACTGGGATCCTCACTTTTAAAGAATAACTCTACACCTCAGCATGTACGTACCTTCATAAATAAGATGTTTCAACTATTACAATTTACTTGAGGATATCTCTTTTCATTTTCATTGTTCCTTTCACAGGTTTGCAGCATACCTTGGTAGCCTATCAAAAAATCTGTTTTAAAAACATTTCCCTATCCCCTGTTATCCTCACAGTGGCTTTGTTTATGACATCTTAGTGCTCACCTTGACAACAGACTGTGATGTCACAAACAGCAATTGTACAGTAAGCAGGGGACAGTCAGATACATTTTGAAAGAAATACAAAATCGCACATATCTCCTATGCAAATTGCCACCAAAACTTAGGCTGGTTCTGCTTTTAAGCAGGAATGCATGGTGCCAAAGGTCCTCTCATATAATCTGCAAAGGGGGAGAACAGAAGGCACAGACACATAATGGCCCGGATATTCAAACTGCGCCAGGCTGTGGCGCAAGCCTGGGCGCAGCTCAACTCGGTTGTGTAGGGGTGTGGCCTGGGCGATATTCAATGGAGCTGTGCTATGGCACAGCAGCTTTGAATATCACATCCTGGCCACCCCCTCTGTGCATGGTGCAGTGGCGCTGCGCCAGTGCAAGTGGCCAGAGTGGAGCATGGAGATGCTCTAGTGCAAGTGCCATTGCGCCATGCACAGCACCTGCAATATTCAAAAGGGGACATGCAAATGGAGCCATAATTTATGCAAGGTGCACATGGGTCCATTTGCATGTCATTATGGCTATTGCATCCGTTAGCATGCAGGTGTGCGATCCTGATGACTTGCACCTGGCGCTACCAGGCAGCCGTGGGGACCGATGCCCCTGCAGTCTGATAGGGGCATTGTTTGAAAACAATCATCTAATATCCCTGGTGGTGCATTGGACGCTATATTGCCCGATCGGACTTCAGTATAATACACCACCCGTCCAATATCCCTGGTGGTCCAGTGGACCAATCACTGCCGATCGCGAGCATCTGTAAAATCACACCCCCACCAATATTTCTGGTGGTCCAATGGACCACACTCTCCCCGATCGCGGGCATCTGTAAAACATAACAAATGTCCTATTACCCTGGTGGTCTAGTGTACCCCTCCCCACCCACCCACTGAGCCCCACCACCCTGCTCCCCCACAGTCAGCGAGGGTGGCTAGCACCCACATGCCTGCCACCCTGCCCAACTAACAGCTCAGGTAAGACTGCACGACCATTGGTTCACAGTGTGAGCCAATGGGCGTGCAACCGTACTACACATTCCAGATATGTGAATGAGGGATATAGGACGGGGGGTTTATTTAACCAGATACCTGTGATGGGGCATGGGGGGCACTGCCAGGTGCTGCAGGAACTCGGGTGGCCACCCACAGGTGGCAGCTGCTGTGTTACGCCCTGCAACATGGCAGCTCACCTGTGGATGGCCATCATTTGTTCCTTTTTTTCTCGGCTTAACTTTTGTGCAGGCACATGCATGGCTCTGCACATCCCAGGCTGAATATCTGGCTGTGCAGGTTATGCTTGGGCATGACCCCCCTACCTGTGCCTGCATACATTACTGATGCGCTCCGGTGCATCGGGATTTGTGCGTACACTTTTCCTTTTGAATATCATGCCAGGGCTGCGATCAGTGGGTTTTGCATGGTGCAACACTGTTGCGCCATGCACAATCCTTTTGAATATCTGGGCCATACTGTATTTTATCCAGCACAGGAGTCATCAGTGGACCTCATCTGTGTCTCACCCCAAGGGAAAATTAGCCAGCACTATTGTGATCTAGATATGTTGCAAAGTTAAAATTCACCTTGAAGTTTCTGCAAAGTTGACAAATTAGCCTCTGTAAAGCAATCCACAGATTTTTTCTAACAAGGTCAAAATTCACCTATGTGACTTTGCCATTTTTTTTTTTTTTTGCAGAATTTCACCTAGAAGTGTGGAATTTTGCCTGTGAATGTTAGAATTTCACTGTTCACATGTGAAATTCTGCCATTCATGGCAAAATTCTGCCATTTGCATGCAAAATTGTACACTTCGCAGGTGAAATTCTCTGCTTTATGGGAGGAACTTCATACTGCATGCCCACAAATTAATCTGTGAATTGTGCTACATTTTTGGATTCATTTGCAGAGTGAAGTTTCCCAGCTTCACCCATCTCTATTGTGGTCTTATGGGTTTGGGTCATGATGGGCCCAAAATAAGAAAGCAAGCTCAAAAGACAAAGAACATCAGCATAAAAGCACTGAGACAAGGGTTGCCCAAAAAGGGCATTAAAGAAGTATTGCATTATTTACAATATTTAGTAGACCAACAACAGAGAAAAGTACAAATAAAATAAAAATAACTAGAAAACAATAAAGATAAACCATTATTGGTGCAACTCTGGTGTTTTCAAGCCTTTTATTATAGCACAGAGTTGCTCTTTACGCCTCAACATGGGAGTCTTTTATAAGCCCATTTGGAAAACCAAGTAAAACAGCAGGTAAATTGCATTAGTGAACATGCATTTTACAATCAGTGAAATAAAGTCGGGTTATGTTATGGCACAGCATAATCAGTAGTCTGGTCTGGGGGGACTGGTACAAGCGGTAAAGATTGCAGGAGTTTATAGGACTCCTAAAAACTCCTATCTAGGGTACACTGATAAGAGGGGCCCTGCCCAGGAAGCCAACTCAGCAGCACTAGTAAATTACTAGAGATGTGGGGCTGTACAGCAGAGAGGAAGGCAGGAAGGCTAGGAGGGTGTGAATAGGACTGTGAAATGAAGAGGGGCTGGGAAGGCAGTGAGTAGGACCATAGCGTATGGCAGACAATGAGACTCAAGCATCCAGTAGGATGCCTCAGTCTGGGTTAAAACTGGGTTAGTGGAGCAAATTGGGGTTAAGTGATGATAATGGCATAGTCAGAGAAGTGGTCTGGGGCAGGGTCTGGTAAAAGGAATAGAGACTGCAGGTGTTTAATGGACTCCATAAGAAATCCTATCTGGTGTACCCTGATCAGAGGGACTCTGCCATGGAAAAAGCTCAGCATCACTCGTACATTACTAAACACATGGGGCCCTAGGGCACTAGCTGAAGCAACAGTGCAAGGGAGTCCTTACAAGAAGATGTGGAAAGCAGAGAGGAAAGACAGTAGAAAGAGGGAGGGCCTAATAAGATACATCTTTGGTGCAGTCAGCTTAATAGAAGACAGGCGGTGATACTCCAAGTGTGCAGCAGGCTGACAATGCTCACTGTAGAGCTGACTGTTGTAAAGGCTGAACTTCCTAATAGGAGGTCTCAGAGATTGCTGGTGCAGAGAGCCTTTGCTGCCATTCCCCACTATACACCAAGGTCCACACTGGGGGTGGGCTGTAGATGACAAGGCAAGTGAGGGAAAATGGTCCATGTGGATGGGTACCCTGACATAGTAACAGCAAACAGGTTCCCATTCCTGTGTAGTTTAATTGGTCCAATTACTCCATTTAGGAGTCCAGAACCTGGAGCCATCCAGGGCACGAGGTCTGTTTCTAAGAAGATACCTTGCATATAACTGGAGTCTAAGAGGAAGGAGACAGCTAGGAATGTGCTTGTGATGGTTCTATGTGATTATAATGATTGCCGAATCACGATCCCAATAAGGGCAAGTGCATTATCACAAAACAGCAATTCGGCGATATGCACTTGCAGGCAACTGGGAACACACTAATCTTAAAGTGTGCCCCCCCCATGCACCCCTCTGACTATATATTGTTAACTCCAGGGGGTGAATGTTGGGGCGCAGCCTGGATTGAAAAAACAATTCAAGTCCGGCAGCCATGGGAAAGACACATATTTACCACCCCCAGCCCCAAACCCTGGACCTACTCCATCGGAGCCAATCTCCTTGCCCACCACACCAAATGGCTGGCTCAATGGAGGAGGCATGCCAGAGGGTAACAACCCTCTTCCCCATCCCTCCCTTTTCCCTTGCTATTCCTACCTTCCAGTTGCCCTATACCTCCACTCGCGGGCGCAGTACTCGCCCGCCTCCATAATCGCCCATGATAATAGCACCCTCATATATGTTGCCATTTTGATGGTCACCTGTATGCTAGCGCTGTTATCATGGGATACTGCTTAGGGGTAGAGGACTGCATTGTAAGGGGGATGGAGGAGGTTGGGGGGAGGATGAGCTGGGTGGAATTTTCTAATTTTGTTTCCACCACAACTCTGCAGAATTCTGCCTAATTCTGTGAAATTCTATCAAGATGGAATTCTGAAACAGCCTCAGTCCTGTTGGGCTAAATGATTACCTTGATCTGAAACCTTTTCTGCTTAAGTAAAAGTTATCCCAGTGTTGAGGTCTTCTGTTCTATGAATTAAAATTTATACATAGGCTTAATATTTAGTATCTATAGTATACATGTTTATGTTTTTGAATTTTATTCTTTCCTTTTTTCTCCCCATCACTTTAACAGATTTTGATCTTCTTCCTATTTTGTCACCTATGATGCTATCTTATATCTCCACCTTTAAGACAATCATAAGACAGTGCTGATCCCATGACTCCAGGGTACAACACATGCAGATATTATTGTGATCAGTTTGTGAAGGAGAAGTATGACTTACCTTAATTCACTATCTTTTATTCATTTTCTGATAACCAGATATATGATACAGGAGTTTGATATGCTATGAAATCATTGTAGTTGATTTTGGTGATTGTTTAATGGTTATTTATAAAATGCACATTCACTAAAGCACTTTACATGTTTTTTTTTAACTTGGCTTTGAAATGAGCTTATAAAAGACACCCATGTTAAGGCTTAAATGTCCCACATGATCCAAACTAGTGAATAATGCATTACAGTGCCCTTAAAAGCAAGCATGGGAAAGACAAACCCTGTCCCCTGATGAAGTCTCCATTTTGAGCTGAAACTCTGGGGCATTTGCCAGTTTGGTCCTTAGCCATTGCCTTTGCTTGTTTATTTTGTATGCAATAGCACTTTGTACTTTGTTTGGCATACACTTTATCTTGCACGCGTGGATGTCTGGTATTTAAAAACATCAATATCAGTTATGGACTGTGTGCACATCCTGTATGTAATAGCAGCCTTCATTATGTGAGTGCAGTAATTGAGTTTCTGGAGCTTCTGCCTTTTTGGGCTGGCCACCCTGTACTGTACTGTGCCTGCTTTCTGCACTGAGCTTGTTATTACTACCCTCATGTTTTTGTGCTGTGACTGTTACTCAGAAAACATTTGACATGTGATTGGAGTTTATGGGGAAGGGAATGGCTAGGAAAGTCCTTGCAGAAACACAGAAACATAGAATTTGTCAGCAGAAAAGTACAGCTTGGCTCATGCAGTCTTCCCAGATGTTCCCTGCCTAATCTGTCTCTACAGATCTTATCAGGCCCTCCAGCAATCCTCCTGCCTCCTTGCCTCTTTTCTAAAATGCCCCATGTCTACCTCATGCATGCTTGAAGCCCTCTGTTATTTTAGCCTCTACCATTTCCTCCAGCAGTCTGATCTAGGAGTCTACCACCCTTTCAATGAAGAAATATTTCCTCACATCTTACTTGAACTCCTCCCCTCAGCTTCATTTCATGTTTCCTGGTCCTGTGGCTCTTTCTTATTTGAAAGGGACTGTGCCCCAGCACCCAGTTCACACCTGTGATAGAGGACTACATTTTAATGTGGGTGGGGCATGTGGTAGGGTAGAGCTGTATCCCACTTCTACCAGAGTTCCATTGAATTTTGGAAGTTGTGCCTAATTCTGCAGAATTCCATAATTCTACTAGGGGAATGCTAACTACAGAATTGTATTGAGCAGTTTATCTAAACCACAGGTTCATTTTCTACAAATCTTCAAATATTATTCTGTGGATTATGTGATCTGTGGAATATAATATAGTAGTTTACCTAGAAATTATTTTCAGAATTCTGTAAAATAAAAAAAAAAGAAATTCTGATAAGCATTTCAGAAGCAGAATTTTGGTTCATTATGAATTCTACTGGCTGAACTGTACATTCTGCACAGCTCTAGGTGGAGGCAGGCAACCGGGGTCAGGATGGTTAGGTGCCTTCCACAGTTGGAGTTGGGAGAGTTGTAAACAGAGTAGAAAGAACTGTCAGGGTGAAAAGGAAAACTTGATATCATTGTCCAGCTAGGGACTAATTACCTGATCTGCAGATCCTAGGAGAAGGTGAAGAATAAATTTAGAAACCTAAGAGGAATGGTGGCTTATGCTGGCAGTAGCCTCACTGATTGTTTTTTGAGGTCCTCCTGGTTTGGGGCAGGGGAGTGGAGAGGATTCTTCTGATTGCATGCTTCTTAGCATGACTAAAGGAAAAGTGTACGGAGGAGGGATGGGGTACCTTGGAGAATGGATCCACTCGTGAAAGGTTAAATGGTTATTCAAACAAGATTGACTATACCCCTGTGAGGACACCAGGATGTTAGGGCTCATGCTGAAAGAGTGCATTAAGATGCATTTTAAGTAGCACTGGTTGGAGGCAGATCAGCTTCGGATAAGAGCACTAACTTTCCCTAGTGGTAGAAAACAAGAAGGGAAAATAGGGCATAATTAATGGGAAGACACTGGAAGGCTGGAGTAAGCTGCAGGAGAGTGGTTGCAGGGGAACCATTAAGAAGGTGGGAGGTGGGTGGGAGGAGTAAGGAAAGGGCAGGGTTGGAGGAGACATCAGGGGAAAGGGATCAGGTAAGGGCCAAAGGGAGGAGACAGCAGGTGACCTGGAGTGCTATGTTCATGAATGCCAGGAATGAGGGGAACAAAATCAATGACCTTGAGACAGTGGCGGTTGGAGTACACTGAGAGCTAGTAGCAATCATGGAGACTTGGGCAACTCTGTACAATGACTGGAACATGAGGACCATCCCAGTATTCAGGAAGGATAGAGAGAAAAGGAAGGGGTAGGGGTGACCCTATATGTACGGGAGAGAATAAAGGCTACTGAGATTGAGGATATGGGGAAAAGTGAATACATGGAGACAATATGGGTTCATGTAGTAATTGATGGAGGGATGAAAATACAGGCTAGGAATGATATATTGGCCACCATCTCAAAGAGAAAGTTGATAGGGAACTGAGGGATGAGGTTAAAAGGATTAGAAGGCAGGGGGAAGTACTGCTAATGGGTAACTTCAACATGCCTGACATGGACTGGAGGATCCCAGTAATAGCAAGTAAGCAAAAATAACAGTTAGTGGAGTGTTTTTAGGAAACTAGTAAAGAGGCTTGAGGAACCTACATGGGAGGTAGCCACCATCAACTTAGTCAAACAAACAGGAACTATATAGGAGTGGTAAATGTTATTACCATTTTGGATCTCTCACAGGAGACCCACCAGAAGTGAGTTGCTACCCTCACAAAGACTGTGACAAAAGTAATGGTCTTCCATGTGCACTTATTCAGATACAGTTTTGCATTAAAAAAAATAGGACAGCATGTATACATAGGGAACATATAAATTTGAATAAATATATCAAATTGAAATTCAGTTTTACCCCACAAGTACAAATAAATTTACCTTTTGAAACTCCTGAGTTTAAATATTATTACCTGAAAACTGCAACAGGAGTGCCATGTGTTAAATGCAATGTGCACCATGCAAGTATATATTTTTAAATCTCTGAAGCCTCCAATATATAAGCTAGAAAGACTAGGTTTGCTGGCAAAGGCACCTAGCTTCACCTGAGCTCTTTTCTTCTAGTTTTGCTTATAAGGACAGAGCAAGGAACATTATCAGAGCAAGGAAAAAGATAAGGCTTCTTTTCATTAGGCAGATTTACTGTGTGATATTATTTTTATTTGTACTCACAGGGTTTGCTACTGTCTTTTGCTAACATGTTACTGCATTATTGTTCTCTGATTCAAATTGCTGTTGCAGGGTATACTTTCTGCTGCATTATTACAGGGTGTGCATACAGGTTTGTTACTGTTTTGTGCTTACAGATTACTGCTGTAATCCTCTCTGATTCAAATTGTTTTTTTACAATGTATATCTTCTGTTACTGCTTTATTTTTCTCTGTAGCAAAGTGTTTTTTGCAAGGTATATCTTCCGTGAAATGTTACAGGTGGTGCTTTGCAAGTTTTACAGTTTTATCTATCACAAGGTAAAGCTTTCAGGGCTACTGCATTTGTTGTTGGTTGATTGTTTCTGCTCTTACCTCCTTGTTTCTTTCATATGTGGTTCTTCTTTTTCAACAGGGGAAGCGCCTAGTCACCCAACCCATCCCCACTCACCCCATGCTACACTCTTTTTATAGAGTAGCACAGTTGGGATATTTCCTGTAGCAAAGCAGGACTGGGAGGATCAGAGGGTATCCACACAGTGACCTCACTTACAGGGGCACAAGTAATTTAACTTGTTATAACAAGTTATACAAAAACAAACAAACAAAAAAAAAATCAAACTTTTGCTTTCATAGTAATCCTTCTAATTACTTGGACCAGGTTATAAACCCAGCAACTCATCTGGAATTGGTATTATTAACTGCAGGTACTGCGGTACACTTTTCAAAAGGGCAGTTGTACAGGTTTTAGGACACTATCTGACATGCTGGACCATTGGAGATCTAAGGGCTCAGCTCCAGGAAGCATGGGTAGAGATTGCAAGCCTCAAATCGTATATTCAGGAGGAAATATAAGAACTGCCCACCATTTCCCCAACATTCAACTGAAGCACCTCGATCGCAGAGGGTAGTTTGTCTGGGAGGTTGGCATGTGGTTAGGAGGGGCAAATTGGGTGCCCCATCACTAGGTGCTCTCCAGTGTATCACTTCCACAAACCATATAAAAACTATAACTAGGTCTCTGCCTCTAGCTCTGAAATCAAACAAAGGGGCAGAGGACAATGCAGCACAGGAGCTAGCACAGCAAAACTCACTCAAAACAGGGACCAAAACAAAAAAAGCAAAAAGAAAATCCAAAACACTTTTGATCATAGCAGACTCCATGATTCTGGGAGTTGATATCTACCTCCAGTCGAGAGTAATGGTCATATGTCTCCCAGGTACATCAGCGTGGAGAGACACTGACCGCATTGCTAAAATTGTGCAGGAAGCAGGAGAAAGCATCGATGTCCTGGTACCCATAGGGACTAATGATCTCGCCAGCCAGTCAGTTGTGGAGACCAAGGAACACTGGACCAGGCTGGGAGACAAACTGTCATCCACTTCATCTGGCATCTTCTTCTCTGAGATCCTGCCAGTCTGGGAGATAGAAGCAGATGGACAGAAGATCAGAGAAGGGGAGATAGGGGAGCTAAACGAGTGGCTCAAGGGCTGGTGCCAGGAAAAAAGACACAAATTTGTAGGTAACTGGCAAAGGTTTTGGGAGTGAAAGTTCTTTAAATTTGATGGACTGCATCTGACTATGGAGGGAGTCAGTGCATTGGGGCAGAAGTTTGACATCTTTGCAGAATATTTAAACTAGCAAATGGGGAGAGGGGTGCAGCATGCAATACATCAAATGGGAAGAACACCCCTTCCCCTCAGCTAGTAATCAAACAGGAGTTCAGCATGTTTATAGTTCATTTGCATCACCAGGTAAGTAAAAAGGTCTGGCTCCCTATGCAACATGCAGGGGAAATGCTGGACCTCGCCCAACAACTAACACACCAAAATCTGGCCAAAAAATCATGTACACAAATGCCCACAGTCTGGGAAACAAGATCCCAGACCTGCAGGCAGCAATGACAGAGGCTAAACTGGACATAGTAGCCACTTGCAAGACATGATTCACCAGTAACCACACTTGGAAGACTTTAGTACCTGGCTATGTACTGTTCAGAAGAGACTGAGGTACAAAAAGGGGGGGGTGGAGTGGTGCTTTATGTAAATGAAAATATCAAAGCTACAGAAATTTAGAATACACAAAAGGAGCCAAGTGAACTGTGGATCACCCTGGAAACAGGAAATGGGACAGCCATATCAACTAAGGTTGTCTACAGGCCTCCAGAGCAAGGGGAGGACATAGACACATTATTGCTAGAAGATATACAAAACATGACAGCTAAAGGGGAGGTTCTGATAATGGGAGACTTCAGCATGCCAGATACAGACTGGTCAATACCAGCGGGAACATCTGCCAGAACTAGACACCTGGTGGATTACCTGCAGGGGGAGGGCCTCAAATAACTGGTACAACAACCCATAAGAGACAGGGCTATCATAGATCTAGTACTGAAAATGGGGAAAGGATCACAGATCTCCAGGTAGAAGGTCACCTGGGGGACAATGACCATCACATGGTATGGTTCAATTTGGCCTCTAGAACTAAATCATCCCATTCCAAGGCAAAAATATGGGACTTCATAGGAGCTGATTTTGATAAGATGGCTGATGGAGCTAAGCTAGCCCTGGCAAGAAGAAATACAGGTGATGGGGTACAGGCAAAGTGGGAAAGTGTTAAGGATGCAATACTTGAAGCAACATCCCATTGTGTTAGGGAGAAAAGCAAGAGCAAAGAAGAAGGAAACCACTTTGGTTCTCAAAAACAGTAGCAGAAAAGGTCAGAGCCAAAGGCTGGCCTTCAGGAAATACAGGTATAAGGGAACACAGTGTGACAAAGATAGGGAGGCATACCAAAGTTCCCTAAGGGAAGCAGGGAAGGCAGTAAGGCAGATAAAGGCTCAAACTGAGGAAACACTAGCACGAACAGTAAAAGAAAGGAACAAGACTTTCTATAGATACATTAGTGAAAGGAGAAAGTCCTGAGGGGGTATTGTTAAGATCAAAGGGATAAAGGGGAGTGTGTGGAGGATGACCATGGAAAAGCATCTATCCTAAATAGATACTTCTGCTCAGTATTTAGTGAGGGGAAGGTAGGGCAGGGCCCACAGCTCAGCACCATGGACACAGGTGGGAGGGAGGTGTGCACTAGTCCCTTCGCAAAAGAAAGGGTCCTTCAAGAGCTCGCTAAGCTCAGGGTGGACAAGACAATGGGACCTGATGGCATACATCCCAGGGTACTAAAGAAGCTAAGGTGGAACTAGCAGAGCCATTAGTAGAACTGTTTAGTAAGTCTCTGAGCACAGGAGAGGTCCCAGAAGACTGGAGAAGGGCTCATGTGATCCCACTCCACTAGAATGGTAGCAGGGAGGAGGCAGAGAACTACAGACCAGTTGGTCTTACCTCAGTAGTGGGCAAGATTATGGAGACACTCCTTAAGGAAAGGATATTGAATCCATAGGAGCACAGGATCCAAGACAGCATGCGTTTACAACAGAAAGGTCCTGTTAAATTAAGCTCATAGATTTCTTTGACTGGGTAACCAGAGTGGTGGACCAAGGGGGTGCAGTTGATGTCGCCTACCTTGACTTCAGCAAAGCTTTCAATACTGTTCCACATAGAAGATTGATTAATTAGCTGGGTACACTTGGGGTGGGTCAGAAGTTAGTCAACTGGGTGGCAAACTGGTTGCAGGCAGAATACAGAGAGTGGTGGTAAGCGGTATACAGTCAGAAGAGATGCAAGTCACAAGTGAGGTACCGCAGGGATCAGTCCTGGGCCAAGTCCTCTTCAATATCTTCATCAGTGACATTGCAGATGGACTGGAAGGTAAGGTTTGTCTGTTTGCAGATGACACCAAGATCTGCAACAGAGCAGATTATCCAGATGGGTGGGCAGAATGAGAAGAGATCTGGATAAACTGGCAAAATGGTTGGAAGAGTGGCAACTGGGGTTTAATGCAAAGAAGTGCGAGATCATGCATATAGGGAAGAGAAACCCTGAAGCCACCTATAGGTTTTATTTATTGATTTATTTAGTTTTTGTTGACCGGGTAAGTGCACTAGACAAATCCTGCCTATTTTCAGGCATGACCCGGGGGAGCGGGATACAGATGAATGCCAACTGACCTTGAATAAGATTAAGCTGTTGGTGGTATTTTTAGTGAATGAGGGAAATTTGGCCAGGACACTGGGGAAATTCCCTTACTCTTTTCGATAAGTGCCATGGGATCTTTAACATCCACCAATCCAGGCAGATGGGACCTTGGTTTAGCGTCTCTTCTGAAAGACGGCACCTCAGAAGTGCAGCACCCCTCTCATGCTGCACTACAGTGTCAGTACTGGGATATTAACCCAAGTGCCAGATGTGGGAACTGAACCCACAGTCCTCTTATCTCCCGGCCTTAGAGTTGAGTGTGCTACCCACTGAGACACTGACACTGTGCAGGTTGGGAGGGGAGTTGCTGGCAGTCACAAAGGAAGACAGAGACTTGGGCATCATCACCACCACAGATGACCTGAAATCATCCAAGCAGACCACTAATCAGTAGGTAAGGCTAGAGGGATGTTGGAGTGTATTAGTAGGGGTATTGCAAGTCATAAGAGGGAGGTAATAATCCCTGTTTACAAAACACTGGTCAGACCCCATCTTTAGTACTGTGTGTAGTACTGGAGGCCACACCTGCCCATGAACATTAACCAAATGGAGGCAGTCCAGAAAAGGGCAACCACAATGGTGCAGGCACTGCATCAGAAAACGTATGAGGACAGATTAATGGAGCTCAATATGTATGCCCTAGAGCAAAGGAGGGAGAGAGGTGATATGATCAAAACATCAACATTCAAACATCTTAAGGACATCAACAAGGTGAAAAAGTCTAACATGTTTCAATAGAAGAAAAATAGCAGGACAAGAGGACACAGCATGAGATCAGAGGGAGAGTGATTAAGGGGTAATGTGAAGAAGTTCTTTTTCACAGAAAGGGTGGTGGATGCATGGAACGGCCTACCTCAGAAAGTGGTGGATGTGAATACAGTGCAGGGCTTCAAACTGGCATGGAACAGACATAAGTGAGCAATACAGATGAGTATGAATAGATAGGCCATTGACAGAGTGAAGGCCTATGGCACATTCATAAGGTAGAAAAAATGGGCAGACTGGATGGGCCCTGCGGTCCTTTTCTGCTGTCAACTTCTGTGTTTCTATATATGTATAACTTTTTGTGTAGATGGTACAGCTAATTTTATTTATAACAATTATGCATATAGAACAAAGAATTTGTTTTAAACAATATGTATAAATTATTTCTGTGGACAGCACTTGTTTACTAATGAAGAACTTAACGGCTGGCCACTACGACTTCTCTCACACTATTTCAGATAGTGCCATCAGATCTGCAGTTTCTACCAGAACAACTGCTGAAAATAAGCAGAGACGAGTTAAACATATTGCCTGCATTTGAAATCTATATCCTAGACAGGATTATTCTAGGAGTCCTATAAATACCAAGAATCTTTACCCCTTCTACCAGTCCCCCAGACTGCCCGCTGATTATGCCGAACCATCACATATCCCCAATTTGTGCCACTTATTGTCCTAATAGCTACCCACTGCTAACAGAGGGACACATTAAAAAACTGTTATGATAACAGTAGAACAACAAGTCAGCAGAAAACAATACATTTACAGGAAGGATGTGGTACAAAGCATAACATTTTGAGCATTGTCTGAGTCAGCGAGTACAAAAAATAAAGGTGAAACAATCAAGAGAAAACTAGCAAACATGATTGTTCAGCCAGGAGAATTTGGAGGTAAGGGACACCTATTGCAATGAGAATACTAAAGGAGTTTTAAATTACCAAGAAATGGATGCTTTACTGTCTACAATGCTGCCCTGTTGTCGAAAAGCAAAACAATATGCACAGCAGGGTCTTTTGTTCAGTGTTCACAGTGGAGGGAGAAGGGAATGGGTCACAAAAAAATAACAGGATCTCTGAATGAAGGGAAGTGGACACTAGCCCTTTTTCAGAGGAGAGAATCCTAAAGGGACTTATAAATCTAAAAGTAAACAAAGCAATGGGGCCAGATGGGGTGTGTCCTAGGGTACTGAGGGAGCTCAGAGAGGCACTGGCTGCTCCTCTGAGAGTTCTGTTCAACAGCTCACTTGAAACAGGCATGGTTCCAGTGGACTGGAGGAGGATAGATTTTGCCCCACTTCATAAAAGTGGTAGCAGGGAGGAGTATGGCAATTATGGATCAGTCACCTTCACACTGATGGTGGTAAAGTTAATGGAATCACTGCAGAAGGAGAGGATAGTGGAATATCTTGAATCAAATGGGTTACAAGACCTGAGAGGGCACAGATTCATGGGTGGGAGGTTATGTCTAACAAATTTGATAGATTTCCTTGAATGGGTGACCAAGGAATTAGAGCAGGGTAGAGTGGAGGATGTGGCCAACCTAAACTTCAGTAAGGCATTCAACACAGTTCTACACAGAAGACTAGTAGGCAAGTTAAGTTGGCAAGGACTAGATCAAAAGGTGGTAAACTGGGTAAGAAATTGGTTAGGGGATAGGTGGCAGAGGGTGGTTACAAACAGAGTTCACTCTGAAGAGGGAAGGATGGCCAGCAGATGGCTCAGGTATAGGTGCTGGGACCGGCCCTCTTTAACATCTTATCGGTGACATTGCGGAGGATCTGAAGGGGAAGGTCTGCCTATTTGAGGATGACACCAAAATCTGCAAAAGGGTGGATACTGCGGGGGTGGGAGTGGAAAGGATGAGCAGAGACCTGAGAAAACTTGAGTAGTGGTCACAAGTATGGCAGCTGTTTTTTTTTTTTGCTCCTCCCAAGCCCTTGGCCAGCCACTCCTTTGGGCTGCCAAGGCCCCCATCCCACTGCCATATCCCTTTGCTATCCACCCTCCCATTTTTTTTTGCATTATCTGTTTTACCTTCTCCACCATGGTCATCCCTATTGACTTCTCATTTGGGCTGCCAGTATCCTTACTGCCACCCTGATCCTCCGTTCTTGCTATCCACTGCCCCCTCATCATGCTGCTATGGTTGTCCCACCATATCCCTTCAATGGGGGGAACCCCCTATCTGTGGGGGCAGCCAGGAGGGTGGGAGGAGAGACTTCAGTGCCTGAAGGCACCTTTTGTCATCTGGGCCAGAGCAGCTTAGTGGTGCAATATCAGGGGCTATCCCAGCTACTGCAGTGATGGGAGGATAGGGGCCATTGTCATCTGGTGATGAAGCATCCATTTTCCTGTTTTCAGCTCCTTCCCCTATTGGGTGAGTGCTGTGGCATCCTGGGTTGTCTGTGCATGTGCTGTGTGGTCACCCACAGTGCATTGTGTGGTGCTGAAATCAGTCATCAGGAGCCGCTCCAGAGTGGTGCATTCCCGTCCCTCCCCCGGGAGAAGAGCATCCAAGGGATGCTCTGATCCCTCCCTGCCAGCCTTCACTCCTGCTGCCCTGGGATTGGAACATGAATCCAGGTCACCAGCATGCCAGGAGAACCCCTATCACCTGATGCTATGGAGCTGGCTCCACCACACCGTTAATGTTGCTACCCAGGTAACCCAATGTATCCCTTCATTGGGAATGCCCCTCCTCTGTTGTGGGGAACCAGGAGAGTAGAGTCACCTGCTGGCATTCCAACCATATCCCAGGCATGGCAGCGGTCAGCACAGACACTTCAGGGCTCCCTGGTGAGTGGGGAACCAGCCATCATCATCCAGTCAGTCGAGTGGCTAATTATCCAGTTTTCTTCCCAGCCTCCCCCACCTCCTGTGTAGTGGTTTGGCTTCAACAGCATCCTGGGGGCAGGGATGTTCAGCAGTTCATCAAGGCCACATGCCACCAGGAATGCCAGTCACTATCCACTAGCAGGAACTATCAAACAGCAGTCCAGGACCTCCCACCCCCAGAAGGGAAGCATCCAATGGATGCTGTAAATGCCCTCCCTGCCAGACTCCACTCCTCACATTCAGGCTTGGGGCATGAATGCGGGTCACCAGCATGCCAAGTAAAGACCTATCACTCTGTGCCATGGAGCCAGCAACTGGTAGCTGGGTTTTAATGTGAAAAGTGCAAAGTAACACTCTTGGGTACAGAAACCCAGGGGCATAGTACAACATAGTTATAGTTTTACTAATGGCAACCAAGCAGGACAGAGACCTGAGGATAATAATGTCTGTTCACCTAAAGGTAGCCAGACAATGTGAAAAAGCAGTTAGAAGAGCTAGTGGGATGCTAGGGTACATAGGGAGAGGTATTGCCAGCAGAAGGAGGAAGATGCTGTTGCTTCTATATAGATCACTGTTAAGACCTCACTTAGAATACTGTGTGCAGTTCTGGAGGCCACATCTCTGTAATGGCATAGACATAGTGGAGGTGGTCCAAAGGAGAAAAACTAAAATGGTGTAGGGTCTGCATCATAAGCCCTACAAGGAGAGACTGAAGGAATTCAATATGAACACCCTTGAAGAGAGAAGGGAGAGGGGGGTTATGATAGAAACCTTTACATACCTCACAAGGATAAATTAGGTACAGGAAGGAGGTATTTTTCAGAAAAAAAGATGCACAAGAACAAGGGGACATGCTGTGAATCTGGATGGGGTAGATTCATGAGAAATGTGAGAAAGTAATTCTTCACAGAAAGGGTAGTGGATTTGTGGAGTAGTCTACCAGCCAAGGTGGGGGGGGATGAACACAGTGAAGGGGTTCAAGAAAGCATAGGATATGTATAAGAAATGTTCAAGTACAGTACCTCAAGGGAATCAACAAAGTCCAAGAGGGTAGCATCTTTCAAAAAAAGAGGTGTGCAAGAACAAGGGGGCACAATTTGAAGATGGGAGTGTGGCTCAGAGGTAATGTAAGGAAGTATTTTTTCACAGAGAGGGTTGTGGATGCTTGGAACGGCCTTCCAGAGGAGGTTGTGGAGTCAAAAACAGTGGCTGAATTCAAGCATGCATGGGACAGCCATAAGGCAATTCTAGGGGGTGGGGGTAGAAAGAAGTAGGCTGCTGGTTAACTAGGATCTGCAACTTATCCATTAGGTAGGGAAATGGGCAGACTGGGTGGGCCAAGCGGTCCTTATCTGCCGTCAAATTCTATGTTTCTATGTTTCTAGGGGATCTTAGTGAAAAGAAGAGGGAGGAGGAAAAGGAGCCAGCAATCAAGCAGGGTTTATGGTGATACTGTAGGTAGGAAAAAATGGGCACACTGGGTGGGCCAAGCAGTCCTTATCTGCTGACAAATTCTATGTTTCTATATTTTTAAAAGCTATACCAAACTATCCTATTTGACACTTGAATCGCATGGTCTGCCCTGCATTATGGCATCACTCACACTTATTTGAAATATTTATAATTTAATTTAATATATACTGTGTTATTTGGGCACACAATTATGTGACCCAAAATGTACCTTGTATCATCACTTGTAAGGGGACAGGAATTTCATAACACACTTGTGGCATTGCCATTCATTAAATATGATCCTACCCCCTCACTCATGAAAAACAAAATTACATATTTGAGTCAGATAATTGTGTTTCTCATTTGATACTAAGGGAGGGATGAATAACTTGGTTGAATATAAGAAGTAGTGATACAGACAGACACAGGCTTCCAGTCACTCAGTGGAGGGAGATACAGTATTGGCCAAATTTCCCTCATTTACTAAAAAAATACCACCAACAGCTTAATCTGGTTCAAGGTCAGTTGGCATTCATCTGTATCCCCCTGCCCCGGGTTGTGCCTGAAAATAGGCAGGATTTGTCTAGTGCACTTACCCGGTCAACAAAAACTAAATAAAATAAAAAAAAAAAAATACCTAGCTTACGTAGCTATGTAACCTCAGACAGGAGTGTGATGGCCAGCATGCACGAACACTAGCTACCTCTGTGTGCCTGTCTGCTGCCCAGACCCCCCCACACACAGCTGTATCACAGCAGACAGAAGGACACAGGTGGGCATCCAATCAGATGCACATCCTGGTCCCCTAGTGGATCCCCTGCTCCATTCAGAAGAGTGGCAACTGGGGTTTAATGCAAAGAAGTGCAAGATCATGCACATAGGGAAGAGAAACCCTGAAGCCACCTATAGGCTGGGAGGGGATTTGCTGGCAGTCACAAGGGAAGAAAGAGACTTAGGCATCATCATCACAGATGAACTGAAATCATCCAAGCAGACCATTAAAGCAGTAGGTAAGGCAGGGGGGATGTTGGGGTCTATTAGTAGGGGTATCACAAGTCATAAGAGGGAGGTAATAATCCCTCTTTACAAGACACTGGTTAGGCTCCATCTGGAGTACTGTGTGCAGTACTGGAGGCCACACCTTCACAAGGACATTAACCAAATTGAGGCAGTCCAGAGAAGGACAACCAAAATGGTGCAGCACTGCATCAGAAAACATAAGAGGACAGATTAACGGAGCTCAATATGTATACCCTAGAGTAGAGGATGGAGAGAGGTGATATGATAGAAACATTCAAACACCTTAAGGGCATTAATAAGGTGAAAGAGTCTGACATGTTTCACTATAAGAAAAATAGCAGGACAAGAGGACACAGAATGAGATTAGAGGGAGGTCAATTAAGGGGTAATGTGAGGAAGTTTTTTTTCACAGAAAGGGTGGAGGATGCATGGAATGGCCTACCTCAGGAAAAGGTGGATATGAATACAGTGCAGGGCTTCAAACAGGGATGGGATAGGCATAAGAGAGCAATACAGATGAGTATGAATAGATAGGCCATTGACAGAGCAAAGGCCAATGGCACATTCATAAAGTAGAAAAAGAAATGGGCAGACTGGACGGGCCTTGTGGTCCTTATCTGCCATCAGCTTCTATATTTCTATGTTTCTATTCTGGCAAGGCACAGGACCCAAAACATTTTTCAATAATGGCCAAGTGCCAAAATGGCTGCCTCCAGCCCTCCCTGTCTGCCCAGAGGGAGGGAGGCAGCACAGTAGGGGAATTCATCATCCCACCACAACCAGGGAGTGTAATTTGCACGTGTGTGCAATGGATACATCTGGGCCCCTGTTGCCATATCCTGCACACCCCTCGCCCAACACTCTGTGCCTTTTTGAAAGGCATGGAGTGCAGCACACCCCTGGATCATCCACACATGTAGCTCTTCAAAAGGCCCAGTGATCCATGATGGAAGTGATATGCGTCCCTTATGTGAATGCTGCTGGGGTACTGAAAGATCCCCAGTGTGTAGCATGCTAACTGAGAGTTGCCTAAGTACCACAGATCCATGGTGCATAGACAACTTGAACCTTTATGCATAGGGGTCAATATATGAAATCATCAACCATGTTATTTCCCTCCAGGGCAAATACCATGTTAACCATGCATCAACATACAAATACAGAAGACACTGTTTATTGGGGGCTGGAAACTCCTTGATGGATTTAGTATCATCCATTATAAGTGGGTGTCCATTGTAGATGGAGTTCATATTCTTCATTGTTATTGATACTGGAATCAGCATTAGCCAGTCCATACAAACGGTAATGCAATAATTTATTTTGTATCTAATACAAACCAAGTGTAGCAACATTAACACTGCACACAAGTCAAGCATGTTTTATGTGTTTAAATATTAAAAATAAAATCTGTAACTTTACTCTGTCAGCATTCACCTGCAAGTGATCATTGCATAGTAGCCTTTATATTTCCCAATTTATCCCAGCTTGATATCAGTCCTTGCTGCTGCCATTGCCTCATAGTCAGAGACAGTCCATGGAGTGCCTCTGCTTCAGAGCTCTCAAGCACCTCTAGCACTCATATCTTATTGCATAAACTGATTTCATTTTTTTTGAATGCTTGTTCAGTGAGTTAAAAACTATACTGAATGTGGCAGCCTTTTTAAGAGGGTGCTTGTTAACACTCAGCAATTGCATTAATTAGTTTAGCCCCCATTAAGAGGTAATGGTCCACAAAGGAATTAATGGGGAAGAAGTTCCAGCTGAGATTTAATGATTAACCAGATCATCCTGTTTAACCAGGTCCCAACTAAGTAGAGTGTACTGTAACACAGACTGGCAACATGGATGTACAGTAACTTACAGCACAGATGTTGACTTATACAACATGATGGACATTTTTGAGAAGGATGCAAGCTTCAATTATACTGAATTGCCATAGTGAGTAGTTATTTGAATCAAAACTAACACTGCCTTCCAGTGCATAGTGCCCTCAGAGCCAACAATGGAGGAAGGAAATGAAAATCTAGGTGGCTGCACAAAACAAAAAGCTCAAACACCTGAAACTGTAGGAAAAAACTTTATGCACTTAGATATCATTACTTACTTGTTGAATGGTGCCAGCTAGAACACCCCAAAAAAGAAATACATACATATATATATACAGTATATATTTATATATACATACATACATACATAAATAAATAAAATGTTCAATTTGTGCAACAGAATTTACAACAGAGCTTTAATAGCATTGATCTTCTGCTGTCCCTGCCACCCACACAACGAAACAAATACTTCTGTCACTTCTTTGCAAACATTAGAAAAAAGAATAGTGACAGATGTGAGCCTTTAAAACTACAATTAATTTATCAACTTCTGTAGAGGTACTGCAAAATTAACTCAAGTCCTGAGTTACTGACAAACTCCCTAACTTTCACTCAATGCAGAGAAATTCTGAAAACCAGACAAAAAGTGCCAAAATATGAGGGGGAGAGTTGTAAAAGCAATGCTGCTCATGAGTTGACATCAAATCTCATAGAAAAACTGTGCTACAAAAAAAAAGAGAAAAGAAAAGGAAAAACAAATCCAAAAATAATTGGACCTTTCTTCACCACAATCCCTCATTCATACACTGAGATTACTAGCCAACACTTACTTTGGCCTTGGTGGCACTACCAAGATGCATGACTTGTGCTGGGGGGAACATACTGATAAAAAACAACAAAGTTTACATACAGTATTACACAGAGAGGCTAACTTAAAGAAGGAATACCAAAAAACATGCAAATGTGTGTAAAGTTAAACCTCGGGCACACAGTAACATTGAAATCCCAAATTCTTTAGTGTTGAATTACGCAAAATGCTAGTCCAAGAGATCACCATCTACTCTACTTACCTTCAGCCAAACCTTTTCCCTCTCAGTTAATCACAATGTTAATCCAAGAAATGCCTCTCCATGCTGATACAAATATGTGGCCCTTTGAAAAATTGCCACAGTGGTAAAAGAAAAATAGGATGCAAACTGCGGGGATTCAGTTCTACACAAGTCTAACAAGCTACTCTGCATAAAAACATCTTATCCACTCAATAAATGACCATGGTGTCCCACCTGAGGAAATGACCAAATAAGTTGCTGCAAGGGAGTTCACAGCATTTGAGTATTCATAAGCCTGAATGAAGGACAACATGAAAAAAAAATCTCAGCCATTCTGAATACAAGCAATTCATATCAGAAACCAACTCCAAGGAAGACTCAGACATAACTATCTGTTTCCAGTCTGCAAGACACTGCACTTGAATCCTTCTTCCAATTTTATTTCAAACTGTCATAGGTACTATAGCAGCAAAATAAACTGAAAGATGATATCCATTACAGTTTAAACAAACTCTGGTCAGAGCCACAATGGCTGCTAATGCATTAATGTGATAAGAGATTTATTTATGTATTTATCTACTGTATGTATGTATTTCAAAGATTTTACCAAGAAGCAGTGCCGCTACGGATGATGGGCAGCTTCAAGAGAGGGTGGGGTGGGATAGGGCAAAAGGGAGGTTCAAAACCATGGAGAAGGTGGGGAGGAGAAGTCAAAAGTGGGGGAGGACTAAATTAGAAGGTGGAGCAAGGGGTGGGGGGCAACCACAGTTTAACAAGACAGCATACTGCACACTCGAGCAGACTAGATAGACTAAATGATCTGTATCTGCTGACAATTTCATATGTTCATATGAAAGACATACTAAGCTGGTAGCAGCTCATTTTCAGATGCATGCTGGGGGAAGGGGAAAAGATAACGTATGCAAAAATACAGCATATAATACACAGAAATGGAATAGGCAAGGCAAGGCAAGTTTTATTTATCTGGTGCCCAATCCCACAGGCTCTGGGAAGAAGTGGCACTATAAGTATAACAAAAATAATCAGGACAATTATGCCTTAGAATAAACTGACAAAAATAAGTTATCATGCAATAATTTGTGGAACGGACCAATGAAGAATTAAATAATTATCAACATAACAAAAATAAAAACTAAGGAAATAAGTCATACTGTGGAAAAGATATAGAATGACTGTGTGACTTAGTTGTACTTTTATTATTTTGATATAAAAGTCCCACATTTACACCACAATAACAGGATATTAAATTGCTGGTATCACATTGCACTTTGCGATGCTACTCGACTGCTCATGCAATCAATTTTTACTTTTGGATTAGAAGAAAATGCAATCCATTCCATAACCATTCCCTTTGCATCTCAGCCCCACCACTCTCACCACCCATGTCCCCACACTCACCCATGTGTAATTAACTTTCTCCAGTGGATAATGCAAGACAAAAAGGCGCTAACCATGGCAGATTGATGCTGCATTATTTATGGTTCCATTTCACCAGCAAGAAGTTTCCTCTGTGCTTCGAGGACACACTGCTTCTTCATCGGGGGGTGGAGTCATACAGTTACTACATGCTTATTTATACTGTGAGATCTCTTAAAGTGACAGATATAAAACATCTTCAAAAAGTAATACTGGCTACTTTTATTATATTCTGTCATGCTTTCTTCTGTTAAATCTCTACTGATCTCTATCTCAGAACAATTCAATTTTGGAACTGTTTGTTCCCATTTTGAAATTTTGGGACTAGCTATAGGTTTCAATAGAAACCATAGCAGGACATCTGACTTCCATTTAAAGGGATAAATGTGGGAACACGTGCTAGTTGGCAATTTCTAAATCCAATAGTAAAAATTACTTTTTAAGTAATGATCACCAGTGTGCAGATCTTATTTCCCTTTTAAATTTACCCCATCCGCCTCTGTTTAGTTTTCCCTAAGATTAATTGGATTGTTCTTTCTGAGTTTTCATAATTACTGTTTTGCTATTTGTGGTATTGGCAATATTTTGTTTGTCTGAACATCAATAAACAAGGACTTCCTAGGAACTGAGATGCATTCTGGCATGTGGGTTCAAGGAACTTAGTTAAGAATTACTCTGGGTATTACACTGGGTGTTTAGACAGAAGAATGCTTGGTGCACATCGGGTCTGTCTATCCGTGTTAGTGGATCCAAGTAAACCCTCCATTAAATCGAAATGTATCCAATCTTTGCTCAAAGACATCTAGATTTGTGCTTTGTACTATATCTTCTGGAAGGGAATTCAACAATCTCCCTGCCCTTTGTGAGAATGTACATAGTCTCCTGTTTTTACTAGTATTCTCTAATTTAATTTGTTGTTTGTGTGACCGCAGAGCTATTGGCTTGTTCTGTATTTTCAACCCTAATTCTTTTGTAACTCTTTACCGTTTATAAATTTAAATGTTATAAATAATTTAATAATATTAATGAATTTGGTAAGATGTTTTGGAAATACCAAGACCTACATGCAATTAGGATAGATGATCATAGTGATGGATTTTTTTTTAAAAACCTAATTTAAATTATTGTGCAGTTTGGTAAATCTCAGGAGTTAATAATCATAGATCTGAAATCTCTATGAGATAACACTATGCTATGTTGCACCAATTAGCCTTTTTACATATAGGCATTAAAGGATCTCCTTGTAATTAAGATACATTACCAAAAATGTTACATCATTTAACAGACCTCACTTTTTATAACTACTGTATGAAATGTTAACATTTTCTTTTACAGTATGCTAAATAACATTCATTGACCAATACTGCATTATTTGAATGCTCTTTGTAATATTTATTCACTTTTATCACTTTTTGAAGTTGTATTATATCTATCACTTTAAGAGACCTCACAGTATAACTAAGAATGTAGTAACTGTATGACCCCCCCCACACACACACACACACCCCCAATGAACAGGTAGTGCATCCTGAAAGTGCAGGGGAGACTTCTTGCTGGTGAAATAGCACAAAATAATTTCCCAACATCAATCTGCAATGGTGAGCACTGTTTTTCTTGTATTTTCCTGTGGATCTTGCTTTAATCACAGCCACACATTAATGCCCATCAGTGCTTATGTAGTGCATAGCAGGTGTTTGTGTTTAACTTTCTCCAGTGATCTGCAGGGTGCTGCCAATAGTAGTGTAACAGTCTCAGTGCTATGGCCTCGAATGCTGGCATTCACTTCCAGTAGTGCTTTGCAGTATTGCGAGCAATTGCCAGCATTTGGGCCATGGTAGTGAGACCATTAGCAAAGAGTTGGCAGCATCCGGCAGATTGTCAGAGAACAGTTAACTACCTGTGGGTGAGTGTCTGTAGGGATATGGGTGGAGAGGATGGAGGGTCTGAGATTGGTGGGGGGAGGGTTTTGACATACATGGGATCCTGGCTTTGGCAGGGGACACACGTGGTAAGGGTCATTATACTAAGAATAGTGGGGGAGGGTTTTGCAGTAAATGGGATTGGGGCTCTTATGAGCTGGCATACCTCTTAAACTGTTGTCACTGAAATAAGGGACACAGGCCCTCAAAGTGAGGGACACATCCTTAAATATGATAAATGCTCAGATTACTGTGAAACACCATTGCAGGTACTTGAATAAAGTTTATTTTTATTCAGCATCTTAGAATATTGTGAAATTTTGCATTAAAGCATGAATTTTACATATATTGTACATTTTCTGTGAGGGACAAAACAATTCTGAGGGGTAAATGGAGAGACAGCCCTCATAATCAGGGACAGTTGAGAGGTATGTCAGCTGGTGCCTCATTTGGTGGGGTACCTGAAAGCAGTCTTGCATCTCCACAGCTCCCTGAAAGATAAGTGTGAGCAAGTGAGTGAGTGAATGCGTGAGTGAGTGAATGTGTGTGGGTGTGTGTGTGTGTGTGTGTGTGTGTGTGTGCATGTGTCTGTGTGTGTGTGTTGGAGTTATTAAAACAGATGAAGGAAGGACAGAACTAATTTTAAAAAATGATTTCATTCAGATTCAAATATTTTTTTCAAAATTGAATGTATATAAGTTTTAGTAGCTTTGTCAATTTAATACAGTTGAGTCATAAATTATGTCTCTCTGTAAAAAACTCATAACATACAGTATACCACTCACTTGGGTAGAATTGGGGGTTATAAGTTTCATATAAAATATTTAGGGGATACAGTCTCAAATAATATACAGAAATTGTTTCTTCTTAAATTCCCTCTACTGTTAAACAATTGAAGAAGGTATGGAGAAATGGGCCTTATTACCTCTAACACTGATGGGGAGAGTAAATATTTTTTTCATGAATTTTTTACCATGAGTTCTGTTTCTCTTCCAAGCCGTACCTTTTAAAATAGGGAAAGGGTTCTTCATGGAATGACAGGTAATGCTTAGAAGGTTCCATTGTAAAATGGAAACCCTAAGGATAGGTTTGGAAAAATGATATGCCCCTCCCAAAAAAAAAGTAAAGGGGAGTTTCAGTTGCCCAGTATATATTATTATTACCTATCATGTCAGCTTCAACTTGTCAACTTCTACCTTTAACCGGGTTGAGATAGAACAAGAGAAGCTGAAATGCAATCTTAGAAATGTATTGTTTATTTAAAAAGTAGATCCAGAAAACACATTGTATTTCACACAAACAACAATAGCAGCATGGACAGAATTTCATAAAGTAATGGAATTCATGTCAAAACTTTCAAAATTTGTGTCAGTTTACAGAAATAGTATTGTTGGTAAAATATCTCAAAATAGAATATTAAATGAATGGAAAGAAAAATGCTTAGTGGAATAAGGAGACCATTTTTTTAAAGGACAGAGGATTCCACTTGACAAGTGGGTGATACAATATAAGATTAATCCAGGGTACTATTTATTGTATTTAAAATGTAAAAGTGCTATATGTAGGACTCTTAAGAATGAGGTATCTCTCTCCCATCCACCTTGGAGGATGTAATTGGTGGTAAAAATAAAATTGATGAAGGAATGATTGGCAACATTTATAATTTGTTACTACCGAGCAAAAAATAGGATTTGATCAAATTAAAGGCCAGATGGTTAGAAGATATGGGAGGTGATGGAACAGAAAGTAATTGGGAGACAGGCCTGATTGGCACATCAAGATGACATCTGGGTAGATATGGAGTTAGTTGCAGAGAGGTGGTCTCCCACAAAAAACCCTCATTGAAGCTGAAACCATAGCATGATCATTTATTGCTGATTATGAGAAAGCAGTAAAGTATTTCTGTTGAAGAACTATCTGACCAGAGTATCTCAAGCTTTGATTCAAATGAACTGAGTTACATAGAACACCTGAGTCTGGCAGCATCAAGGAAAGCGTTACATGGGAAAATGTCATTATCACAGAGTCGAAAAGAGTGAGCAGTTTGCATTTCACATACATTGAGACAAACATTTTGCAATCTACAATTACAAATGGCTGTCTTAATCCAGACCTCATCCCAAAACCATTAAGAAAAGGGAAAAAAGCCTATCAGAGAAGCTCCCAAAAACTCCCCAAGGGCTACATATGAATGGTAGCATACCACCACAATGAAAGTTTCACAGTGAAGTCCACCACAGCGACAAATCTTGCCAGGTTGCTGTGGTGGTCCACTGTGGAATGGCACCATGGCTCCCAGTGTTACACCCCCACCTCAAACCAACTCCAACTCAGAGTTGATTATTTAGAGATAGGGGAGTGCGAGGGGTGAAGCCTCCCACAGAAAAACACTTTGTCCCGACAGAAACAATGCCAACTGTTGGCATTGTTCCTATCACTGTTGAGGGTGTCAATAACAACATCATCATTGTACTGACATGGAACCCATATGAACATATTAAATAGCCAGCAGAAAAGGCTCACAGGTCTATCAAGTCTGCCTGAGTGTGCAGCTCACAGTTTAATACCGCTGCAGCTGCCTCCCACCAAATTCCCTTCCTCCATCCCCCTCTCCCAGGCCTATCTCTCATTATGTTCTTGTCTGTACTTACCCTGCCAAACTCTCCCATCCCCACTGACAGTTATCCACTGTCCTCAGTTTGATTAACTCCTCCAGCAGTGCGTTCCATCCTGCCACCACTCTTTCTGAAGCATCTCACCTCCCTCCTGAACCTCCCCCCTTCCAACTTCAGACTGTGCCCCCTAGTGATCCTTCCCTTCTTTAAGTGGAACAATCCTCCCACTCCAACTATGTTTATGCATTTCAAGTATTTACAGGTCTCTATCATGCTCCCCCTTTTCCTTCTCTCCTGCAGTGAGTACATGAGCTCCCTCAATCTTTCCTCATAAGGCATCTCTCTTAGCCCCATGATCATTTTTGTTGGCCTGTGCTGCACCCCCTCCATCAATCTCACATCCTTCTTGAGGTATAGGAACCTGTACTGTACGCAGTTCTTCAAGTGTGACCTCACCAGTGATCTAAACAAGGGAAGGATGACTTCCTCTCTTCTGGAGGTGATCCCCTGGCAAAGCACCCCAGTATCTGATTTGCCCTTGCTGCCTCCCTCCTACACTCTGCTAATACCTTCATGTCCCCGTAGCTAGTACCCCCAGGTCCCTCTCCTTCTCCAAAGCTGCTACCTGCACTTCCCCCAGCCAGTAGTTTGTCCTGGGATTTCTGGCTCCGAGGTGCATGACCTTGCACTTCTTAGCATTAAACCCCAACTGTCACTCCTCTGACCAGTGTTTGAGTTTAGCTAGATCCTCCCTGAGTGACTGGATTCATTGTTTCTTTATCACATGCTACAGTAGTCAAACATCTAAGGTTGGAGACAGTTTAAAAGTAATTATATGACCCGAGCAGATAAAAACTTTGACTGAACAAGTAGGAGAAGTGGTGGTTTCAGTTAAGGAGTTAATGAAAAGAATCTCAGAAACAGCAATATGCATTTCGATAACTGAAGAAGATATTCTGTCACAAAACAAAATTGTAACTAAACATGAAGATGATATAACAGAATTAAAACTAAAAGTTGTCAATACAGAGGCAAGAGATAGAAGAAACAAGTTACAACATAAGTTATTTTAAGAGGTGTTGACCTGTCCGCTACAGCGGTTCTATTTTTGAAGAATTTTCAAGATATGGATCCCTTCAAGACAGGCAATCCTGGCATGGGGGGGGGCAAGATCTCCAGCTGCTGCAGCAAAGTCACTCAGTGCTAGAAGTCTGGCAGCTACAGGCCAGCCACTGCCGACTAGAAACCACACAATTAAGGACTCAAGAAAAAAGAAAAAAAAAGTTCTACTTCTAAACCCAGAAGCTAGCCAGAAATGGGTAAACTCAAGAGTTCAATTAGGGAGCAAGGAAAGTGCTGATAGTGCAGCGGGGTGGGGGTGGGGGTGAGAGACAAAGAAACAGCACTACAGAGGCAGATATATTTCCTTCTAATCCACCCCAAGCACTCCATTAAAGAAGACAGTCTAGGTATCTGGTCATGTCCCTTCTCTATCTCCTATCTCATAGCACTACATCTACATAGCTCCACCCATACAGCCATAAAAAGTAGGGTAAGAATTTTTACCAGACTTTCTTGCACTGCTGCTTTATGTATGTTTCATGCCTCCCACTTTGCTCCATTTCTCAGTATTACAGTAAATGAAGCCGCTGCCCATGTGGGTTGGGTAAGTCACGAGTGACCTACACCTTTGCAGGATAGGAATTAAATGGGTCTTAGTGGGTTTGTCCTGTGGGCAGATGGCCTTGGGTTCATTTGTTGGAAAAGTCAGATATTCAGCTGGCATATTGTGCCTCAGCATGAGATTCCTTTCCAAGCATACCTTGAGGTCCTACCCCTTAAGAAATTAACAGTTGATACTATTGCACTTTGATTTAGCTGTCCCCTGGGTAGTGGTGGTGGGGACAGTTGGTCTGTAGGTTTAATTGTTTTCAAAGTGTCATAACTTGGTACCAATAGCATGTGACAGCTCCCCATACCCTCTTGGAGAACTCTTTCCCTTACTCTCTGGGTGGTTACTTGAAACACAGTCTAACCCTGGTAGTTTACTAGGCAGGCAAATCTGCATTAAAACCCCAGTTCCCCGCATCAACCTCAGCTGGTTCAGTTTTATCTGAAATTCCTCCAGTCTACCATTCTTGGGGTGAACTCTTATAACTTAATTCCCAAGAACTAAACTTAAACTGCTGATCTTTGATGTCACAGAATCAGGAGCAGAACATAAAACTGTCTGGTGAAACTATGGGAGGGAGAATCACCAACAGTCCCCTCACCATCCCTATGAGGACATCGTATCATGTTCAGATCGGCTTCCCGTAGACCGGACCTGATAGAAGACTTGTGTCACATCACAGACTCAGGCTCTTTTTTTCCACTCCCTGAGTCTGGAAGTCCCTTTGGCAATTAATAGCCAGAGCTGTGGACAGTGTCGAAACAAAGATTCCACTATTCATTTCACACTTTCAAACTCCCTTCTCTGAATCCTCTTGGTATTGATGTCCAGGGCTTTTGGCATGCAATCCCCCAGAATGTTCCAAGTCAAACCAGGTCCAGCCACAGGAGTCTTATAGATACTACAATAACTTCACATGTTCCGGGTGGGGGGTAACATATGTAGTAGTTTGCTTCTTTGAAAGCTTGGATATTTCATGCTAATGAGGCACATTAAATTACTATGTTCTTGTAAAAAGGCTCATAGTGTAAAGATTTGGGACCCACAAAGGGCTTGGGTACACTTCTGTAGTGGTACATAGAGAAACTTGTGGTGTATAGGTGTCCAGCTCAGCACGTTACCTCCATGAATCCAGAGATCCTAGTGCACCCTTACAGAGGCCTGTCCTTATCTTATCTGCAATACTGGGAAGTCGAGTTGGGGGAAGAGCTTGTGCAGGCTTAGTGATATGATCCCCACACCCCACAGTATGAACAAACTGCATTTTCTGACATGAAGGGTGGCAGCATTACAAGGGGGAACACAATAATAACATTGGCCCACCATCTGCACAAGTCTCCTCTGATCCTTCCTGAAGTCTGTTCTACCCTAGTGCTGGCTGTTCCAAGCACTCAGAGCTGGTATGGAGGGCTAAAGGTCTTTAAAATCCTTAAAAAACTGTTCATTGAAAAGAACAGGATACAACAATCCTTGAAGGACTGACATTTCAGCACAACACAACAGTACATTCAAGGGACCATAATTTGAGATTGGTAGGAGGTAGGTTCAAAAGCAACCTCAGGAAGTACTTCTTTAAGGAGAGAGTGGTGGAACCATGCAACAGCCTGCCCCAGGAGCTGGTAGCATCAAAGATGATTAGAGAATTCAAACTTGCTTGGGATAGGCATTGCGGACAGGTTAGGTTGCTGGCAACATGGGAGTGGTCTTTTTGGGCAGACTAGATGGATCATGCGGTCCCCATCTGCAGACACTTTTTGTATGTTCTCATGTTTTTATCCCACAACCCTATGCTTCATATGGAACAGGTGAGCCAAATAAGTGCTGCCACTCTGCCTCTCCAAATATTCCAGGTATAATCTAAACTCTTCTATTCATGTAGATTGAGGAACAAGTGTTTTGGATGCCTATGAGTGTACAGGAATCCACGGGTGCATGGGGGGAGGGGGTTACATGTCTGCATACAAGAAATTGGTGCATATTAGGGCAGTCTTTGTGGATCAGGCCCTAAGACATCAATCATTATAAGTAACAATGCTATGATAAAGAGTGGTATAAATTTATACTTTAGGAAAGGCTCATCTCTCTAAAATAATTTAACTTTTTATTATCTAATACAGAGAACTGAATTATAAGTATCCTTTTCAGGACCAGAAAAGAAAAATCAGTTCAGCACACCACTCATTTATTTTCAGTATGAGGTATTTTAAGAAATAGTGCATACATATTGTTTAAAACAAATGTTTTGTTCTAAATGCACACCTGTTATAATTATAATGAGCTCCACCACCTACTCATAGAGTTTTGCATATATTATTACTTTGCCTATCTTAGATGTAGGAGTGCATATATATTAAAAAATATATATATATCATTGCATGGTGTACATCAAATTTAACACGTGGCATTGCTGTTGAAATGTCTGAGTAATAACATTTCAACTCCAGTGTTCTACAATGTACATTTTTCTATTTTGTGGGATAAAATTGAATTGCAATTTAACATTTTTATTCAGATCTATATTTGCAGTAACTATGTACACACATTGTCCCAAAGCAAATTACATCTCTATAAATTATATAACCAGATCCTTGTTCTCTGTCACAGTCTCTGGTGATGAGTGGTCAGGTGGCTGGCCTGGATGTGGTAGAGGAACAGTGGGCAACACTAAAAGGGACCATAGTAACAGCAACAAGCCTCTGCATCAAACAAGTGAGCAAAAGCAAGAGGGAAAAGAGACCACTATGGTTCTTGAAAGAGGTGACTGAAAAGGTAAAGCATTAAAGAGTAGCATTCAAAGGGTACAGTATAAGGAGACACAAAGTGAGGAGGACAGGTGGGTGTATCAGAGTAAACAGAGGGAAGCAGGGAAAGCAGTATGGTGTGCAGATGTGCAAACCAAAGAGGGACTAGCCTAAGAGGTAATGAGAGGTTACATTACTTTTTTAAGATATACAAGTAAAAAGAGAAAGACTAGGGGTGGGATTGTAATGTTAAAAATGGAAGGGGGTATTGCACAAAGGGGGCCTAGGAAAAGGCAGACATCCTGAACAAATACTTTTGTTCATTATTATCTGAGGAAATTGAAAGGAACAGGAAACAAAAAAGTAACAGAAGCTTTGGAGGGAGGAAGGTAGATATTATTGCTTTATTTGGAGGACAGAGTCCCACAGAGACTAGTTAATCTGAATGTGGACAAAGCATTGTGGCCAGACAAGGTGCATCCAAGGGTATTGAGGGAGCTTAGGAAGGTACTGGCTGCACCTCAGACAGTCCTATTTAACAACTCACTGGAAACAGGAGTGGTTCCAGAAGAATGGAGGAGGGCAGATGTAGTCCCATAGAAACATAGAAGTTAACGGCAGATAAGGACCGTAAAGCCCACCTAGTCTGTTCATTTTGCTTATCTATTGCAAAAACCTTGGACCCTAGTTGATCCATGGCTTACCTTTTCTTCCCTATCACCAGGGTACCCTTATGGTTTATCTCATGCAGTCTTGAATTCCTTAACTGTTTTTGCCCCCACCAACTCTGTCGGGAGGCTGTTCCAAGTATTCACTACTCTTTCTGTGAAAAAGTACTTCCTCACATTGCCCCTGAGCCTACCGCCCTCTGGCCTCATCTCATGCCCCTTTGTTCTTGTACATCTTCTTTTTTGAAAGATGCTACCCTCTTGTACCTTGTTTATACATCTGAGGTATTTGAATGTTTCTATCATATCCCCCCCCCTCTCTTCCAGGGAGTACATATTGAGTTCCCTAAGCATCTCCTTTAGGACTTCTCATGCAGGCCCTGTACCATCTTGATAGCCCTCCTCTGGACTGCTTCCACTTTGTTTATGTCTTTCCCGAGATGTGGTCTCCAGAACTGGACACAGTACTTCAGCAGTGGTCTCACTAGTAATCTGTACAGTGGCATAGCCACCTGCTTTTTTCTGCTGATGATACCTCTCCATATGCACCCCAGCACCCCTCTGGCATTCCCCACAGCCTTCTTAAACTGTTTTGTCACTGTGGAGAGGCTTCTGGATGTGATGTGGCTTCTGACACCGAATGACAGCAAACTAGCTAATCCCGCTACCTCTGACACTAACTGTAATGGAGCCCAAGGTCAGGAAACATAAGCAGTCCAGGAGAAATTGCAAAAATTCTGAAGTGGTGATTTATTATTCTAAATTACAAGAACAAAATAAACAAATTAAAAAAACAATTCGGGACATAAGGCAGCATGTCCTGTCTCTCTCTTCAGGTCTTCACACAGCAAATTAGAAGACAATTCAGGACATAAAAGCAGCATGGTTTCTCTTGTCTCTCTTCAAGTCAATCTCCAGCTCAGTTAAGAAGGGGATAAAATATTTTCTAGATACATTAGGGAGTGAAGAAAGATGAAGGGAGGGTTAGTAAAGCTTAATAAAGGGGAAGGGAGGTGGGAAGAGAGCAATAGTGAAAAGGCAAAGATACTGAACGAATACTTTTGCTCAGTATTCAATAACAAAGAAGAGGGGGAGGCACCTAAACCAAACAATAGAAACACTCTGGGCAGGGGGGTCAATACCAGTACATTCACAGAAGAAAGGGTCCTGAAAGAACTCTTAAAACTCAAGATGGACAAAGCAATGGGACCCGACGGGATTCGCCCCAGAATTCTAAAAGAACTAAGGGGAGATCTAGTGACACCACTGACCAACCTTTTTAACAAATCATGGCAGGATGGTGTGGTACCTGAGGACTGGAGGAAGGCAGATGTGATCCCCCTCCACAACAGTGGTAGCAAGGCAGAGGCAGGAAACTACAGATCTTTTAGTTTGACCTCAGTGGTATAGAAAATGATGGAATCACTTCTGAAAGAAAGAATTGTCGAGTACCTAGTGGCCAGTGGGGTACAGGACCCAAGGCAGCATGGATTCACAGCAGGAAGGTCATGTCAGATGAATCTAATAGATTTCTTTGACTGGGTGACCAAAATAGTAGACCAGGGAGGGACTCAGTGGGGGACTTCAAGAATACATGGGACAGACATAAGGCAATTCTGGTTGGGGGGTAGGAAGAAGTAGGCTGTTGGTTAACGAGGATCTGCAGCTTATCCAATAAGTAGGGAAATGGGCAGACTGGGTGGGCCAAGTAGTCCTTATCTGCTGTCAAAGTCTGTTTCTATGTTGGATATGGCCTACTTAGACTTTAGCAAGGCATTTGACACAGTACCACACAAAGATTAATAAACAAGTTAGCAAGCCTGGGAGTGGATCCGGGGGTAGCCTGGGTAACAAATTGACTGCAAAACAGGATACAGAGGGTAATAGTAAGTGAAGCACACTCTAAAGAAAGGGGATTTACTAGTGGGGTACCACAGGGTTCAGTACTGGGACCGGTACTCTTAATGACTTAATAGGTGACATTTCAGAAGGCCTAGAAGAAAAAGTATGCCTCTTTGCAGATTACACAAAGATCTGCAACAGGGTTGATACTAAAGGAGGGGTGGAAAGGATGAGAAGGGACTTGGCAAGGTTGGAGCAATGGTTAAGAACATGGCAGATTAGTTTCAATGCAAAGAAGTGCAAAGTAATGCACTTGGGGAAACAAAAACCCAGGGAAAGAGTACACAATGGGGGGAGGTACTAACAACAACAAAAATGGAAATGGGACTGGGGTTCTCATATAGATAACTTTAAGATAGTCAACCAATGTTAGAAATGAGAATGCAGTAAGGAGGACTGGGGGATTCTGGGATGCACAAGGAGAGGCATCACCAGTAGATAGCAGGAAGTTGTTATCCCTCTGTACAGACAGTTGGTGAGATCCCATCTGGAGTACTTCATGCAGTTCTGGTGACCCATCTCCACAAGGACATAGACAGGATGGAGGCAGTCCAGAGGAAGACAACCAAAATGGTGCATAGTCTGCACCTGAAGCCATACAAAGAGAGACTAAAAGAGCTTTATATGTATACCCTTGAAGAAAGGGGGGGGGACATGGCAGAAACTTTCAAGTACCTCAAGAGAATCAACAAAGTCCAAGAGGGTAGCATATTTCAGAAAAGGAAATGCACAAGAATAAGGGGGCACAATTTAAAGATAGAGGGGAGATGGCTCAGGGGCAATGTGAGGAAGTATTTTTTCATGGAGAGGGTGGTGGATGCATGGAACAGCCTTCCTGAGGAGGTTGTGGGGTCAAAAACAGTGGGGGAATTCAAGAATGCATGGGACTGACATAAGGCATTTACAGTGGGGAGTAGGAAGAAGTAGGCTGCTGGTTAACTAGGATCTGCAGCATATCCAGTAGTTTGGGAAATGGGCTGACTAGGTGGGCTAAGCAGTCCTTATCTGCCATCAAAGTCTATGTTTCTATGTTTCCTCATCTTCTCAGTAAGACAGGCTTTGTACTTGTTGGCTGAAAGGTATTACACTGTGACCCAGCTTGTAGCTGGCCAGAACACTGTGGCCCAGCCAGTAGCTGGCCAGAGCATCGAGACAGATTCCACCAGTCTGAGGTCTGAGGTCACACTCTGTCACAGCTGCCTCTGTATTCATTTCAACAATAATAAACTATACCTAGTTTATAGACCAGGGAACCCAGTTTCATACGTATGCCTTACAAACATACCTACAAACATACATAAGCAAGGTAGAGACAGTGAAAAAGGAAAGTACAGAATGTAAAGGCAATGTTTGACTGCTCAGTTCAATAGAAAGTCAGAAAAGACAGAGATAGTATTCAGAATCCTTGCTTCAGACTCCGTCCTACATAACACAAATGGGACAGAGACTAACCAACCCTGTCATATTACATTTAGGCAAAAGTGGTAGCAGGGAGGAGGCTAGCAATTTTAGGCCAGTCAGCCTGACATTGGTGGTGGAAATGTTTATGGAATCACTGCTGAAGGAAAGAATTGTGGAACATTTTAAATCCATTCAGTTACCAGATCCAAGGCAGCATGGGTTCAGGGGTGGGGAGTTGGGGGTGGTGTTCATGTCAAACAGATTGGATAGATTTCTTTGACTGAGTGACAGAGGAATTAAATCGGGGTGTAGCGGAAGATGTGGCCTACCAAGATTTTAGTAAAGCATTAACACTAAGGACGATGTGCTCAAAAGACTTTTGAGCATTGACCAAAACAAATTGCAAGGTCCGGATGGTCTACATCCAAGAGTTATTATGAACTGACAGAATTACTGGTGGACCCTATCATAGCTCTTTATCTAAAATCGCTACAAGAAGGGAAGGTTGTAGAGGCCTGGAGACAGGCTGTTGTGGTACCAATCCACAAAAAGGGTATTAAACACAAGGTTGAAAACTATAGGCCAATTAGCCTGACGGCAATCTTGGGTAAAATTTTGAAAGGTATAATTAAAGATCATATTACAAATCATCTGAGGTCAACAGGTACAATAGATAATACTCAGCATGGATTTGTACAGGGCAGGTCATACCAGACAAACTTGTTGGAGTTTTACAGAAGGGTCAGCAAAGCTCTGGTTGACAGGCACTTTGTGGATGTCATCTTTTTGGAGTTTTCCAAAGCATTCAATAAAGCCCCACATGGGGAACTTATAGATGCCCTAATAACACACAAAATAACTGGTGAGCGAACCCGATGGATTGAAGCATGGATCTCGGGCCGAAAACAAAAGTCGATATTAGAGGGGCATTTTTTGATTGGGCAGAGATGACCAGTTGGGTACTGCAGGGTTACGTACTCGGTCCCTGTCTGTTTGATATCTATATCTCATCCATGAGCACTACTTCAGATTTCTGGATATCAAAGTTTGCTGATGACACAAGGATGGGATATATTGTGGGCACTAGTGATGATGTAGTTGTCTTACAGCAGGCATTATTAGATCTGGAGACTTGGGCAGAGGAGAAAAAACTAACTTTTAATACTGATAAGTGCATTGTAATGTACTTTGGAAATGGAAATGTACAGGCAAATTTTATATTATGTGGACAGGTTTTAAATAAAGTTCATCACGAGAGAGATCTGGGTATTAAAATTATTGAAGATCTCATTTTCAAGTCCCAATGCAATCAGATTATCAACAAAGCTAGTAGAATATCATACTCCATAAATAAACATATTAAGAGTAGGAGTAAGGATGCTCTTGTCCCTCTTTACACATCCTTAGTTAGACCGCATGTAGAGTATTGTGCTCAGTTCTGGTCTCCTGGTACTAAAGGGGAAATTCATGCTGTAGAGAGAATACAGCATAGGGCAACACGTAGGATCAAGGAGGTTAAGGGGCTAGATTACAATACTAGACTCAATACCCTAGGACTGTATTCCCTGGAATACAGGAGAATGAGAGGTGACATGTGTTTAGTATATAAAGCGACAACAGATGTTCAATTACGTGAGATCCTGGGCTTAGAATTTAAACATAAAATCCTTAATACTAGATCACACCCTTTACAAATTGATTCTGATAGGTTCAATACTATTAGAAGGAAGCACTGTTTTTCCATCAGAGTGGTAAAAATCTGGAATGAGTTTCCATTGGAAGTAGTAACCAGTAGCAGTATGCTTAGCTTTAAGTCACGCCTGGATACACATCTGGCATCTAAAAATATTATGGGTTATGCTAGATGAGTCGGTGAGCTATAATGGACTTCGGTCTAAAAAAGATCTGAATAACCTATGATACCTATGAACACTGTTCCACTTAGGAGACTAGTAGGCATGCTGGATAGCTTACAAGTGGGTCAAAAAATGGCAAACTGGATAAGAAATAGGTCAGGGGATAGGTAACAGAGGGTGGTGGTAAACAGAGTTCATTCCTATGAAGGGAGAGGGAACAGTGCTGGGACCAGTCCTCTTCAGTGTCTTTATAAGTGATATTGCAGAGAGCTGGAAGGGAAGACTTGACTGTTTGAGGATAGTACCAAATTCTGTAATAGGATGGACACTCCAGGGGGTGGAAATGATAAGCAGAGACCTGAGAAAACTAAAGGAGTGGTCAAGGGTATGGTAGCTTGGTTTCAATGCAAAAACAGTGTAAAATAATGCACTTAGGCCACAGAAACCCACAGGTGGAGTACAAAATAGGTGCAGTGGTATGACAACTACAAAGCAGGAAAGAGACCGGGGGTACTTATATCTGATTACCTAAAAGTGGCTAGACACTGCATCAAGGCAGTTGGAAGTGCTAGTTGAATGCTGGGGTGCATAGGGAGAGGTATCACAAGCAGAAAGAGGGAAGTGGTATTGCCTCTGTATAGATCACTGATAAGACCCCATCTAGAGTACTATGTCCAGTTCAGAAGGCCATATCTCTGGAAGGACATGGACAGATTGGAGCCAGTTCAGAGGAGGGCAATGAAAATGGTCAAGGGTCTGCATCTAAAGCCCTATGAGGAAAGACTCAAGGATGTTAGTGTATACAACCTAGAAGAGAGGAAGAAGAGGGGGAATAGGATTGAGGCCTTTAAATACCTCACAGGGTGAAAAAGGTAGAGGAGGGAAGTGTTTTTCAGAAAAAAGGTGCTCAAGAAGAAAGGGTCATGCTGTGAAACTGAAGGGGGTAGAATCATTGCAGATGTAAGGAAGTACTTCTTCACAAAAAGAGTGGTGGATTCCTGGAACAGTTTTCCAGCATAGGTGGTAGTGGCAAAAATAGTGGTGGGGTTCAAAAATGCATGAGATAGTCGTAAGAGAATCATAGTGAAAAAGACATGGGGAGGGAGAAAGAGCTGTAAATCAAGCAGGGTATGCAGTGATAATGTATGTAGGGAAAAATTGGCAGACCATGTTGGCCAAGCGGTCCTCATCTGCCATAAAATTCTAAGGGGTTGATTTTTAAAGGGCCCTTAGATTGATGCAAGCTGCGGCAAAAGCAGCTTGCCACAAAGTGTGGCGCACTGGAGACCCTGCGCCTGATTCTGTATCTGGCAGGATCCCGGTGGCAAATTCCAGCAGCTTGCAGCAACCATGGCCATGCACGTAACAGACAGTGCATCTGCATGGTGTGCTGCCAGCTACTGGGTGACTGTGTGCCAGTCCCTGGTGGCGAGCAGTAACCCCCAGCCCCACTGCCCCATTTTGAATAACTTCCCTGGTGGTCTAGCAGACCCCACAAGCCCCAGTCCCCCATTCTGAAAACCTGTCCTGGTGGTCTAGCAGACCCCCCTCCTAAGCCCTGATCTCCTGTTCAGACATATAAAATATTCCCTGGTGGTATAGCTGACCCCCAGGCCTGATCCCCTGTTTTGAAATATAATACCTTCCCTGGTGGTCTAGTGGACCATCCCCAAGCCCTGATTCCCTGTTTTGAAATATAACAACCTCCTTGGTGGTCTAGTGGACCTCCACCTTCCACCCCGCTCCCTTCCATCCTGAAGACCAACCGGCAACAGGTGCAGTCCACCACTCTCCACCATGGCCAGCCACCGAGTGAGCTCTACATCAGTGCATACAGTATACCGTATGTGTTCAGTGATTGACAGCCCACTGAGTTATCAATCAAGCAGTGTGTATTTAATACAGTACATGCTCAGTGAGAGCTCAGTCAGTGGTCGGCCATGGTGGTGAATGGTGGGCTGTGCCAGTCACTGGCTGGTGTTTAGGATGGGGAGGAGCAGGGTAGAGGTCCACTAGACCACAAAGAAGGTTGCTATATTTCAGACCACCAGGGAAGGTATTAAGTTTCATAACTGGGAATCAGGACTTGTGAGGGCCACTAAACCACAAGGGAATATTTTATATGTAAGAATGTGGGATCAGGGCTTGGGGAGGTGGTCCAGTAGACCACCAGGAAAGGTATTATATTTTAAAATGGGGATAGGGGCTTGTGGGGCTGCTAACCCCCCATTGAATATTTTATATGTCAGAACAGGGGATTGGTGCTGGGGGGCTGCTAGACCACCAGGAAAGTTATTTCAAAACAGGGGATCAGGGCATGGGGATATTTCACACCAGGGATTGGGGCTTCAGGAGGTGGTCCACTAGACTACCAGGGAAGTTGTTATATTTCAAAACAGGGGATTGGGGTTGGGGAGGGGGGACCACAGCTCATTGTCGCAAGTTGCTGAACTCTCCCTGACAGCAAATTTCTAAGTACCCTTAGACCAGCCCTGGCTGGTTTAACGGTACTTAGAAATTTGCCCTCTGAGAGAGTTATGAGAATCCCAGTTTAGGTGATTTGGCAGCCTGTGGGTACCCCAAGCTCTTAGTGCTATGCTGCATCACATTTTGTGATGCACAGATGGTGCCAGCCTCCTTCGGTGCATGCAGCCTTCAGTTGACACAGGCTGCATTTGAGAATTGCTTGTGGTGTATCTTATGGCACAAGAGGCACTTTGTGCCATTTCTTGTGAAGCAAGCCTCTTGTGCCATGCTGGGAGGTTGAGAACTGGGCCCTGTGTTTCTATTTCACTTAGCAACAACTTCAAGCTGTGTTGAGCAGGGGTCACTCACAACTGTTCCCTGCACTGTTGGTAAAGTTGTTCAAGATGGCACCATGCTGGGTGGCAGTCTGATTGGGAGTCTGCTAAACTTTATGGCAGAATTGTTAATCTACTGTATTTTATAACACTTTTAAGGGGTTCCCATATGTGTATGCTTTCATGAAATTATATTGGTTTTATGTTTAATGTTTTTCGTTACTTTGCTCATTGTATTGATTGCTAATAGTTTCGGATCTGTTTGGCATTTTCTGTTTCTCCTACTTCATAGAACTAGCTAGAGGACAAGTATAAGGTGTCTAGTTTTAAGTTAGGGTGAATCAGTGAGGCAGCCAAGGAGCCAGCTTTTTTAATTTTTAATCAGGTTTCAGTGTGGGGCATGGTTCCTCAGTTTGGAGTCCAGCTGTCCTCGGTACTCTTTCCAGAATTTATTGCATCACTGGAGAACCACTCTGTTACCTATTCTACCTCTGCTGTCTGGAAGCAGGAGTTACACAGCTTTGGCTTAACTCCATCTTTATAGCCAGCCATGTGAGAGACGGTGGAGATGGGTGGAATAACAGCATCAGTTGGTGGAGACTGTAGAAGCTAAAGATCTGTGTGGTGGTTAACAGCAGTGCAGAGTGAAGTTTCTGAGCCAAGCACTGTATTATATGGATCCTGCAGAGTAAAGCTAGAGTCTGGAGTTCAACCTGCACATTGGTCATTACATTCTATCAGTGGGACCGGGGTTATAAACAAATATCCTGTACAGATTCTGTGCTGGTGTTACAGCCACTGCTTTCATGGTTGCCACTGTTTCAGTCTGGGAGATAGTGGCCACGGTCATTACTATTGAGATTGTTTGGGTCTTCAGTTGGTTATCTTGTTGTTGCTTGCCTGGTAGTGAGAGTATCTGGGGGTGTTAGGCTCAGCATTATGTAAGACTCTGGCATTATACCTAATGTTCTGGTCCCATACTCGTCTGACCTGCCTCCCTGGATTTGTTTGGACCTAAAATTGTTTGGACTTGGTACTTTTGGTGTCTTATTGTTGGGCTTACTTTTGGACACTCACCCAGCTGCTTGGTTCACAGCTTAGGACTGTTGGGTCACCACACACCAGACTTCAGAAGTGAGCAGACTTTGAGGATTCCCCTGGTTATTAATTGTTATTGTTTTCCACCTTAGAATTTGGGTTGGTGATACGTAAAGGAGGGTGAACAGAGGTAAGATTTGGGTTTGGGAGGGAAGTGTTTTGGGGTGGAAAGTTGTGGGATGGGAGGGTATTTTGGAGAAGGGCATTTTAAAGGAAAACTGTGGTTTGCAGGGGCTCCCAACCCTGCAAACCTTACCCTCTGGTTTAGGCTTACTATAAAAAGCATTTTTTTTCTGCCACAGCAAAGTGATTTGATTTACTTTTTAAAAGTCTGCTACCCAGAAATATGGCGGATTCTTAGGCAGCTCCATTTACTGTAAAGGTGCGGCGCTGCACTGTGCGCTTCAATGCATGTGCACGGTGCAGCTCCGCACCTTTACAGTAAATGGAGTCTCCTAAATGTCCATCATACTTACGGGTAGCAGAGTTTTATTTAGTAAATTAAACCACTTTGCCATGGCATAAAAAAGCAGCTTTTTCTACTAAGCCTAAACCGGAGGTAAGGTTTGCAGGGGCGGGAGCCCTGGCAAACCAGTTGCCTTTAAGATGAGATTACTGGATGTGCTGTAGTTGCCCTTAACAGTAATCCCCTGCACAACTTACAGAACTCTGCCCCATCGCCCCCCACTGCCAGCTGAAGTTTATCAGTGGTGCAGGTAAGTGGGCATTGTTCAAAGGGGCAGATGGAAGATTTGCAGAGGGGGGAGTATGAGACCAGTGGTTCCTATTGGAGTTGTATGGACCAGGAGATGCTGTGGGGTCAGGAAAGGACCAATGAGGTGGCCCTCCTGTCTAGTTCCTGTTCCTAGGGTTCCTGCTAGACCAAGTGGGCATGCAGGCGATGAACTGCTCGAGCATTCTGTCCACTTCGTGCAGTGTTGTGCAATACCAGATCAATGAGTGATAAGACCTCAATTATGGCAGATCTTATTTCCTCCATCAGTCTGGCATGCATTACTGAGATCTGTCTGGGGGAACTTGCATGTCCAGTTTTGGAGGCATCGGTTTCGGCTGGCTTCTCAGTGGTGCACTACCCAATGATGGATCCATACCTCTCAACCTCTTGCTTCATGAATCAGGGACAAGACTTAAAAAAATCAAGGATAAAGACCTAAATCTGGGACACATATTAAAAACTGGTACTATCCTCTTAGAAAGCTGATAGAATGAGGGAATTTGTGTTAAGAAGCATTATCTGAATAAGAACAAGTCTATTACTTTAATGTATGACATTATTTTGTGATTTTACTCCCCACTGCTCTGTCACAAAAATGCAACTTTTACAAGGGACAAAAGAAAATTTTGTGGCAAAATCAGGGACGACCCTCAAAATCATGGACAGTTGAGAGGTATGGCTGGATCACAGTGAAGGGGGTGGCCATCTGATTTAGAACTGAACTGAACCTGTTGGCACACCCAGTGACAGATGCCGAATCCTTTAAGTGCATGGCCATGCATGGTAGTTCAGGTGCAGGTTGCAGAATCCTCCTCATGTACTGGCCTCCAGGTCACAAGAGGCAGACAATCTCATCTTTCATCTCGGACCTGGTGTTGGAGTTAGATGGCTTATTCTGGGCAATTTCAATGCCTTGGTCGATGACAAGGGCTCCTAGTTTGGTAAACATTTTCTCCAGACCATGGATACTCTACGCCTAGCACAAGTTCTTACCTCCATGATCCAGCTTCATGCCCATGCACTGGACCAGATATTCACCCTGGGGCTCGAGGCGAATAACTTTGAGCCTGAGATGGTCAGCTGGTCAGATCAATGTGTCATCATGGTTTGCTTCAGAGCCCCTCCTTGTAGCCCATCCCCTGTGGAGGTGGTTCAATACTGACTTTGAGAGGTTTAAGAACTAATGGAGTAATGTCAGTACTGGACACCTCAGAAATGTTGGCAGCACATGCTGAGGGTGTGGAGGCCACAGTTCTGGCCTCTAACAGTGTCATAACTAGAGCCAACAACCTTCTAGCACCAGCCCATGTATGCCTTCTGGTATCGCACCTCAGTTTGCAGTGGTTTGACACCAAGCTGAGGGCTCTTAAATGCAGGGGTCAGAGGTTGCTGCATCATTAGAGGAAGTCTATGGCTGTGGAGGACAAACTAATTCTGAATTCTCATTATGAGGAATATCAGAAGGCATCTCTCAGAAGAAGGCAGATTTTCTGTTTGGAGAGATTGCCACTGGGAAGAACTGACTGTCTCAGCCCTTTGAGGCTGTAGACAAGCTGCTTCATCCAGCCTGTATGGAGCCAATAAGAGAAACTACTCTCGTGAAGAAGAGGAGTTTGCTCACTTCTTCTCAGATAGGGTGTCCTCCATTAGGACCGCTGTTACTCCAACAAGGCCTTATGTTCCCACCAATGGTCTGCTTCTGGGACAGGAATGCAGGAAGTTTTACTAGGGTGAATTTCAGCCAGTAACAGTGGAGGAGATCTACCGGGTGGTCTTGATGCAGCGACTGATGTGCTGTAATCTGGGCCCAGGTCCAACCCAGCTCCTAGTGAGATGCATGGGCCATGTGTTCACCAAAATTGTCCTGTGTTCTCTGCAGGAGGGGTTGATTCCAGCAGCATTTAAGTGTGTACTGGTAAGGTCCCTGCTGCAAAAAAAATATTTGGACCCATATGTTTTGACCAAATTCTGTCCAGTCTCTAACCTTCCCATTTTAGGGAAAGTTATTGAGAACATGGTTGTGCTGCAGCTCGATGAAAACTTGGAGGACTCAAACATTTCTAAGTCATTCCAGCTGAGTTTCAGAGCCAGGTGTAACATGAAGGCAGTCCTGATTAGGGTGCTAAATGAGCTGCTCAGAGCGAGAGATAGAGCTGTTCTCATCCTCCTCGAGCTCTCTGCTACATTTGAAACCATGAACCATGTCATACTTTTGTACAGGTTCAGGGAGTATGCCGGACTCACTGGTACTGTGATCTGCTGGTTCAAGTCTTTTTTACAGGATAGAACACAAAGGATAGTACTGGGGAACTATTTCTCGAGTCCAATGGTTCTGTCCTGTGGTTTACCCCAGGGCTCAGTAGTTCCGACAACGTTACCCACAGTGTACATGCTATTCCTGAGCATAGTCATTAGACAGTTCTGGCTGGTGTGTCACTGCTATACAGATGAATCCTAGTACTATCTGTCTTTTGTGCCCGGGTCTTAGGTTGCCGTCAGGTTGCTGTCAACATGTTTTATAAATGCTTGGCTGAGATCCAGAACTGGATGACTTCAAGCTGGCTGAGACTGAAGCCTGAGAAGACTGAAGTATTAGTAATTGAGACAGGCCAAAAGGGGATTGGTGGCTGTCATTGCAGTAACTAGGCTTTGGCTGGGTGACTCTATTTTGCTAGTCCACTCTAAGGTGAAGAATCTGGGAGTCCTTCTGGATGAAGGCCTGACAATAGAAGGCCAGGTGTCGACAGTAGTCTGGAGTGGCTTTTTTCATCTCAGAAACCTCCACCAGATCAGATCTCTTATTTCCTTCCAAGATTCAGCCACACTGATACAGGCATTTGTGACCTTGAGCCTGGACTATTGTAACTCTCTTTACCTTTGGAGTTTCAGGAGGTACGCTATGATGCCTGCAGTTGCTGCAGAATGCAGCTGCCTGGTTACTCATGGGTTTGTCAACATCTTGCCATATTTCTCTGGCACTGCGTGATCTGCACTAACTGCCACTGAAGTGGCATTTCTCATATAAAACAGGTTTGTTAACCTATAAAGCCCTGCACAGACTGTACCCAGCCTACCTGTTCTCTCACTCCATTCATCAGAGGAGGGCTTCTGACAGTCTCAGGGGCAAGATTAAAAACCTCGGGTGACTGGGCTTTTGAAATTGTGGGCCCAGAGCTTTGGAATTTCTTTACCCAAGACTTTGAGGGAGGCCCCCTCAGTGGGTGTTTTTAAAAAAAGGGGCTAAAATTGTATCTTTTTCAAGACGTCATTGGGGAAGCCATTTAAGGTTGGCAGTACATCCTCTTATAGTCTTATTAAATTAATTTTCAGTATTAATGTTGTTTTATAGGATTGTTTGGTGGAAACTGATACAGTTTTTTTTTTTCAATTTAAAGTTTATTGATACATGTTCCACAATAAAAGGCAGTTTAAGTGACAGTGACAATGACCCTCCGAAACAATGTGAAGGAATGACTGCCTAACCCATCCTACCCTCCCCTTACTGCAGTAACCCAACCTAGTGCCCATCAATGCCAAGCACACTACTTAAAGTCTTACATGACCATATAGCCTAAGATAGATTTAGACTTGAACCAGAGAAATTAATGAGTGAAGGGGATCCCAGATTTTAGTAAATGCTGCCATTCTATTATGGAGACTAGCAATCGCTTTTTCGGTGCACGGATTAGACAAAATTTCTTTTACCCATTCCTGGACAGAGGTGGAGGACCTATCTTTCCAGTGATGAAGAATAATCTTCTTAGCTGATAAGGCAATCATAGAAATGTGGAACTTTCATACCTTAACTCTAATAGTTGATAGATCCACCATCAGGCAAATCTCGGGAGTGAAGTATTCATGGAGGCCCAGCAGGGGATCAAGGAAAGCTTTGATTGAGTCCCATAAGGGGGAGATTTTAGGGCAGGACCAAAACATGTGAAAAAGTGTACCCTCTTCCTGCAAACATTTATTGCATATATTAGAATTCAGGTAACCCCACTTCTGTAGTTTAACCGGGGTACAGTACAAGTTATGTAAGATATGATATTGCATGAGATGCAATCTGTCTTGAGAAATAAATTTATGACATGATCTCCACAGGGAGTGCCAATCCAGGTAATGATGAGGGAAAAAATTATTCCAGAATCTTGAAGGCCCAAAAGGACCCCCATATTTTTTGTGAAACAAAACCTGATATAATTTAAAGATTACACCTGAAGATCCAGAGAGTGGGGAAACCTCAGGTATCAGAGAAGAGACGGTCTGGGAGGGAGCAGTATTACCCAAGGTAATTACAAGTAAATGTTTTAATTGTATGAAACTGATATAGTTTTATCCGAGTTGTAATGTTTTGTTTATTGTGTATGCTGATTATTACCTGTTTGTTATGTGTATTGTATGCTTAGGTGGTATTTTATTGTAATGGTACCCTGGGCTTCAGGGGAAGGGTGCCAAATACAAATAAACTCTAATACTACTACTACTGTTTTTGACTGTGCTAGGAAGGGGCTGAAACAATGATTTTCAGAGTGTGATGTCCATTCTAATCCCAGTTGCAGCCTTTTGGAGCTCCCAACCCCCACCTGCTGAACATCTACAAGCAAATGTGTAGGGGCGGAGGAGGTTACAGTGTGAAAGCCGGCACTGCCCTCCAGCTCCAGCCGCAGAAGGGGCTCCGAGCCGCCAGCGGGCCGGCGGTGACCTCCAGCCGACCAAGAGATCCAGGAGGCCGAGAAGCAGTGAAAGCCGGCACTGCCCTCCAGCTCCAGCCGCAGAAGGGGCTCCGAGCGCCAGTGCGAGCGGTGACCTCCAGCCGACCAAGAGATCCAGGAGGCCGGGAGAAGCAGTGTGAAAGCGGCACTGCCCTCCAGCTCCAGCCACAGAAGGGCTCGGAGCATCCAGGGCGGCGGTGACCTCAACCGATAAAGAGATCCAGGAGGCCGGGAGAAGCAGTGTGAAAGCGACTGCCCTCAGCTCAGCCGCAGAAGGGGCTCCGAGAGCGCAGCGGACGGCGCGGTGACCTCCAGCCGACCAAAGACCAGGAGGCCCGGGAGAAGCAGTGTGAAAGGTACAGGCAGAAGCCGCAACCAATCGGGAAGCGACCGCTGTCTCTGCCTTGCTTCATTGGTCGCCTTTCCCATTGACTTTAGCTGGACTCTGCAACACTTTTCTGGATGGGATTTTCTGATTAGCTGTAACTTGTATTAATTTCCTTAAAAGAGCTGTTTTACTTAAAAATTGTGGGTAATTTAAACATGTTTTAATGTGATGTTTGCTAGTGATTCAGCCTTTTCTGGGGATCTGTGTGGGCTGGAAGCGGCGCTAACCCCAAACCCTCCCAGTCTTTTGTTGTGCAGATTCTTGTTTCTTGCACTAATTGCAGATTGCCTGCAATAAAGTGCCTTCTCACTGCCTTCTCCTCATCCCCTGACTTGCAGCCGGCACTGCCCTCCAGCTCCAGCCTGAAGGGGCTCCGAGCCGTCAGCCGGGCAGTGACCTCCAGCCGACCAAGAGATCCAGGAGGCCGGGAGAAGCAGTGTAAAGGCAAGCAAGCTGCAAAATTTTGCCCGCCTCCTCCCCTCTTGGTTCATTGTATTTATACACTCTTCCGCCATTTCTCTAATCCACGCCCACATCTAATTCCCTTCTCTATTAACCTACCACTGCACAATGCTAACTTGTTTCCTTTTGCTCCTTAGCCTCTCATCTTCCCCATTCCATTATGATAATCATATTATACCCCCTGTCATGACGAATAAGTTAATGAGTATGTTCTGCTCTCCACTGCCATCCACAATGTACAACCATCTATTCCTTATTCACTTTGAACCACTATTACACTGCAACCCCTGGGGTATCCCACATAAAGCCTCTCTAACAATCCAGCTCCCTAGCCCTTTACATGTATCCTGGATCTATAAAACCCACTATGCCTGTCCATCAGACTCCTATGTTATGATAAAGACACACCTATATAACAGGACCATCTCCCACTACACAGTGGGCATCTAGGACTAAGAGGAAATGCTCTGATCACTCTCTATCCCTATCCCTTGGTGCCCTACTCAAATTAATCTTCTACCTCCTTTTATGCATTGGCACCATTGAGATTAATCCTGGCCCCATTGTCAGTTTATCTTCCCTGCTGAGCTGACTACCATAAAGGACTAAGCTTCATACACTTCAATGCATGCAGCCTCTAAAAAGTTCATCTTAATACAGGCTTGGGTGGCACATACTCTTCCAGACTTCCTGGTCATCTCTGAATCTTGGCTCAGGCCTACAACAAAAGACAGTGTTGTAAACCTTCCCAATTACCAGCTCTTCAGAGCAGATCGCCCTTCCAGGGGTGGTGGGGTGGCCATATACATTAAGGACACCATCTCTGCAACCTACCTCATCAACACATCTGAGCCAAATGAATTTGAATGTTTATCAATCAAAATTTCCTTCCTAATTAGTCTCCATTTAAACTGATTGGATGCTATAGGCCCCTCTGCAGGCCTTAAACTGCTTTCTCACCTAGGGTCAATTCTCAGCCAAGGCCCTGAAGATACCATCATCCTTGGTGATTTGAATTTAAACTGGTTGTCTAATGTATCTGCACCTTTGATAATCTTTTGTGACACCTATGGATTCACACAGCTAATTAAAGACCAACTAGGATTAACGAAGAAATTCCAGCAACAGCTCACTCCTGGATATTATGTTGGTAAACAAGCCTCACTTATACTCACATGCAGGAGTACTGCCAAGTGATGTGAGTGACCATTACCCTATAGCTGGCATAAGATCCACTCAAACCACCAAATCCTGCAGAATTTATCCTCAAAGGTCAAAAAGAATTTCAATATCTCAGGTTACCTCCATGACCTGAGTACTACAATATATTGGCAAGATTTCTATCTTACAACCTCTGTTGAAACAGCACTCCAGACTTTAAAGGATATTATCACCAATGTTCTCAATATTCATGCACCTATCACCAGTATCAGAACTAAGGTAAAATCCTGCCCTTGGTTCACCTCTGAGCTTAAAGCAGCCTTGAGAACCAGAGACAAGCTGTGGAAAAAGGCAAGAAAAACAAAGGACACCAGAGATTGGCTAAATTTCAGAAAAGCAAGGAATTCATGTACAAAAAATAAGAACTGCCAAAACTGCCTACTATACAGCTGAATTGGATGCCTCCTACAATAACCCATCCAGACTCTGGGGTACAATAAAGGACTTCTGGGCCAGAATTCTACTCCTGCCTTAACCACCAAATTGCTACTAAATGACACAGAAATTACAGGTAAACAAGAAATCTTAAATACCTTCAATGTTCACTTCACCACTGCTGGCCTAGCATTTGACTCATCACCTGCAAATATCCTGAGATCTTCCTTGAACCTGCAAACTACTGTGGGACAAATGGCCACTTCAACTTTTCCTTCATCCCAATATCCGTGAAAGAAGTGGAAGATCTCCTCTCTAATTTAGACACAACTAAAAGTGCAGGTGCAGACTCCCTGGATCCCTATTTCCTGAAAATTGCTTCACATGTCTTATCTGCCCCCCTTACTCATCTCTTCAATCTTTCCCTAACTACTGGATCCATTCCATCTACTTGGAAAACAGCTCAAGTAGTTCCATTACTCAAATCTGGTGATACTAGGGATCTAAACAATTACAGACCTATCTCCATCCTACCAGTACTATCTAAGATGCTCGAAAAACTAGTAAACTCTCAGTTAAGGGACTATCTGGATAGCAATAACCTTCTAAATTCTGCACAATCTGGATTTAGACCAAAGCATAGCACCATTACTGCCTTAGCCAAGGTAACCAACGATTGGCAGACTAATTTGGACAAGAAAAATTTTACCTGCGCTGTGTTTCTGGATTTGAGTAAAGCCTTTGACACAGTGGATCATGACTTATTACTCACTCTCCTTAACTCATTAGGCCTGGATTCCCTATCACTCAACTGGTTTAAGGATTACCTTTCAGATAGGTGCAACTGGTTAGAAATGGAAATTACCTATCCACCTCAAAACCTCTGCTAAGGCGTACCACAAGGCTCTATTCTTGGCCCTATCCTCTTTGCTATTTATATAAACAATATTGATGCCAACCTCACTCAATCTAACATTCATCTGTTTGCTGATGTTACTGTATTGTATGTCAGCAATCCTCACCTTCAAAGCCTGTGAACTTCTACAATCCAATTCTCATTCTGCAGCACAATCTACTTGACAAAAAACTACTTCTAAATGCAAAAAACAAAAGCTATGTTCTTACCACAAAGAGTTGTACTACCACTACCCCAGCATCCAACACCCTACATATATCCACCTTACTTGAGAGAAACTTGAATTTGTTGATAACTTCAAATACCTTGAGTCTGGATAGATAACAGGCTTGACTATTCTGTCCATATTGAAGAGCTACTTAAAAGCTAAGACAGAGGCTCGGACTATTTTTAGAATAAAACATTACCTAAACAGTGATTCTAAAAAGGTTAATTCAGGCCTCATTCCTATCCCTCATTGATTATGCTGATTTTCTCTGCCATTGTTCAAGTCATCTCTTACATAAGCTGGACACTCTGTATCACAGGTCCATAAGATTTATTACTGACCTTCCTCCAACACCCATCATTGCTCCTTTATATGGCAGTCAACTGGACATCATTGCAACACAGAAGAAATAGGAATTCTGTTATCTGGATATTCAAAGCGTTAACAGGCAAGCTACGACCTATATCACTGATTGCTTTACCCAAATTACAACCAGGCCATACCTTAAGGATCAGTAAACTCATCACATTAAGGTCCCAATGCCTGCACCCGGTATGGGAGGGCTGCTTTCAGCTATTCCTTAGCAGTTGCATGGAACTCTCTCCAAAAATCCATGAAGCTAGATAGCCTACTACCTCTGGCATCCTTCAAAAGATTGTTCTCCGCCCTTTTTCCAGAGCTCTGCAATTGCTTTTATAAAGCATAATCCCTACCTATCTGACTCAACTAAACCTCCTTTTTCTATCCATTATATTAACTCAATTTCTTTCTTCCTAATCACCTATTATATTCTCATAAAAACTAGTTGGACCATATAACTTATATTTTAGGACTGCTATACCTTTGTCCTCTTTTTCCTACAGGCTAAATGGTTCTATTATTACTTGTATATATGAAAATTGTTGTATATAATCATTCCATGCCATTGTATTACTATTTATTCTATTCTTGTCTATGTAATAATACTTGTATCCTCATTTGTATGACCACTCAGGTCCATCTTGTAAATGAGCTTTGCTCAATGATGTTCGCCTGAATAAATAAAGATTTTGATTGATTGATTGATTGATTGACAGTGATACAACAGGAAGCAGCCAGGTTTGCATTGGAAGCAACCTGTAGAGGGACCCCACCAAAGATTGTTGTTTAGCACTTAAAGGATCTGGGGGATGCCACTGGACTGATGTGGAGTAATAAACATGAGGTAGCGGGGGGGGGGGTGATGGACCACCATATAGAATGTCAGTCAAGCCAAAAACTGAAGGAACTTCTGGTCTTGTGGGACCAATAAAATAAATGGGGACTTTATGGGGAGGGGAAACCTCTGGGCAGCATGGCCATATACTACATCCATTAGTTGCAGTATGGTATAGCAACATGTGACTATCACTATGCCATGCTGCTTAGCCCTATGCCATGCGGCATCTCTGTAGGTGTTGGTAACCTGCATGGTAGTGGGGCAAATCCTGTTTATCCTTTTACTGTACATCCATCTATTTCATTTTTACTGTGCTTTAGTCATGGTGGAGTGGGTGGGTTTCTCTCCCATTACTATTTAATAAGGCCTTGGTGAATAGTGCAAAAGGATGGAAGCATAGTAGGTTAACAGTTTCGCTACATCCGGTTTTGAACTGCCACTGTTTGCAACTTAGAAGGGGCCCCTAAAATGTAGTGAACCTGTGCAATTAAATCTGCCAGATACGTTCAAGGTGCAGTTGTGGACAATACTTGTAGTACTTGTTTACTAATGGAGAGACGGACTGCTAACCAGAGCAGCTTCTTTCACAGTATTTCAAATAGTGCCATCAGATCTGCAGTTTCTACCAGAACAGCTGCTGAAAGTGAGCAGAAAGAAGTTCACTGTAATGCCTGCAGTTGAAATGGAATCAGTGCCATAGATAAATGACATGATTATTATGAGCTCAGTTTAAATGACATGGTACACTATGAATTTAAGTACATTGATACCATATTTAGTGCATCCCCCTGAAATGGAAATAAGAAGCCTTGAATGAATTATCAACAAATGCAGAATCATTTTCTTGCATGCCTTGACATTAACACTCTCAATATGGGTGGATTTGAAAAGGTCACTAATTAATACTTTCAGCATCTTTGCGAAGCAATATGTTGACTACTGTTTAAAGATTTCAGCTGTGAACCTAGAAGTTCTGATTCAGAATATTCTACAAAATTATTTTTTCATCCTCCTCGTTATTTTTTTATTAAACTGTATAGCCTTCTGTACTTTAAGACTAAATATATTGCATACTGTTTGACACAAAAAAGCTCTCAGTAAAGCATCTAAATCTAGAACCATTCAAACTCCTTCATGAAACCTTAATGTGCATCTATTTTTTTTTGTTAAATATGCAGCAATTTGGTTAGATTCATTCCTGAAATGGGGTGTACTACATGAAATGTCTGGGCACCCCCAACCCCGTCTTGGGGCATGTGATGGCAGTCCCATCAAATGAGCACCCTCCTTCTATCATAGAATCTGTACCTGTACTAAATGCTGCTACCACCATGGGCCTGGGGATTCTGGGATAGGGGCACCATAAACTAACACACTGAGGCACCAATAAAACATAAGACCACATACAAACTGAGACCAAACATGGAGATCAGATTAGGTTGGGTGCATTAACTTTGCTTCTGAAAGATTTTTGCAAAGTCAAAGGGCATTTCCCTCTCAATTACTCCATTCACTTTGTTAATAGGCACAGTACTAGCTGAATCACATTGTACTCATTACTTCAAATAGGGCTCTGATTTACATCCCCACTATTACAAGGCACATTTTCCTTGAATTACTCCCAACCTTAGTATTTTCAGGTCTGCTCTCAGGTTGTATGCCGTGAAGAGGGCGATTGACAAATGTGTGAACTGTCAATACGGCGATGGAACCACAGCGCAAACACTTTTGCATGACCATGGTTATCTATCCCCAAAGTGCACCCCCATCAGAGTTGAAATAGTAAATGAGGGGGGTGTTGGGGGCAAACCCCTCCACAAGAGGTGTGAGGTGGCAAAGTCCCCGCAAAAAACACTTTAACAAAATGTATTCACAGCTGCGGGTCCAGTGCCGTATTGATGGTTCTCCATTCCCCAATCGTGGTTCTGACATGAAACCCTCACAAGTACACCCACACCTGTGACTTGTATGCCCAACCCAATTGGCTGCACCTCAAGGGCAGGATCTCATACCAGACCTGCCTGCTGAAAAAAAAGCTCAGCCTTGGGCTAACCCCACCAACCACACAACATCTTCTTACATGTGAGCCCAACCCAAGCTACATGAGATGTATATACAAGCTCACCTACCAAGTCCTGTTCTGCCATATGTTACTGGTGCAGTGGGCTTTTATGTACAGAGCTCCCAACAGGTTGAATGTCCTCCTCTCAGATGAACTGGATGAACCCAAGATAGGACCATTTCTAATATAAACTCCAGCAACACCTTATTACGCTTGGCAGCTGTGACTGCCCCACCTAACTGATGCCCCCTCTTAGTCCTAACCTCCCTTGTGCCTCAGACTCCCACCATTTGTCCCTACTGTCTCCTTTTCCACCATTTCAGGTATCTACTCCTTCTTTTCCACCCGTACTGGTATCCACTCCTCCCCTTCCACCTTTCTGTTATCCGCACCACATCTTGTCTACTAGGTTTGCAGCCTCTCAACTGCCTACCAACTGCTTAGCTTTTTGTCAACTCTGAACTTTGTTGCCACTAGTTCTGCAACCCCCATCCCCTCCTATCCCCCACTCGAATACAGACTAAGTCAATTTCTGACTGTATTGATATCCTGATTAAATCCTGTTACCTACCTGTAAACCTATGTATTTTTTTCACTCAATTTTATCTTCAAATGCTGCTATGTGCCCATCTGCTGATATTGCAACCTGCTACTTGTTTTGACAAAGTCATCCTACTGATAGCAACCTCTTTACTTTTACCTTTTTGATTGTACAACTGTAACCATTTCTGACTACTGTTAAGATCTTATTTGTATAACTGTCTCAGCATCATTGTCACTGTACTTTGTAATTGTCCTTTTGTTGTAACAAAGTGTTCACTGCTGGCGTGGAACCTTTGTAAAAGAGTCTTTGGCTCAAAGGTATTCTAATTCCAAGAAATAAATAACTAAATAAATAAATAAAATAAATGTTCCTGCTCTTAAGAGGAATACATAGTTACTGTACATTTATCTATGGATCTAACCCAAATACATTTACACTGTATAATAGCTCTAAACACCCTATCAGATACATAGAACCCTGACACTCCCAACACCATTTGTGTATGGTATGCTTCCAGCTACAGCAAGCCCTATCCCTGGGGGCAAATCCATGCCTGCACATGTCTCATCCAGTCCTCAAAGGATAATATTAATTTGAACATACATCAGTATTATGACAGTACTAGTAAAGTTAAAAGCTGGTCCAGGTGTACCTGCCTTCTTCCAACAGTGTCCTAATAGCCCTAGTGGCTCAAAGAACCAGGATTCCATGACTGGCTCCTCACACAGGAACATACTGACCAAACCCTTGTCTGGTCCCCCTCCTTCTGATGACCCTTTCATTTGGCTGCCTGCCAGGGGGAAAAAACTTTGCTACATTGCCTAGGCTGCAAGGATTACTTACATATGCCCATGACAAACTGTTGCTCCATTCAGTACTTGAGCTCTGTTAGATTTCTTCTGGCAGGAGTAGATCTGCAAGGATCCAAATAACTTTCCTTGAGAAGTGGACCTCCACTTTCCCTGTGGTGACAGTCTGGATCCTTGTTCACATCAGGGTCCTCAAGGCCCTTCTATGAGACCCATCTTTGTTAGATCTACTGCTGGTACTCCGTAGACGTTGACAGGGATCAGTGCAATCTAGAATCAGGTACCTTGACACCATCCATGGGATCACAAGCCTCTGCCTTGGTTGCAGCCATAGGTTGCATGCCCTCTTTGCTATTCTCTTTTGGCACCCTCTTCTTACCCACTAGCCTCCCTTCTTATAGACTTTTGGGAGAGGACGGAATCATGTATATTCATAATAGAGTTTTCCCATTTCTAGCTGAGACAGAATGTCCTATACACAAACATCTTGGGTGGGATTTTCAAAGCCTGGTACAGGGCTTGCATTCAGCCCTGTTCCATGGCACTTAGATTCTGGGGGTGCACCAAACTCTTTGACACAACTTTGCCTTATTTTACAATCTTGGGTACAGTTGCGACAGTTTCCCTGGATTACAGCAGCTTGGGCCAAATATCTTACACAAGCTCTGTAATAATGGTCCCCAGGGTTGCCACAAGTTAGACCAGAAAAAGTTGGTCTAACTTGTGCCAATTGCCACAAAGGATGGAAAATCCTATTACATTGCCACAAGCCATATGCGCCATATCATCAGCACACTGGGGCTTGTGATGATCTAATACTTTTGAAAATCCAGCCCCATCCCTATGCGAGCCAGGGGCATACATGAGGATAACTCTCAAGGTCAAACTTAACTCGTTGAGAGCCCTATAGTAACCAATATCAGGCTGAGTGAAGAGAAGCTGGTTACATTTACATACAGCAATTACACTATGTAAAAAAATAAATGTACAGCAAGAATTGATGCCATTTATTGGCACCAGTAATGTCTTCTTCTTTGTTTTAGACAACAAATTGCAAACATTTTTATTATTCTAATTTTTTACCAATGCAGATTTTATGTATGCAAATGCATCTTGTACACTTATTACTAAGCTGGACACCCAGAAAAATAGGCTTGCAAGATTTATCTTGAAAACCACCTTTAACTGCTATTATTGTAGCCTTTATTAATCTTTAGGTTGGATGCCATTAAAATGTAGACACCTATATCAATTGGCTTGTCTTATGCCTAAATTCATAACAGAGAGGGATCCTAAGAATTCATTCTTTGTTGGGTATAAAGAACTCTTGACAATGCCTGTGCTCCTAATAGGGTTTGCATTTTAATATTCTTAACTCCTTCAGTAATAGTACTGCTGGTAGCCATGCCTTTGTTTGTGTGCGGCTTACTATGTAGAATAAGTTCACCTTAATCAACTTACCTCCTGTTGTACCTGAATTCTCCATATTAAACTCACTGAAAAAATGGTTCCTAGATATTTAAAAATAAATGCATAAATTTCCAAATGGCTGATTTTATTTACATGTATGTATATTCTTCAAATATTACGTGACATTTAATGTTATATGTAGCCTCCACTTTTAACCTGGTATTCTAAGAGAAGTCAATGTAAATGAGCTACAGCATATGCTGAATTGGCTACATCATTCAATAAACACTTTTTTACTATAGTACTACTTAAGAAGGTTAGTCTACCTAGCATCAATCAGTGATGTGAAGACTACTTCTCACACCCCTTTCTGGTCACACTGCAGAGTGACAGCTGACCAGGCACATGATACATAGTGTCAGAGATTGCATACTGTATTAACTGTGGTTTAAGGAGGGGGACTGATATGCTTCTTGTTTCATACCTACCACTGTCCCCAGTCATGACTCTAGGGCCAGAAGGTAGGGCTAGCTGATAGAAATGGTCCATTTTGGTGAGGGGAGTTGAGTTCAGGAGTGGGAAGTTATTCAAAAGATGCTATTAGGGAATGGCACTGTGCCATGAATGGATATGATCAGTGATCGGTTTAAATGCTTCATTGGCAAGCTTTTAAACTAGCCAAGGGGGGAGGCACTGATAAGCAGCAGGGAATTCCCAGCCTCCCCCTCTAAAACAGGGTACTAAATGAGGTAAAGACCAAGGTAGAAAGGTCAGTAGGGAACAGGACTGCGGTAAATGGAGAAAGCAAAGTCATTAAGAGCAGGGATGGGGCTACAAGAGGAAAAGCCATCAAGAAATGGAGAGTAATGAGTACCAATGCCCATAGTCTGGGTAACAAGCTTCCTGAACTAGTGGCCTTGATGGAAGAGGAACATCTGGATATCATGGCAGTCACAGAAACATGGTACACAGAGAACCATGACTGGGATGTAAACATACCAGTGTATACTATCTACAGGATGGACAGGGAGGGTAAAAGAGGAGGTGGAGTAGCTCTCTACATAAGGGAAGAAATCAAAGCAACAAAACAAAAGGATAAACAGGGAGGAGAGGAAGCACTGTGGGTCAACTTGGAGACAGGTAATGGCACCACAATCCACACAGGGGTTATATACAGACCCCATCTCAGGGGGAGGAAATGGACAAGGAAATGATAGAAGGTATCCTTAGAATGGCAGAGAAAGGGGAGATATTGTTGAGGGAGGATCTGAATATGCCAGATGTTAACTGGAGTGCATTTGCTGCAGCCACATCAAAGAGTGGGGTCATTGTAGATGCCCTGCAGGGAGCATGCCTTAGACAATTAGTATTGGAGCCCACTTGGGAGGGAGCAATCTTAGACCTGGTACTCTCAAATGGAGATGGAGAGAGGATCACAGATGTAAAAGTGGGTAGACATCTGGGAACTAGTGACCATCGAACAGTATGGTTCACAATAAACACAGCAGTAGAGTCAAGCCATACAAAGGCAAAGGTCCTGAACATTAGGAGGGCTGACTTTGCCAAAATGGGTGAGTGCCTAAGGAATGCACTAGCAAATGGGTAGGAAGGAGGGGTGGAAGAACAATGGGGAATAATCAAAACTACAGTCCAGTAATCCAGTGTAGGCAACAAGCCTTTGTGTGAAGCAAATAAACAAAACAAAGCAATGTAAAAAACACTGGGGTTCTCAAAGGAGGTTGCAGGGAAGGTTAGGGAGAAAAAGATAGCATTCAGGAAGTACAAGGAATCACAGAAGGAACAGGACAGAGAACTGTATCAGTTAGAGCAGAAGGAAGCAGAGAAGGCAGTCATAACAGCAAAGACCCAAACAGAGGAAAAATAGCTAACGCAGTTAAGAAGGGGGATAAAACCTTTTATAGGTACATCAGGGAGCAAAGGAAGACCAAGGGAGGGATAGTGAGGCTTAATAAAGGGGAAGGGGTGGGCAGAAGGTGACTGTGAAAAGGCAGACATACTAAACAAATATTTTTGCTCAGTATTCACAAGTGAAAAAGGGGAGGTACCTAAACCAAACAACAGAAACACCCTGGATAGGGGGGTTGATACCAGCCCATTGACAGAGGAAAGAGTTCTGAAAGAACTCTTAAAACTGAAGGTGGACAGAGCAGTGAGGCCTGATGGGATTCATCCCAGAATTCTAAAAGAACTAAGGGTAGAACAAGTGACACCACTGACTACCCTCTTTAACAAATCATGGGAGGATGGGGTGGTACCTGTGGACTGGAGGACGGTATATGTGATTCCACTTCACAAAAGTGGAAGCAGGGCAGAGGCAGGAAACTACAGACCTGTTAGTTTGACCTCAGTGATAGGGAAAATGATGGAATCACTTCTGAAGGAAAGAATTGTTGAGTACCTAGAGGCCAGAGGGGCACAGGACCCAAGGCAGCATGGATTCATAGCAGGAAGGTCATGTCAGATGAATCTAATAGATTTATTTGACTGAGTGACCAAAGTGCTAGATCAGGGAAGGGCTGTGGACATGGCCTACCTAGACTTTAGCAAGGCATTTGACATAGTCCCACACAAAATATTAATATACAAGTTAGCCAGCCTGGAGTGGGTCCCAAGATGGTAGCCTGAGTAAAACATTGGCTGAAGAACAGGACATAGAGGGTAATAGTAAATGGAGTCCACTCTGAAGAAAGAGGGGTTGCTAGTGTGGTACCACAGGGTTCAGTTCTAGGACCGGTCCTTTTCAATGTCTTTATAAGTAACATTGCAGAGGGACTGGAAGGAAAAGTATGTCTCTTTGCAGATGACACAAAGATCTGCAACAGGGTTTATACACAAGGTGGGGTGGAAAGGATGAGAAGGGACTTGGCAAGGCTGGAGGAGTAGTCAAATGTATGGCAGCTTAGATTCAATGCTAAGAAGTGCAAAGTAATGCACCTGGGAAACAAAAATCCAGGGGAAGAGTATAGCATGGGGGCTGAGATACTAACAACAAAAATGGAAAGAGACCGGGGGGGGGGTAGTCATAACAGATTACCTAAAGGTGGGCAAGCAATGTGAGAGGGCAGTTATGAGGGCTGGGGGGAAAACTGGGATGTATAGGAAGAGGCATCACCAGTAGAAAACAGAAAGTTGTTATCCCTCTGTACAGACAGGTGGTGAGACCCCGTATGGAGTACTACATGCAGTTCTGGAGACCCAATCTCCACAAGGACATAGACAGGATGGAAGCAGTCCAGAGGAGGACAACTAAAATGGTGCAGGGTCTGCACCAGAAGACACATGAAGAAAGACTTAAGGAGCATAATATGTATACCCTCGAGGAAAGGAGGGATGGGGGGACATGATAGAAACTTTTAAGTACATCAAGGGAATCAACAAAGTCCAAGAGGGTAGCATCTTTCAGAAAAAGAGATGTGCAAGAACAAGGAGCACAATTTGAAAATAGAAGAGAGACAGCTCAGAGGTAATGTGAGGAAGTATCTTTTCATAGAGAGGGTTGTGGATGCATGGAACCTTCCTGTGTAGGTTGTGGAGTCAAAAACAGTGGGGGGAATTCAAGAAAGAATGCAACAGACATATAGCAATTCTAGGAGTTGGGGTAGGAGGAAGTAGGCTGTTGATTAACTAGGATCTATGTTTCTCAAAGGAAGTGGCAGTGAAGGCTCAAGAGAAAAAGAAAGCATTCAGGAAGTACAAGGAATCACAGAAGGAGCAGGACGGAGAACTGTATCGTTAAAGCAAAAGGAAGCTGGGAAGGCAGTCAGAACAGCAAAGGCCCAAACTGAGGAAAAGATAGCCAACTCAGTTAAGAAGGGGGATAAAACCTTTTATAGGTACATCAGGGAGTGAGGGAAGACCAAGGGAGGGATAGTGAGGCTTAATAAAGGGGAGGGGGGTGGGCAGAGGGTGACTGTGAAAAGGCAGAGATAAACAAATATTTTGCTCAGTCTTTACAAATGAAGAGGGAGGCACCTAAAACAAACAATAGAAACACCTGGATACAGAAGTGATACCAGCCCATTTACAGAAGAAAGGGTTCTGAAAGAACCCTAAACTGAAGGTGGACAAAGCAATGGGGCATGATGGGATTCATCCCAGAATTCTAAAAAGAACTAAGGGTAGAACTAGTGACACCACTGACTACCCTCTTTAACAAATCATGGGAGGATGGGGTGGTACCGAGGACTGGAGGAGGGCAGATGTGATTCCCCTTCACAAAAGTGGGAGCAAGGCAGAAGCAGGAAACTATGGACCTGTTAGTTTAACCTCAGTGATAGGGAAAATGATGGAATCACTTCTGAAGGAAAGAATTGTCGAGTATCTAGAGGCCAGAAGGGTACAGAACCCAAGGCAGCATGGATTCACAGCAGGAAGGCCATGCCAGACGAATCTGATAGATTTCTTTGACTGGGTGACCAAAGTAGTAGATCAGGGAGGGGCTGTGGACATGGCCTACCTAGACTTTAGCAAGGCATTTGACACAGTCCTACACAAAAGATTAATATGCAAGTGAGCCAGCCTGGGAGTGGGTCCCAGGATGACAGCCCGGATAAAGAATTGGCTGGAGAATAGGACACAGAGAGTAATAGTAAATGGAGTCCACTCTGAAGAAAGGGGGTTACTAGTGGGGTACGCAGGGTTCAGTATTAGGACCGGTCCTCTTCGATGTCTTTATGAGCGAAATTGCAGAGGGACTGGAAGGAAAAGTATGTCTCTTTGCAGATGACACAAAGATCTGCAACAGAGTTGATGCACAAGGTGGGGTGGAAAGGATGAGAAGGGACTTGGTAAGGTTAGAGGAATGGTCAAATGCATGGCAGCTTAGATTCAGTGCTAAGAAGTGCAAGGCAATGCACCTGGGAAACAAAAACCCAGGGGAAGAGTACACAATGGGGGGTGAGATACTAAAAACAATACAAATGGAAAGGGACCTGGGGGTAGTCATATCAGATGACCTAAAGGTGGGAAAGCAATGTGAGAGGGCAACAAGGAGGGCTGGGGGGATACTGGGATGCATAGGGAGAGGCATCACCAGTAGAAAACAGGAAGTTGTTATCCCTCTGTACAAACAGCTGGTGAGACCCCATCTGGAGTACTGCATGCAGTTCTGGAGACCCAATCTCTGCAAAGACATAGACAGGATGGAAGCTGTCCAGAGGAGGGCAACTAAAATGGTGCAGGGTCTGCACCAGAAGACATATGAAGAGATACTAAAGGAGCTTAATATGTATTGCCTCGAGGAAAGGAGGGAGAAGGGGGGACATGATAGAAACTTTCAAGTACCTCAAGGGAATCAACAAAGTCCAAGAGGGTAGCATCTTTCAAAAGAGGTGTGCAAGAACAAGGCGGCACAATTTGAAGATGGGAGTGGCTCAGAGGTAATTTAAGAGTACTTTTTCACAGAGGGTTGTGGATGCATGGGCAGCCTTCCAGAGGAGGTTGTGGAGTCAAAACAGTGGTGGAATTCAAGCATGCATGGGACAGTCATAAGGCAATTCTAGGGGGTTGGGGTAGGAAGAAGTAAGCTGCTGGTTAACTAGGCTCTGCAGCTTATCCATTAGGTAGGGAAATGGGCAGACCGGGTGGGCCAAGCGATCCTTATCTGCTGTCAAATTCTGTTTCTAAGTTTCTATCTGCAGCTTATCCATTAGGTAGGGAAATGGGCAGACTGGGTGGGCCAAGTGATCCTTATCTGCTGTCAAATTCTATGTTTCAATGTTTCTATCACATTTATGATGATGGGAGAGAGAATGACAGGGGATTGTATCCAAAGACTAGCTCAGGCCACCTGGGAAAGGCAAGAAAATTATTTTTTTTACTTCTTTAGAATGATTATCAAAAATAGTGAACATGACTAATTTTTCGGTCCTGAGTAATACATCCCTAATTATTCATGGTACTCAGGAATTAAAATTAGTTACTTACACAGCCCAATCTGATACAATGTACATGGAGCCCTTCATATGGAGAAGCTGTCCCAGAAATTACTTCAACATTACTTGAAGCATCCAGTAAAATAAAGGAATGGATCACTATGTTTCCTGTAACAAAAATAGAAAGACTTTCTAAGCATTGACAGTGCGATATTCTGCCTCTGTATTGTACTGTGTACTAACTACTTACTGGTCATGTTTTGGCAATATTGTATGACAATAGACTGATTACAAATAGAATAACATATGAGGCATTATCTGTTATGGTGCTGCAATGCCATTGAGGGATTCCATGATATCATAAATCTTGGAGATTGAAGCATGAGAGATTTATGTTGTCATGGGATCCTGAGATGGAGTTACCAGCACCATAGCAGATAGAGTCTCATGTGTTGTTTTTTGTAATAATGACTATGGAATAATGGTTTGCTCATCATTGTATTTTCTTGCAATTTATTTTTATTTTTCAAAGTTTAACTGCCAGTTAATAATTATAGATGTTTTGTGGAAACATAACTCATTCTGTTTAAGTTTTAAATATTTCTTCATTCAGACCACTTGGAATTTTTCCAGTTTTAGAGGGCAGCCCCTTTAAGTTAAAGTTTCTTTTCCATGTTGGCTTTCAGTGTCTCTTAGGTACTATATATACGAGACATTTAAAGCCAATATGGAAAAGAAAATATAACCTAAAAATATAACTTAAAGGGGTTCCCTCAAAAACTGGGAAAATTCCTAGTTTGAAGGAGCAATAGGTGTGTTGCCTCAAGGTGGTCAAGGGTATTAATGATTAAAAGAATGCAATACAGTAATATATAAAAACCAAATATATCTTGAAAAAGTAGAGGTTATGTTTACACGAAATGTCGATAATTATTAACTGGCAGTTAAACTTTGAAAAAAAAAAAATAGTAAAAATATAGTGGTTTGTGAGCTAGTATTCCAAGGTTTAGTCATTGCTGTTATCCTGTTGATGGGACAGGCTCCTCCCTAGTTTTTTTTTATTTTGCAGGTGCAGGGAACCACGCTTGTTAAATGCAGTTGTTTTTTGTAATACATGGAACTCCTTCTGAACTGCTTTTTTAATAGTCCCCATTTTTTTAGGCTTTTGACTGACCGTTACAGCATCACAGCAGTTACTCTCATTTGCACTGGTTGTCATTTTCCACAGCTTACAATCAAAGGAAGCAGGCATGCCCCCCCCCCTTCAGCCTGCTTTTAGTATGGATTGGCAGGTGCTTTGGGAGACACTGCTCCCGTACAGCTGCTTCTGATCTGAGGGAAGTGAGCAGGCTGTTGCAGTGATATTAAAACTGATGCTAAGGAGAAGAGCAGATAAGGCTGAACACTGTGACCAGGGAGGAAAGAAGCTGTCATCAAGCTGCACCGCAACTTCACTAAAGCACATTCTTTTTCATAATACTTTCACTCTGACATCAGATCAATAGTATTATGAAAAAGGGTTTTAAAACAGATAGTGTGTATGACTAACAGTTAACAACAAGGCTAGTCTTTCCTCCAGTTGGTACTATGACGATTGATGACCTCGAGAGTACAGTCGACATAGTATCAACGAGGGGAAAGAATAGCCCTGGCGTTAACTGTTAGTCATACACTTTTCTTTATAGTGTATAGTGGAACTTCCAAAAAAAACAGACACAGCTTTTCGTTTTAACACTCATTGGGGAGGCAGTACAAGTTAAATAATTAGGCACCTTGAAAACAAAAGGTTGCATCCACAAATACCTCACGTACCCCAACTGTCAGATTTGTTGCTCGAGGACACTCTTGTGTGACATCCGTACTGCAGCAGAATGAAAAGTCATTCTGTTGCACTGCAGTAGGGCTGTGCATGATCTGAATAGTATTTCCCGAATACTACGAATAGTAGGCTTGCCGAATATTCAGATGGATGTTCCGAATAGTTCACTAATCGGCTGCTATTCGGGACGTACGATTCGGTGGGTGAGATTTCAAAATCTCACAGAGCTTCGCTGGCCAATCAGAGGCTGTTTTTGGAGCTCAGAGCCAGAAACACCATGTGATCTCCTCACTATGAGCGTGTAGATGAGAGGAGACAGTTGTTTCTCAGAGAGTTAGCTCTGTTTAGTTTACCACTTGTAACTTTTATAACTGTTTAAAAAACTTTTTGTGTGTGATCCAGTTTTTACATCTGATCACCTTGTGACTTCATCTGACTGCAATTTTGTTTTTCATCCTAGAAACGGCTCAGTTTCAAGAAAAAGGAGATTCTGTGTGTGAGTGAATCTGTGTGTGTGCTGCTGCATGCTGACTCCCCTTCCCCACTGCTTACAGTTTAACAAGCTTAAGAACCAAATAGTTCTTATCAGGATTTTTTTTGTCAACAAAGTCCAGTTTGGCTTTTGCATGTAGTGAGTAACTGTTACTGGGCTCAGTAACAGTGAGTGGCTCAAGCTTTTGCTGACTGCCCCACTGCTGTGATTGCTTAGCTTTTTGTTCTGAATCCACACACAGCCCCTGTGGTATTTTCTATTACGTTTGTGAAGCAAATTGGTATTTTGCTGTAATTAGGTTCCAGGGTCGGTTCCCTGCATAAGTGAGGTGTGATTGTCATCTGACTCCCTCTTGTCTGCATTGCAGCTTACCGCGGCACATACATCATCTGTATGTGCGTTGTATTGTTGTTCTTGTAATCTGTGTCCTACAAGTGCATGCACCGTTGTCTGCACTCATTTGTTTTCGTGATTTATAAAGCAGCGTATTTTTTTCTCACTGGTCAGGCTTGGCCCACTGAATTATTGCTGACTGTAGTCTGGTTCTTGGCTCAGTTCCCTGTACAATTGAGTAGGAGGGTGTTGCAGGTGACTCTTCCCTCCACAGCTCACTGTACCTGAGTGGCCTCCTGTGCATGTGAGGTTTTTTTTTGTGTGTATTCGCCCCCTGTGTATGCACTACTGTGAGTGTGTACATGTAAATTTTCTGTGAACTGCTTTAGTATTTCTGTGTGTGTGTCAGGCATGACTCACTGGGTTCTGTGTGTTGTAAGTTGTTTGGTGCACCTTCAAAGCTTGAATTGCTGTACTGTATGACTGCACCACTGACACCGTACAAGTAAGAAGTTGTTTGCTGACTCCATCTCTCTCTAGTATGAGCCTATCTTTATTAGCTGCTACATAAGTGGTGTTGCTATTGTTTTCTGCAAGAAGCACCAATATAAACAAAAACACTAATCACAAATAATATACACAGTAAGTTATGGACCATGTCTCATCAATCTCGTAAACGTGCATAGTCCAGCCCAAGCAAGTCATCTTCACCACCAGTCATAAGTGGTGAGGAACAGGATGAGAGAAGGTCTGTTCATATTCACCGCTCTAAAATAGTGTTCTCCCCGATAAGCCTTCAGGTTCTGGTGTCGTTAAGATTGGGGGTAGTACTAGTACTACTATAACTACAACTGCTGCCACTACTATTACTAGTACTGCATTTGCAACACCATCATTTTATAAAAGTAGGAGGGCTTTGCAGCTGACATCTCCAGTCATACAAGAACAAGAACCCACCCCCACTACCAGTGGTAGTACTATTCACACAACTGCCCCCATAGAGGTAACATCGCCTATCAGTGTGCTCCTTCCCACCACCACAAGTGCTGTAATTTCAACAACCAGAGCAAATCCTTTTTGTACTGTTGACACCACCACTGCCATAACAGTGTGCACTGTTATTTGTGCTCCTTGCTCAGCCACTGTCACCACAACCTTTGGCTCCATTTAGTAGTCCTGAGTGTTCTGCTGTCACCATGACTACAGTTGCCAGTATTACAACTAGCTGTAATATGATGTCAATTTCTTCGACTGTAACTCCTGATTGTAATTCTGGCAACAGGACTACTGTTGACAGTGCTACTAAATTGCCAACTGTGCCCATGACCATAGGCACTGTGACTAGTACTGACCATGAGACCATTACAACGACTGCACCAATCGTGTTGCCAAAACGTACTGTTGCTCAGCCTTGCAAGTTTTTTCTCACCACATTTCTTTTTGCTGATGAGGAGGATTCTGAAGAAGAGCATTATTCTGGTTCTGAATATTTACCAGAGCCTCAAGACTGGCTAAGTACATCATCTGACAGTGATACCCACCTAAGCGAATTTGGTGATGAGGCCGAATATGCAGCATATCTGTGTGAGAAGCATGAATGTGCAGCTGCCAAAAAAATGCAATGTTTCTTGTCGTGGCAAGCAGGCCAGTCAGGGTCACCCTCCTCCTCCTAAAAAAAAACAAACAGTCCACCCTGTCCTTTCAAAGAGTTGTGTCAAGCTCAACTCCATCTGATACACAAAGTAGTTTTACAACTACATCTGTTGTGGAGAAAGAAAGGGGTAGAACAGCTGGATCCACTGCACCCAGGTCTGATAAGGGGGAAAGGGACAAAACATGCCCATGGTCGCCCTATTGGGGCCTGTACTTCCACTGTCAATGCAAGGAAAAGTGTGGTGTGGCTGTACTTTAGTGTTGTAAAATATGATCCAACAAAGGCAGTATGCTGTGTGTGTGACTGTACTATAAGTCATGGTAAAAACCTTTCAGATCTCACAACAACATCAATGATGAACCATCTCCGAATGAAACATCCCCATGCACTTCAATGATCCACAGCTATTCCTCCCCCTCCACAACATGTGCCTGTCAGCCCCTCTTCTGGTACTGGTCCAGTACATACACAAAGTATTGTTAGTGATTCTATTACTGAGACAGACAGTGTGCCCTCAACTCCCCCTACACCACTTATAGAGCATCCCCATACAGGAGCATCACCCATTCTGCCTTCTTCTGCTCAATCGTCTATTATTGTAACACCCTTCACCATAGGTTCAAAGTCAAAATCAATGCGATGTGGTACCGCTTTGACTACATCCATCATGCAAGCCTTCCATGCCCACACCAAATACCAGGCATCACACCCAACAGCATAGCAGATCACCAATTTAATTGGTGAGATGATGGCCTTGGATCTGCAGCCATTTTCCATTGTGGAAAACACAGGTTTCCATAGGTTGCTGCAGCATTTTCACGCTAGGTATAATATACCATCACGGACCACATTTTCATGTACTGTAATACCCAACATTTACCATGATTTGAGAAAAGAAGTTGCCAGACTACTAGCACAGCTGTTGGTGGAGTTTTCCACTGCACAACTGACATATGGGCCAGCATGAATTCAAATCATGCATATATGTCACTGAAAGCACACTGGTGTGTTGCAGATGTGGTAGTCACTTGTGGTGATGGTGGTACTGGTGCTGGTTCTGTCTCTTCCCCCTCTCCCTGCAGGTCTGCTTTGCTAAATGTCAGTGTTATGGAAAAGGATTACCGGGCTGTGAACATACTGTCATTCCTGCAAGAGATGTTGAGCCCATGGATTGATGGCAACAATTTGCAGTTAGGCTTTGTGGTCACAGACAATGCCACAAATATGATAGAAGCACTTAGAGATGACAATTTTGAGGGGATATGCTGCTTTGCTCATACACTGAATTTGGTGGTGACAAAGGCTTTGGCAAACACAGCGGAGGCAGATCACACAATCAAAGTAGCCAGAAGCATATATGCAGCCACTTCCAGCAATCTGTGAAAGCCACAAACCGTCTGCATCAGCTACAAGAGCATCTTCAAATGCCGAAGCATCATCTCATCCAGGATGTACAAACCCAGTGGAATTCCACCTATTACATGCTACAAAGGCTTCTGGAGCAAAAGCGGGCCCTTCATGAGATGAGCATGGAAACTGATATAAGGGGAGTCCTCGGACATCATGACTGGGCTGTGATTGAGGGCTTGGTAAAGATTTTAGCCCCATTTGAAAGGAGCGCTCGTGACCTTAGCTCTGATTCTGCACTGCTAAGTCAAGTAATTCCTGCTGTACAGATCCTGAAAAAAGCCATGAGGAGATTCAGTGAAAATGCTGAAAAAGATCCAAACCAGACACCAGGAACAGTGATATCCCTTGTGGAAAACCTCACCACAGAACTAGAAGTAAGATTTTCTGATCTCTGTTCCAACAAAAAGCACATATTTGCCACTATGTTGGATCCACATTTTAAGTGTGAGGTGCTACACCTTATAATTCCCACTCACAGGGTTACAGACTTTCAGAAGCAGATGTACTCAGAACTTAGTTTCTGCATCTTTGGGTTGATGAGACCAGCAGGTAACCCTATTGATGAGCCAGTCTCAGAATCACAAACTGAAAGCAGTATGGAAAACCTTGAGAAGGAGGATGACTGTTGGGCTGAACTCAGCTCATCACTACAGGCTGAGCAGCGGAAGAGAGCAGAACAGCAGTCACAGTCGGCACCCGATCTGCTGAACAGTTAATTCAATGAGCCTTGGGAGTCATTCTCCATAAATCCAGTGGCGTTCTGGATCAAAAGGATGAAAGCATCTCCGCATTTGGCACAGTTGGCCCTGAAATATATCTGTTGCTCCCCTACCAGCGTACCATCTGAACAAATGTTCAGCACTGCTGGGGATGTGGTGGAACCTCACCGATCCTCACTTGACCCAGCACAACTTGTGTTTATAAAAATAAATCTACCTCACCTTGGGTACACATATGGCCATTAACAATTGCATTAAATAATTGTCTTGTACTGGATACAACATTTGTGTGTTGTAGCATTGACCCATACACAAGCCATTCTGTGTTAACCATCATTGTTCTGTTAGCAAATAAGCACAACATGTTAACATTCATATTCAAAGTCATACTAACACAAATCTGTGACCAGCACCCTTTTCCTTTATTACTTCCACTGTCATGGTGTATTCTTTTGAATGAGCATGCCCTGCAGTTCCCAGTGCCTAAAACTGCCACCCACCTATTGATTGCTGTTCCCAATACAAAATCCTCAACTGGCGTTGCTACATCTCTCATCACCTGTGTTGCTCATGCCCATATTCCTTTGATCCCTTTAACAGTTTTCCAAGTGCCAGTTACCAGTGTGGCATCACCAGTCTCAAGTATTTCATGTGCATAAAATATGGCAGTTAATAGTGTGTCATCACCAGTCTCAGTGTTTCCCATGCCTGAAATATGGCAGTTACAAGTGTGGCATCACCAGTCTCAAGTATTTTGCATGCATAAAATACGATAGTGTGGCATCTCCAGTCTCAGTATTTCCCATGCCTGAAATATGGCAGCTACAAGTGTGGCATCACCAGTCTCAAGTATTTTGCGTGCATAAAATATGGCAGTTAGTGTGGCATCTCCAGTCTCAGTATTTCCCATGCCTGAAATATGGCAGTTAACAGTGTGGCATCTCTAGTCTCAGTGTTTCCCATGGCTGAAATATGGCAGTTACAAGTGTGGCATCACCAGTCTCAAGTATTTCACGTGCATAAAATATGGCAGTTAGTGTGGCATCTCCAGTCTCTGTATTTCCCATGCCTGAAATATGACAGTTAACAGTGTGGCATCTCCAGTCTCAAGTATTTCACGTGACTAAAATATTACAGTTACGAGTATGGTATCACTTGTCTCAAGTATTTCACATGAAGGAAATATTCCAGTTACCAGTATAGCATCACATGTATCAAGTATTTCACATGATTGAAATGTTCTGGTTACCTGTATGGCATCACCAATCTCAAGTATTTCACATGATTGAAATGTTCTGGTTACCTGTATGGCATCTCCAGTCTCCAGCATTTCACATGACTGAAATATTCTAGTTACCAGTATGGCATCTCCAGTTTTCAGTATTTCACATGACTGAAATATTCCAGTAACCAGTATGGCATCTCCAGTCTCCAGCATTTCACATGACTGAAATATTTTAGTTACCAGTATGGCATCTCCAGTTTTCAGTATTTCACATGACTGAAATATTCCAGTTACCAGTATGGTATCTCCAGTTTTCAGTATTTCATATAACTGAAATATTCCAGTTACCAGTATGGCATCTCCAGTCTCCAGTATTTCACATGACTGAAATCTTCTAGTTACCAGTATGTCATCACCCTTCTCAAGTAGTTCCCATGCCTGAAATATTCTGGTTACCAGTGTGGCATCACCAGTCCCAAGTATTTCACATGCCTGAAATATTCCAGTTACCAGTGTAGCATCACCAGTCTCAATTATTTTCAATGCCCGCAAAATTACTGCAAAGTGCTGCAGTATGCTGCAAGGAGCAGTGTAATTCGATGGCAATTAAGCCCTCTAGTCATCCAATATTTTGTGATAGCATTTACTGCAAAGTACTGAATTGCATCTTGTCTTGCTCCACTGTGTACTATTGATACATAATACAATTCCAGAGAAGGTGGTGAGATAGACTACATGGACGATGACAGACAGGTATCTCTTTATTAGATGGTCTCAAATATTTTCCTCCCCAAGCAAGCCTTTTAGTTCTTGTAGCATTGGAAATAGTACTACTACTACTAATACCACCGGCAGTACTATTACTACTACTGGTGTCACCACTTGTTCCATCTATACATTCACTGTCACATCCTTTTGTGCAGTAGTAGGAGGGCATAAGTGCATACATGCTTTGTGCAGGAAGCAGCAGACACCACCACCACCAGTGTTCTCACTGCTATCACTATGGCTGCTACATCTATAGTCAGTGTGCTTCCCACCACCACTGGTGCCATTCATGCAGCAGTCACCCTTTCAGCTGTCACCACTATGGCAACCACTGTTACCACTATTCTTATGCCCATGGCCAAAGCACCGTCTACCCTGTGTCTGTGAATTTATGTGATAACCATGAAAGCGCAGTCATGATTGGTGGCAGGGCAAGTATATATCACCAAAAATCTATTTCAGTGATGTACACCCCCCAACGCACTGGAAAACGGTGCCATGGGACTTAAATTTTGATTGTTCATGCAGTGAGTTGTGCCCCCTGCATTGCCCCACACCCCCCCTACTAAAGAATTCTTCACTCCGGGGGGGGTGCATGTAAGGGGGATGCAAAATCTGGAGAAAATTGGGGTCGGGCACACAAATGTAGGCATGCCCGGACCCAAACCCGGAACCCTTGCAGCTTTAGGCTGACAACCACCAACCACACTATGGGACCAGCTCAGCAGCCCACACCAGGCCAACCTCCCTCCCTCCCATCATGCTGGACCCCCCCCACACACGTACACATATAGTGATGTCCTGTCGCTATATGCGCCACCTCCCCATCCAGTCACCCTTCCTCAGCGGTAGCCCCTTCAACATACACCAGGATTGAGTTGCCATTATTGCAAGCACTCAATTGCTGATGCCCATGTCATGGGCTACCGTGTCTGTGACCATGAACACCCTCCAGTGCTGACCCAATGCAATGCTTGATATAATTTTCTGAGTGCTATATGTGTGGTGTGGTGGATCGAGGGTGCCGCATGTATCTTGTGTTGCATTAATGAGAGCTCTGCATTGGTGGTTGAAGTCTCATTGAGGTGTATATGCTACACCAGGTTTAATGGGTGATTAATGGTGTTGTTAAAGTGCTTTTTTAAAGTTTCCTTAAAAAAACACCTTTTCTGGCTGAATAACAAATACCTAATACCTGGACCCGAATAATGAATATTTGGGAAAAGGTATTCGCACAGCCCTACACTGCAGATGTCACTAGTGCAGCAGAACAACATTTTGAGAATGATAGATTTTGGTGCTTAACTACGTTCCACTATACACTATAATCATATTATGGGTTTCTAGCATTACTCTTTCTCTATAGAAAAAGGAACAACCCATGTATTACAATCTTAATAATAATATATATTTGAGTAAAAGTAGTTACAATTCTGTTATGCTGCAGATTATGTGTGGCTACAATTCCAGACAGCAAATGTTGTTTACAACAATTTGCTGTGTATACCTATTGCAGTATTTATTTTTATTTAACTCTTTCTACAATATTGAATTCTTTCTTCAGGGGTATCAGAAAATCTAGCAGCTAAGGGGGAAAGAGGAGATTTCTAGCAGGGACAGACCAACTGGCTGTGTTGCAAATTTACTATTTGGCTGTCCAGTCTCATGGTGGGACCCCTGCACAAGTTATGGGCTCTGGTGAGAAATACAAATCTCTCAGGACAGTTACTGGGATAGCTGAAGCAGAAAGCATCCCTTTCATGTTTCCTAGAGAAGTCATCACCTGCTATGCTAAACAGATCTTGGGACAAGAAACAGATGTTTTTCAGTGTCTCTGTATGTATCAAGCCTAAGAGTCAATTCAAAACAGCTTTTTTATGAGAACCCAGTTCTGTAGACAAAGGATTTTGAATCTATGCAAGAGTGACATACTGAATGATGTATCATGGTGGAGGATCAACTGGAGGACTTTTAGGTCTGACAGGGCCTGAAAGAGTCAGTCAGGCTTGAAAGTAGGAATAGTTGCCATCTAAGGGGTTGAGTCTGCCCAGATTCAAAGGGCCAGATTCCAGAAGGCCGAAGAAGGCTACAACTAGTGACATGCACCATCAGTTGCATCCAGAAGGATTCCAGAATAGAGTCTGCATCCCAGATGCATGTGTAACCCCAAGGTGGCGCTATCCCAAGGGTACTACTCCTGCCTGTTTGACTATGGACAGGCTGAGGGGCTTAGGTCCTATGGCGGGTGCCTCCACCCAGAGGTCAGGGTTTGTAATGGTTAGACTAGCTTGGTCACAGCCCTCTGGGACACTGAGACCCCCTTTTATTCCCTCTAGTGGCTCACACAGTACCCCAGAGTTACAGCCCCAATACCCCATGTATACACACTGTTCACTCATATAGATACCACTTACCCTCGAGACTGATTCTGCAGCATGTCTCTGAGGACCCCCTGTAAAATAAGGTTAAACAACATACAGCAAAACACAATACTGTTTCCATAAGTACTAACACCACAGACAGTATATAGTATAACAACAACAAATCTGATTTATTTAGGGTGCAGTAACACGGGAGGGGGAAATCAGGTTAATTGGTGGCATTAAATCACAGCACTGTGCACACATACAAGGTCTGAAAAGTCACACTCTGGGTACCCAGGTTGGGGGGGGCTAGCCAGGTCCATTGCCCGGGGTTGGCCGGCAGGTGCAGATGGATGGGGCCTTGTAGAAGAAAATATATGCACAACACCCAATTGTAATCCGGAGCCAGATGGCTCAGTCCATGAAGGAGGGAAACAACAAGAATTAGATGACACACTTGTGATTGAAAACAGACTTCAGGGGAATACCCTGATTTGTACTCACAATACCCAAGCTAAGGAATGGATAGTAGATGTTCTTCTGCATTTCCAGAACAACAGGGCACAGAGACAAGGTCCTTGTGACTGGACCCCACTGCAGTTGATAGCAAACATATTTAGTCCAAGCTAAGCTGGGGTTTGCTTCCAGCCTCAGCACACAGCATGGGAGACTGGAAATTGCAATTCCCCACAAGCAGTATGCACATTCATATATAAAAGGAAAGTACTATACCAGGCAGGCTGTTCTTCGATCCCGATCACAATTACTATAAAATACCTGGGAGCACACACAGCAGCTTCAGTTACTGACAGACCGAGCATGATTCAGCAATTTCACCAGTCTTCTACAGGCTGAGCCTGGTTTCCACTCTTCAGACTTCCTTCTTTCTCCTCACAATTGGATTCAGTCTGAACTGGCACTTGCAACGGCTGCAGGCCGAACCTCAGGGCCTCACACGCTCTTCCTGCATGAAACTATACACCGCAGAACACAGAGCTCCTTCTCTCTTCACTCTCACAACTGATCTGAGCTTTCCAGTCACAGAGCAGGACATTTCCTTTAGCTCCACACCATTCTGTTCTTTGGTTCAGCCGTCACTCACAATAAGACTCCCTCTGTTGGTGGAAAAAGGCGCCAAGGTCAAAACTACATTTTCCAGAGTCACTGCCCATACAATCCCCTTGTGGCTGGCTCAAAATTAAGAGTCCAAGTTATGATTCATCCACAGGTTCCATTTTAGAGCTCCCTTAACCCAATTGACCCAGCACAGCAGTTCATGATCAGTATGGCCATGAAACTGAAAAATTTTCAACGAACGTAGGGGTCAGACAGGGGTGTATTTTGGCCCCAATGCTATTCAATATATATATAAATTCAGTGTTGGATCACATTACAGACTCTGAATTTCATGCTCCCAAGGTAGGTGCTTGCAGGATAGAGAGCCTTACATATGTAGATGATTTGGTTCTACTTTCTACTTCAGCTTTGGGCCTGAAGAAGAAATTGATTAAGTTTGAATCACTCTGTACTGAATTTAGACTGAGGATCAATCATAGTAAAAGAAACGTGATGGTGTTTGGAAAACAAAGGAATGACATTATAAACTTTAAGACAGACGGAGGAAGCACAGATACGGTCAAGTATTATGACTACCTAGGAGTTTGATTTGCACATGACCTTTCCTGGACTAAACATCTGGACACTGTACAGATCAAAATGAGATCCTCAGGAAATGCCCTAAAGATCTTTAATAACAAAATGGGGAAATCATAAGTTAAAGGAATAATGAGGGTACTAAATGCCAAAATAAGAATGAGTATGCTATAGGCCTCAGAGGTATGGGGCTATGTAGAGACTGGAAGGCTACAAGTTATATTGAACAAATTGTATTGATATATTCTTATGTTACCACAAGAAACCCCAAAATGTATTCTGATGTTGGAATTAGGACAGTGAACTTTACTTTCCCTTAGGAGCAACAAATTTTATTTTTATTGAAACATTTTTCCCTATCAGCAAAAAGATATCCTAGAATGTGTCTAGAAGAAATTATTGGGATGGCTAGTTTGGGATATGTACACCCTGGTATACAGCTTATTAAAGATATCATAATGCCAGCTGGCTTTGGATACCTTTTATATAAAATTTATCTCAGACCCTTTACAGAAATTAAGCAGGAAGTTAAATTGATACTAGCTGACTTGGATAGGATTTTCCTCCTTTCACAACTTTCCACACTTAAACTACATGGATACTATACCCCTCCCCCACAAAACCGGAGCACCGGAGGTCGTGAGGGCTGAGACCGGATACCCTCTCCCACGAAAGTACCTTTCCCTTGCCAGGATGGAGCCTCACAGATCCCTGCCACTGTAACCTCTAAAAAGGCACAACTGGAACATCCAGGGAGGTCATAACGCGCACACAGTGCTACTCTCCCGCCGCGGATTGCTTCACCGGGCCCCTTCCCCACAAAACCGGAGCAGCGGAGGTCATGAGGGCTGAGACCAGATACCCTCCCCCATGAAAGTACCTTTCCCTCGCCAGGACAGAGCCTCGCAGATCCCTGCCACCGTAACCTCTAAAAAGGTACCTGTGAAGCAAGCGCCAGGCTTATGTGCCTGGGTGGACTGCATCTCATGCCTGCTCACTGTTTGTGTGCTGAGGCCTCGCTGGCGTTGTGTGCCGGCTCCCCACCACCCCCACCACCGCCCTTGGTGAGCATCTGCATTTGTAGAAGAAGTCACTTGAGCTGTAGAACCTATCAGCTCACTTTCCCATCTGCAGGTTATCACTTCTACCCACTAGAGGCCGCTCTAATTATCCTATTTCCTCTGTCCTACTACTGTAAATGTAAAACAACCCTGCTGCTTGCTGCTAGCTGCAGAAACCTCAAATCCCATCCTCCTTACTCCCCAGTGTACTGTAACACAGCAAAAATCTCTATAAAATGTCCCTCTGACTCTCAGGATCCATTGCACCCTGTAATAATTCTTTCAGAAAGTCCAAACCTCAAAAGGCCTAAGACGCCCCTCCCAATAATGCTGATGGCCCACCCACACGCCCTCACCTGCCATAATGTTCCTCCCCCAGCCTTGAGGGCCCCTTGCCCAGCACTCTACTGCTACGTGGGGGGGGATATTGAAACCAACCCTGGTTGTTTCTCTCCTAACTGCATGCTCAGTGACCCTACCACCCCCTACTGGGAAAACTCCAGGGGGCTCAGACTGGTGCACATGAACATCAGGAGCCTGAGTCACAAGATGACCTACCTCAAGGCCTGGACCCTACTCTACAAGCCCGACATCTTAGCTGTGACTGAGACGTAGCTGAAGCCCCACATCCTCCCTCATGAAGTCGAACTGTCAGGATATCAAACCATATGAAAAGACAGAGCTGGAAAAAAAGGGGGGTACTAATCTACCTTAAATCCTCCTTGAATGCCACTCTGATTGATCTCCAAGCATCGGATGGAACTCAGGCTGAGGTATTATTTCTCAAACTTCTCCTCTGAGGTACTAAGCCTCTCTATATCAGATGCACCTATCTCCCACCCCAAACTGCCACCCCCTCCCTCAAATCTCTCGCTAATGCCATCCTCAAGCTTCCCCTTGGGGAGAAAATCCTCCTAGGGGACTTCAACCTCAACTGGCTTGCACCTAACTCCTCCCGAATCAAGAACCTGATACTAGATGCATCACTCACCCAAGTGATTGACATGCCAACCAGGCACAACGCCAAAACTGGCAACCACTCACTTCTTGACTGGGCACTTACCACAAACCCCTCTCGGATACTGACTGCTGGGATCATGTCGGACTCCTTGAGTGACCACTGCCCTATCTACTGTATCTGGTCCAATAAACCCCACAGGCCGGCTGCCAGTGTGATTGTTGCAAGAAATTACAGCAGATTCGAACCAGCAGGCCTCTGCGCTGACCTCCTAAAGGCAGAATGGGGTCCCATTGTCTCCCTTTCCACTATAGACGCGGCCCTTGAATATTTTACCCAGACATTCCTGGGCATAGCTAACCAACATGTCCCCTGGAAAAAACTCAGGGTTCAGGAAAAGTGCCACAAATGGCTAAACCCTGAGCTAAAACACACCATGCGGCTCTGAGACAAGGCATGGGGGCTCTACAAATCTTCTGGCACCAATTCAGACTGGGAGAATTATCTGTGCCTGAGGAACAAGTGTAAACAAGCCACAAAACAGGCCAAATCAAAATACCTCAGGGACCTCCAAACAGGCAATCTAAGAGACCCAAAGAAATTCTGGGGCCATATAAACTCCCTCCTAAAAGGCAGCACACAGGAACATGGTGCCTCGGTCATAGCTGGGAACTCACTTACCGCTGACCCCTCCAAAGTGGCTGAAGCATTCTGCACATCCTTTACAAACCCCACCAGCTGCCCCCCAACAGTGCCAGGACCTCCCCCACTCACCCGCCCTGACACAGTGCTTCCTTGCCCATCATTCCACCTGAAACTAGTGGACCCCTGCATGGTACTACCACTACTCTGCAAAATCTCATCTACTGGGAATGACCAGCTAGAACCACGGCTACTGAGGGCTGCGGCACTGGCCATTGCATACCCCACTGCCCAACTCATTAACTGATCCCTCCTAGAAGGGATGGTCCCCAGTAAATGGAAAGTTGGCACCATTGTTCCAGTCCACAAAAAAGGAACTCGGGACAGGGTGGAGAACTATAGGCCCATCTCCCTGCTCTGCCCTCTGGGAAAAATCCAGGAAAGATTAGTCTATGATCAACTACAAGACTACCTGGAACAACACCTACTCCTCTCCAAAGTCCAGCATGGCTTTTGGAAAGGCCACGGCACGGACACTGCCCTAATCAGACTGACATCGGACATACTCAATGCCATGGACCAAGGCACCCCAATGGGTGCACTATTCATCAACCTCTCCAAGGCCTTTGACTTGGTCAATCATAATCTGCTCCTTGCTAAGGTTCAACGGCTTGGCATGGATCAGCTCTCACTCTCCTGGACCACAAGCTACCTGACAAACCGATCGCAAACAGTCTGCTGGCAGGGCGTCCAATCAAACCCAAAGCCTGTGATCTCTGGGGTACCCCAGGGCTCCATCCTAGGTCCCCTACTATTTTCACTATTTGTGAATGACATTGAAGAGGTTTATGCACCCTGCAACCTAATACTCTATGCAGATGGCACTGTAATCTACCACAGTGACCTCCAACCCTCAGTCATTGCAGCTGAACTTCAGGTTTGCCTTGCAAAACTTGAAACATGGTTCACTGCCAACCACCTAAAACTAAATGAGGAGAAAACAAAAGCAGTCCTTTTCGGGACCCGGTGACTGGACAATGACCATAGCGGTCTTCTCCAGATATCATCAGCCCAAGGAAAGTGTGTTGAGGTCACTGACCAGTTTAGGTATCTTGGGGTTATCCTTGACCAAGAGCTAACTTTCAAACCCCACATAGATGTCTTAACAAAATCCATCCACCTGAGGTTGGGCCTACTATACCGCCTCAGAAACTCCCTCTCTGGAGAAGCACATTGAGCCATTGCCAACTGCAACCTCCTCCCCTCATTGCTTTACAGCTCCCCACTACTACAGTCCCTCAAAGAGACTGAGCTAAACAAGCTTTCCACCCTCTACTGCCACATTGCTCACTTTGCAACCCACTCCTCCCCTAGGAGGCATCACTATGAGGCTCTCAAGGACCTTCACTGGCCAACACTCAGGCATAAATTATCCTTTTCCCCTGCCTGCCTTACCTACAAACTCCTCTCCATTCACCACCCACCTCACCTTAGAGACCTGCTCACCCCCAAAGTCTCCCTCTGTAACCTTCGGTCCGCTTCCAGTCGGCTCCTGAATATACCGAGCATCCATACCAATCAAGTAAACGCTCCTTCCAGTTCACTGCCCTACACCTCTGGAACTCGCTCCCCTCTTCCCTGCTTGACAAACCCTCCCTCTCCTCATTCAAGGCTGGTCTTAAAGTCTACCTCCTTGAACTGAGCCACTGTTGCTGCAACCGCTAGATAATACACCCTACCTCACCCCACCGAAATGACTACCGACAAAACTCTTTGCTCCCTATGGACTAGCTAACCTCTATAGACTGTTACCTCTGTAGGCACATATGCCTCACTGGCAATGTATGTACACTGCTCTGTTTTTTTCACTGAATGTGCTCCTACACCATCTTACAGTCCCCTTGCCTCCTGTACAAACTGTATATGTATTTTGAAGGCTGTGGGCTAATGTACCCCACTGACAATGCATGTACTCTGACTCTGTTACTTACTGTATGCTCTCTGTCACAGTCTTACTGTTACCAAGCCTCCTGTACAAACTGTATATGTGTGTTGAAGCTGCCTACTGTACCTAATGTAAAGTGGTTGGTGTACTCAACCCCGGGTCGCCCCTGAAAAAGGGATCTTTGGTCTCAGAGGGCTTACCTGGTTAACAAAATCTAAATAAATAAATTAATAAGACACTTAAGACTTCAGGCAGCTTTGAGATATATCTTGTACTACTAACATGTCCGAAATTAAGGAGAACTTACACAAGATTTAGGACTGAATGTTATACTGCTAAGTATATACAGTACAGATATAAGAATAAGGTTTCCTCTTCACTCTATTGTAATTGTGGATTGGAGCTTATGGACGACTTGAAACATGTCGTTCTTTTATGCCCTCTCTATGAAACATCCAGGAAAAAATGGTTGGGAGGGATAGTTGGTGGTCTCAGTCTTCCCCCTTCTGATCTGTTGGACTACTTGTTTAAAACTACGGATAAAAAAATTATTGAGCTTTTGGCAAAGTTCCTCTTATCAACACATTTGTAAAAGCATGGATAGGTGACAGGTGATATTTAGCACCATTTTATAAAATGTTAAATATACTTGTATTTATTGTTAATCTGTTTTTTAACATTGTACATGATATTTTCACGCTTAATTGTTTTAATTACTCATGTTTCGTATTGTGGTGTTAAAAATGTTATATTGTATATGGCTTTATGCCGATCAATAAAAATGTATTACTACACAGCCAGTATATAGTATAACAGCAACAAATCTGAGTTATTTAGGGGGTAGTAACACAGGATGGGAAAATCAGGTTAATTGGTATTAAATCACAGTACTGTGCACAGATACAGGGTATGAAAAGTCACACTCTGGGGACCCAGGTTGGGGGGGGGGCTAGCAAGGTCCATTGCCCGGGGTTGCCCGGCAGGTGCAGATGGATGGGGCCCTGTAGAAGAAAATATATGCACAACACTCAATTGTAATCCAGAGCCTGATGGCTCAGTCCATGAAGCAGGGAAACAACAAGAATTAGATGACACACTTGTGATTGAAAACAGACTGCAGGAGAATATCCTGATTTGTACTCACAATACCCAAGCTGAGGACCGGATGGCAGATATTCTTCTGGATTGCCAGAACAACAAGGCATGGAGACAAGGTCCTTGTGACTGGACCCCACTGCAGTTGATAGCAAACGTATTTAGTCCAAGCTAAGCTGGGGTTTGCTTCTAGCTCCAGCACACAGCACACAGCATGGGGGATTGGAAATAGCGATTCCCCACAAGCACTACGCACATTCATATGTAAAAGGAAAGTACTATACCAGACAGGCTGCTCCTTGATCCCGATCGCAATTACTGCAAAATACCGGGGGAGCATACACAGCAGCTTCAATTCCTTACAGGCCGAGTGTGATTCAGCAATTTCTCCAGTCTTCTACAGGGTGAGCCTGGTTTCCACTCTTCAGACTTCCTTCTCTCTCCTCACAGTCGGATTCAGTCTGAACTGGCACTTGCAACAGCTGCAGGCTGAACCTCAGGACCTCACACGCGCTTTCTGCGCAAAACTATACACCACAGAAGCACAGAGCTCCTTCTCTCTTCACTGTCACAACTGATCTGAACTTTCCAGTCACAGAGCAGGGCATTTCTTTAGCTCCACACCATTCTGTTGGTTGGTTCGGCTGTCACTCACATTAAGACTACCTCTGTTAGTGGAAAAAAGGCACCAAGGTCAAAACTACATTTCCCAGAGTCACTGCCCATACAATCCTCTTGTGGCTGGCTCAAAATTAAGAGTCCAAGTTCTGATTCGTCCACAGGCTCCATTTTAGGGCTCCCTTAACCCAATTGGCCCAGAACAGCAGTTCAGGACAAAAATGAAAGTGCTACACTGAAACAGTTTGTGCTAAAATAAAGACAGGTTAGACAAACTACATTTTCTCAGTCACTCTAAATGATTTCTGGTAAACAGTTATATCTTTCAACAAGGCTCCCTCTGCACATGTAGCGATGGCAGAAACAGAGCGAATTGGCAGCAGCTCGGGCAGGATTCAATCATTAAATACACAGTCCCCCTATACAAACTAATTAAGTCTGCAAGCAGTCAGTTCTTAAAGAGACAGTACGAGGAGGCTCAAATAGCACTCACTTGGAACCACATTTAAACAGCTCAGACACCGAACACTGCCCAGACTTGCAGCATTCAGGCAAGCTCCTGGAAGACCTTTTGGAACCCCCATTTGCAGGGGGGTAACACCCTTCCTGGCCTGGAAAAACTTGGCGTCCACGTCAAGTAAATACCCCCATAAATTTCAATACAACCATATACATTTACATCAATATCACATTAGGCTTATACATGCAATCATCATTCAACATATCAGCTTTCCAGAAACACATTTCTGAAACTTTTCAGTACATCACTTTTTTCACAGCATTATACACATATTGTACCATAACTCAGGTTATTACCTCCTGTACATGAAACCTGAAGAGAGCGGGCCCTTCTCTATCAGCTATCTTGGGGCTGGAAGGAGCAGTGGCACCATACCTAGAGGCAACACAAGTAACTTGGAGTTAGCACTAATGTTCAGTTTGGGCAATGAGCTTGGGGACACATACACTCCTTTATGGACAACATTGAGAGGCAAGTCCACAGGCCTTCCAGGGGAATCATAACTGAGGTGTACCACAGGCTTTACAGCTTGACCAGTCTTTCTAGGGGGAACTGTTACAGTCTCTGCACCCTGAGCCTCATTTTCAGCATTGTTCTCACTTGTCAGGGGAGTCTCCATTGTGGTAGAGAGGCCAGAACTTGGGGCACTTTCAGCTCCAGGAGTTAAAATCTCTGAGTCCACAACACTTGGCTCACATGGGGAGTTTTCTGACACTGACAGTGAATTATCAGGGCACTCAACAGACTCTTCTTGTTCTGGTATATCACCAGTCTGTCTCAGTCCATCATTTTCCTCCTCTGAAAACTCAAGCAGTTCAACCATACACAATGATTCCATATCATCTGACTTGATGCTTTGCACTTCACTTTCTGGGATCATTGGCTCCAAGGACAAAGCTGGGGGCTTAGACAGTCCAGAAGGCCCAGCTTCATCTCCAGGATTGACTAGGGGATTGCTTTAAAACAATTGACTCAGTTTGTAAGAAGGGTAGTATTCAAAGCCACACTCACTTTCCTCTGACATGGACTGACAGTCATGTTCAACTGGGACTTGTGGAGGGGAACACTTTAGCTCAGCTTCTGTAGGTGCAGGCTTTCTTGATTTTTGCTTAGCAGCAGCTCTAGTCACTGGTCCAGAGGGGGCATTTTCTGGGGGCTCAGTCTCAATCAAGATTTTTCCAATGTGCAGTAAATGATTTCTATGCTTTGTTTTCACATCTTTTGAATTATTCTCAGGCCATACTTTATACACAGGCAGATCATCTAGTTTGCCCACTACAATGTGAGGGAGATGGTGCCATCTGTCAGCAATCTTATGTTTGCCATGCAGTCCCAGATTTCTTAGTAATACCCGATTTCTCTCCTGGAGTTCCTGTGCTTTCACCTTTTTCTCATACCTTTCTTTGTTGGCTAGATTTCTGTAGGCAGCCATGGTTTGAGCCATTTGGTATGCATGATTTAGCTGGGCCTTTAACTTTTGCACATACTGTAAATAGTTGTCAGCTCAAACACCATCAGGAGAAACTCCAAAACATACATCTACCGGCAGTCAAACTTCTCTTCCAAACATCAGGCGGTAGAGGGAGAACCCAGTGGCATCACTTTTGGTGCAGTTGTAGGCATGTACCAGGGTGCTAATTTGTTGGCTCCATCTAGGCTTGTGCTTTGGGTGGAGGGTGCCTAGCATATCTAGCAAAGTGCAGTTGAAACGTTCAGGCTGCGGGTCCCCCTTGGGGTGGTAAGGGGTGGTTCTGGACTTTTGCACTCCCCACAGAGAAAGCACCTCTTGAACAGATGACTCTCAAAGTCTCTCCCTTGATCAGAATGGATTCTTTGTGGAGCCCCATAGTGAACAAAAAAGGTTTCTACAAGTACTTTTGCCACAGTGGATGCCTTCTGGTCCTTGTTGGGGAAAACTTGGGCATATCTCATAAAATGGTCAGTGACCACCGGCACATTACTAATATTTCTTTGATCTGACTCCAAATTCAGGAAATCAATACAGACCAGCTCCATGGGGGCACTGGTGGTGCTGTTAACAAGGGGGGCAGCCCTCTGGGGCAGGGCTTTCCTCTGTAAACAGCGACTACAAGTTTGAATGTGTTGCTCAACATCAGCCCCCATCTTAGGCCATAAGAATCTGGATCTCACCAAGTCAAGTGTTCTGTCTATACCAAAGTGCCCCATGTGGTTGTGTAAGGACCTCAATACTGAGTCTTGAAAGGCAGTGGGCAGTACTAGTTGTTGTTTGCCTATTTGTCCCCCTCTGTCTACTGTTTCTCTGTATAACAGTCTATTGATCAGTTTCAACTTAGGACCTTCCTTGTATAACAATGCAGTTCTCAAATCGGTGGAGCATAATTTGGACACATCTTTCCCTGCATAGACGGCTTCTAAAGCTGATTTGATCATGGGATCTCAGGACTGAGCCCTCTGACTACTGTCATTGTCCAGCTGAGGCAGTGCACCAATGTCTATTGCAGAAAAGTGGCAATAAGCAGCAGGTATACAATTCTCAGAGGGTCCCAAACAATCCACCATACAGTCCACTGCGACCGTGGACATTTGTTTCTCCCTGTCAAACTTCTGGCAGAGTGCTCGAATATCGGGTTCTGACAGTCTGATCCAGTCATTCTGGGGAACAGGCCTCTGTGAGAGAGCATCAGCATATATGTGGTTCAGACCTGCTCTGTATTCAACAGCATAGTGGTATGTAGGTAATGCAGAAAGCCACCTATGGCCAGTGGCATCCAACTTAGCTGAAGTCTACACATAGGTCAAAGGATTATTGTCAGTTTTTACTAGTATCTTAGCCCCATACAAGTACTCGTGGAACTGGTCAACAATGGCCCACTTCAAAGCTAGGAACTCTAACTTATGTACAGGATAGTTCTTTTCAGATGGGGTCAGACTTCCACTGGCAAAGGCCACTGGTCTCAGGCCATTCTCATGCTCTTGGTACAATACAGCCCCAAGCCTTGCAGGCTAGCATCAGTGTGCAAGACATAGGGCATCACTGGATCTGCATAGGCAAGGACAGGAGCATGGGTAAGTTGATATATAATCTCATGAAAAGCAGCTTCACACTCAGGTGTCCATCTGGCTCCAAATACTTCATTAGGATGGAAATACACACTGTCAGGCTCAGAAGAAACTGACCTCTTATATTTTTTGTTAGTAGGAGGGTAACCTTGAGTAAATTAAGTAAAGGATGAATCTCTCTTGAATAGTCCTTGATGAACCGGCGATAGTAACCACAGAATCCCAGGAAACCTTGCAGTTCTTTTAGATTGTGGGGCTGTGGCCAGGTGGTCAAGGCCTCAACTTTACTCTGGTCTGTTTCTATTCCCTCTGTGGATACTATGTGTCCCACACACTTTACACAGGTTTCGAAGAACTGACATTTATCGATGGATAGTTTAAGGCCAAAGTCTTCCATTTGGTCCAACACCTTGAACAATCTGCTCTCATGTTCCTCCAGTGAGCTGCCAAACACAATAATATCATCTAGGTATACCAGGCACTCTAACAAGTTCATTTTCTCCACTGCATGCTCCATCAGTCATTGAAAAGTGGCTAGAGCACCTGAAATCCCTTAAGGTATCCTCATGAATTCATAGAAACCAAGTGGACAGATAAAGGCTGTCTTTTCGTGGTCTTCTGGGGCCATCGGGATCTGGTAGTACCCACTCCAAAGATCCAACACTGAGAACCACTTACTACCATTCAGGCAGTCTAAGGCATCCTGAATGCGGGGCATTGTGTACTGATCAGGAATAGTCTGCCGGTTCAAGGTGTGATAATCCATGCACATCCTTACTGTCCCATTCTTTTTCCTCACTACCATGATAGGTGAAACATATGGGCTTCTGGATTCTTGTATTACACCAGCAGAAAGCATCTCTTGCAGATGCCATCTCATATCATCCATGTCAGCAGGTGCCAGGTGTCGAGACCTCTCCCGAAATGGCCTTTTATCATGCAGCCAGATATGGTGCTCAGCTCCTTGCAGGCATCCTACGTCCCATTCCTTTAAAGAAAACACCTGGTCTCTCTGGGCAAGCTTCTCACTGACCCTCACTTTCCATTCAGCTGACAATGGGGAGTCACTGAAATCAAACAAGTCAGGCATTACTCTGTCATTCTTCCCCGAACTCTTGCTACTGGGTAGCACTGCAGTGTCTGCACAATGCACATTAGCCAGGGTGCAACCTCTATTTACTCAAATCTCTCTGTCAGACACATTATGAACTTGAACCATTACCCCTCTGGGATAAGCATGGGCTCTAGTAGGCAAAATACTAGGCTTGACCAGCAGTCCCTCCAGCAATTTTCCATCGCCTGGTGCATCCAACATTAATATTTTATTCTTGACATCCTTTCTGATACGGACCTCTCCCTGTAAGGTACACTGGGCATTTGGTGCCAGGATCAGAGACTCAGTATCCTTTTTCCAGACAACTCCAATTGGTTCCTCTGGTTCCACTTTGTCAGCATCTCTCTGGGCATCGTAGGCCTCCCTGATCTAGGCCAGAATTCTAAGAGCTCTACCAGTCCCGGGCCCCTGTTTTTCATAACACAACTGTTCCAGCCATCCAAACATATGTGCATTAGTCGCAATTAGTAGAGGAACCCTACAGTCCGGTAGGGGGACACACTAAGGCCAGGGTCTCTATTTGTTCGGCCACTCCAGCCACGGAAGTGGGAAAAGTCAGCCAAATTCAGATATATCCAGAGTAGGTGTAGGCCTTCTCACTTAACCCCCAGACATGCAGCCCCTCCAACGGTTGTAAGGGTACATCAGACAAATGTTTCTGATACCAGTCTTGGAACATAATTGTCACTTGGGAGCCACTGTTTAATACAGCTCTTGTAGACACTCCATTCACCTTTACAGTGGTCTCCATGGAGGGACCCACTATTCTGGACCAGTCTGGAGAGGCGGTAGCAGGGGCCTGGGCAACTGACCTTGCCACAAAGGGACATGAGTTAGCATTTTTGGAGCCCACACTGGGATCAGTTCATGCACCTCTTAACCACTGATTTGTTCTCCAAAGCTCTTCTTGTAGCCTATATGCAACTTTGTCTGTGTCTTTTGGGGACCGACATTCTCTCTTCATGTGCCCATCATTCCTACAATTATAGCAAAATATACTTTCTGGAGCGTGAGCTGGCCCAGGCATCACACTGGGAGCCAGGGCGGGAGCACTACTAACTGGAAACCTTGGTGCCATCTCTGTCCGCGCCGTGATAAGCATTTGGAGACATCTCGTCAATTTCCCCACTTCCATGGTCAAGACATCGAGTTTTGAGCTGCTGTCAGCAGCAGATGCATGGGTGGGTACCCCCACCCCCACAGCAGATGCAGTCGGATGAGGGTCAGGCCTGTATTTTCAGGAGCGGCCTTCATAAAGAGACTGTTTTTTCATTTCCCTGAACTCTCTCAGCAGTTCACCCCATGGTGGCACACCCTCATTGGTCCCCACTTCACAAGGACCTTCTGATGCTGTGATCACTTGGGCTGTACTTACACCAGAATCAAAATCACCCTCCTCATCTTCAACCTCCCAAAGTTCTTTTATTAAGTCACAATAGTCCGGTGGGTTACCCTTTCTGTCTGGGAGCCTTAATTGAAGGAGCTGCAATTTAGAATGCTTTGTATGTTGTAGTAGGTGCTCCAACCTTACATGGTTTAAGTCACTGGCGGCCACCCCACCTTTTCGGTAAGCCTTCTGCAGAGCTCTTTCCAGATGAGTAACATATGCAGAAAAACTCTCCCCTGGCCACTGTTTTGTACCTTGAAATTTCCACATCAAGCTCTCCCCTGACTGAATGCTCCCCAAATTGTCTTCAAGTGCAGATAGGTACTTCTGGGCAGATGCATCAGGATTTGTGGACCTCAAAAATGTAATGGCCTCTAGGGCAGGACCTCTCAGACTTTCTATGATTCTTTTTCATTTCTCAGCCTCCACACACTGCCATTCAGGTATCGGGGGGCAACACAATCTATACAGGTGTCTCAATCATCCTCCCCCTGGGGGTGGGAGGGTGCCAGAGAAGATCCTCAACCTTCGGTGAGCATCGTGACTAATGGCAGGTGCAGAAATAGGAGCCTGCATTGGTTCAGCCACAGAAAGAAAGGCAATAACAGGTGCTGGAGCAGGAGGGGGTGTTGGGGAGGAACACCCCCAGGTGGCAGAAATAACTTCTTTAAGTCCTCCACAGTTTTCCCTTCCTCCAGCAACAACTTAGCAAATTTCTCCTCAAAATTTTCAGATAGTGGGAGTGGCTCATTTCCCCCCTGGGTCTTTTCTGTCCTTAGTTATCACTCTCCAGGCAGTGAGGGCTCCCTCTTGGGTAATAGTCTGTGGCACTTTGGAGCTATGTATGGGGTCCTTATACTCTACTAGGGCCATGAAAGTGTGGGCGAGCAGATCAGCATGTCGACCCACCACAACAGGGTTTTGTAAACCTTCCAACTTGGAATGTACTCCCTGTACAGTGTCCGTATTGATACCCAAGGGGATGTCCAGGATAAGCATAGCATTTTGGGGGTCGATCTCCTCCCCAGTACACCACTCCACCAACCGGTGCACAGCCACTTCTGTCAGGGTACCCATTTATTTTTTTTAACAGTGATTTGTAAATTTGGCCACTGGAGGACACAAAATCCCAGTGGTGAGCCTCCAAGATGTAACCCCTAGGTGGTGCTATCCCAGGGGCTACTACCCCTGCCTGTTTGACTACGGACAGGTTGAGGGGCCTAGGTCCTATGGCAGGTGCCTCCACCCAGAGGTCAGGGTTTGTAGTGGTTAAACTAGCTTGGTCACAGCCCTCTGGGACACTAAGACCCCCTTTCATTCCTCTAGTGGCTCACACAGTACCCCAGAGTTACAGCCCCAATACCCCACGTATACACACTGTTCATTCATATGGATACCACTTACCCTCGAGACTGATTCTGCAGCACATCTCTGAGGACCCCCTGTAAAATAAGGTTAAACAACATACACAGCAAAACACAATACTGTTTCCATAAGTACCAACACCACAGACAGTATATAGTAAAACAACAACAAATCTGATTTATTTAGGGTGCAGTAACACGGGAGGGGGAAATCAGGTTAATTGGTGGCATTAAATCACAGTACTGTGCACACATACAGGGTCTGAAAAGTCACAATCTGAGTACCCAGGGTGGGGGGGGCTAGCCATGTCCGTTGCCTGGGGTTGACCGGCAGGTGCAGATGGATGGGGCCCTGTAGAAGAAAATATATGCACAACACCCAATTGTAATCTGGAGCTGGGTGGCTCAGTCCATGAAGCAGGGAAACAACAAGAATTAGATGACACACTTGTGATTGAAAACAGCCTTCAGGGGAATACCCTGATTTTGTACTCACAATACCCAAGCTGAGGACCAGATGGTAGATATTATTCTGGATTGCCAGAACAACAGGGCATGGAGACAAGGTCCTTGTGACTGGACCCCACTACAGTAGATAGCAAACGTATTTAGTCCAAGCTAAGCTGGGGTTTGCTTCCAGCTTCAGCACACGGCACACAGCACGGGGGATTGGAAACAGCAATTCCCCACAAGCACTATGCACATTCATATGTAAAAGGAAAGTACTATACCAGACAGGCTGCTCCTGGATCCCAATTGTAATTACTGCAAAATACCCAGCAGCACACACAGCAGTTTCAGTTCCTGACGACCGAGTGTGATTCAGCAATTTCTCCAGTCTTCTACAGGCTGAGCCTGGTTTCCACTCTTCAGACTTCCTTCTTTCTCCTCACAATTGGATTCAGTCTGAACTGGCACTTGCAATGGCTGCAGGCAGAACCTCAGGGCCTCACACGCACTTCCTGCATGAAACTATACACCGCAGAAGCACAGAGCTCCTTCTCTCTTCACTGTTACAACTGATCTTAGCTTTCCAGTCACAGAGCAGGGCATTTTCTTTAGCTCCACACCATTCTGTTGGTTGGTCCAGCTGTCACTCACAATGACTCCCTCTGTTGGTGGAAAAAGGCACCAAGGTCAAAACTACATTTTCCAGAGTCACTGCCCATACAATCCCCTTGTGGCTGGCTCAAAATTGAGTCCAAGTTCTGATTCATCCACAGGCTCCATTTTAGGGCTTCCTTAACCCAATTGGCCCAGCACAGCAGTTCAGGACAAAAATGAAAGAGCTACACTGAAAGAGTTTATGCTAAAATAAAGACAAGTTAGACAAACTACATTTTCTCAGTCACTCTAAATGATTTCTGGTAAACCGTTATATCTTTCAACAAGGCTCCGTCTGCACATGTAGCAACAGCAGAAACAGAGCGAATTGGCAGCAGCTCGGGTGGGATTTGAGCATTAAATACACAGTCCCCCCATACAAACTAATTAATTCTGCAAGTAGACAGCTTTTAAAGAGACAGTACGTGGAGGCTCAAATTGCACTCACTTGGAACCACATTTAAAGAGCTCAGACACTGAACACCACCCAGACTTGGAGCATTCAGGCAAGCTCCTGGAAGACCTTTTGGAACCCCATTTGCAGGGGGGTTACACCTGTAACTGTACCAAAGTTACTTGCTGCATGCTTAGCAATATGATTCAAGTGTGCCATGTTGCAACCCGCAGTTTGCATCCACGCCAGCTGCAACAACGCCATAAATGATATTCCAGAAAATGCAGAGATGGCACTTGTGTCAAGTATAGGACATATCTGTTAGACCATGGAGGAGGTGGTCTAAATCAACCCTATAAACAGAGACAGGCCAGGCAGCTGGGGAGGATCACATGACTGAGAAGTCAGTGGTGAAGCAGATACAGAAGTGGCAACTGGGGTTAATGCAAAGAAGTGCAAGATTATGCACATAGGAAAGAGAAACTCTGAAGCCACCTATAGGCTGGGAGAGGAGTTGCTGGCAGTCACAAGGGAAGAAAGAGACTTGGGCGTTATCGTCACCGATGACCTGAAATCATCCAAGCAGATCACTAAAGCAGTAGGTAAGGCTAGGGGGATGTTAGGGTGTATTAGTAGGGGTATCAGAGGTTGGAAGAGGGAGGTAATAATCCCTCTTTACAAGGCACTGGTTAGGCCCCATCTGGAGTACTGCATGCAGTACTGGAGGCCACACCTTCACAAGGACATTAACCAAATTGAGGCAGTCCATAGAAGGGCAACCAAGATGGTGCAAGGACTGCATCAGAAAACATATGAGGACAGATTAACGGAGCTCAATATGTATACCCTAGAGCAAAGGAGGGAGCGAGGTGATATGATCAAAACATTCAAACACCTTAAGGGCATTAACACGGTGAAAGATTCTAACATGTTTCAATATAAGAAAAATAGCAGGACAAGAGGACACAGCATGAGATTAGAGGGACGCCAATTAAGGGGTTAATGTGAGGAAGTTCTTTTTCACAGAAAGGGTGGTGGATGCATGGAACGGCCTACCTCAGGAAGTGGTGGATATGAATACAGTGCAGGGCTTCAAACAGGCATGGGATAGGCATAAGAGAGCAATAGAGATGAGTATGAATAGATAGGCCATTGACAGAGCAAAGGTCAATGGTAGAAAAAGAAATGGACAGACTGGATGGGCCTTGCGGTCCTTATCTGCTATCAGCTTCTATGTTTCTAGAAGCAGCACAGTGTGGATGACAGTGAAATGCCTGGGATACCCTCATTTCTCACCTTCAGACTGGCATTGCAGAGAGGTCACTGGCATGCATGACAACAGGTCCTGCAGGCAGCTCAAAACCCCCAGTAGGGGAGGGATGTGCTACATGGGAGACGGAACCCTGGAAGGGTGTATAGGCAGCAGATATCATTCCAGGACCTCTCAGAGGAGCAGTACCTGGCATGATACTGCCTGCCATGCAATGCCCTACAGGAGCTCTGCAATGAGCTCAGGGAGGATCTGCAGAGCAGAACCAGTAGTGGGCAGCCGATTCCAGTGGAAGTGAAGGTGACTGCACAACTATGCTTCCAGACAATGGGAACATTCCAGACCTCCATTGGAGACACTTTGTGCATCTCCCAGTCTGCAAGGTCAAAATGTCCTGAAGCAGTTCCTGGAGGCCCTGCTCCAATGAGCACACCAGTGCATCCACTTCCCAATGGATGCTCAGGAGCAGAATGCAGTGCAGCAGGGATTTTATGGCATTGAGCAGTTTCTCCATGTTCTGTGGACTGTAGACTGCACACATGTGGCAATAAGTGCACCATCTGCTAATGCAGATGTGTACATCAACAGGAAGGGGTATCACTCCATGAATGTGCAAGTCATCTAAGACAGCCATTGTTGAATCCTGGATGTGGTGGCCAAGTATCCTGGAGCATCAAATGATTCCTTCATACTGAGGCAAAGTGGCATTTAGGAGGAATTTGCTAGTGAAGTACTGCAAGGTGGATGGCTGCTTGGTATGTTGACGTGCAGGCATGGCAGGTATGTGATACCATCATGACAGCTCTGTTTTTGTGTAACCCCCCTCCCAATGGGGGCATTGAGTGGAACACAGAGGCAGTTGTGGAACTGGAACAATGGTTGTTCATATACGTATGTGGGATGGTACAGTTCTGACATGAAGGAGGCCCAACTGCAGCACTGATAGGTAGCACGTGGGGAGTATGGAGCTGCATGGCAATGCATGATGGGAACCACATTACTGTGGGGATAGAACTGGCCACAAACGTGGTGGGAACTAGTCCCTGAAAAAGCAGTGAGCACAAGGGGTAATTGTGTACCATCTTCCTCGCAGGAGACAGTGGGTACCCACAACTGCCATGATTAATAACCCCATTGTAGAACCCGTAGACAGCAGTGGCGCTGAGACACAACCAGGCGCATGCGACAACCAAGTCTTTCATTGAGAGAACATTTGGACTCCTGAAGGTAAAATTCCAATCCCTGGACAGCTCAGGAGGGTCCCTACAGTATAACCCAGAGATGGTGTGCAAGATCATAGTAGCCTGTTGCATCCTGCACAGCCTTGCCAGAGCACACAAGGCAATGGAGTCCCACCTGCCAGATGAAACCCCTCAAGAGGAACAGGATAAGGAGAAGGAGAAGGAGGATGATGAAGGGGAGCAGATGATGTTGTATCCAGGCCCTGCAGCAACTGGATAACAAGTGAGGGGATCAGCTGATTGAGACACAATTCACATAATGACACACACCTGACAAGGAGCAACAGGCATGACATCAGCAGGTATGTACCCAAGTGGCACAGCAGATAATAATCTGCCACCTGGGGTGGGCATGTGGGACTGGTCATGCATCCCAGTAGGTGGTGTGCACTTCCATGTGGTCACCCTAGGCCAGGCCATGACATGGAACACCTGTTAGCACCTGAAGGCATGGCAGTGGACCGTACATGGAGAATGCATAAGAGGGGTGGGTGGGGCAGATGTAATGCAAGGGGGGACATTGATGGAAGGGTTCACAAGGTACAGTACCAGGAATGTGTACTGTGTCGCATGCTAGACCTGCGTGTCCCCAAAGAGTGTAACATGTCCCCTGTGGGAGGATGTCATGGGATGTAGAGGGCATATACTGTCTGAGCATGTGTGTGTGCAACACAGGGTGATGGGTTGTGGTGTGGTTCAGGTGCAGACTATGTGGCATACCACTGAGGGCCACAGAAATGGTACACCAGCAGGTGAACTCTGGCCAAATGAGTGGACACCTGACCCAGGTCATCGTACAGCTGTGTGCGGGTGACGTATTACCAGGGCAGCATGTTGACACACAATGGGCCTTCCCAGGGCCATATGGTGCTGGACATGTTTTGTGTAGTCAGGGTGGACATAATAGTGCAGATGACATACACATGTGATGGGGAACCTGTCTCAAGGAAGCCCAATAGTGTATATGGAAATCTGCACGTGCCAGGTGACAGTAGCCACAGGTGGAAATCCAAAATGCGAACTGCAACTGTAAATGTCTGTTGTTCACCTGGGGGGGGAGTTAATGTATATTTCAATAATAAGGGTAACAGTGACAGTGCCAAGATGGATCATGTTTAGGATGTCTACACCTAGATAACCCCCTCCTTGACATTCTGAGCTATTGTACTTTGTGGATGTGACCTACCTGTCCAGCTGTCCCCTATGCACAATGGTGCAGTCACAAGTGTGTGTTGATGGTAATGCCAGGGCATAGGGATAAAAGTGCAGTCACAGCAGTTGGAGATGGACCTACCACGTTATGTGTCTGGGTAGTATCCCTTCATTCATTGCTGCAACTAAGGTGCCAATGTGACCTAATAGCAGGTTTACATTAGCATATACTGCATATCAGTCCAACAGGGCAGTAATGGTCACACAGGTATGTTAACCAAAACCATAGTCATAATGCACTGTACTGTTGGTATGTCAACACTGTGTACAACATATACATGTGTTTGCTACATATGAACCTGATGTCATGGTATATTCATGTATTGGACTGTCTTAATCTTCTGGGAGGATGAGGGTGATATCACTTGTCCACACCCCTCCTGTCCCTTTCACCCCCTTGATCCTCCTGACCTCACACACATGGTAGACCTGTGTATGTCTCAAATGCCTATTGATCCCACCCACCAAACCCAGCAGGCTATAGTAGTACATATCGCTACCACACACCTCATTGAACATGCACCCACAGCAATAGCATAGCAATATAATTCGCAACATAGCATGCACCTTTCTGATGCAGTTGAGACATATTCCGGTGCTGAAAGTGACACAATTTGTGGATGACATCATAGCTGCATGAACTGTGTCACACAGGTGCAGTAGCTCGTGGTCACCAAAAGACACGTGTACCTGCACAGGGAGGGCTGTAACTTGTACGAGGGAGGGGCACAGTGCACAAAAGGTGCAAATAAACAGTTGTAGAACACCCAGTGAGGCACAACCAGTGACCTAGGGGAGTTCTTGCAATATACAGAGCAACATGTCAGGCAGGTAGGTCAGGCCACATGGGCATGCCTCTAACTTTTCAGATGAGGAGACAGCACTCCTCTTTAGTTGTGTGAGCCAGTAGGGCCATATCATCATACCCCTAGTGTGTAGGCTACACAAACAGGCAGAGAGGGACAAAGTGTGGTGAATGATCACAGAGAAACTGCACCAGGTGTCAGGGGTGCAGAGAACAATCCGCCAGGTGAGGCACAACATGAAAGACCTTTCACTGAGGAAACTTGACACTCTGAAGAGCCTGCAGACCATTGCAAGCAGACTGACACTGCAATTCAGGGTGGACATCGCTGTGCGCAAGGTAAGGGCAGAGAACAGCCCCTCATACCATATACCACTGCTGTCCACCCATATTGGCAGACTGGCACTGATGTACTTTTCTATTTCTGTCCCCTGTCCAGATGCACCACTGAGGCAGATGAAGGATGTGGGACTGCTAGAAGTGCTGGTCGAGAGCAAGGTAGGTACGATGTCATGCACACTTACATAGGTCAAGCATGTGCCAGGGTTGGAGTGACACACATGTGCCACGTGGGACATCTCAAATATGCCTGGATCTGCCATGCCATGATCATTTGGGAGGCAAATGCATGACATGGCGGACACACCTACAGGATGCTGCCATGTCACATGTGTCTACACCCATGGCACTGGCCCTGGTATCATGCACACAGTGGTGCCAGGGTGTCAGGCATGCTGACATGCACTGTTGCCAGTGATGGCTCCACAGGTCAGTCCCACCATCCAACATTATGCCAATGTGTCACGTTCTGTCAAATGACAGGTGACATGGCGTAGCTAACGCGTGTGTGATGTGGCCACTGTGTACACATGCTGTGTGCACTGTCACATGGCAAATGTCGCATGTCAGGACATGTACAGGGGAAACCTGAGGGACACGTGTAGTGCCACGACACTGGGTGTGACCAGTGCAATGCAATGCTACAGTGCTGCAGGGGTGTGCGGCATGACCATCCTGGCAGGTAATGCACCCCCTGTGACACACTGGCATACACACTGACAGTGGTTGCTGTGGCTGTGGGTGAGCCTCCAGTGGGAAGTGAGCTATGCTGTTGTACATCATCCCCTAGGCTACACACATGCTGCAGCCCATAGGGTGACACGGAAGACCACATGGCCTGTGACGTGCAGGGGGTGGATACAATGAAGCATGGTGCAGGACAGGCACAGAAGCACACCATACCACTGCAATGAGTGGATTTCAGTCTACCACTGTTGAGGAGTGTTGGCCCACACACATACCCTGCTGTGGGGATCCTGCATTCATGGTGGTAGTGTGCCATGGACATGGACACACCACCATGTGCTCCTATGTGAGATGTACATGTCTGCATAGAGTGTGGTGGCGGTTGCCACTGTGCACAGGGATGTGGGATACTGTTGCCTATGAAACCAATGTTGTACAGCTGAACAAGTGTACAGTTCAATCATACACAGAGTGGCCAGTCCATTTGGGCCCCTGACAGGGCCCACATAGGCTGTTAACCCACACAGGACCAACACCTCTCCAAAGTATGGTGTGGTATGGGCACTGTGGTGGACACATACCACCCACATGGTGTTGGACATGCTCCTGCATCATAGTGGTCTAATGTGTTGTCAGAGGGCACAGGGCACATGTGCATGCCATCTGGAGATGAAGGACTGGATACATGGTCCATATTGGACCTGTGGTTGCTTATGGCACCTTGTGAGACAACACAGATAGGCCAGGGGGGTTTGCACCCTGTGATGTGCAGCTAGGGGGATGGGTTGTCCACTCAAGGCTACAAATCCAGTAATATGTGGGAGGGGCCAGCACCAGACCCATAGGTTGCATGTATCCCCCTTGGTATGCAGGTGGCATGGCAGAAGATATATGGGATGTCCATTGTGCTTTGTGTACAGAGATGTTGCCGTTGCAGTACTGTATGTGGATGCGTGCAGCCATGGTGTCCCATGACACCGACAGGGCTCTGCATGTAGTGGTGACCATCCCTGTACAGCAGGTGAGTGGCCCACTGCAGTGTGGGCTATTAAATGGCACACATAGGCCCAGGTCATTAGATTCACTGCCACGTGCTCCAGTGCTGCACAGCCACACCAACAGTCATGGCACACAGCCATGTTGGCATGGCATGTGGGGGGTGGCACCCTGACTCACCACATGGGTGCACATGCTGGGAACATCCTGACCACAGCCATGGACACTGCAGACAAGCCATGTGTCACCTGTTGGACCATGTGTAGCAATGTCATGTCACCTCATGCTGTGCAGTACAGAACAGTTGAGGGAGTGCCGGTACACGACGGACACTGTCAGGAGTCACCTTATGCAATCAAGCTACACATGTGTTGATGGAAGGAACATGTTCCATGGGAAAATGTCTCCAAATGGGCCACATGTCTGATTCCATAGGTCACGCAGGACCCTGCAGGAGAGCACCATCCATTTGCACACCCAAGCAACGTGTACTGGAGAAGTCTATGTGGTGCCTCAAGCAGAGGAAGGCAAGTCTGTACAGGGAAAGGACCCACCACAGATAGACAGAGGCTGCAGCAACAGGGACAGCAGCAGCACCTACCCAGGACCATGGTAGTGCTATCGACTTGGGGCAGGGCAATGAACATGGACATGGCTCTGACGAAGGCTCAGACGCTGTTGATCAGCAAAATGTGGGGTCCCAAGAAGGGGACCATGTTGACTGCAGTATAGACCCAACTGAAAGTAGGGAGGACACAGATGTGTATGCACCTGTGAAAGAGGCATAGGACACTGACATGTGGGAGGGTGCACCTGTGGCACATGGCAGGAACACTGCAGGGGGGAAAGAGGGTGGTGGTGCTACTGCAATTGTGTGCAACTGCCCAGGCCATGGCCATGTGGATGTGCTTGCAGACAATATTGTTGCCAGACTTAACAGCCTCAGCAATGACATGCAGAGGGTGCAGGGCTCCATCAACACACTGAAGGATGCAATAGCCTCCTGGCATTGCTGATGTGTTCCAGTCTGGTCTGACTGATGTGGGTCTGTTGTCCACAGGGACTGTTTACATACTGCAGTTGCTGTAGATTGTGCATGTTTTGGTTAGCTGCCATTCAACTGGTCCCCTTGTTACAAAACCCCTTTTACCTCTCATCCCTGCACATATGCCCAATAACCTATTAGTGCCTATGTCTTATGTGTTTCTGATGTGTGGCAAAGTTTTGTTTCCTGCTGTGTTGGCTGTGTTTGTTGTTGTTATTGTCATGTGCATGAATAAATCACATTTGTTTGCAACATTTCCAGCCTCCTGTGTCATGCATGTGTTCCTTGTGTACCTCTTAGGTGTACTGTTGTGGGCTGTCATGCACGTATACAGAATAACACAGTATGGTGTCTGTCAGACATGTGACGTCCTGCACAGAATGCATCATGGTACTGCAGATGTGGGTACTGTATGGTGCTGCAGCCACTGTGTCCCCCATTCACCCCTCCCCCCATCATGCACTGGTGTGCCCAGGCCTCATCCATGTAAGTGTGCCTCCCCAGTGGATGTATCATTGATGTGGTTAGCACAGGCCTACCAGTACAACCTGGATGTGGGGTTGGGGATGTGTGGGCCATGGCTACCATACCTACTGTCTCTGTGTCTGCAAAGGGTGACAGCCTTGACTAACATGCTGTCAACACCACACAGTGTTGGCTTCTGTGGTGGTCATGCTGTCTGCCTGCTAACACATGATGGACTTGGTACTGATCCTGAGTTATGGCATCCACGCACATGCACAACACGGTTGAGAAGATCTTGGTGTATGTTGCTGTGTGCATGCCTGTGGCCTATCCTGTTGCTGCATGCCATACTTTTGTGGTATACTGGGGCCATGTTGCTTGACCTGGGGCATGCATGCATCACCATGGAACCATCCCTGACTCTAATATCATACAGTCACCAGCACCTGTCTGTGTCACCCCAGTTGGTCCCCCTCCCATGTGTACTGTGCATGGCCCTAGCCTTCCCTGGCCACTGTGGGTCACTATGGTATGGCACCTCCACCTACATGCCACCATCACAGACACTCTTAGGCACCTGTGGACCCTGCTGTTGCTGGTGGCCCTCCTTGCCCATGGGACCCCCACATTCACAGATGGTGTACTATGGTGGGTGTGCCTGTTCATCTTTCCCGTATGCATGTCATCTGGCTGCAGGTCACACAACAAAACAGGGTGGCAGTAGGTTGACTGTGGGCAATGTATGCCATGACATCAGATCCAGCAGCATGGACTCAATGCTCAGAGGCAGTTGCACAGTGATGCAATGGCTGAGCAGACCTGCCACCCCAACCCCAGTAACCGACAGATGTCATTGGGTGTATAGGACTTGACATCTACATGTGTGCTACATTCCATGGGGGTGATGGGCATGGCTGATATGGGTTGTGTGGTGTGCCCACCAACATGCCTGTGTCACCTTACAGACACTTACAGCCATCTCATGGTGCACTGCATATGCTTGCTATCAGGACTGAGAAGTCACTGTATAGCATTGACTGTGGGGTCTGGCCAGGCTGTGTGGGGTGGCAGGATCCTATGCCATACTGCATCCCACTGTGTGCATCCACACCTGTATGGACAGGCCTTATCACCACCCCACTACCTGTTGCCCATAAGTGTTCCCCACTGCTTGATATTACACAGTCATCACTGGTTTTGGTGTATGACAATGGTGTTATTAACAACACAGCATGTTCCAAAGTATGTCCCCCTCCCAGCATGTGCACATTACCCCTCCACACATACCCTCTGTGTAACACATGTGTACCCCCACCCACACATGTGCATAACACATGGCATTGCCCAGCACCAGTTGTCATATCTGCAATCCCCACACTACCCTCTCACCACCCTCACCCCTTGCATGCCAACATCCTATTTGCACTGCCCACTGTGCATCACCCCAGTGTGCCCTGGCATCACCGCTGACACATGGCCCTCATGATGTGCCAGTGTCCACCGGCAAGGCATTATGTGTCACACCTATTTCCCTGCCTCTGCATGCTGCCTTCAGCATGTCCAGCCACTTCTTGCCAGCAAACCACTGACTGTCTTGCTGACTGCCTTTGTGACCTATAGGGCACTGCACCTGTATCACTTCCAGTCCCTTCTCTATGGCCAATGTGTGGGCCTCATGCTGGCCTTTGTCCTCGGCACTACCCTGGAACACCCACACCTGGGGACATCACTGTCACACCCTCCCATTCCCCACCAGCCATCATGGTCATAACTGCTGTGTCAGTCTGTGTCACAGGCTGGCTGTGTGCATCCACAACAACCACGCTGCTTACAGACACCATGCTTGCTGCTGCCTGGTGCCTGTGGATCAGTCTGTATAGTTCCTCATGGGTTCTGGCCCAGTGGCCACTACACTCTGACCCATTATGCTGCACAACATTGCCTGATGGTTCAGGGATGTTGTGTGGCACTGCACTGTCTGTCCATGTGGCTCTGTGCATGTTGCATCCTCTAGGTGGACACCAATGCTGGCAACCTGTGTGTTGCCAGGAATGCTGCCATGTGGGTCCTGCAACACATGCCACATCTCCATTCCACATGTTCCATTGCTTGCTATGGTCATGGCCCAGTGACAGTGGTCCCACTTTTCCTATAAGGTGCACTGCGTGTAATGACATTCTGTTCAGCTGCAGCCATGTGAACAGTGTGTGGCATGTGGTGTGCTGTGTCCATGACTTTGCCAGCCTTGTCAGTCCTACCCCTTGTGTGCTGCATGTCCTGCAAGGCACTGCCTGTAGGCTCACAGGCATGACCCCATACCCCTGTAGGATGGCACTGGGCAGCTGTGTGTAGCCCAATGCTCTGTGTTTGGACATGACTCATGGACAGTTGTGTGAATGTACCATCTGACTGTCCTTCATCCTGCAGTGTCTGCACTGTGTATGCACTGCTCTGCTGATCTATGTTCCTTCGTGGTACATTCCTGTGTGCAGCACTCACAATGGTACCTGCACCATGTACAATTTTCCATGCACCCTGTATGTAGGAGCCATACTGCCTGACCCATGCAGGGTCTCCATCGAGCTGTCAACAGTCTTTTTAGCAGTGTGTCTCCCCATGACTTCCCTGCCACTCCGCATAACCATCTGCACCCCTATGTCCTGTGTCCCTGCTGTACATTGCAGCAGGGCAGCCAAGCATTCCAGTATGATGCCTGCTTCTGTTCTGCAGCCTTCATAGCATCCAGGGCTGCAGTCAGCCAGCCATCATGTGTGACCGGTTGCTGCAGGACCCAGGAGAGAACCTGTGACATACTTGCCAATGCACCATCCATCTGCATGTGGTGCTGCATAGACAAACTATGTAGTCCCTGCAGTGCCATCCTGATGGTCCTACCTCCACCTTAGATTAAAACATTTGGTGGCAGAGGTGATCAATGTAATCCAGCTCTATTGGGGTTTCCTCTGCATTTTATGGCCCTCATTTTGCACCACCCTCCCCCTGTGTTGCTGATGCTGGTGACAGTTCATCTGCCACATTGTTCTGCATGTTGTCTGTGTCACTGTTGCTACTGTTCTCAATGTTTGTGTCATCACCCCCATTTGTCGTATCACTGTTGTCCATTGGTGATGATGATGCTGTGCTGGTTTCTTTCTCAGAACTGTCACTGGCCTGTGTGTCAGCTGCAGCTTGTGTGTGTCCACTGGTGTCAGTGCTAGTGTCCTTCTCAGAATCCATGTCACTGTTGTCAGGTGACTCCCATGGACTGCTCCATTGCCCTGATTTGTCTGGCTGTTGGCTCCTGTCTGTATGTGGAATGTAAATGTCTAATCAGCACATGTGGACTTACTCTTGGCCGCAGCTGCACTTTCCTTCACTATGCTGACAACTGTTATACGGGGCCCCATGTACCATCCACTCCTGTGCTCTTGCCACCACCAGTTCATGTTTACCCACAGACTGTGTTCTGTCCTGTCTGGTTGGCCATTTGTCCTATTGACCATGATGATGGGGTCTGCAGCCCTTATTGTATGGTTGTCTGCAGCAGGACACACAATGTGGGGTTTACAGTGGTATACACTTGTGCACCCACAGCAGACCTTGGGCAGTGCTGTGCTATCATGTTGTGTCACTACATCAGCGATAGATGTACATGTGTCATGCTCCCTTGCACTGCTCCCAAGGGATGTATAGTGTCAGTGGCTCAGTAGGTAGCACACTCGCCTCTGAGGCCAGGAGATCAGAGGGCTGTGGATTCAGTTCCCACATCTGGCACTTGGGTTAATATCCCAGTACTGACACTGTAGTGTAGCATGAGAGGGGTGCTACACTTCTGAGGTGCCATCTTTCGGATGAGACATTAAACAGCAGTTCCATCTGCCTGGATTGGTGGTAGTTCAGGTGGATGTTAAAGATCCCATGGCACTTCTCGAAAAGAGTAGGGGAAAATTTTATTGAAAGTAAACTGAACAGTCATGACAACTAATGTAAGCAACAACACCACATACAAGGAGAAGAGAAAAAAAGTCATAATCATATCAACAGTGCAAGACGAGCATCCAAAATAACAGAAAAAGTACTAACAGATCATCTGATTTTATCTTTCATAAAAGGAACAGCCAACCATCTAAGTTTCCATACAGCTGCTGGCATATACTGTTATTCAAAATAACATTGTTTACCAATTTCAGTTTCCATAATACAGGCAACCGTTCCTGTGTCCTGTAATACTTGCTGCAATATAAATTTACATCTCACTTGCCAGAGAACAAACTTAATAAATGGCAATACTAGTCAGACCATATTAGAAGGCAAGCCTAAATCTAGTGTACTAAAACCACCCACCACTTCAGCATATACAAGTCTCTCCCACTTAGGTTGATTACATTTCGTTGCTAACAATCTCCATACTTCCTGTACAAAAGGACAAAGAAGTAAAATGCTGCATAAATTCTTACTGTTCCATACAACATTGTCTTGGGCAGAATCTATCTTCCTATCTTTTATGCTTTCAGGTTTTAAATAATTGAATAGCAGTTTTTTCCTTGGGAGTATACTAACTATACAGAAAGTATTTATATAGATTTTCTAGAAGTGCTGTGTTTGTTAAACACAGTGAGGCAAGAGCTATGCATTTTCACAAAGATTTAGCACTTTTATGAGCAAAATGCTAATCAATTTTTAGAGTTAAATAAATCCCTGTGATTTGCATTCCCTTTGATATTCAAATGACCAAGTGCACTTAACCAAGTGATATCCCATAATCTTGGAGGAATGCTAGGATCTTTCAAAATGTCCAATAAGTTCTGTACATACATGGAGTCCACACCCTTAAATATCACCTATGTTACAGGAATTCCTTGTTGAATAGTTTTATACTTCATTTTATTTGAAGGGGAGTGATGTATGGTTAAAGGTAATCTCCACAATTTCAATTTCCCCAAAGCTGACCTGAAAAACATACAGTTAGTCTTTAATCTGGGCATTCACTATTCCCTGTTCTTTCCATTTGTGATATATAGGTCTTAACCAATGATCTTCAAAAGGGGCCCACACTGCAATTTGTGGTTTGGACAAATCTAATAAGTTATGATGAAAGAATATGGTAAAAAAGAATACTATGGAGTTTGTCAAGTTCAATCCACCTTTATCTATAGGAAGGTACAAAATATCTCTCTTTATTGGATTCAAACAGCTACCCCACATAATCTGAAATACTAAACCCAAAAGACATGTTTCCAAATTCCTAGGCAGTGGATAGACTGAACTTAAAAACAAAAAAATTGGTAAAAGAAAAGTTTTAACCATCATAACTTTCTTTTTTTCATCTGAGTCCACAACTTCCAAATAGCAACTTTGATAGAAGCCTCTTCCAGCTTTGTATTCCAATTAAGTACATTATTATCTTCTTTCCCAAAGCAAACCCCCAAATATTTAAATGAATTATGTGACACAATAATGTCATGCCATGACTTTTTGTCAGAAGATGACCTTCCCAAAGGATAAATTACACTTTTATGTATGTTCAGGCTTGCACCTGTAGATTGAGAAAGTTTATCTAACAAAGTCAATACTCTCTCTCCTGACCGTTCATCTGCCACCAATACACATATGTCATCTGCATAAGCAGTAACACGTACCTCCTCTCCCCCTCCTTGTGGTCTTATGCCTTTCACATGTGGGTCTTGCTGAATGAAACATAATATGGGGTCCAGACAAAAAACATAAAGCAGTGGGCTAAGTGGATATCCCTGACGTACACCCCTGGAGATATTAATGTATGTTCCAAGATGTCCATTTACCATTGGAATTGCAAGAGCATGAGCATACAATGTATTTATCCAATGTACAAAATGCTCAGGAATACCATAGGCCTTAAGGACTTGAGTGATAAAAGAATGTGGGACTCTTATCGAAGGCCTTCTCCTGGTCTAAAGCCATAATATAACCTTTAAGGTGCTCCTCCTTACCCTGTTTTACAGATTCCCTAATTAACAGTAAATTATGCTGTATGAACCGATTCGGTACTGTACATGTTTGGGCTGACAAAAGTAAATATGAGGTCAGAGGTAATAACCGAAAATACAATATTTTTATTAATATTTTATAATCCATGTTTAAGAGGCTTAATGAGCTCCAATTATCAAGTTTAGTTTTATCACCTTTTTTGTAAACCATTATTTGCATGGCTGTACAAAAGTGAAAATCTACCTGTAAAGTTAATAAAACCAGTTGAACACTACTTTCAGAATTTGGACTATTAATCCCTCAAATGTTTGGTAGAATTCAGCCTGTAAACCATCTATACCCGGGGCTGTATTTTTTTTGAGACATGTAATGGCTTGTTCAAGTTCTAGATCAGTAATAGGTTCATGAAGAGGCAGTAATAAATCAGAAGGTACAGTGGGTAACTCAAGGGAGGATAGAATATTTTGTGACAGACCCTCTTCTAGTGGAGAAGATGTTTACATGGATTTCAAATATGCCGTCACTGTATCGAGGATACCTGGGCCAACCTGAACTATTATATCAGTATCTGTGGTAAGAGAGGCCATAAAACGTGCATTTGCCCTCTGAGAACAGTTTATGAAGGGATCTCCGAATCCTGTTTTCCCTTGAGTACAAATTTTATACTCATGCAGCATAGCTGCAGCTCTATTACACTGTAAGGCAAACACTTCCTTTTTCACATTGAAGGCCTATGCTGTTAAAGGGAGATGGTAGAGGTTAATGCTGGAATATAGGTTAATGCTGGAATATATGTTACTTAACTGCGTACGTAACTTCAGGTACTGTTTATACCTTTCCTGACACTTGATAGAGGAGTATTTCTGAAAAGTACTCCTTAAACCAGTTTTCTTGATTTCCCACCACGTACTCATATTTTCCATCAACCCAGCTACTGACATTCGGGCCCTAAGAAATTCCATGATCTGCTTCTGCAAGCGTTTCTCAGGTAAAATTACTGTATTCAGATTCCAATACCCCTTCCCGTATGTTAGACCATTAACGGTGCCCAAGGTAACCATCAAGATAACATGATCCGATATTTCAAAAGGAATCAATAGTGTTTTTTCTACCCCTATAGTAAACTTTGTAAACACAAAATCTATTCTGGTGGAGAGGGAACCTTGAAAATATGTATGTCCTCCTTCCTTATGGCCTGCTCTATAGGCGTTGATTAACTGACTATGGGATAATATTTTGAGGAGAGAATTTGTATCACAATACATTTTAGTTGTTCTAACACCTCTGTCTCCTATATCCACAACACAATTAAAGTCACCTCCCCATATTACTGGTTTGGAGGTGAATAAAAAGGGCTTAATCAAACCGAACAATTCCGTCCGACCTTTTTATCAATCTCCACCCTACATTCTCATATGTGAAGTCAATTATTAAGGCTCTCCCTAAAGCAACCTCTACCAATTTAGAAATCCCAAGATTATCCCTTTTAAACAGTATACCTACCCCCTCACAAACATCTGTACCAAAAGAAAAAAAAGATGGTTCCCAACACCACAGTTGTTGGGCTGATTTGATTAAGGAGGTAGTATTCAACCTCGTATCTTGTAGAAGACAGATATCACAGTCCAACTCTTTAAACACTGAAAGGGCTACCAAGCATCTTTTAGGATTTTTTATACTGTTTACATTAACAGTAACGATCCGCAACCGAGGAAAAAAGGTTGACATCAGGGAAGCGATTTATAAAGTTCAGGGTGGTTTCTTTACTCTGGTGCTTCTACATACTTTAGATTTAATCCAGGGTTCACCAACTACTAAGGAGACCTTATCCTGGGGTTCACTATCTGTATCAGAAGAGGGAGGGGCTAGGGAAGAGGCTTCTGCATCTCCACCTGGTTCTGATTCTTGAGAATGAGGCTGCAAGATCTCATATTTATTTGAAAGTAAGATTTCCTCATCTTTATCTATTGTAGCTTTGGCCACCTTAGATCTGGGTTTAGTTTGTTTTAGACTTCTTTTCTTTACCACACTTTTGGCTTGGGGGGGGGCATTTCTAAGGGAGTACACTCCTGTACCATAGGGAAGCCACCTCTGATCCTGGGTGTCTAAACTCTTCACTACCCAACCCATCCTGTACTCCACTATGGGTTCCTTGGAAATGTCTACAGTTGGGGTGGGGGTGGGGAGGATCTGCACTAGGTGCTAGGGAAGATTTTTCCTGAGGCTGGGCCCTTCCTTTGGACATTTTCTTTTTCTGTGCTTCTTGTATGATACTGTCCTGGCTTTTCCTATCCGTCCGGTTATGCGTAGCCCATGGACAGGATCTATAGGTATGCCCAGATTCATAACATAAATTGCACTTTAACTCTGCCTGACACTCAGAACTATGATGGCCCAATTCAAGGCAGAGATTACATCTCAACCTATCACAGGTGGAGCCCAAATGTGTAAGGGCTCCACATTTAAAACATGCCTTAGGTTGTCCTGGATAAAAACAATGCCCTCTTTCAGTATGTAGGAATATACTGTTTGGTAAATGGACTGGTCCAAGTTTGTTATTTCTTAAATGTACCCGAAATACCCACCCCCATTCCATATGCACTCATCAAAAATAGATGAGGGGAAACCAAGCACTTCACAACGTTTTTGTAACCAAAAGACAATATTATGTACTAAAACGGATTCATTGCAAAACAACACAGTTACTGACTTAATGGTAGGTTTTGTCAAAGGAATAACTTTAAAAGGCATCCACAATTCAGTATATTTAAGTGCATCCAATTTAGACCAAAATGATCTAGACTCTGAGGAGTGGCAAAACTGACATCATATACCACAGATCCTGAAACATGTATAAAGGCATGAATTTCATTGGAGAAGAAACCCATAGAGCTCTTCAGTAATGTTTTCCCCACGTATATACAATCAGGTGCTAAATCTAGTCCTCCCTGGTACTCTAAGCGCATTGCATTTCTCCTTTGCAAAGGAGGAGGGGAACCTGAGAAAGGATCTTTTCATCGGAAGGATTCCCATGCAGTTTTCGCTTGTTGGGGAAAGTCAGGTAAGGTCCCTGCTTGCTGTAGCGAATCAACAACTGAATCTCTCCACTCAGTATGCGCAGAAGATGTGCCTTCAGACTCTGAATAAGAAAAATCAAGGCAGGCTATGCTACAGTCCAAACACTGCTCATGTACTTCAGGATTTAGGAGTTCAAAACCCTCTTGTTTCACCCCTGCAGGGTCCGGATCAGTCTGTGTTACAGGCCTTTGTCCAGGTATTGGACTGTGGGTCGGGTCAGGAACCTAGATGCTGGCGTCACCTTGCTTCCACCCAGCACTAAGTAGGGAATGTTCTAGCGAGGTTAACGAGCGTTTGCTTGAAGGTAGGGGAGGATTATTGTCAGGTCTACCTCTCTGTAAACAAAAGTTCAGTTGTTGCATTTCGAGTGACTCGGTCAAGTGTGAGGGAAATATACTCACTGACTCTTGCTGAAGCTCTGACGAGACGTCTAAAACCACAGAAATATCAGACTATGACTCAGTTGTCAAATTCAAAACTTCAGAGGAGTTTTCTGTCAAAACGCTACCCTTTGATGGTAATGCATCATTCAGCTGACTCATACTACAGACCGAGTGATTCCATTCCATAGCATCTTTCACAAGTTCAGCCTGAATCAATGTTGCAGCATCTCTGATAAGGTCAGTATCAAGACTGTCCCTCTGTTCTTCAACAGAAATAGTATGTAGCTCACCTGCTGATTTTTTGTCTGTTTGAAATGCATCCTTCTTTAAACAAAGAAGCTGGTTTTGCTGTAAAATATTCTCCAACCACACTGCATCTGGTCCAAACAAACCTTTTGTTGCACATTGTGTCATTGGGTTAGGTTCTACCAGTAATTCCTTCATGTCAATGCATTGTTGCAGTATTACAGTGGTCTCCAAAGCTGGACCTGAGGGCAGGGAGACCTGCTCTCCCTCAGGTACACCAGCAGAATGAACATCCATGATATCAGCCTCCATGGTAACAGCGCCCCCACTGACAAGAGTAGGGGAATTTTTTATTGCAAAATACATAACATCAGATTCAAAACAAAAGGATAACAGATGAAATAAAAAGGAAATCAAATACAGAATCTGTAGAGTCACATAAAAGGAAAAAATACAAAAAAAAATCAAAGAATCACAACAACCAAAAAACATGTTTCCAAAAAGACTGAAACTTCCCTGTCAAATATCCTTGACTCCTTCATTTTAAGTTATTTCAATGCTTCTGTAATTTGATTAATCAAAACTGCATTAGGAGTATTCACATGCTGTAAATAAAATTGACAACGTGCCTGTCAAAGATAATATTTAATATATGCAAAATTAACATTTAATGTACTAGGATGATATCTAGGATAAATACCTGAATAATCCCCCCGTATCAAGCATTCGTATTGAATATGCTGTAGGGGAGACAAATGCCAGCTAAAGGCAAAATCAGTCCAAAACTGTTTAATATAAGGATATAGAATAAAAAAATATTCCTGTGATTCTTCCATGCCAATACAGGAAAATCTCAAGCACAACCTGTCAGTTACGGGCCTATTCTTCCAATTACCTTTAACCCCCAATTTCCCATGACAGCACAGCCACTGAACATCCCGGATATAATCAGGGATCCTACCATCATTAAGAATGTTCAATGCAAACTGAAGTTTAGTAGGGGGGTATCGTGGAAAACCAACCCGCAAAGCATGATGTCTGTCCATCACAAGACCATAAATGGATTTTCTCTGCATGGAAGTAATCTCAAATTTACTAAAGTTCCACCCTTTTACTCTCTTTAACATAGGAAGAGCAAAATCAGGAACCCTTTTCACTCTCTTTAACATAGGAAGAGCAAAATCAGGAACCCGTAAAGACTCACTGAACAGTGGAAAAGTTACCTCCCATTTTTGAGAAAAAATTTGAAACAAACACAAAGTCCACTCTACCCAATGTGTAGGAAATTCCGCTGTCCTATGAAAGGAAGAAAAAATACAAAAGGATTGAAAAAACACCACAGGATTTAACATACCCAATCCACCCATCGAAACTTTAAGATAAGTAAAATCCCTTTTTACTGGGTTCAACTTATTACCCCATATCATCTGGAAAAAACAGCTAAATAGTCTAGTCTCGAGGTCAGTAGGTAAAGGAAAAATGTGAGCAGTATACAAAAAACGGAAGGAGAAATTGCTTAATAATACAAACCCGTTTCTTCTTCCCCATCCCCCAGGACTTCCAGTGTGAAACCTTTGCCTCTCCAACTTGCAGCCTATCTTCCCAATTCACCCATACCATATCCTGTTCTCCAAAATTTAAACCCAGAATCTTAATAAAATGTGGAGAGACCTGAACAGTACTTACTGAGCATACTGGGTCCCCATCCCCAAGCTGCAGGGCCTTGTTTTTTGGTGGTTAAAGCCTGCCCCAGTAATCCCTGAAAAGTAATCTAATACCCTTAAGGCATACACTCCAGCCTGAACAGAAGCAATCAACAGACAAATATCATCCGCATATGCCATAATTTTTTGAGGAAAAAACCTCAGGACTGGGGGATAATCCAACAAAAAAGGATCATTCAGGATAACTCTAATCGTAGGGTCCAAACGAAACGTATACAAAAGGGGACTTAGGGGACAACCCTCCCTGACCCCCTCTCTTTATGGAAACTGGAGACCCCATCAGACCACCCACCATAGGAATGGCCACCGCCTTTTGATATAAAATGTGAATCCACATAATCATGGATGAAGGAATACCATAGACCTGTAAAACTTTAAATAAAAAGGAATGAGACACATTATCAAAGGCTTTTTTCTGGTCTAAAGCATTCAGAAACTCTCGCAACTTCCTTTGCCTCCCAAACTCACAAACATCCCTCAATAATTTGAGGTTCTGTTGAATATTTCTTCCAGGAATGGAACATGTTTGAACAGGGTGAATCAAAACGGGTGCAGCCTTCTGCAACCTATGGCACAGAATCTGTGAAAAGATTTTATAATCAGAATTCAAAAGGCTAGTCAGCCTCCAGTTTCCCAAATCCAGTCTATCACCATTTTTATAAATATAAACCACCATAGCTGAGGAAAAACAATGTGGAACATCCACAGCCGTCAAAAATTCATTAAAAACCTCCACTAAAAGTGGAGCCACTAATTCCTTAAAGGTTTAAAAAAACTCATTTGTCAGCCCATCTTCTCCTGGGGACACCCCTGAGCGTAACTGAGAAATAACCTCCAATACCTCAGGCAAAGTAACTGGACCAGCAGTATCAGCCACAATTGCAGGAGATACTACAGGCAATGAGCAATTTATCAATGAATCCCAAGCCACATGAGGGACAAACTCCTGTCCCAGGGAATTCTGAATATATTCCGCTATAATATCCAGCATCTCGGCATGGGACATACGCAAATAACCAGAGCTATCATAGAGACCAGTCATTTTTTTATTTGCCAATTTTGTTTTACATGCCTCAAATGGATCCGAAAAAGGAGATTTAGTGGTACCAAATTTAAAAGTAGCATATACAAAAGCAGCTCGCTGATAGTGATAATCCCTAATTTTCTGATTCACAATATCCAGCTGTACTTTAATCCTACAATCTGCTATAGTAGGGAGGGATATGAGGTTATAAAATTGGTCTCTTAAAACTAGGTACCCCAAATAGTCTTTATTTCCTTTAGCTTTCCCCAAATCCAGAAACACATTTTTAACATCCGTTTTTGTATCCTGCCACCAGGAGTACCAGGAGTCATAAAGGACAGCCACAGAACCCCGAAACTCAAACAGCAATTCTACTTTGGTTTTAACCTCAGGATCATCTAATACAACAGAATTAAGCTTCCACCGCCTATGCATCCCCAGAAAAGAGTGAGGTACATGTGAGAATTGAATGACACTGTAAAATACAATGATCAGAAAATTCACAAAACTTTAAACAAAACCATGAATCACTAACCTACTAGAAATAAAAATATAATCAATACAGGTACTATATGCACTACGCCGATATGTAAAGCCCCCATCCTTATGCAAAGCCCTATATGCATCCACCAACTCTGCAGTACGAATAATATTATGTAATGCATGGGAATCACAATATACCTTTTGCTGTACACTATCCTGTATTTTTACATCTAAGCTACAGTTCATGTCACCTCCCCAAAATAACATTCTAGAAGAAAATAAAAAAGGTTAAATAAGGGTAAACAATTCTATTCTAGCCTTCTTACTTTGAGGGGCATAGGTATTAATTATATGTATAGAAAAACCCTCATGAACACAATCTAGCAGCAAAGCTCTTCCTGGCAGAATGTCTACCACCTTCTGAACCCGAATGTGGGAAGATTTAAAAAGAATCCCAAGACCATCTGCTACATCTTCCCCAAAGGACAAAAAGGAAGGCCCCCAAGGCCAATGTTTTTTAACTTGGCCAATGTCCTGTAAGGAAGTAAATCTGGTCTCTTGAATAAGTAAAGCATCAAATTGGCAGTGTCGAAAAAACTCCAACAAAGCCATTTGCTTTTGAAAAGACTTAATACTACATACATTCAGGAAAACCAGACAAAAAGAAGCCATGTGTGAATCAAAGAAAAATGTAACAAAAAAAGTCCTTCAAACCTCCTCCTTATCTTTGTTCCTCTTCCTCCCTACTTTTTTCTTAGAAGTTGGAACACTACGAGGAGTATCTTCATCGCATTCCATTTCTGAAACCACACCAGATAAGGAGGAGACATCAGACTCAAAACCCCTTTCTTGATCCTGAAGCACCTGAAAGGGATTTTGTGTGGGAATAGGGCCAACTAAAACCTTGAGTTTTGGGGAGGATCTAGTCACCCTTTTTTGAGGAAGAAAATCAACTTCCACCTGGGGGGGATCTGCCCCACATCACCCTCTGAAACAATAACTGAAACAGTGGGAGTATGAGAAACAGGGGAAACAGTGGAGGCAGTAGAAGTAGCTGGGCCAGCTGAAGATGAAGCAGCCTGGGTGGGGCCCAGAGAGGAGGACCCAGAGGCCTCATCCGGGACATCAGGTCCAGGTTCTGGTCTGGCAGGCCTGTATCTCTTTTGGGCCTCAGAGACCAAATTCTCCTGGTTAAGTCCACCAATTCGATTTTGGCCTGCCCAAGGACACTGATGATAAGCAGGGACCCTGGTTTTCCATTTTTACCAGTAACACCAGTAACAATCATGGAATCCTGCTTGGTTTGTGGATTTTGAATTCTTGTACCAGTGCTTCATGGAAATTGCATGTCACTGCACAGAATCTCTAAGATTTCAGAATCTTTTTTAATTTGTTTTAATTTTCTCTTTCTGTGTCCCCTTCTCACAACATCAATCTCCACTTTTCAGAGATCCCTAGACTGGGTATCCCTTAGCTTCACCCCCAGGTAACACTCATGAGCTCCTGTGGTCCTGCCTCTATCCTGCCTGGATTGTGCCCCCCCCCCCAGGTGGGAAGGGAGGGGACCCTAGGTCACCCCTCCACACTCCCTTAGTGTGTGTCTGGCAGCTCAGTGGGTCCCTCATGGAGCCTGGTTATGAAGTCTGGGGCACCTGGGTTCCTTCTGCCAGTGGCCAACGTAGGGTGATTTTTCCTGGTTTTCTGGTCTCTGTCCCTAAGGGCATTGGCACTAGAGGAGATCCAAGGAGGCAGGTCACATAGAGACATGGCACTGCTCCAGATCCTGGCTAGCATCCTCCCCTCCTGATCACTCTGCAGCACCATTGCATCACCATCCGTGGTCACACAGGTGGTGGACCCGTGGTCACACAGGTGGTGGTAAAGCAGCAGGACCTGCAGCCCACCCTCCCAGAGGAGGAGGAGAGCAGTCCCTCAGGTGCAAAATCCTACTCACCTGGCCAGACCTCCAACAACCCGAGTTCACTTCTGACTCTGGGTTACTGGCATTGCAAGCAATAATGTTACCATAGCGCCAGCAAGCTGACCCAGATTTCAGCATCTTAAATGAATGCTGCTGTGCCTTGCATTCTTTCTGCTTTGCTGCACAAAGAGTCAGTAAGGAAATCACCTGCACTGCTTTGTTGTAATCAGCCATTCAGTTTAACCACCCATGCCTAGTGGTTAGAGTAACAAACAGTGAATGAACTGGGTACATCCAGCAGACTTGGGTTTGATTCCCACAACCTCCACTTGCATACTGTGTGACTCCAAGCAAAAAAGCGAGTTAATGGAGAAACTTCTCCCAACAACAAGGGGCCCAAGTTCATTGAATGCCCATCCTCCATCCCTTGCATGGTATCTCTCTCCTGCCAAGAACTATCAACTACTTGCCATGCTTAATACTAGGTCTAGCTGCATTGAAAACAAGACTGTATCATGATGTTAACCATGTAATCAAACTGCAAAACAATGACTGTATAACACTGCAACATAATGTTCCTGTATTAGAAATGTATTGTTATCCCGGGTCACCCCATAAAAAGGGACCTCCGGGGCCCAGTGGACCTACCCGGTCACCAAAATTAAATAAATAAATAAAGTCACTTAACCTCCCCAGTCCTTCTAGGTCACTCCTGAAAACAGACAGTTGTGCCTAGTGGGCCTTACCTGCTTTACAAAGAATGTAAAAAAATACCAATATATGTTTACTGCATCATAGAATAATAGTCAGGGTACCATGTAATTTACCTGGGCTTTACTTGGGCTGAAATGATCTTGTATAGGTAAAGATAAATGTTCAGATATATTTTATGTGTTTTATAAGCTTGTTTTTAGATTTTAGTCAGGTTTTTATTGTAGTCTTTGCATATAAGCATCTAGGTGGTAGATTGCTAAAAACAGGATCACTGTTACCAACTAGCTTATTCAAGTTTATAATCAGTAGGGACATCCAAAATCCTCAGTTGTTTGAATGAAAACTAGTCTGAATGAAAGTATGTTCATAAAGAAGAAACTGCCTTACTACTTATAAGAAGACTTCACAGTTAGGACCGCATTTAGGTGAATTGGGTAATTTGTACCTTTTCTCCCACATGCTGTTTCATTCTCTGTGATAACAGAAAGTTTTCTGATAAACTGTTTCAACAAAAAGCAAATGTTAAGTATTTGAGTGTACTTATGTTTGGCCAGTGGATTTTGAAAGCACAGTCAATGATGTACAGAAGGTAAGACCCCAGGGGCTGTATGATGCTGGTGGGAAGAGTAGTGCTCAATTTATATCTGAACAAAGACATGACAACTGGGAGACACCTTTTTCATGGACACCAAGTAAAAAAAGCATCCACATTTCTGGGAGATGCATAAATCCATTTGAACATCCTCCACTAATCACTTGTGAGTTTTTTAGGTGAAGACACTTTATTTCAAAGTAGCAAATTCAAGCATTTTTTTTTTTTTGCTCCTCCTACCCTCTGGCAATTCATTCCTTCAGGCCTGCCGAGGCCCCCTACCACTGTTGCTGAGTCCTGACTATCATCCATTGCCCCTTACTGCTGCGTTATCAGGTAACCCAAAGTAATCCTTCATTTAGTGGGCCCCTACCCCTGTGGGAGGCTACCAGGGGAGGAGAATTGTCCTAAAGATCTTCCTGTGTATCCTGGGCATGGCAGGGGTCAGAACGGACACATGTCTGGGGCTTCCTGCTTAAGGAGGGAGCAACAGCTGTCCTTCGGTTGGTCAGCGGGTGTTTTCCCATTTTCTTGGGAGTGTGACAGGCCACATGATGTCAAGGCACAAGCCGACGTCCATTACGCTCCCTCCTGCAGTGAGGGCTGACATGTAGTCGTGCCTCTGGCCTTCACCAGGGGCCAGCAAATGCTGAGCAGTGAACTCACCCTCCCTCATAGGAGAAGGTGGGTGGTTGTTGGACACTCAAGCCTTCACCCACCAGCTGGCCTTCCAATACCCAAGTCTGTTCCCTAACTCTGGTCAGTGGTGTCACAGGCAGAAATCCAATGCAGGCAGTTAAATTATAGATAGAAAAAAACAAAGGTAGTCCACCTTAGCGGTGATGGTTCAGATTAATTCACATCTGAGTTCTACAAGCAAAGAGACCAAGTCATTTGTGACTTGTGCATGTGGGATGTGGGTGTTGAAGAAAGGGGATCATAGTGCTGTCATTACTGCCATCACCCCAGAGGGATGTGGACTGCATTGTTGCTACTGCCATCTCACTGATGAGGTGGGGGCTGTAGTGCTTCTGCCATCACCACTGGTGGATGGGGAATGTAGTATTGCTGCCATCCCACCTGAAGGATGGGAGCTGTAATGCTTCTGCCATCACCACTGGTGGATGGGGAATGTAGTATTGCTGCCTTTCCACCTGAGGGATTGGGGCCATAGTGTTGATATTGCCATCACACCTGAGGAATGGTGAACGTAGTACTGCTGCCATCACACCTAAGGGATGGGGCCACAGTGCTGCTGCTTCTGTCACACCTGAGGGAGGGAGGTCATAGTGCTTTTGCTGCTGCCATCACACCAGAGGGATGGGGGCCATAGTGCTGTGCTGATGCTGCCATCACACCTGAGGGATGGGGTCATAATGCAGCTTCCATCATACCTTAGAGATGGTGGCTGTAGTGTTGCTTCCATCACACCTTAGGGATGGGGGCTGTAGTGTTGCTGCTGCCATCACATCTTGTACCTAAAATAACTTTAAATTGGTACGAGGATGGAAGGATATGTAATAGTGGAGACCAAAATTGCTAAAATGCATGTTATCAGAGTTAAAAATTGTTAAATAAAGTACACAAAACCAAACACCAGTAAAACTGGATTTTGGCTTAGCAGACACCAGTGACAATACCGTTTTTTACAATGTGCAAAATGGAATATGCTCTTTCTCAATCCTGGTAAATCAGTGTCCCTGATGATAAGCATGGCCAATCTCATTACAAAGATTACATTTAAATACATTGCTGCAAACAGAGCTGGGATGATCATATTCTCCACATAAAGCACAAATGACCCTGTCACAAGTGCTACTAAGATGTCTGGGACTACCACATTTGTAGCAAGCTTTCGGTTGTCCTGGGTATAAAAACACCCCTCTATCCTTCCCCCCCAAAAAAACTATTGGGAATGTGCTGCACATCATTTCCAATTAAATGCAATTTGACTTTAAACCTCCAACTACCATTCCAAATACCTTCACTATCAATGATAGCTTCAGGAGGCCCCATAACCTGACATTTCTTTTCAATCCAGTAATAAATATCCCCAACATTCACCACCTCATTTTGAAACATTACAACCACTGATTTATGCAGAGGTTTAGTAAGGAGGATGGCCCAAAAAGGAGACCATAAGGGCAATGTTTTATACAATTCATATTTTTTCCAAAAAGAATCGAGCCCTGCAAAGGTCCTAAAAGTTATATCAAAGGTGTCATCCCCCCCTGATATTAATTAGAGCAAAAATATCAGCAGCTTGAAATCCTATAGAAGCTTTTAACAGAGTTTTAGCCACATAAAGCCTGTCAGGGTGCTCCTGTAGACCCCCTCTGTACCGAAGACGTACAGCATTACACCTAGGGGCTTGCTCAACTTTGTTATTTTTAAATAAATCCGAATATCTGGGCTCAGTCCTATTGCTCTCTCTATGAGGGGAAGGGGTGGGCTAGGAGAATGTTCCCAGTTCTCTGTAAAGTCAGATAGATCCAATACAATAATAGGAGTACGCACCACAGAAAGTTCAGCCACCAAATCTCCCAACCCATCGATAGATGAAAGTACAGGCTTCTCCCCCTCCCCTTTTCAAGATGTACAGTACCTTGAACAGGAGTACTCTCCGACAAAAAAGACTCCCAACTGAATCAGGTACCCAGGCCCCATGTGGGGTTTGAATCCAGCCTGCATTTCTCAAAGACTCATCCTTCGACCACTTGTCAAAACCAGGCACCGCAGCCAGTTCTGCAATGGAGAAAGACTTCCACATTCTTTCCGATGTCATCATCGATTCCGTCACAGGCTGCTGAATCACCGAAATACCCTTGACAGCAGATGTCAAGACTGGCTCCATGGGAAAAGGCAGGGACTGCACCACTGTCTTTCCACTTGTAACAGAATGCACATCCATAGTATGCACAGCCACATCGGTCAGCACAGTATGCAGAGAGGAAACACTCGGACTAGCTGTTTCCCGACAAGGTAATTCCTCTGTAGCTCTCAGTACATGCACAACCTCTGTCTTCATTGTAGCAGACATCTCCTCTGGACATAGCACCAAAGCTTTCTTGGCACAGGTAACATCATCCCTTGGCAAAGAAGCAGCCGAGGCCAGGGATAGAACCTCAGACTGCACCAGACGTCCATCCTCCTCACCCTTCATCCTGCAACTGACCACCACTCTGCAACAGAGCAGCAGTCCCCCTGCAGACAGAGTAGGGGAATTTCCCCGGTGTCCTGGCCAAATTTCCCTCATTCACTAAAAAATACCACTGACAGCTTAATCTGGTTCAAAAGTCAGTTGGCATTCATCTGTATCCCCCTCCCTTGGGTAGTGCCTGAAAATAGACAGGATTTGTCTAGTGCACTTACCCGGTCAACAAAAACTAAATAAAATAAATAAAAACAACAGGGCACATGTGCATTGCATGCTGACATGTGGCCACAGCTGCCAAGGTGAGATAGGGTTCAGCTTCAGGACTGTACTTCTGCCACATTCACAACTTGCTGTAGGTACCACTGCCCCAGGGGATGTGGCAGACTCTACATATCCACCATTAGAAATACTCCAGCCACAGTTGCAGGGGCCACCCCCACACCTGCCACATGCTGCCTACATGTTGTGCTGTGGTGACCGGCTGGTGGTCAACATGTACAGGCACACTACACATAGCTGCATGCATTTTGTATCCCTCTGTGGGTCTTGTCCCTGCCCCTGTGGCCACCTGACATACATCTCCCTCCTTGTCTGTCACCTCAGGTCATGGTCCAGTGATTCAAAGCTACCGGACAGTCATACTCCCCCATCTTCCAACCCCCCAGAAAGACAGCTATCCACAACTTCTGCAACACATATACATACACCCTCCACCAAGCCTGACACCTCACCTATGGATGTTTTTGGTCCTCCATGCATGAAGCTAACCTTTCTTCCCTACCTTGTGAGGTATTTCAGTTTGGTGCTGTCTCTTACCTTGCAGGGTACTCTGCCCCTGGGTTGCTGGCCTTGGCCAACTCACTGTCAGTGTTTTCTTTTTGGGGGTTTCTGCCCTACCAATAATCCTTCCTCTCATACCCTACTGGGGTTCCTGCCTATCTCTACCAGCCCTCTAGGCTTCGATTCATGCATGCTGTCATGCCTCATATTCACTACTTCCAGTGTTCACTTCTATTACTCAAGCATACTTTCCCTGGTCCCTGCTACCTTGACTCAACCTGCTCCTCCAACCCTCCTATAGGTCTATTACACCACATCGACTACTCATGCTTCGGAGTGCCATCATTCTGCTCCCTCTGCTCAGCTCTCTCGACAATCAATCTGCTTTCATTATTCTTTTGATCATACCTATCCTAGCTCCTATGCCCTCTCATCAACCCGTGGTCTTCCTGCTGCATCTATTCAGGTTCCTAACCACCACCTTCTCAACCATTATCAAGGATTCCCTCCACCACCTCAGAGTCTACCTCCTTTTGAGGAGCCTACATACCTTCATACACAGTTCATTTTCAAGTTCCTTCCTGTCTCCTCTTCTTCCCATTCCTTACCCACCATCATGGATTCACTCCAATCGAGGCCTGCAATCAATATTTCTTTTGGGCCCTATCTATCATGCATCTGATGCCACCTCCTCAAACTGCGGCCCTCATACTATATTCATCAAGTTCCTGACTTCGGTCATCATTTGGGCATACCTCTTTCTAATCATATGCCACCTCATTGAACCATACCAGCTTCGACTGCTTCACTATGACTTGCATTGGCTGTGTACTATTCTACCCCATTGACCTCCCTATCATCCTTCATCCACAACATCAGGATCTAATCATTCACAACGCATAATCATGTCTTATCAGCCTCAGTGTCTACTTACTCACCTCGCTCAATCAATCATACCTCTCAATGGATCTTATACTACCTCATCACCCTGCCGCCCTACTGCGGTGATCATCACCATCAGTATTCATTGTTGCCTCATGCTCCTTCTTCAATCTGTGCACAGCCTTACGTTCCCTCTTCGATTTGTGCTTTCTTTTGGAGATTTTTCCCTATTCCATCATCCATTGCTTCTTTGGAGTTTTTCCCCATCATCATCATCCCTGCTTATATCCTTCATTAATGAATCTTTCTCGTTACCCTCATTACTGAACCATCCTCTTTACTGACATACATCTCCAAATCAAATGGCATCAGCCTGGAGGGAAGGCGACCTAGGCCTTGGATCCCCATAAGTTTCCTCCTCAAAGGGGTTTTTTCCTCTCCTCCGTGCCGATGGTCATAATATTAGTTAGAATTAGTGCTTTCTTCAGGTTAGTTAGTTAGGTTCTGCTGTTGGATGGAGGTGGATGGTGACCCTGGCTTTCACTTGTCTCCTTAAGAAGTCAGCCCTTATCATCTTCTCAGACTTCATTCATCATCCTCACCTCTTCGAAGCTTGACATCTTTGGGTATTCTTTTTGGGCTTCTTCCTAACCAACCTTTAGCTGACACATTCATTTCCATGGCACAAGTGGGGATCCTTGCATCATACCCCTACAGGGTGGTATATCCCATGGATAGAGAGGTGGAAAGCCACAAAGCAAATCAGGTTACACAAGCATCGTCTCATATCATCTCATCCAGTTGCATAAGCACATCGAATGAATGGGAGGGCTTTAAGCCCATGGTTCAATGGGCAGAGCAACAATGTCGCTCCTCCATTGGGCTTAAAAGGTCACATATCCTGGGGCTCTCCAGGATTCATTTTTTGTTGCCCGCCATCCACCCCTCCTCCTCCTCCAGCAACTCATCTGTCTTACCCATAGGCTTCTTCTTAACCTACCTTTAGCAGACACATTCATTTCCATGGCACCTGTAGGGGGAACCCCCCTCTAGGGTTCCTTGCATCGTACCCCTACAGGGTGGCATATCCCATGGATAGAGAAGCAGAAAGCCACAAAGCAAATCAAGTTACACAAGCATCATCTTATCCAGTTGTGTAAGCACATAGAATCATTTTTAATGCATACTGCAATGAAAAGAAAAACACTTTCTTGATTGCACATATGATAAGGTATGTGTGCTACAAACATGCTACCACATTTAACTGAAAATATAAGAACAATTTGTGTCCAAGATTCAAACCACCTTTTTTGAAGCAAAAACACAATTGGTGCGAGTGGTATACTCATAAAGATTAAGTGACCTTTTAAAACTGATGGTTAAAAGTCCAAAAATAAGGAGTTTAGCAACTGAGGAGATAATAAGGACCAGAATGATTTAGCAGATCAATGTCAGGTCACACATTGAAATGGACATCACTGGCTATAATTGTAAGTCATTAATGGTCATGCACAAATGATATTCTTAATACTGTTGATGTACTGACATAAACATGACATTATATAGCTTTTATTCTAATGTGTCATAGACACAGTTTTTTTTTGTCTCAGTTGAACATCAGTGCAGTTCCAAGGAGCATGAGTGGCACACCCACAAGAAATGTAAAGCCCCCGCCAGTCATGGAACAAAGCAGATGTTTAGGGATGGTTTTTGAATTTTAATTATTGGGTTTTACCTTATTAAAAGCAGCAGACAATTCCAGCTGGTGAGGATAATGCTGCTGACTGAACAAAATGTATACTACATTCCTTGTCATTGCAGTGAAGAAGAGCAACAGCTGGACAGAAGAACACAGGAGCTATGCAGAGCACAATCACAAAACGTTTGTTGCTACATTATGGAACTTTTTGTCCTTTACTTCTGTGGACCTCATACACTGTTGATGTGGGATCCAATGATACAATTTAAATAAGTTAAACACAGCAGTAGAAATCAATGGCAAGCAACTGCACCCACTCATTTTGCAAATGCTGTAAGTTCCAGTCACAAATGCATTCATATGGTAAATCTGAAAAACACTTTCTGACTTTGATTGCAATAGGAAATGGGCTGCTATGCAGACCAGTTATACAAAAATAAAATACACATCCGAATGCTAAAGAGACAGCTACAGTACAATTGTAATACTGCACATAATCACTCAAACTTCTTTGTACAAAACTGTTTTTTTCAAACCTTCATTCTACTCCTAAAAGCATGCCAGAACAACTCCTTCATGCCCAAAGTCTGATTAAAAAAAGGAAGCAGTAATAGTCATCACTCACTTAAGTAAGCTCTAAAGAAAGTAGACATGTTGGGTTAAATTTTCAAAGCCCCTGAATGCTTCAAGTCCCAGGAGTGCCAATGATATGGTACATGGGACTTGTGGCAATCACCAGGCCAGCAATCAGGATTTTCGATTCCATGTGCCAGGTGCTGCAAGATATACCAACTTTTTCTGTTCTAGCTTGCAGCAATCCCAGGAGTCATTTCTATGGAGCTCGCACCAGGTATTTGGCATAAACTGCAGTAAAATGTGGAAACTGTTACAACTGTGCCTGAGATTGGAAAATTGGGCACAGTTGTGGCAAAGGGGTTTGACGTACCACCAGAACCTAATTGTCATAGTGCAGGGCTTGAAAATTGAAAATTTCTGTGCCATGCTTTGAAAATTGAGCCCATTGTATCACTTCCAAGGGTAAGCTTTCAAAGAACTGGTAAAATTCCCTCACTTCATGAAGTCCATTCGGCCTCCTTAAGGTAAGACTCTAAAAGGCTCCTAAAGCCACAATATTAAGCATGCAAGGCCAATGTATTCATAAAATTTGGCCTGAAAACACCATGATCCAGTCATCTTTTAAAATCAATTTACATGTGAAATGGTACATGCCAGAGTAGGTATTACACATCATAAGATGCATTGGTGTGGTTTTCAGGCCTTGCCTTCTACATGGACAGTAAATAAAAAAAGATCCCTTAGCATGTTACTGTGGTATGATACCTATTCTGTCATGTCTTTTTCCTTAATTATAAAATGAGATCCAGTCAATTCTGGGTTCTCATTGGCCAAAATCATATTGCACGGTATTGTATTAACATATAGTAACTGAAATTTGATGTGCATTTGATGTGCACTAACTAAACTGCATCATGCCAATAATCACAACTTATGGTTTTATTAATTTGAGAGCACTTCCTGTAAGAATCAAAGGTTAATATGAGAATGAAACAGATGCATGACAAATATTACCACATCCTATAACACAAATTGTTTAAAAATGTCATACATTGCAAACAAAAGTAACAAATACCACTACAGAGACAAAGACAGTCACCATGTTACAAGCAACATGGCCTACAAAACTTAAAAATCATACAGATACTGCCAAGTGAAACATCATAAAATACAGATAACATAAAATAATAAGTTCAATATTGAACTGCATCTTACAACACAATTAAACCTCAAAATGGTTCAATGATTCCACTGCTCACAATCTAAGCCTAACAGAAACAGATAAACTATTTAAGGATATAGTTTCAAAAAGAAAGATTAATTTCACAAAAGGTCTAAATATTGTTTAAAATGTCATAAAAGTAAAAATTATTACCTGGTTAAAAGGTACATGTAGAAAAAAATCCAGCCCCCCCCCCCAACATATCTACTGTATTTAACATATCATACTGCTTCCCATCTATGTGGAACTGAGGGCACCTTTCAATAGAAAGTGTAATGCTACTAACAGACTATAAAAGCAATCTGGAAGTTCTAATATGTGCTAACAGAGTTAGAAGACACCACAGCTTAATTGTAAACAGTTTCAATTCTTAAACAGGCAATGATTTTTCAACTACACTTAGAAAACCTGATTCATTTTGAAACATAGAAACATAAAACCTGATGGCAGGTGGATTCAAGGTCCATCCAGTCTGCTCAAGATTCTACCTTACTCCCTACTGGCCTATGACCAGGTAGGGTAGCTATCCCCATGTTCTTCTCCCCCTACCATCTGCCAGCTCTCCACCACTACCCATCACAGCCTTCCTTCAAGCATGCAATAGCCCCACCTCAACCACTTCCCATGGCAATCTATTCCATTTTCTACCACCCTCTCTGAGAAGAACTACTTTCTTATATCCCTCTTAAATTAACATACTGCCAGTCTGCATTCATGACCTCTAATTTCTGTGCAGTCTTTCCTGGTGAAAGGAATTATGTAAATGCTCATATCCACATCCGCCAGCCTTTCCTCATAGGATCTGCCCTGCAGCCATTGACTTATTTTGGTAACTCTGCATTGCAACGGAACTCCAGAACTAAGCACAGTACTTCAGGTGGGATCTAACCAGAGGCTTACTGTATATAGGGGTAATATCACCTCCCTCTTCTGGCTGTCGAACCATGAGACTGTTACTTATGATAATACCCAGGTCTCTTTTCTTTCATTGTTTAACCAGGTGAGACATACTAAGCTGAAAGCTTTTTTACAGGTGCAACCTGGAAGCACAGGGAAGTTAACTGACTTGCTCAGGGTCACACAGTATATGCAAAAGGGGGCTGTGGGATTCAAACCCAGGTCTCCAGATTTGCAGCTCAGAGCCTTAAGCCACTGCTCTATACTGCGTCTTTCCTTTGTGAACTTGGCATCTGGTCCCATCCCATCTGGTAGTCTGTGCCTGTTTTTATTTATTTTGCCAATCTGCATCACCTTGCATGTTTTAGCACTGAACTACATTTGTCAGACATTAGACTACCTTTTCAGTGTCTGTATCCTTTCTCGTTTCCCAGACTCTATCTTTGCTGTCCACCCTCCTGTAGAGCTTTTGCAAAGAGACATATTTTACTCCAGATTCATTACTGAAGGTTGTAAATGAACATATTAAATAGTATGGGACCCAGAACAAACCCCACTTGTAATCTCTCATCTATTGATCAGATCCCATTAACCACTACCTTCTGCATTCTTCCCACTAACCATCTTCCAGTTCACAGGATGAGCTCTTTCTCTGCCTCTAGGTTTCATAACTTTTCATCAGCCTCCAGCACTCAGCTGAGTTTTGCTGAAGTCTAGGTACTACACAGCACATTGATTGCCCCTAATCCACTTACCTTGTCACTCAATCAAAGAAAACAAACAGGTTAGTGTGTCATGCTCTATCTGCCCCAGAACCTGTACTGCTTGATGTCCTGCTGTATTCCATAGGATTCCAGGTTTTACAGCATATACCCTTTAACCAACAAGTCTAGGTGCTTACCAGCAGTTGAGATAAGACTTACTGGGCTGTAATTACAGTACCTGGGTCCTCACTTTCTTTTCCTTCATGCAGCAAGACCACATCAGTGGCTTTCCAGCCCTCAGTGACTTCTCCCATCTCCAGGGCGGACCAGAACAGATCACTCACAGGAGATGCCAATTCCAGACCCAGCTACTTCAGCACTCCATGGTAAAGACCACTGGGATCTGGGCCAGCCCGGTGGTGCTGACAATTGAGGCACTGGACACCACACCTCGCTCCATGCCAGAGACCCAGGTTCAATAATGAGCCCGGGTCATTGGGTGTGGTAGGGGAGGACTAGGATCGAGGGTCCGACTACAGCTCTCCTAGTCCTGGGGAAAGGGGTGATTGCACATCATGCTCTGGTGGTCCCTGGGGATGCCCGGAGACATGGGAGCTAAGTACGGGGGGAGTACGGTAGACGTCTGTATGTTGCACATAGATGTCATTGCACGTCCATGCTCCCATCAGAGAGAAAAAGGGAAACATGCCAGCATAGTCAGCGGCAGCTTGATGGCTGCAAGCTTCACCGGCTGACGATGCCTGAAATAAGGCATGTGCCAGTACTGGATCCTTACCAGGCCTGGGGACTTAGGGAGGGCCCCTCTCAGCAGTTGTAGCTGCAAATGCCAGCTGTGCATGTCAGCTTCGGGGTTGGTGTGAAGGAGGAGCAGTGGCTGGATATATAGCAGGACTGTGGCTGCAAGGTGAGAGAAAAAGAGATGCGATAAAACAAAAAAAGACCATTGGGATCTAGAACCCTGTCTTCCTTAAGGGCTGCAAACCCCTTGAGGATGCTACAAACACGGAAACATAGACTTTGATGGCAGATAAGGACCGCTTTGCCCACCCAGTCTGCCCATTTCCCTACCTATTGTATAAGCTGCAGATCCTAGTTTTTCCAACAGCCTACTTCCTTCTACCTCCCACAAGAATTGTCTTATGTCTGTCCCATACATTCTTAAATTCACCCACTGTTTTTAACCTCATGACCTCCTCAGGAAGGCTATTCCATGTGCCCACCACCGTTTACATGAAAAAACACTTTCTCACGTTGCACCTGAGTTGTCCCCCCTCTTTCTTCAAATTGTGCCCCCTTGTTCTTGCACATCTCTTTTTCTTAAAGATGCTACCCTCTTGGACTTTGTTGATTCTCTTGAGGTACTTGAAAGTTTCTCTTATGTCACACCCTCCCTCTTTTCCTCCATGACATACAAATTAAGCTCCTTTAGTCTCTTTTTGTATGACTTCTGGTGCAGACTCTGCACCATTTTCATTGCCCTCTTCTGAACTACCTCCATCCTGTCTATGTCCTTGCATAGATGAGGTCTCCAAAACTGCACACAGTACTTCAGATGGGGTCTAACCAATTGTCTGTACAGAAGGATAACAACTTCTGTTTTTCTATTGATGATGCCTCTCCATTATGCATCCCAGTATCCCCTCAATCCTCCTTCCAGTCCTTCCACAATGTTATCTATAAAGACATTAAAGAGGACCATTCCCTGTACTGAACCCTGTGGTACCCCACTAGTTACCCCTCTTTCTTCAGAGTGGACTCCTTTTACTATTATTCTCTGTGTCCTGTTGTCCAGATAATTTTTTACCCAGGTTTCCACCCTGGACCCACTCCCAGGCTGTCAATCTTATTTATTAATCTTGTTTGTGGGACTGTGTCAAATGCCTTACTAAAGTCTAGGTAGGCCATGTCCACAGCCCCTCCCTGCTCTACTACTTTAGTCACCCAGTCAAAGAAATCTATTAGAGTTGTCTGACATGACCATTCCACTGTGAATTCATGCTGCCTTGGGTCATGTGCCCTGGTAGCCTCTAGGTACTCAAATATTCTTTCTTTCAGAAGTGACTCCATCATTTTCTTTATCACTGAGGTGAAACTAACAAGTCTGTGATTTCCTACCTCTGCCTTGATCCCACTTTTATGAAGGAGAGTCACATCTGCCACCCTTCATCCTCAGGTACCACACCATCATCCCATGGTTTGATAAAAAAGGTAGTCAGTGGTGCCACTAGTTCTCCCCTTAGTTCTTTTAGAATTTAGGGGAAAATCCTATCAGGCCCCATTGCTTTGTCCACTTTCAGTTTTAGGAGTTCTTTCAGGATCCTTTCTTCTGTGAATGGACTGGTATTGACCCCCATCTAGTGTGCTTCTATTATTCGGTTTAGGTACCTCCCCCTCCTCTTGTTTTTCTTGAATACTGAGCAGAAGTGTTCATTCAGTATCTTTGCTTTTTCACTGTCACTCTCTGCCCATCCTGCTCCCCTTTATTAAGCCTCACTATCTCTCCCCTGGTCTTTCTTCGCACCCTAATGTACCTATAAAAGGTTTTGTCCCCCTTCTTAACTAAGTTGGCTCTCTTTTCCTCAGTTTTGGGCTTTGCTATTCTTACTGCCTTCCCCACTTCCTTCTGCTTTAACTGGTACAGGTCTTTGTCCTGCTCCTTCTGTGTTTTGTTATACTTCCTGAATGCTATCTTTTTCTTCCTAACCCTTCCCAACACCTCTTTTAAGAACCATAGTGTTTTTTTTTTCTTTTTTTGTTTATTTCACACAAAGACTTGTTGCCTCTGTGATGCCAGCTTTGTTTTTCCCCCATTGTTCCTCTACTACACCTTCTTGCTTGTTTTCTAGTGCTTTTCTGAGGCACTCCCCCATTTTGCCAAAGTCAACCCTCCTAAAGTCCAATACACAGATACACAGACAGATACACGGAAATGCGATAGCAGAGAAAGGCCCCACAGCCCATCTAGTCTGCTCAACACCCTACCTCCCCCCTTCTGTTATGCTTCCATCCTCTTTTCCCAACCCCAAAACTCTATCCCAAGCTCTCTTGAACCTCTCAGCCTTTTCAGCTGCCACTACCTCCTCCAGCAGCTTGTTCCAGTCCTCCACCACCCTTTCCATGAAAAACTGCCCCCTGACATTACTTCTGTATTGCCCACCTTCCAGTTTGAGGCTATGACCCCTCGTGTTCTCTCCCTTCTTCAATTTGAACAAGCTATCACCTCCACCTTATTTATTCCCTTCAGATACTTAAAGGTCTCAATCATGTCCCCCCCTCTCCCTCCTAGTCTCCAGAGGGTACTCATTCAGCTCTGTCAATCTTCTCTCATAGGGTACATCCTGCATCCCTCATACCATTTTGGTTACCCTTCTCTGTACCATCTCCATCAACTCAACATCTCTTCATAGGTGAGGCATCAAGAACTGCACCCCATACTCCAGATGCGGCCTGACCATGGTTCTGTATAATGGCATTAGCAGCTCCCTCTTCCTGCTATTAAAACCCCTTGCAATGCAGGCCAACATTCCATTTGCCTTTCCCATGATCCTGCTACACTGGCTGCCAACCTTGAGGTCAGGCGATACCACAATCCCCAGGTCCCTTTCTGTTTCCTTCTCCTTAATCACCTCCCCCAAGGGAGTAAGTATCCCTCCTATTCCTCATCGCCAGGTGCATCAGTAAGCTCTTTTGTGCATTAAACTTCAATTTCCAGGTGTCAGACCACCTCTCCAGCCTCTTCAGGTCTTGCACCCCACTAGGTGAATCCACCCTATTGCAGACCTTTGTATCATCTGCAAACAGGCACACCAGTCCTCTTTAACATCTTTATAGGAGACATTGCAGAGGGTCTGGAGGGAAAGGTATGCCTCTTGGCAGATGACACAAAGATCTGTAACATAGTTGATAAACAAGGGGGGGGTAGAAAGGATGAGAAGGGACTTGGCAAGGTTGGAGGAATGGTCAGACATATGGTAACTTAGATTAAACACAAACAAGTGCAAATAATGCACCTGGGAAACAAAAACCCAGGAGAAGAGTACACAATAGCAGGGGAGGTACTAACAACAACAGAAATGGAAAGGGACCTGGGGGGTAGTCATAGCAGATGATCTAAAGTTGGGTAAGCAATGTGATAAGTCAGTAAGGAGAGCCAGGGGGATACTGGGATACATAGGAAGGGACATCACAAGTAGAAAAAGGGAAGTGGTTATCCCTCTGTACAGACAGTTGGTGAGACCCCATCTGGAGTACTGTGTGCAGTTTTGGAGACCTCATCTACGCAAGGACATAGACAGGATGGAAGTAGTCCAGAGGAGGGCAACTAAAATGGTGCAGGGTCTGCATCAGAAACCATATGAAGAGAGACTGAGAGAGCTTAATATGTATACCCTTGATGAAAGGAGGATGGGGGACATGATAGAAACGTTTAAGTACCTCAAGGGAATCAACAAAGTCCAGGAGGGTAGCATCTTTCAGAAAACGAGATGTGTAAGAACAAGGGGGCACAATTTAAAGATAGGGAGGGGATGGTTCAGGGGTAATGTGAGGAACTTTTTTTCACAGAGAGAGTGGTGGACGCATGGAACCGTCTTCCTGGAGACTGTGGGGTCTAAAACAGTGGAGGAATTCAAATATGCATGGGACAGACATAAGGCAATTATAGTGGAGGGTGGCAGGAAGTAGGCTATTGGTTAACTAAAATCTGCAGCTTATCCAGTAGGTAGGGAAATGGGCAGACTGGGTGGGCCAAGTGGTCCTTATCTGCCATCAAAGTCTATGTTTATATGTTTCTATGTTTCTCCAGACCCTCCACTAGTTCACTAACATAGACATTAAAGAGTATTGGTCCTAGCACTGACCCCTGTGGCACCCCACTGGTCACTGCCCGGTCCCTGAAATATGTCCCATTTACCACCACCATCTGACTCCTTACCATCAACCAGTTTTCCACCCACCTGGTGATCCAGTGGTCCACCCCTAGTCTGTCCAGCTTATGCACCATTCCACCATGTGGAACGTTGTCGAAGGCCTTATTGAAATCCAGATAGGCCACATCCACTGCTCCTCCCTGGTGCACTGTCTGTGTCACCCCATCAAAAAACTCTATCAGGTTAGTCTGACAGGACCTTTCCTTGGTGAAGCCATGCTGCCTGTCACCCTGCATGCCGATCATCTCCAAGTATTCTATCAACCTGATTTTAAGTAGTGTTTCCACTACCATCCCCCCACCGAGGGAAGACTAATGGGACAGTAGTTTTTGACCTTGTCCTTCTGCCCCCCCTTTTGTAGTGTGACCACCTCTGCCCTCTTTCAGTCCATTGGCACCACCCCTGTGACCAAGGACAAGTTAAACAACCTCACCAGATGTGGCACCAGTTCATCCTTCACCTCCTTGAGAACCCTTGGGTGTATTCCATCAGGCCCCATTGCCTTGTCTACCCTAAGTCTACCCAGCTCTTCCCTTTCTCCTTCAGCTATGAATTCTGCCACACCCACCTGCCTGTGCCTGTCACCCTCCCCACCCTGTCCTAGTCCCCTGCCCTCTCTTTTCTCTGTGAAGATTGAGGTGAAATAGCTATTTAAGGCCTCTGCTTTTTCAAAATCCCCTTTCAAGTATTGTTACACTTTCCCCACTTATCCTTCCAATCCCATGCTGTGCCCGCCTCCTTTTTCCAATGTACCTAAAGAAGGTTTTGTTCCCCCTCCTTTCCTGCTTCACTTTCCTCTCCTCAGTGGCCTCATTAGCCCTCCTTATCTTTTGCCCTGCCTCCTTTTTTTTCCCTGCAGGTTTCCCTGTCCTCATCATTTTGTGTCCTTCTGTACCTCTTGAATGCTCTAGTCTTCTCCTTGACCCCTAACCTTTGTGTGACTTGACTGTATGGCTGTGTTCATCATGAACCACACTCTTTGGTGGTCGCTTGTTCCCAGATGGCTACTCACTTCTAAATCTGAGATCCTCTCTCCGTCCCCATTTGAAAGTGCCAGGTCTAAGACTGCGCCCTCCCGAGTGGGTTCTAACACTAGCTGTCTGAGGCATGTCCCCTGTAGGGCATCGAGAATTACCCTACTCTTGGATGTGGCTGCAGCATGCTGTCCTCTGTGGACTCCACCATTCCCATTGTTCCTATTCCCCCCAATCTGTTTCCTCCTCCCTGCTATCCGGCAGTGGCCCCACTCCCCAGTCATGAATACTGAAGAGAAATTTTTCAGTACTGGGAGCCAGCCCGTTGGCACAGTGGTTGGATTTCTGATAGTGATGCCAGTGACCTGGGTTCGGGAATGGACCCGGGTCTCTGGAGGGCCAGCTGGGTGAGAAGGATGGAGTGTCCCACGGACAGCTCTTCTTCTCCGGGGGGAGGGTGGGTACTTTGTCCGGTGCTCGACAGACCCCTGGCAGACTGACTTTCCCCAGTTAGATAGAAAGATCATGGCTCCTGGCCAGTGCCACAACCCCACCCTCGGAGGGGTAAGTCTGGGGTTATATGGGAAGAAGCACAGCAGGTAGGCAGAAGCTCGATGAAGGTGCCATGACTAGATGGATGAGCGGTGGTGAGACAGAGGGGCCAAAAGAATAAATTGAAAGACATTTTTCAGTACTGTGGTCTTTTGCCATCATCCATGACCACCCTGTCCTCTTCATTTCAACCTTATAATCCCCATTTCACCCTTCACTTTCCTCTAATGAATCTGAAAAATTCCTTATCCCCTTTATTCACCCTTTCAACTTTTCACAGCTCTGCCTCTTCCTTAACTTTCTGTACTTATCCTCTTGCCTCTTTTTGTTTTTTCTGGTACACATTCTTATCTTCCTCACTTCTTTTCATCACCCTGTTTATTCTTATATCACCTTAGGCCTATATTTTGGCCCTAACTGCTTCACCAACCTCCTTAGGAAACCAGACTGGTTTGTAATGTTTTTTCCTTTGTCACCGCCATTATGGCCCCCTTCCACATTTTCTATTTAGCATTCAAAATCACTGCTCCCTCACCCTCTATAGTGTGTCTGTGATCTTTATTCTCATACTCCTGAAGTCTACCCTTCTAAGGTCAAGTACCACTGCCTTGAATGATGACTGGTAAATCCTTGTGAATATTTCAAAGCACAGTGATCACCGGACCCCAGAGGTCCCCCAACCTTGGCTCGCTCCACCACCTCTATGTTAAACAGTACCAAGCCAAGAGTAGCTTCTTCTATGGTTGGCTGACTGACCAATCTTACTAAGAAGCAGTCTTGCATGACAACTTACAGTGATCAACTCCTCCCACTTATGGTCATAGAAGCCACCCAAGCTATATCTGGCATACATGTATTTCAGTCCACTGTCACTACTTCACCCTTTTCTGTCCTTCTTCTGATTTCCTCCCCATGATCACTATCTCCCTCCTGACTCTGGGTGGGCTATAGACCCCAACAAATCTGAGCTTTCCTCTGCACTTATTTGTAGCTGGAACCAAATTGATTCCACCTTCCCCTTTCATGATAGTGGAGTCCTCCATTGTCTCTGTTCCCTCTCTTTTATAGCTTGACTACTTTAGGGTGTCCCTGGATCCAGTCATCTCCATTTCAGTTTAAAAGTCTAACAATATGTATTTCAGCATTCTGACCAAGAGCATTTTTCCTCTCCATTGAGATGAAACCCATCTATCTTGAATAGTTTCCAGTTCCAAAATTCTCTCCAGTCCCAACAAACCTTAATCCCTCCTCTTCACACTATTGCTTGAGCCAGCAACTAACCTTCCTCATCATTTTCTGCCTCCCATCATTGCAGCCCCATGCAGGGAGAACCTTGAAGAAGACCACCAATGCAAATGCCTCCCTAAGTCTGCTGCTTAACCTGTAGAAATTTCCTTCATCTTCTTTATATCCAGGATTGATAGGTCATTCATCCCTAGCTGGACCAACACCTCTAGCTCCCTTCCCATTCTCCTACTTATTATTCTCTTTATTCTGAGAGCATTCCTACTAGCTGTAGTCCATGGTGAGCATCAGTTTACCCTCTCCTCTGTAACTTGGACAATGACTCCCAGAAGGTTATGTACCCTTACCTGGGTGGCCACTAACCAGGTTCAGGGGCCTGGGTTCCTATTTGTGATAATAAACTGGTTCTTTCCCAAGATAAGATTTCCCAAGATTTATTTGTGCAGTACTTCCACCTAGAGTATACTTTTAGTGTGTCTGATAATTACCTGGTACAACCCACTGAGATGCTGCACCCAACCGCATTACCACTTTGTCACCCCACACATGGATTAGCTTTAACAACCTCCAAAACAGATATTTCAGAATTAAAGGTTCACTCTAATAATACGCTCACACACTAGATTTATACAAAATGGTTGGCCAACAATTTATTCACAAAGGGCAAGGGTTAGGATAGGGAAATTGGATGAAAAGATTAAACAACACTAGATTATCATTTTAAATTGACACTCTTGGCATTGCAATCAGCATAATCACTTTGTATTTAAACAGCTGCTATCATTGTCCACCCACCAACCTTCTGATGGATTCAGTATAATCTACCTCTCTAGCTGCTTCAGATTTTATACCATCACATTTACCCCCCCCATGATACCAGTCCTCAGCTCAGATAAGGACCCCACAATCCCATCTATATTTCTGGTTACCCAGTACTAAATTATTAGTTGCAGGCCTGATATGTTGCAGCAGGTTGGCTGGCGCTGGAGCTCTTAAAGCAAATCAGATTACAATTAACATTTTCCTTTCCTTGATTATTCCTAAATTAATTTTTGCATTAGACTGGTGGATCCCATCTTTTAAAAACTTAGGAATTAGGTATTGAACGTGGCAGAAAATACAGCAACAACTATTTACAGTCTCTTGGTCACAGAGCCAGTTCTGTGTTTACTCTTGGTCTGGAAGATTTACAGTGGACACAACTTGGTAGTACTTGATTCTGGACTTAGATGCATGGTGAAGGTTTGCAGCAGGACCACTCACTGAACTGTAGGCTCTTGCAGCTGCAGAAGATTAGCAATCTCTCTTGGCTTCTCAGAAGTTGCGTTTCTTCAAAGGCTGATGTCACATTCTGGAAAATAACCAGCGCTGGGACCAGGGCCGGCATACCACAGACCACCACGTCTAGCCTATGTCTCCCAGGGGGAAATGCACATAGTAGTGCCCAGCTGGCACACTACCAGGCTAACTCTGAATGTTAATTCTAAGCACATTCTCCTTCTCTCTTTTAAATATTGGAGTACATTTATTTAGGTTGGAGTTTCAACCATGTTGCCAGCATGGCAACCACTGTCCTTTTGCTTTAAGGCACAGTCTCATCAGATAAATTAAAGTCCCTTTTCTCTCCCTTGGAGGTGAACATTAGAGCTTCAACCAAGGCTCCACACCACATCAGGCATATTCAGAACTGTAGCAAATTCTCTTTCTTTTCTCAAGCTTCTCACGAGCGGAATAACAATTACATAGCAAATTAGGTGCTCCACTATGGGTCTTTTTCTACAACAAGCTGTGCACCTTTTAGGACATATCCTCCAAGTAACCAAGCAGAAATAGTGCACCAGCGGAAGACCTTTTCAGAATTATGTGCTCTAATGTACCGTTTTCAAAAAGCATAGTACTAAAAAAGCAATAGCAACTTTTAAAGTACTCACTCATTTTATTCCATTTCCACTTTTTTCAGTTGCATTGTAAACAGAGACTTCTCCATAAAAAACACATGCCCAAAAAACAAAGCAAGACATTAAGAATCATCCAGTGAAAAGGGGCTAGAGACAGACCCAATACTACAAAATAGCCAGTAGGTATACCGTTGCTACAGCAACACCGGCACACCAAAACCCCTACAGTGAAACCCCCATCACTCCTATATCGGCAGCGATGGGGGGTTCACTTCAATTGACTGTTCAGTGATGGGGGTAAATATCTAACTCCACTGTTTGTGCAACATGGAGTTAGATATCTAGAGTAGGGAGGGGTGAGTTCCCCCTCCCCACATTGAGCGCCACTGTGTTTCCAGTCATTCCAGGAACACATCGGGGTTGTCAATGGGTTCCCGGCATGGCTGAGGATGCTGCTGTATTTGTTGTTATGCCAGTGTCATAGATCCACCACTGAAAGTGGCAAAAAGACCTTAACTGGCTATGCTGTAGCATGTGTTTTTATGGAAAAGCCTCTGCTCTACAATGCAACTGACAAATGTTGAAATGGAATAAAATGAGTGAGTAATTTAAAAGTTGTCATTGCCTTTTTAGTACTATTCTTTTGAAAATGGTATGATAGAGCACTTGATTCTGAAAAGGTCTTAAGCTGGTGCACTATTTCTGTTTGGTTACTTAGAATTACAATTACACAGTTCCTTTTTGGCTAGCTGATGGTTTGGCTGCTCCAAAAGAACAGTTACAGTCCTCACAGGCAATTTTAGGCAAAGCTCTGACCTCAGGATATTTTCCTCCCATTCCTGTAGGCACATTAACCAATCACATCAAGGATCTTTATTCACAAGACCATCTGTGGTCATTCACTCATTTGTCCACCCATCTCTTAACACTGGCTATGTGCAGGGTGCAGACAACTCACTGAGCACCACTTGGATTTTGTGGCTTTGTGTGCTTAGGATGCCAAACATGTCCTGGGCACATTTTCTGTTTAAAAAGCTGCTGACACCTCAAAGAAACCTTTGAAAAACATAATATTTAGGTACAATTTAACTTGCAATCCATGAGCATTTGATAGATTTCCCCTCCCTATTACTCATTACTGAGAACTTTGCATGGAAACATGCTCTATAGTCCTTAGAGTTAATCTGCCACTTTAGCTTACTCCCTGCTTCATATCATAGTCCTGGGTTGTGACATCAATATCTGTTTCCATGGGAGTAATTCTGATGTCACAAGTAGAGCATTATGACCTCATGTATGGAGAAAGCAACAGGAATAGATGAACTCTTTAGGAGCAAATATCCCATTTTCATGCAAATGGCCTCAGAAATAAATAATGGGGAGGAGAAATGCAGAACTAATGTGAAATACAAGCTGAAATGTGTCTAAATATTAAGTTTTCCTAAAGTTGTCCAGATGGTATCAGCTGCTCTTTAATAAGTTAAGTGGCTATTTAGATGGTGTGTGCACCCTTTTCTTTTGTATCCTGTTTGCAGTTTCATAAGAAGTGCACATTTGGCTTTGTGGCATGCCATGTTTTACTCTTTTTGGCTGTTTTTCCAAGTTGCTGGCATACCAGGCAAATCACATTTTATGTTACAGCCAGCTGATATTGGAGCCCTGCAAATCTCTAGCATACTGGTAATGCACCATATCTCCATAGCAATGCCCAGGATACGGTCACAGCACACTCCCTAAAACTGATTAGATTCCCACGCATTTCAAATTAATTTGCACAGTTTATACCTATTGACTGATACTTTCTAGCTGCATACCTTCCTGTACTTCATCTATTGGAAAACCTCTGTCTCTCCTGCAGTGTTGCACTACACCAGATAGGGTGCTTGGGCAGGTACAGGTTACAGTTACAAAGAAACTCCCATTCACCAGTTTCATTCCCCTTTCCTACCTGTCATTTTGTACTACCCTAGATAGGGAGTTAGAGCAGATGGGGGTTACAAGAGACACTTACTGGTTTCAGCTATTGCTGATAAGTAAAGGTGTTAGTTACAGACACAAAATAACTCACAGTTTGTGACTTGAGCCCTTTTTTCCAACTACAGTGTTGTCCTCCCACAGATACAGTGGTAAGGGTAGTTGTAGTTGATAGTTATCTATGACAACTCTGATTCCTTCTTGTTGCCTTCATTAGTTCTGTCTGTTTGGTCTCCATTTCTGCAGGGTTCTCTGCAGACCACCAAACTCCATGCACATGCCCCTGAATATATCCACCCCTGCTGCGGTGGTTCTCATTCTCCTGGGGGTCACATACCTATAGGGTTTAAACAGAATGTCCCCCTGATCTGCCCTGAAGTCTGAACAAATGGTGCTGCAGACATTGCTTTTCAGGTTAAAACCAATCCTTCTCCTTAAGCAGGGCAACAGGTGCAAATTGTTGGTGGGGAGGGGGATCCTCAGGCCTGCTCAGTCCCTCAGAATGTCCCCTGATCTGCCCTGAAGTCAGACCAAAATGATGCTGAAAGCTGCATATATGCTGCTTTTTATAGGTTAAGACAAATCCTTAGCTAACCTTCAGGTGCAAATTGTTGGTGAGGTAGGGGGACCCTCAGGCCTGTTCAACCCCTCAGAATGCCCCCCAATAATCTTTGAAGTCAAAACAAAATAGTTTGTATTTTTTCATTATGAGTAACATTTTAGCCAGTTTGTAAGTGAATTAAGGTATTTCTAAGGGAGCATTATACTATGTTAATTTACCCAGTCAATACAGTAACATATAATAATTCCCATTTGTCATGTCTTATTTCTTTCTTAAAGTGAAGTTTTATAGTTATGTAAGTATCAAATTATAAAGATGAGCTTCTAGAACTCTTGGCTGAAGGTAGCACAAAAGTAATATAGTAACATAGTATTGTGGCATTAGAAATGACTTAGGGTCCTTCTAGTCCACCTCTCTTGCTGCAAGATAGTGATCATATGCATGACTATATCTTAACCAGCCCCCACTGTGACTGCAGATAACCCCTTGTTCCTCTGCTTTATATGTACCTGACTCTATTTTGATTGTACCATATACACCTCTGAAACAATTGATGTAGTAGCTCTGTACATTGACACTGTATTTAATCTATGTACTGTCATCCTCTGTATTTGTCTTTGTTCTTTGTTTGCCGTGGAGCTTTTGTAAATGAGTCCCTGACTCAAAGGGTTGTAATTCCTAGACTTTAAATAAATAAAAAAAATCACTAATTTGAATGCAGAGACACATACAAATACAAATGTAACTGCAGAATGGTACCCCTGCTCATGCTCAGTTACTGTATATGCTCCTTAAATAATCTTTCTATTGCTGCTTTGAAAGCCTGAGCAGAGCTGGCTTTCACTACCTCATCAGGTAAGATAGTCTTCATGTTGTTGACCCTCTGTGTGAAATAATGCTTTATAATATTTTCTCTTATCCTGCCCCCCCCGAGTCTCAGAGCATGCCCCATACAGTGGTTGTGTGCACACTCACCAGCTCAAAGAACTGGGGATGCTCCACTGTATCTATCCCTTTTAGTGTTCAGAACATTGTGAGCATGTACCTGCTAAACCATGTATTCCCTAGGTTAATAATCAGAGTATTTTCAATCTTACCTTGTAGCTCCTGTCCTCTGTGTCACTAATCAGTTTGGTGACCATATGTTGGCTCAGAGAATGTGAAGAACAACTAGACAGGTTTGCAAGAGTAATTACTATGTAAGACATGCTACCCTGACCTCTTGCCTACAGGCATTTGTTTCACACTCGCTCTTTCTCTCAAGATAAACAGACAGCATCTTGCACTGTCAGATATGATATCTTCATCATTGTCCCTAGCCTACCAGGGCTGCTGAAAAAGAGCTGAAATTAAATCACAGCTGATTTTTTTTTCTACAGTGCTAGAAATGAAATATACCTTTTTTTTTTTGCATGCAGCAAATAAAATGAGGTTGTCACAAAAACAATACATCAGAGAGAGTTATTATTTCAATTACTCCCAGTCCTAATGCATGTTATTAATTATAAACAATAATATTTATGTTGGTGACAGCTACACAGCACAACTATGTTATTGATCATGGAACAAGTTAGTGCATATTGTATTACAAATAAAACCGATGAGGCACCAGATGTAATAACTAGGACTTGCTCTTCTCATTGTGAATGAGACATAAACTTGATCACTGCCAAATCTACAATTCAATTGGAAACTGGTTATAACATAAAACTTGAAGGAATGTAACTAGCTCAATACTGTTCATTAAACCTGAAGTATTTTTTTTTTTTTACTAAAGCTAGGGTTACCACCTGTCCTAATATTCACAGGACAGTCCTGATTTGGGCAGCTGTGTCCTGCAAAAAAAAGCATTAAATATACTAAATGTCCTGATTTTACAGTAGGAAAAATATTTTCTAAATTTCCACTAAATGTTCTAGAAAACTACAATACCTTAACTAAAATACCTTAGAATGATAAGAAACAATAGACGCAACTAAGAAACTACAATACTCAGCCTTAATTCCGATTATATAGAGAAAGCAAGTCTGTTGCATCGGTCAAGGTTTGGTACTGTCCTGTGAAAAATCATGTTTCAGTAAGAAATGTCCCACTTTGGGCTTCTTAAAAGGTGGTAACCCTAACTAAAGCTCACTTGCATATGCAGAATAGTTCCTTTTTTAATTTTGAAGTCATAACAAATCTGATTTTAAAAGTGCTGTGACTGCATGCTTTGCTTGTAACACAGCATTTTTATGTTTGCTTGCATGCATGTGCAAGAAACATAGTGCCACCATATGAGTTTTCATAGGTGTGCCACCCCCACTTCCAATGCCCTGCTCCTTTTTGCAGGTGCAGCCTCACCACACCAATGAATGTCCGAGCTGTCTATGACAGCAGTTCAGATGCAGTAGCACACAGTTCACAGAAAACCAACACTACAGTCAGCAGTGGTAATGTGTAGGCAATTTGCATGCTGTCATGGGCAGTATGCAAATTGCCAATACGTCAGCACTGCATATGAACTGCTGTCATAGACAGCTCATTTGTAAGTAGACTTCACTTTTGGAATTATCTTTGGAACCCGTGAAGCAACCCTTAAATGATGGGGCATAAGCAGTGCTATCATCGTAACAGATAACCATTAGCCATTCCAGTCCCTTTTCTGTGGATTGTTGGATCCAATCCACACAATAGGTGCTACTAAGAGAAAAGCAGGATACTTTACATTCCAGTCTGAGAGACTGTCATGACATTTTAACACCTCCTCCAGACTCTGCCAGAAAGATATCAGAATGAACACCTACCAAGGCAAACAGAACCAGTTACAATAGTAAATCCTTATTAATGACTTAACAGTAATGGTTAAAAGGCACAGTCCATCAGCAGACCACTAGTTTCTTGCTAGCAATCAATACACATTTCACAATATAATTCCAAAACAAACTTACTGTTACTGAAGATGATACAAATTATCAGCAGTACCAAATGCATTCTTATGTTATGAACAGTAGATTGAGAACAGTCAACTGCCCACTTACACTGCACACCAATTAATAAGGAAGAGTGAGGTACGCAGTGGGTTAATTTACATGCCTTCATTTGCATAGCTGGTTGTATATGAGCCCATAATGAAAATGAGAAGCTGATACTGAAGTTGCCCATGCATCCATCTGAACAATTACAAATGCACTTGTGTTATCTGCAGTGGTTTTGACTTTATAATTTGAGTTGGTGACAAATGTAAAACCAGCTTTGGATTACAGAACTGTAACAGTTTGACCTTCGTGCACCCCCCCCCCACATCTGGCCCCCAGCAATCTGTGCCACACATGTAAGATTTCCAATGTAATATTGATTATTTTTTCTTAGCAAAAACAGCTTCTGTCGACATCTAACAACTTGAAGGAAAACGTGCTGATGAAGAATTGTTTAGAAAAGGTCTCAGACATGGAATAAGCTACCTGCCTTGCAAAAGTGATTTTCATTGGTGTAAAATATGTTTGACTTGCTGCTTTTGCTATGAGGAACACTAATCTCACCGCATGGAAATCCACCTTTTGCTACCTTATTTGATAAGGTCTCTTAACTGTCAGTTCACTAGCCTTTAGAAGTAGATTTCACTGTTGGGGTCTGACAAGAAGGGGGAAGAAGATATCTGCATGGTATTGGGTTACCACACATGCAGTAAACTTTTTTACCAGAAATGTGAAGGGTGGAAAGTGTAGCACTGTAGATTGTGTGGAAAAAACAGCTAGAAAGTAAACCAATTAAGATATACAGGCCTCAGTTAGTCAGTGAATCAACTTTTCCTCAGCTTGTCTCCTGTGAAAGTCTCTTACTTGCTCCCACATGCTCAAACATAAACCCATCTTGCATGCTCCTTCATTCGCCGCAGCTCTGTAGTGGTTTTGTAACCAAAACAAAAAAACTGCTAATGACATAGCCTCCATGCCCCCACCCCCACCCCCACATGCACGAAGACACCATGTCTGGCCCCTAGCAATCCATGCACCACATCAAGATTCCCATCTTGTCTTCTGGAAATGCATTATAATTTTGGGAGTAATGATGAGTGTGTTTACTTTATCAAAAACAGTTATCGTCCATGTCAAGTAACTTTAAGGAATAAGTGCTGGTTACCATTACAGCAGCAAACTGATATTATTTCCCCTGTAAGCAGTGAGTAGGACTCAGCCTCCTGAAAAGTGTCACCACTTGCAACAGTGCTGCTGACATGTAAACATGGCTTATGTGTAAAAGCAAAAAAATAAAAGCAGCTAAGGAACCCAAAAGAGGAGCCAAAGGTATTTATCAAACATCAGATGCACAAAAAGATTCGGCTGCATCTCTGCCATCAAACCAAACTCTAGGGTATGTTAAAAAATAACATTTTTATTTAAATGATACATAGCACCCTCATACATTCAATGATTGTATGGGGGAGGGGGGTACATATCATTTAAATAAAAATGTTATTTTTTAACCTACCCTAGAGTTGGGTTTGCTGGCAGAGACACAGCTGAATCTTTTTGTGCATCTACGGCTTATGTGTGCTGTTTCTGCATTACATACTGCATGTTTGTTCTCAATGAATTATATCTTTAGGACAGCCTAGATGCACATTTTTAAATAAATAATTTGGGGCAATAAACAGTATGTAACAATCAGTTCTGTCAGATGCAAAGGTACAAAACGGGTAACAAATCTGAAACACTGGCTCATTGCAGAACACATATATATATATATATATATTTTTAATTAAATGTGTATGCAACATCCATTTCTTGTGGCAGATTTAATCCTTATGGAAAACTTAAAAACTTGCAGTGCATGCAGTGCAGTGTGAAAAACTTAAAGGAAAACATTTTAGTAGCAATGAGGAAATAAGATTTTTGATTTAAAATAGGAAGCCCAATGATAATAAATATTATTACTTGAATCATAGTCACACAGTGTGATCCAGGGATTATTTAAAACTTCATAATATTAATCACTACATTAAGGACAGAATCACAAGTAGTATGGCAAATAATCTACCACAGTCACGTATACTAATTACTGTACACAGCTGACTAATGAATGTGTCAGCAGTGAAACAAATAAAGGACAGAAATGTAATCATTTTAAATATGTGACTTTTCAATAGCAGATTGCCATTTATGTATGCATCGGGGAGGAAAGGAGCAGTTATTAATGGGTGTCACACAAAAAAGATAACTATCTTTAAATATACACCGTGATTCAAAGGCAGTGAAAGCTATCACAAATTACATTAATGATTGGGAGGATAAAAGCACTGATTTGGTGGTGCCAATAATGAGTACAAAACAAGTTAACCTACTAAAACCAATAAACAGTGCCTATACTAAGAGCAAGAAAGAGAACATATGAAAAACAAAGTAAATATAAAATCAATTTGCAATATTGGCAAAAATGTCTACTACATGGATATGATGATCATGAACTCCGAGTGAAAACTTTCAATTACAACCGCTCATCTTGTAACTTGTAAATAATCATTTAAATTCATAGGACATGTAATGCAGGGGAAAAAAAACATCATATTTGTAAGAAATGTTTGTACTCAGAAGATGCTCGGCTCACAAAACTGCAGAGCAGGATCTAACAAATCATGTCACATCATTAGCCAGTGTTACACAGCTGAACTATAATAATGTGAAAGAAGTCGGTAGAAGTCATCTGCTCTGGCTGCAGACATCTACCGACTTCCTTCATATCACAGTTCAGCTATGATAGGTGTTGCTAAATGTGGGCAGTTGGACGGACCACAATTGTACAAATTGATACAAAAGATAAGGCATAAAGGAATTCCAAGTGATTGACATAGAAGCAGCTCCACTCATAAATACCTAGCAAAACTCCTTGTCTTGTCATATCTTTAGCCAGCATGAGCACAGTTGAACTATAATATGAAAAAGTTGGTAGCTGCTGACAGACAGAGCAAGCATTTCCTGACTTCTTTCACATTAGAGTTCAGCTGTGAAAGAAGTCGGCAGATGTTGGCAGCCAACATTTCTGAACACAGAAACAGCTCTGCTCAAAAATAATTTAATATAGAACAGGAGATAACAAGCCCTGCCCCCCACATCTTTAGTCAGCTTTAGTACAGCTGAACTATGTGGTGGAAGACGTCAGAAAATGTCATCTGTTCTGGCTGTCTGCATCTACCAACTTCTTTCACATTATACTGCAATGCAAGTTGGTTTTCTTCCAAACTACCCTGCAACTGACTGAGGCATGAACATAATTTCCTGATCATGTATGACTACTACACATTCTGTATTTATTTTATTTATTTATGTAGCTCTTTATTAACCAGGTAGGCCCAACAGGCATACAGCCTGGTTTCAAGGGCAACCTGGCTGCACTGACAAGGTTAAGTTACTTGCTTAGAGGCACACAGTATGCAATGGGGAAACTGTGGGAATCAAGCCCTGATCTGAATGCTGGATGTACCATGCTCATTCACAGCTAAACTTTTAGTTGGGATTTCTGTGACTACAAACATGTATTTTACCTGCCTGTCCTTCACCATTTACACACATTGGCACAGTAACACCGGTAAAAGAAAATACACTATTATAATGCCTGTCTGTCTCTGTGCAATTACTCTACACGTTTTGTACTTATTTTATTTATTTACATAATTTTTGTTAGCCAGATAGGGCCCACTAAGCATATGTGCTTGTTGTCTGTGACTCCAAGGATGTGTTTTACCAGCCTGTCCTTCGCCATTTACATTCAGTGTCACACTGATGCCATTAAAGAAGCATTTGTCAATGCCGAATGTTTGCTTTCTGGCATTGGCATTGGAAGTGTAGGAGTTAGAGAGATGCATAATAGGAATGGCAGTGAAGTATTGAACTGAAACCAAACCCACCACCACCCTGCAGAGACTGACAGGCATTGGGGTGTGCCTTTGGGTTGTCAGACATAATGGCCATGCCATTTCACCCACCCTACCCTGCAAACACTCACAAGTGTCTCAGTGTGCCTTGGAGTCTTTGGGCCTTATGCTCACCCCATTCCATAAGAAATACAATGAGATGGGTGCAGTATAGGAGAATGGGGTGAACTTTGGGGCTGAAGAATCCAAGGCACACTTCAATGCCTGCAGGGCGTGGGTGGGGGTGGAATGGCAGGAGTATTTCGGGTGACAATCCCAAGTCACACCCCTGATGTCTGTCAGTCTCTACAGGGTGGGGTGTTACGGTCAGAAACCCTAAAGTCCCAGGCATTCGCTGGTATGTTCACTCCAAATTTTAAACATGGGTTTTTTGTGACATCCACCTCATGAACAATGGCAATATCAGTTCATTAGCAGAAAGCTGATTTTGCACAGCAACTATGTCATTTGGCATCACTGGTGTGAAAACACATTTCAAACAGGATGTGAAAAATGACAGCTGTGCTGTTCATGGGGAGTTGTAAAAAATGGCAATGTTGAAAATCTGCAGTGAAAATATAAAACAACCGGTGAAGTCACAAGTGGGTAGGAAACTGCACAACACACACCAGTAATACAATTAGTTTGGGAATTTTTTACAGCAGATTCTCAAAACAGGCATTTTGGGACCTCCGTTCATGAACAGTGTCACTGTGATTTTCTTAATCTGTCCCGAACAGCGGTTTATGACAGTGACCATGCATTTCTTCACTGGAAGTGCGAAAACACATTTCGGCCAGGGTGTGAAAAATGACAGCTGTACTGTTCATAAGGAGGCGTGAAAAATTGCCAATGTCAAAAATCTGGACTGAAAATATTACAATATTACAAATTCATGAACTTTTTAACATAGCCATTTTAAGACCTCTGCTCATGAACAGTGTCACTGTGATTTTCTTAATCTTTCCTGAACATTGATTTTGCACACTGAATGCGCCATTGTGGCTACATGTGCGAAAACACATTTTGGGTGACGTGAAAAATAACAGCTGTTCTGCTTATAAGGAGGTGTAGTAAAATGGCAATGTTGAAAATCTGGAGTGAAAATATAAAAAATTAGTGAATTTGTGAGCATTCATAGGAACTGTGCAATGCACCCTCATAGCACAGTAATTTGGGGGAATTTTCTTCACCAAATTTTCAACTTAGGGTTTTGAGCGGCCTACCTCATGAACTGTGCCAGTGTCATTTCATTACTCAGTCCCAAAAGGTGGTTCTGCACAGTGACCATGAAATCACCTTTCAGGACCAAATAACAAAATGGCAGTGATTGAGTTCATGAGGTGGGCCCCAAAAGCACCATGTTGAAAATTTGATGAAAAAGTTCCCCCAAATGGCTGAGATATGCGCCAAAGTTGAAAAAAACAATTTATGCCATTATACAGCTTATCGGCATTTCTTCAGTTCGCAGTTGGCATTGAAGAGTGCAGACGGGTTCCCAGTCCATCAAAGATCATTGCGCTAGGCTCCAGAGGTAAGTATGGGGGTGTGTGGGGAGGTGGGTGTGCAGAGGGTGGGTGCGGGTTGGGGGAGGGGGCCAGACAGTCAACAAGGGACCTTTTTTTTTTATAGTTTATTTTTTTCCTTTTGCAGGAAGACAACGTGGGACTTTTGCCATGCTGGGGTGGGCTTCCAGTGTGGCAGCTGAAATGTTATTTTTGGGGGGGCAGCAGTGGAGCCAACAGGGGATTGGGCAGCCCCGTCGGCCATATCGTCTTTTGCCATGCTGGGGTGGGCTCCCAGCATGGCAACTGGAAGTCGTGTTTTTGGGGGGATGAGGTACAATGGAGCTGATGGGGGATGGGGCACCCCCGTCACCATATGGATGTTTGCCACACTGGAGGTGGGCTCCCAGTGTGGCACCTGCAAGTGTCTTTGGGGGCACCAGATGGATGTTTGCCACGCTGGGGTGGGCTCTGGCATGGCACCTGGAAGTGTGTTTTGTGGGGAGCAGAGCCAATGTGGGGGATTGCACGCCCCAGTCAATATCTGATGGCGAAGTGCATGGGCATGCTGGGGTGGGCTCAGCGAGCACGTATGTGTTCATGGGATGGATGAACAGTCTATGACAGTTCTGATGCAGTGCGATGTAGGCAATTTGAATACTGCTGACGGCAGTATGCAAATTGCCTGTGGCAGTATTTTCCTTAGAACTATATGCCACTGCATCTGAACGCTGTCATTGACAGCTTGGACATTCATTGGCACGGTGCAGCCATGCCTGCAAAAGGGAGCAGGGCATTGGAAGTGGGGGAGGCACACCTACAAAAACTTGGATGGTTGTGCTATGTTTCTTGCACATGCAAGCAAACATGAAGAAAAAGGGAGATCACGTGATGCAGAGTGCTGAGTAGAAGCTCCTCTGCTAAGCTCCTGCCTCCCGAATATAAATTCACCTTTTTTAAATCTTCAAACCTATCTAATTCCTCTGCTTACAAATTCTTCCATTGCTTAAGCATCCTGTGCTCCAGTTTTGGGCGTTAGTGTGGTAGATGGAGGCTTATATGAAGAAAGCCCCGCAGAAACATACCCCCCCACCACTCCTGAAAAGGCCTCAAAGAAATCCCAAGCCTCGAGTGGCCCAGTCAAGCCTGATCCTTCATGTCAAGCTGGGGAACAAGAGCCTTTAACACTCAATAGGTTCTTGGAAGAATTCAAACCATTTCGAGAAGAGATGAAAGATATGGCGACTGATTTGAAATCTCTCTCCAGAAAATTGGAAGAAGTTTCTCTCACGGTCTCCAACAATACTGCTCGAATAATCTCGATGGAGAGGAAACTGGAAACCCTAGATCCTGAATTGCTGTCAACGAGATAGAAATTATCTCGTTTAGAAGCTAAACTTGAAGATTTAGAGGACCGTAGCCGCAGAAATAACGTCATAATACTCGGGCTCCCAGAAGAAGAAGAGGGCCAGCATGTTGTAGTTTTTGTACAGAAGCTGGTGGACTGGGTTGCTGGTCCCTCTCCCTTTGGTCCAGTGTACATGATAGAGCGTGCTCATCAGTCTCTGCGACCAAAGCCCCCTCTGGATGATCCCTCCCCGTCCCATTATCTGCCGCTTCCTGAATTATTTGGAAAAGCAGCATTTTCTGCAGAAAGTCAGGGCCCTACAAGAGGTTTGTTGGGAGAAGGCGAAGTTGAGAATTGCACAAGATCTCCCTGGTTCGGTCCATCCTATTGTATCTAAGATTATTGCAGCAGGTTTAAAATTCAGGATGGGGTACCCAGCCAGGTTACAAGTCTCAGTAAACGGTTCCTGGTTTAATTATGAAGATCCTGAAGCTGCGCTTGTCAAGCCTTAAATCTATGCTGCCAGATTTGTTCCGGACTACCTGAGAGTTCCTCTAAAGTATCAGGATTCATCAAGAGGTGCTGTTGGAACTGTCATTCATTTTCTTTTTGGAGAAGGCATTTACCACTAACTGAGATCAGACTTGTTTGTTTTCTCATTTGGAACTAGGCTACCCGTTATATGGTCTAATAGTTGCTATTTCCATGCCCTGGCTTCCTAGTGTTAATTCTGTTTCAGGGCAAAACCCTTTAGGGTTCTGGTGATGGCTCATTCAGGAGTGCAGTTTGGAGATTATTATACACTCAGTTTTTGGGAGTTGCATGTAGGGGGAAAGCTTTGGGTTGTTGGCTTTTTGATTAGTCCTTATGTATTAGTTTGGTAGGCTTCAGAGTGGTTTCGGGCTTTCATTGCCATTTTGACACACCTGTTGGACCTGGAGATAACCACAAGAGGGCGTGGCTCACCTAGTTAATATATGCCTGGGTGGTCTGGAATTTGAGAAGGCTGTCTCTCAATTTTTGTGTTACTCCAGCTTTTTCAGGAGGTACTTTGGAATTGGGGGCTGGCAGCCCCTGGTTAGTTACATTTTGCAGTTTTCTCTTTTCAGGGTCTCATTTCAGTTGCTATTTAGTTTCTCGCTTTCAGCTCGCAATTGGGGCTATCCCTTATTATTAGTTTTCCCTCTGGTTCTGGTCTTGGGACAGTTCTCTATTGGGGACAGGCAACCTTTAATTCTCACTCTGGTGTATGTGGCTACCTGTCATACTCACGATTTTGATAGCCTGTTTCATTTTCCCTAGTACTATTGGATTCATAATCATGTGCCCATAAGCTCTGGAAGCTCGAGATCACTCTTCAGATATTAGGGGCCAGCTAAATCTGTTTGTAATTTACATTTGCATCTAGAGATATAAGTGGGTTCTCATTAGCAGAGGAAAATGTCGGGGGTGGGAGAGGAGGAAATGATGTAGTACTGTGCTAAACATTGCTTGTGAAAGATTGGGGGCTAGGAGGGGGTGGGAGGTATGGGTTCTTGTTGGGGTGGGGGTACAGGGGTTTTAAAATGGCCAATGATGGGGGTTAGGTGGTGAAAGGACCTTACTGCAGCAACTGGTAGGGTCAGGTCACATGTATTATATACCCTGAGTGCAGAGCTGAATCTATTAAACCTAGTAATTATTAACAGGTGGCCAAGGAGGTGACTTTTGCAATGTGGAACATTAAGGGGATTAGGAAAAAATCTAAACAATAACAGGTTCTTAAACACTTAAGCCTACTACGTTCACAGATAACTTTTCTACAAGGATCTCATTTATTAGAAGTGGAAGCTTCACAGTTGAGGAGACAACAGATGGGGACGGTGTACGAGGCTCAAGGCTCCACCAATAGCTGTGGGGTCATGCTTATTATTAACAGGGGTGTCCTTTGTCTCTACACAAGTTATCAAGATCCCGAGGGTAGGTTTGTCTTAGCTAAAGGTACTCTCTGGTCAGTCCCACTGCTACTTGGCAGTATATATGGTCCTAATGTGGATGATCCTGGGTACTTTATGAGACTTATAAATATAATCCTGCCTTTGCTTCCTATAAGGATTATTTTGGGAGGTGACTTTAATCTAGTCGTAGATTCTAATCTTGACAGGACAGTGGACCGGGGGTGGGATTTCTCCAGACCAAAGGTCTCTCAGAGACCTATTGGATCAATGCAGGCTCTGTGACATCTGGCGCGTCTTATATCCGGACTCCAAGGAGTTTACCTACAGGTCATTGGCACATGGCTCACAGTCCCGCATCGATTACATTCTTATTTCTCAGGCTTCTCTTGCTTGGGGTTAGGACTTCATTGATCTAATCTGGTCCTGTCTCTGACCAGTCATTGGTGTTATGTAAACTGGCATTCCAGGACTTTTCAAATAGGGAAACAAGATGGAAACTTAATGACCAACTGCTTAAAGATTCCAAATACTGTAAGCTCATAAGGAAACAAACTGAGACCTTTTTCTTGTCCAACCCCTTAGACAGTGAAAAACTGGATATCATATGGGGGGCCTTTAAGGCCTACATGAGAGGGGTCCTTATCAGTATGGTAGTGAGCAGGAAAAGGGCTAGGGAGAAGGAACTATTATCATTACTATCTCAAATTCAGGTACTTGAAATTAACATTCCGGCTAATGCTCCAGAAGAAGACAGGAGGAAGCTCTTATTGCTGAGAGATAGATATTTAGAGTTACTCTGGGAAAAGGCAGAATTAACTATCATATGTACTAGAGCTAGTTACACGGATCAGGGAGAGAAGGCGGGGTGCCTATTGGCACTCTGTATCAAGCAACAAGAATCTGCAAGATTCATTCCTCCAATTAGGGCGTCAGCTGATGGGTCTCTGAAAATATCTCCTACCGAGATAGTTCAATAATTTTCCCTATACTATAAAATGCTGTACAGCGACATGGAGCACCCCCCCAGTCCTGAGAGAGTGGAGAAGTATCTGATGGATTCCCATTTGTCCTTCCTTTCAGCACATCACAAGGACTTTCTAGTTTCTCTAATATCACAGGAGGAAATTGCTGAGGTCATTAATGGATTACCTTCAGATAAAGCTCCCGGTCCTGATGGATTCTCTTCCTTTTTTTATGAGACGTTTCGAGATCTCTTACTACCAGTACTTAATCGATTATTCCAATATATCCTTTCCGGGGCAGAGGTTGATTCTCACCTCTTTGAGGCCTTGATTGTACTTCTCCCCAAACCAGACAAAGATCCAGAGCTTGTCCAAAGTTATAGACCCATATCTCTCCTAAATCAAGACATCAAAATTCTTTTGAAGATTTTAGCTAATAGGCTAATTGTTGTACTCCCTGAGTTAATAGGCATGAATCAGGTAGGATTTATGAAAGGACACTCATCAGCTGACCACCTGTGTACATTATCTCATGTCTTCTCGGCTACCAGAGACGCCGAGTTCCCTGCAGGCCTGGTCTCTCTGGATGCCGAGAAGGCATTTGATCGGGTAAATTGGAGCTTTCTGTTTAAGGTTTTGGGTGCCTTTGAATTCCCTCCTGAATTTATATCTTGGGTTGCTGCACTGTATATAACCCCTACAGCAAGAATCTCGGCAAATGGGGCTTTCTCTAAATCCTTCCCACTCTATTCAGGGACTAGGCAGGGCTGCTCCCTATCATCTTTGTTATTCAATTTATATTTGGAACCCCTTATTCAAAATATTCTCAAAAGTATCTCTATACAAGGCATTTGGGATGGGCACCATGAAATTAAAGTCACCGCATATGCGGATGATTTGTTGATACATGTATCCCACCCGGTATCATCTGTACTGGCCTTACTAAATTAAATAGCTAGATTTAGTGAGCTATCTAATTACAAGCTGAATGCCAGTAAATTGTTATTCTTTCCATTAAACCGCAAGGTATTCAAGAACTATATTAGTCCCTTAGGTTTATGTTGGACTCCTAGATCATTTAGGTATTTGGGCATTAAGCTATCCCGTAACCCCCTAACATGGTTTAAGGATAACCTTGACTCCCTCTCACAGTTTATTATTTGTGACCTTGACAGATGGTCCAAACTTCCCATATCATTATGGGGCAGGATTAATATAATCAAGGTGAATGTTTTCCCTAGAATTTTTACCCCTTATCTCTTCTTAATACTTTTATCCCTCTGCATTGGTTTAAAAAATTACATGGTATATTCACTAGATTTATCTGGGCTGATAAATACCCCCATCTGGCCTATTACAAACTAGCTGCTCCAAAATTTGAGGGAGGGGGCTGCGGATTCCTCACATGGCTATATACTGCTGGGCCAGCCACTTAGTAAAATGTTTGAGATGGGTATCCCCGGGCCCTGAAAAGGAACAACCTCTAAGGCTAATGATCGAATTAGATGCAATTAAAGCCAAGAACCTAGACCCCCTAGCCTTATTTTACCTTAAAATATCACAGGTACGTATAGTTGATTGTCCCACAGTAGGTATCTCATTAAGAGTATACACACAGTTATGTTCATTTCTACATTACTCCCCCCCCAGACCGACTTAGCTCAGTCCATTTGGAATTCCCCATCCTTCACCATCAACAAGAAACAGATTTCCAGTAAATAGTTGCCCCAATTGGGAGATGGGAAACTGTACTCTTTGGTGGATGATGAGTGGCACTGGTTGTCCCCAGGAGATATTATCAAAAAATTTCTTATCCCAGTTTCCTCTCACTTCAAAGTTATGCAGTTAAGACACCTACTCCCAATAGCCTTGGGGAATATTTCCCCTTCCCAGACGGTTTCAGCCCTGATACCTGAGATCTCCTCACTTACTGAATCTTCAGGTGCTGTATCTAAATTATACAGAGTGTTGTTTCATAAAAGATATGGGGACTTTTTTGGACCTACTAGATTCTGGAACTCGCTCCTTCCTCAGTATCAGTTGGATTGGCAATCTCTATGGAGATCTTGCCATAAATATGTTTCCCAAGACAGACTGCGCCTCATGCAATATCATATATTACATAATATGTATTGTACTCCTGTAAAACTAAAGAAATGGGGTTTTTCAGATTCTAGTACCTGTATTAAGTGTATGCGGGAAGAAGGAACACTTCTTCATATGTTCTGGTCCTGTCCCAAACTTTCCCTTTTATGGAATTCAATCAGGATTTCCCTGGATCCCCTACTGGGCCTTCAGGAGTATTTCATTCCTGATATATGTCTTTTAGGGGATCTGTCCTCTGTCAGGGTCAAAGTTAGGAAATTTCATATTTCCATGATTGCTCTATCTGTTAAGAAACTTATCTTACGTCATTGGAAAGACAAACTCAAACTTTCCAAGAGTGGTTGTAAGAAATTCTTGCTAATCTTCGAATGGAGAAGGCGATTGCAAGTCTTCATAACAGACTTGCAGTTTATAACAAAATATGGATTCTCTCCACTCTCTAATTTCACTGTCTCATTTGTAATTATGTCATCCTCAAATTCTCTCAGAGGCCTTCTGGAAATGAGCATTGCACTTGGGTTATATGGAGTAGTTGCTGCTGTAAGAGGGGGATGGGTGGATGGGGTGGGTTGGGCAGTTTTATTTTCACAAGTGGTTGTGTCAAGATCTTGTTTTGCTGTAACTGCCCTCTATATTGGAAATGTATTAGTAAAGTTTAAATTGAAAAAAAACATGAAAAAAACTATTATACCAGATGTCTTTTGGGACACCTGTTGCCTCCCTCTATCAAACCTGGTTCTGGGATCACCCCTCCCCCATTGTCTCTCTCTATCTCTCTGTCTCTCTCTTTTCTCTCTCATCTTTCTTCTTTTGGAGGGGATGGGTAACAGCCTGCCATTACTGTCCACTTGACACATACACACTGAGGTTTGGAAAAGACAGCAAAGTTTGATCCAAGTTGTTGGTGTGTATGTAATTTGACTTCATCCCTCACGTAGTCTCTCTCTCTCTCTACCTCCCAATCTAGATAACACAATCATACTATTTATTTTACCAGCAATCTCTAGGTCATTGTACAAATATACACACACACACACACACACACACACACACACACACTGAGGCATGGAAAATGAAATCAAATTCTCACTAGTGTGCAAATTGTATGGTATAGTTAATAACAAGTAATGAGTACACTTTCCCCATGTGTGTGGACAGCTTTCTTTGGGGGGGAAGAGGGTCAAAGTGCAACTACTAGGAACAGTCTTTACACTTACACAGCATTGTGGCAACAGTGCAGTGCCCATGTGTGGGGCACAGCCCCACAGTGGAACTGAACTCCAATACAAGTTGGTTCCCTTTCAAACTACCCTGCAATTGACCAAGGCACAAAAGTCATATCCTGATCTTGTATTACTTCTAAACATTCTGTCTTTATTTTCTTTATTTATGTAATTCTTTGTTAACCAGGTAAGGCCCACTAGTCATTGCTGCCTGTTTTCATGGGTAACCTGTGAGCACTGGGGAGGTTAAATGACTTACTAACATACTACAAAGCCAGCAGATTAGGCCCTATGGGCTGCTCGATGGTCAGTGCCTTCCCAGAGCACTGTTGGTAGCCCCTCTCCCTACAAAGTCCCCCATTTCCCAAAGAGGCTCTGGGATGCACCCTCCCTCTATACCAATCTTAGCCTTTCTTGAACCCCTCCACAGTAGTAGCAGCCACCAACCCCCTGGGCAGCGCATTCCATGGCTCCACCACCCTCTCAGTGAAGTAGTGCCTCCTTGTTCCTTGTCACTTGCTTACAGTCACGCAGTATATAAATGGGAGATTGTGGGAAGCCACTCTGCACACCTCATTACTTACCCTCAACCCCCCATCCACCATAACCATCACAACTTGAATACATAGTAGTAGTGAACACTCACAGATGTGAGTATACACAGATCTGCAGTTTGTTGCCCTGTGTCTGGGTCATGTAAATTAAGATGAGTGCCATAAAATGTGTTCCGATGTATTTCACCCTGCCCTTCACCATTAACACACATAGCCAAACTAATGCTTCAGCGCAGCATACTATTTGATAAATCAGTAAGAGTTTCAGCAATTACACTTTTTTTGATTAATAAAACACACACACTTGCTTTGCTTGTTTGTTTTATTAATCTGGATGTAACACAAGTAAGAAACAGAAATCTGAAAACACAACAGGAATCCATGATAGCTTTTTGCAGTGATACATTAGCACATCAAAGTCAGTACTTAAAAAAAAATCTCTGTAACTTCCCTCTATTGTTATATAAAGATTGTGCTACACTGTTACCAGGAGTTGCAACTTTGTTGCTAAACAATTTGTCTACCTTTTATCAGTTCCTTACAGAAACAATGTGCAATATTATAACATACTTAGCAAATTTCTTGCAGCTTTTGGTACTTAGTGTAACATATTATTTCAGTCAGAAACCAAGCTTCTCATAAAGCATACTGGATGTATCGGTGCTGGATAAATGTTCATTGTTCTGTTTCTTTTCTGTGCTCTACAAGTAATATTTGCATTTCTTGAGCTCCCATCCCCCTTCCCCAACCCTGGAACAGGAATGCAATCACAGCAAATCTCCATTGACAATTGTGCTGCACTGTACACAGTCCAATTTACAAGTAGATGGATTTCCTGTAATTAAGCAATTGATAACTGCTCCCTGTCAGACTAATTTTTGCAAGATGTTGTAAAATATTACACTTTGAAGAGGAGACAGAAATGCAGGAAAATCTGTCATTGATTCTGATAGGACCACAAAAATACTTACACCTACATCACTCTATACTCATTCGCACTAACAATGTCAAAACCAGCAAGCAAATTTTCAGAATTGACAAATGCTTGTTATGTTAGAAGGGACTTGAGGTCCATAAAGTGTGCCCCTCCTTCCCTCCCTTCACAAACAGGGTTGAAATCAATAGCACTTAACAGCCTCAAGTGCAGTGGCTGTTTGTTGGTCATTTCATGAAATAACAATGCTTTCCTCAGATTACATAATCTGTGTTATATTTTTGTTTTATTTTTTTAAATCATAATTGTGACATTACATCAAATAATGTATGTATATATCTTGCCTAACATAATACAAATGGTTCAGAATAAAGTGCAAGACAAAAAAGTATACTGTTAAAGATCACAGAAAAAGTTCTCAGACCTGGAGAGAATATGAATGTAGACAAGGAAATGTTGACGTTGATACCGTAGGAGAAAATATGTAGATCACAGGGATGTTAGTGACATTAATAATGTCTGAGATGACAGCAGTGATGACACAGATAGGATAAAGCATGTTGCTGAAATCAATACAAGGTCAGTTATTTATTCTGCTCAGTGAGCATGCACTAAGATCAAATGCTAAATATACACTCAAGGGGCATGCACTGGAAAAACATCAGTGTTCACTGACTGACCCATGAGATCAGCTAAAAGGGCAGCACCAATCAAAGTACCACTGGCACTGGGGGTTACAAGGTTTGAATGACAGTCCATCCATAAACAGATACACAAATATTTGCACACACACACACACACACACACACACACACACACACACACACTTACAAAGATGTACATTACAGCCTGAAGTGGCAATGCTTTGCACAACAGGAGCTTGATAGACATTACAATATCCAGTGTTGTCTCCTGCTCTAAGAGGATTTTCTTGATATTGCCAGTGAAAGTACTCAGCCACAGAGGACTTTTATCAATGCTGCCATCAGCTCTGGCAAATCCCCTATCTGACAATTGCCCAAACTGCAACCCCCCCCAAAAAAACAACACAAAAATATGGCCATGTTCCAGTTGTCAGTTCCACTTCCTGGTTGGTAACCCCACCCCTCCCCCAGAAAGTTAGGCTGTCAGCAGGAGCAATGGGTAAATAGTGTGTGAGCAGCATCATAAGCAGCTGAGAGTGATACTAAGGCATTCTTGTCAGGGACTCCTTGGTGTGTGTTGGAATACATGCTGGTGACCTGCTGCACAACTGTGAAGGAAAATGTTCCAACTAGTATTACAGTCCACTGATAGTGCAACTACTCAGACCACACAGCTGATACATGGCTGACTCAGACACAAGGTAACATTAATCTTGACAAAAGAGTGTCTATTCATGGCTTCTTAGGGTTTGATATAACTGAATGGTTCTGGAACCCTAAGACGTTACATTAGGATGCTCTTAATTAGCTAAGAGACATGTCTTGAGCCAAATTAATTTTTTATTACAGTAGTATTTCTTTTTTCTCCTGCTCAAGTTTGATTCCAAAGGGAAATGTAATCACTTTGTAGCAAACAATGAAAAATGAATGTGAAGTTAGATAACTGATACACCTGAAGAGCAGTACCACATTTATCAATTAACTCAATGGCTGAGTTTAATTTTGAATCAGTGTTTTAGTCATTTTTATTTAGCACCCTATTGTTTGTTTTTGGAAAAAAATACATTTTAATTTTCCAGTCATGTTAGCTAAACACCCAGCCTAGCAGTAAACTTGCACTAAACGTTGTGGCCCCATATTCAGAGGTAACTATTGGAACCACTTAAAATAGTGCACTGCCATTAGGGAGGCATATTCGTAGGGCAGCAAGTAAACATATCATGCTACGGTAGCACACAATGCATAAGAATGGTGCACCAGAGCTCCCTGATGGGAACAGATATCAAGAAGCAAAGCATGATAGCCATCAGAAATGGAGTTGGCCTCTTTGATCCTAGGTGCCATATTCAGAGGCCTGCATAGTATAGACCACATACATCATGCAACATACTAAGGGGCTATTTGTGTGCCATTATATGACCATTAATAACTCTGCACAATGCATCCATGTATTATGCAAGCATACCTCTCAACCCCCTGCCTCACAAATTAGGGAGGAACATGTGGGGGGGAGTCCCAAAGGATGGGGGACGGGGATGGGAGTGGAGGTTGGGCTGGTCGGGTAGGGGAAAAAAGCATACTAAATGAAAAAAAATCAGGGACACATCTTTAAAAAGAGTAATATCAGTTTATGAAGATGTTACAGTAAGTGGTTTACTGATAAAAGCATTTTCTGATGGAGAACGAGACTGTAAAACAATCGTATGGTATGATTTTATGATTCTCTTCTCTTCTCTTCTCTTCTCTTCTCTTCTCTTCTCTTCTCTTCTCTTCTCTTCTCTTCTCTTCTCTTCTCTTCTCTTCAGTTGAAAAAATGCCAAATTTAGGAGGGACAGAGGAAATGTGATATGCAAAATGAGGGATGCCCCAGACAATCAGAGACAGTTGAGAGGTATGCGTGCAAGGAGAGCATTGTGCAGAATTTTGTCCACTGTCCCCAGTTTCACCCAATCCTTGTGCAAGAAACTATAAATCCCTGGCAGTTAAGTTGTCCCCCTGTTGTGAAATGAAATTTCCCTGGTAATCCAGTTGTACCCACTTGCTCCCCCCATCTGATCTGTTGTGAAATGAAACTAATATCTCATGCCCTCTCACAGCTCTTATCAGGGGCTACTGGAGTAGCACTGGTTCCATTGAGGCATGTGCTCAGCAGGTGTGCCTCATCCAGTGGAGATGTCATGACATCATATTAGCAGCATGGCATTTAGCCATGCCCCCGAAGGAGTCAAAGCCTCATAAGGCATATAGTTACATAGCCACACCAGGGCAGAGTAGTAAATGAGCCATCATACAGTAAACATTTTACTCTGCAGAGGATGATAAACAAACTGCTAATTAGTCTTATCATTGTTCAAACAGTACAATTTCCACTCACTTTCACTATAGGGACAAATGTTGTAACAGGATGCAAATGTATATTACACAAGGGTAGGACTATTAGATGTGAGCATGCTCCAAAACCAATGCATTAAAGTGTAAGTTATAGCCAGTAGAGAGCATCATCATTACTGAGTTACAGACAAAAGCATAACTGGTGAAACAAAGACAGACTTATGGAGGTTAATGCAACCTGTGCCATTATTTTTGGTAAAAAATTGTTTGCAATTCTCCAGAAAAAGTATCTGCTACCACGTAACTGATTCTAAGGTAAAAAGCTTAATATACATGACAGGATTAAATTTCCTATACATTTACTATAGTTCAGCTCAGAAGTATAGTCTGCCAGAACTAGAATAAAATCAGATTTAGTGTATGCTCTGTAGCCTTGTTTATGGGAGCTGGAATGACAGTTTATATTCTTTTATATAATGTACCATGATTATGTCCCATTTAATAATGTGGAAGTGAAAAACATGGCTGAACAATCCCTCTTAGGAGACAAAGAACCTCTGTGTGCAAATACTGAGGCAAGGGTTACCCCAAAGGGCATTTTTCTGGGAAGCTAAGTTTCAAGAAAATACAAAATCACACATGGCCACACAATGCAAAGCATCATGGGCTGCATATGCAATTCATCACAGAATATTATGCTGGTTCAACTTTAAGCACAATTGCATGGTGCCGAAAGGCCTCTCACACAGTTTGCAAAGGGTGCGAACAGATGACATAGACACATGTTTTGTCCTACTAGGACTCATCAGTATGCCTCGTCTGTTTGACACCCCAGTGGAATGAACCAGCTACCCTAAGACAGTCTGTCTGGGTTATGTTGTGGTGAATCCATTAAAATAACAAACTATTTAAAAGACAAAGAACCTCTGTGCGCAAACACTGAGGCAAGGGTTACCCCAAAGGGAATTTGGCTGGGAAGCCAAATTTCAAGAAAATACAAAATCACACATGCCCACATAATGCAAAGCATCATGGGTTGCATATGCAAATCACCACAGAATATTATGCTGGTTCAACTTTAAGCAGAATTGCATGGTGCCGAAAGGCCTCTCACACAGTTTGCAAAGGGTGCTAACAGGAGTACAAGTACATAATTTAGGACTAACCTAAGATCTTTCATTTCATTGTGTAATTTTATACCCTGTAATTGAAGTTCAGTTTAATTTTTAAAGTGTAAGCATGGAGAAATATGGATAATTACAGCATGATTTTTTCACCTTTACCAGGAAACAGAATGAAAGCAAAATGAATGAACCTCATACATGGTGTCTGCTCTTAGAGTACTGACTACATAGTAAGTGTCTGTGGCTCCAATGTGATGTCTCCATTAAACTGATGAAAACAATTGTACACATATTGTGATAAATTAATAATATGATTTAAATCAGTTTTTTTTTTGTACATCTAGAGGAGATTCTTGGTTGCTTGTATGGTAACAGTAATATTTATGAATATTAGTGTAAACCTGAGAATTTTTAAGTTATGATAGTAAAACTTTTTTGGTTTGAAGGTTGGTAGCATTAAATTATTTAAATGGCAATTTATACAATTATGAATTTACTGTGTATCAAATCTAATGCACTCTTGTACTTTACAGGACCACCATGGGCACTAAAGAAGTGATTCCAGGGCCACACAACACTAGCTGACATGAGAACTAGGTGGCTATAGTGAAATTGCAAAAATAAAGTACTTTGAATATAATATTTTAGAAGTTGCGAGTGTTCCTCACACCATAATGATTAGTGAAATGAAACTACCCTGTAATTCCTTAATACCCCCTTCCACACAAATCACCGATGTAAAAAAAGAAATTCCCTTGATGGGCCATTGCTACCTCCCCTCAACCCAACACACCTTTTGAAAAAAACCCTAGTAGTCAAGTGGCAACCCTTCCTGCCCCAATACCTGTTGTAATGTGATGCACCCCCAACCCAATCCACTCACTTAGCACCCATCACCTTCCACTGCCTGTCCAGTACCAAACTCACCCTAAAAATTCCATGGACATAGCAGGTAGAATGGTGGATAGTGACTAGTACAGTCCATCCTTTCACCACCTCAGTCAGTCACCATCTCAATTACAAGGACTGAGTGCATGTTTGTCATGTTTCAACTGGAGAATCAGTTTGGATTTGAAGTCCTGGCATTGTCTCTGATGTAGTCTGTCTTGATTCACTTGACATACAAAAATGCCTTGGTACATCCAGCAGATCTGGGTTTGAATTCCACAACCTCCATTTGCCTACTGTGTGACCCTGACTAAATTACATATCCTCCTAAGTGCTCCCGGGTCACCTGTGAAAACAGGCATTGTGCCTAGTGAGCCTTACTCGATTGCCAAAGAATTAACCAAATGACTGTTATTTGCTATCCAGTTTAATTTATATTATATGCATTTCTGTTTTGTGTATGTGTTACTCTGCCCTATATAGCTGCTGCTGACAGTTAATTTTTTGTAGATTTTTTAAAATATATATATATATATATATATGTATTTGCTGATTGGGATTTTATGAAAAAGACTTGCTTGCTGGTATTTGTTAGTGCAATACTTTTATGAAGAGGGTCTTCTTTTTAGACAATTAAATATACGTGACAAACATTTATCATTTCTGACTACCATGAACAGTACACACTTTCTAAGCAAGTTAAAGTTATGTGTGCCAGTCAAATATGGAATTTCATGGACATTAAATCTGACAAAGAACCCTTCATATACAAAAAGGATTACAATGTACTCATTCATGTTTCATTTTCACTTATGTCTTTCATTTATATGTACTTGTGTTTGACTTGCATTTTATATGATACTGTATCATGTTTAAGTTTCCTTGTCTTGTAACATTTTAATGTCCCTTGTGCTAGAGAAGAACAAAATGAAGTAAAATTGCTAATTTAAAGAACATAATTTAATGATATGCTGGAACTATACAGCAGCTGTGGGATAATATCGGTTAGATTCTCATTACCAAATGCTCACTCTGTGACCTGGAACAACTCACTGAACCTACCTGTGCTCCATTCTGCTTAGCTATGGAAATCATTGACAGCAGGACCCCAATAGAAATGAAATGTGGCATCCCACCCAAGCTGTCCTGGGCAACTATATTGCAAAAATAGGTAAAAGCAGGATCTCACTGGAAATAAAATATTGCAGCTCAGCTGGGCTATCCTGTGTAAATAAACTATAAAATAAATATGTTCACTTTATCTATCTATCTATCTATCTATCTATCTATCTATGTTTATCTGACTATGGTCCCAGTAATTCTAATGATGCAACACCACAAACAAAGCAATACCCCTCACCAGAGCATTCCACATAGACAAACATACATACTAGGAGATTCTACAATAAAATATGCAGACAAGAGTATTTGTTAACTGATCAAGGTCAGGAGAACAGTCGGCAGTTTCTCATGAGCTTAAACAGAACACATCAGCAAAATAATTTACAACATCTTGGATAAAGCAGCAGAGCCACCTTTAGTAAAAATTTAAACAGGTACTAATGACCTAGGAAAGAAAACTAATGAAGACATTGTAATGGACTTTCAGGAACTACGTGACAAGTTTCTTCAAAAATGACAGCCACATAGCAACATCGGAAATCCTCCTGGTAATGAGGAGTTCCACGTCAAAACCAAGCCATCCAAAAAAGTGTGGTCAAAAACCACATCATAAATATACAACCTAGCACACTTCCTTTACCTTATTATTAAAATATATAGGCGGCACCCCATAAGTCCAAAGTATATATTTAGATAATAAACTAAAAGAAGCATGTTAGGTTGTATGGCAACACTTTTCCTGTTTTGAGCATGGTTTATCATGGCACGTTTTTTCACAACGCTATTTCAGATCTGAAAAACACTAGACACAGATGCTCCACAAAACCATCTATATAAAGTGGTGCTCCCAGAAAACAAATAGGAAACAGAAAAAAATAGGTGTACCCACTCTAGACTGGCATATGAATCAATGCACTGTAATGTGTATATATTATATCAGAAAACACACTCTCATTCAGACCATGTATAATAGTATATACTCACATTTTGTTCAGGTATATTCAGTATACTTAACATGGTGCAAAACAGTGCAAACAAAAGTGTATAGCAAGACAACAAAAGCAGCATCAAAAAATGTTTAAGGAGAAGCTCTGCCCAGAAAAAATTAAATGTAAGGTTTGTTCGCCCCATCGGGCGATGCTGTAGCATTTGGAACTACCTTTCCCCCCTTGATGTGTCTTTAAACATTTTTTGATGTTGCTTTTGATGTCTTGCCATACACTTTTGTTTGTGCTGTTCTGTACCATGTTAAGTATATTGTAATTACTTGAATAAATGAAAGTATATACTTTTCTACATGATCTGAAGGAGAGTGTGTTTTTTGATATAATATACACACATTACAGTGCATTGATGCATATGTCAGTCTAAAGCGGGTGAACCTATTTTTTTTTCTGTTTGCTTTTTCAGATCTGCAGACTTGATGGGATACTGGTACTCAGGGCATCACAATTTAGTCAAAGGAGAATGAAACAGATGAACAGTTGGTTAAGAAACTGAAAAAAGGAAAAAGGGTTTCATTTCCTAAGAAACTGGGAAACATTCAATAATGGACACAATTTACAGTATATAATACAGATGTACTCCACATAAACAACAAGCATTTGTGAATGCTGAATGTTGTCTTGCTGGCATTGGCACTGGTAGTGCAGGAGTTAGAGATATGCATAATAGGAATGGCAGTGAAGTATGGAAGTGAAGACAACCCCACACCACCCTGCAGAAACTGACAGGCATTGAGGTGTGCCTTTGAGTCATCAGCCATAACGCTCATGCCATTTTACCTCACCCTACCCTGCAGACTCTGACAAGTGTCGCGTTGTGCCTTGGGGTCATCAGGCCTTATGCTCAGCCCATTCCATAAGGAAATATGTTGAGATGGGTGTAGTATAGGAGAATGGGGTGAACTTTGGGGCTGAAGAGTCCAAGGCACACTTTGATGCCTGTCACAGGCTGCAGGGTGGGGGTGGGGGTGGAATGACATGACCACTACAGATGACAATCCAAAGTCATACCCCTGTTGCCTGTCAGTCTCTACAGGGTGGGATATTATGGTTAGAAACCTTAATACCCTGGGTGTTTATTGGTATTTGTATGCCAAATTTTCAACATGGGCTTTTTGTGACCCCACCTCACGAAAGCATTTGGGACATCTGTTCATGAACAGTGGCACTGTAATTTTGTTAATGTGTTCCGAACGTTGATTCCCCACAGTGACTGCACCATTCTGCACCAGATGTGCAGAAACACATTTTGGGCAGGATGTGAAAAATGACAGCTGTACCATTTGTAAGGAGGTGTGAAAATATGGCAATGTTGAAAATCTGGAGTGAAAATATTAAAAATTCTCAAAGTTACAAGCCTGCATGGAAACTGTGCAATGCACGCTCATAACAGTCATTTTGTGGAATTCATTCTCCAAATTTTCAACATAGGCATGTTGGGACCTCCCCTCATGAACAGTGTTACTGTGATTTTCTTAATCTGCCCTGAACTTTGATTTCCCACAGCGACCACACCATTGTGTGGCAGATATGCGGAAATACATTTTGGGCAGAATGTGAAAAATGACTGCTGTATTATTCATAAGGAGGTATGAAAAAATGGCAATGTTGAAAATCTGGAGTGAAAATATTACAAATTCTCGAAGTTACCACTGTGTATGGAAACTGTGCAATGCATCCTTGTAACTCAGTCACTTTGTGGAATTTTTTCACCAAATTTTTAATATAGGCATTATGGGACATCCGCTCATGAACAGTGTCACTGTGATTTTTTAAATGTGTCATGAACATTGATTTCCCACAGCAACCACACCACTGTGTGCCAGATGTGCGAAAACACATTTTGGCCAGGATGTGAAAAATTGCAGCTATACTGTTCATAAGGAGGTGTGAAGAAATGGTAATGTTGAAAATCTGGTGTGAAAATATTACAAATTCTTGATGTTATGAGCATGCGTGGAAACTACACAATGCACACTCATAACACAGTCATTTTTTTGAATTTTTTCACCAAATTTGCAACATTGGCTTTTTGGGAGCCCATCTCATGAACAGTGACACTGTTGTTTTGTTAATCAGTCCCAAAAGGTGATTCCATGCTGTGACCATGAAATCAACTTTTGGGACTGAATAATGAAATGGCAGTGACTGAGTTCATGAGGTGGGGTCCTAAGAACCTCATGTTGAAAATTTGGAGACAAACAACACAAGATGGCCAAGATATCCACCAAAGTTGAACCCCCATTGAAGCCATTATACAGCTTACTGGCATTTCTCCAGTTCGCAGTTGGCTTGGAAGAGTGTACACATGTTCCAGCTCTACCAAAGATCATTGTGTTGAGTATGGGGTCAAGGGTGTGTGGGGAGGTGAGGTGCACAGAGGGTGGGTGCAGGTTGGGGGAGGGGATCTGACAGTGAGGGACCATTTTCTTTGTTTCAGGTTATAATAAAAAATATAAAAAAGAACACTGCTAACAATTTTCTTTTTTTATACAGTGTAAGGAGAATGTTGGGCACACTGGGGTCAGATCCCAGTGTGTCCCATGAGTTTGGGGGGTGATGTTAGCCACACTGGGATGGGCTCCCAGTGTGACATACAATGGGGTTGGGGGCAGGAAAATGCCAATGCAATTGGCTTTTGAACACAGAGGCACAATGGGGTGAGCTCCCAGTGTGCCACATAATCTTGAGGGGGTAACCATGCTGACAGGGGGACTGGGCACCTTGGAAGTCAAGTTTGCTGGGGATTGTTAGAGGTGGATGGTGACAGACACTGCCATGTTTATTGGCATGTTGCACAAGGCAAGACACACCCTGTAATGATGGGGAACTCCCTCATCACAGTGGCAAAATTGTTTTAAGTTGGTGGCATACTTTTGCAGTGCTGTCATAGACAGTATGCTATTTAATTCATGCCACAGAGCCCAGCCTGAAAAAGCAGTGGTGCCATTGGCCACCACACAGCCATACCTCCAAAACCTGCTACTCCACTCCAAGCTACCACACTATGTTGTCTGTGCTGCGTGCTCAAGGCAACATACCTGGCCAAAAATATTAAAACTGGTGAAGGAAGCTTTAAATGAAATGGCTGAGAAGAGGGCAGAAGTCCATCACAGAACAGCTGAAAATGAGTGGAAGGACAGTACATTATAGCAGAAACAAGAAAATAAAAAAATAAAAAATCATAAATGCCAGCAGTCTAAATGTGGACAAAAAATTGGAATTGGAAAATATTTTGAACAAAGACAATATAGACATAGCTGGCATGCCTGAAACTTGGTGGCACACTAATGCAGAATGGATTAAACAGATAAAAGGCTATAAATTATTTAATAAAGAAAGATGGGACAAAAGGGGTTGGAGTTGCCCTTTATGTAGGAGAGAATACAGACTGCATGCAAGTTAAAGAATATAACACTAAAGGCAAACTCACAGAATGTGTCTGGATTAAAATAATCAATAAACTGGAAAATGCTTTCCACATAGGCCTATAGACTGCCAAAGGCAGGAATATGGGAAATAACACAGATAATAAATGAAATACAACATATAACACTGAGCACAGATACAATAATTATGAGTGACCTACATTTGCCTGGAATTAATTGCGAGAGCCAAACAACAAGCAATGAGCTTGAAAAACTTTTTCTGGACTTGAAAAAAAGGACAAATTTAGATCAAGAAATTATGGCACCTACACCTGCCAATAACACTACTGATATAATCTTTATTAATAATCCTAATAAAATTACAGAGGCACAGATTAAAGAACTGCTAGGAAGGATCGACCACTGTACAGTCACATTTGAAACTGAAAGGGTCACTGCTACATGTAAAGGAAAAACAATAAGGCACAACTATGGAAAAGGCGACTTTAAATCAATGAATGAAGAACTAAATAACATTAACCAAGATGAAAAAGTCCTAAAAAATGTAAATGATAACTGGGGTATCCACTGATATTATGCACCAAATGGAAAATAAATGCATACCAAAAATTAACATATACAATGGAAAGGGAAAAAAATCTTATTTAAGTAGTACAATCAGTAAAGCAATAAATAAAAAGAGAAAATTATACAAATAAAAAAATAAACAGGCATCAATAAAAAAAGAAAAAAAAGAATATTGATCTCAGGCTAGCATCATCAAAAAGGAATATCAAATCTTTTTTACGAACATGGTAATTCTCATAAAATGAAGGATATAACTATAGGCCCATTACAAACTACAGAGAGTACTAGCAGTAATACAGATGAAATGACAGCTGAATTAAATAGATTCTTTGTGTCAATATTTCACACCACATATGCACTGGAGCAAACTAAGGAACTAACAAATATCAATATTAAAACAAACAACATTACAGGGTAACAGATATTGTGATAAAGAAACCAAGTGCTAAGGAAACAATAGAAAGGACATTTTCTAAACTAAATGCTATCAAATCAACAGGACCAGTTAACTTGCAGCTAAGAGTGTTGAAAGAATTACAGAATGTCATATCAGAGCTGATAGCCTACTTAATCAATCAAGGAAGGAGTAATCTCAGATAACTGGAGATCTCTCATAGTGGTGCCAATATTTAATAACAAATACTGGTCAGAGCTAACATGGCTGTGGAGAGCTCTTAGGAGTGTCACAAGCAAGATAAAGAACATTCAGTGCTTTTGCTGCACCGCAGTCAGCCGCAGGTAATAAAAAGAATCACTAGAAACTGTTGGAGCACTGTAGCAGCACATCAGACAGCAGTCTGGTTACATGCTTCCACAGTGCTGTTATACATATCTGATGATGGCATAACATCCATGGAGCTTAGCCCATGCAGTCGTACCAATGAGACTCGGGAGGAGTCTATTAACAAACTAGAGATCTGGTCTGGAACTTGCTCATCATCAAAGTCACTTTCTCATTCTTTTCTAAGTATTAATTTTTGGCAAATGTGCCTTAACCATATGGATCTCAGTGCTGGTAGACTACTTCTGTTTTTCCCTTGATTGTATTAGGTGGGGTAGTAGAAGTCTTGAAGTGGTAGCTGCCGGTGGTGGCATGCTCTGGAAAAAAGTGGTCCCCATGCTCGTCTGCACATTTTGGAAATTATGCCTTTCCTTGTTTTTGCTGTAAAGAAACTGACTCCTTTAACACAAAAACAAGGAGTCAGTTACGGCCTCCACTTCCTCTACCCTTTTTGCTTCAAGTGAGGACCGTCATCATGGATTTGCATCAAACGTATAGTGACAGCTGTAGAGGCAAAAGATTGTTAAACACTAATCAACTGTATGTAAAAGCTCTTTTTTTTCCAAATGTGTGCTTTCTTAATGGTGTCAATACCACTCCACCCATGTGTACTCTGGTCCTGGATTTCTGTACCCCAAGTGTATTATTTTACATTTTTGTGTTGAGGACAAACATGCCTTTCAAATGAGGGTAGTCACTAATCTAAATTGTTTATTGTTTTTGCTTCCTTGAATGTGTGCAAGAAACATCTTGCGGTAGAATGACATTTCAGAGGTGTGTCTGGGATGAGTCCAATGCAGAGCAATCTACAGTGGGCTCATCCCTGACAGATCAATGAGCATCTAACCAGACAGTGACACTAGTCACAGTTTCACAGTTGGAATCTGTTCTCTAGTTGAAAGAAATAAAGTGCTTGAATGAGAGTGCTTCATTCCTTTCATTCATACCCTTACTGATCTTACTGCTCATCTCCCCACCCATCCTACAGAAGTCTAGGTACCCAGCCATACACTGCATCCCCTACTCTCTGTGCCATAAGCAGTAAACTGTCCTAGCAGTAAAGAACTAATAAATATTATTTATCCTTCCCCAGACAGACATCCACATTGAACTTGTTTGTGTCTCTGTCTGAATGACAGTGTGTGTTCTTGTCCATGAGCTCCTCTCTCTCTCTCTCTCTCTCTCTCCAGTGCTTCATATGTGCCACAATGCCCGGCCTGAGCATTGCTCTTTGTGATGGTACCCGCTTACCTGCCCTGTGGATCTGCTATTGTTCATGCTGCCTCAGTGTGCCCCCCACCCCAGCACACAATACAAGGAGCAAGAGTGCTGAGAAGTGAAACATCATTGCCTGCAGAGCTGCAGCTTAAACCTGGATGGCAGGGAGAGAGAAAGACACACACAGGCTGCAGGGACAGACACTGAGAAGGAGAGGCAGCACCCAGAAAGAGAGCACAGGATCAAAAGGGGTGGTGAGTGACACCAGTGTCAGGGAGAGAGTAGATAGAGAGCCCCCAAACAGTGACAGCAAATATACTGAGATGTGATGAGTAAGCAGAATGTGAGTGATCACCAGGTGACAGGCTGTCACTATTGCAGCACCACCTTGGCAGTGTGAAATTGGGGGAAGTGCAATGTAGTGACCATAACCATGATCACCGGTGGCTCCCAGACCTGCACCTGAACAAACATTCATTTAAATGGGTGGCCTGTCCCCTAGCAGTGTCTACTCCCTCCCATCACCCACTGAGAAAGACACAGCAACAGCAAGAGCTGCTTCCAGCATGTCATATATGTACAGGTCCAATCAGTTCCAGTCAGAGACAGTGTCAACCTCCCACTCCCTACCAAACAGAGAAGTGGAGTACAGTGTTCACCTGAGCACAGTTGCCATCTATTTTATGTCCGTTCACTCTTCTGAGACCTTGATGTCAGTCGTACTCTCTGTTTGTCTTTCTGAAGCTCAGTAGTAGCAGACAGCACATTCAGAGAGGTAGAGGAAGTGGCAGCAAGAGTGCCATGACTGGGACAGAGAGCAGTGCTGCAGAGTTTTCCTTTCATCGTGGGAGAGCAGATGTTAGAGAGAGACAGAGAGAGAGAGAGAGAGAGAGAGAGAGAGAGAGAGAGAGAAACCAGGAGAGAGACAGTGTAAAACAAGTTTGGTGCATCTATTCCACCACTGCATAAAAGAAGCACCCTGGACAGAGCCAGGGGTGGTTTCCAGGCAGGATGCTCTGGGTGAATGATGCCCCATCCCCCATCCCACCTCCACACAAGGGTAGCACCCTGCAGAAGCAAGGGATAGAGATGCAAGTTGCACATCAGCCCCTTCAAACCTGTCCCTGCTCCACCAAAGCTAGTATGAAGGTTGGAGTTGGCTTTGGGTGACTGGCACTTCTTCACCTTATGCCAGACCTCTATACTTGCAGAACACTCTGCGTCAGTCAGAGGCTCTCCCACCTAATGTGCTGTACCCAGGGAGAGCACTCTGAGGTACTTAGTTATAAAAATATGGATCTTATATCTGCTCCTCCACAATTATTCCCACTGTGCTGGGTGGGAGGGGGGTAGAACCACAGTGGGTGCTCCTGAGTGACTGGTGCCCCCTCTTGCACACCCACCTATCAACCTAATACATTAGAGCAGCCAGAGAAGAGATACAGATTGCACATCTGCCCCTTCATAAACTGTGCCCATTCCAAAAAGTTTCACACACAGGCTGGAGTGGGGTCTAAGATGGTGGCCATTAAGTGACTGTCCCCCCTCATACCACCTCCACACATGGGGAGCACTTCTCCCCCTCCATTACACATTTGCACTTAGAAAGCAATCCTCTCCCTCCATGCCTCCTTTGCATATGGGGAGCAATTCTCCTTCTCCAGTCCTCTTCCTCATGGTGGACATAGTGTCTTATGTAATCATATTTAGTCTCAATCCTTGTTGAATGCAACATTGTACATATTGTATATACTAATGTAAAGAAAATTGCTTTATTTTAATTTATGTGTCCTTACTTTTTGTATCTCATGCCTCATATTGTCTTTATCATTGCTTGTACAAGGGACCTCCTTGCAAATAAACTTGTTCAATGGATTTTATCCCTTCATAATAAACTTGAACTTAAACATAGAAAGTACTCATCCCTTCATTCCATATCCACACATAGGTATCATTTCTCCACCTCCATCCCACCTCCATACATTGTAAGCACTCATCCCCTGACCCCTTCAGTGCTTCTCCCACTACATTTCACCTCCCCCACATGGAGAGCACTTCTTCCACTGTATCCCATCTCCTGCACATAGGGAGCACTCCTCCCCCTCCATTCAACCTCCACACATGGGGAGCTTTCTTCCCACTTCATATCAGCTCTGCACATGGGGAGCAATCCACCTCTTCATCCCACTGCCCCTATATAGGGAGCATTGCTCCCCATCCATCCCACTCCTACACATGAGGAGACCTCCACACATTTGCATCACTGCTCCTCTACCACCATCCCATCTCTGCATATAGAAAGTACTCCTAACCGCATTCCACCTTTGCACATGGGAGCACTATGCAACAGCCAGAGACAAATATGTCAGTCATGCATCTGCCTTTTCATACCTATTCCCACTTCATATGATAAGCTCCAGATTGGGCAGAACATTGGTGGGGTTGAGATGTAATGAGTGGGTTGCCCTGGAAGATGGTGCCAATACCCCTCACCACCTCCCTGGATGAGAGAAGTCCCCTTCCCTGAATCAATCTTTATTCTTTTCTCCACTCACCACTTATCTGCTGATTATCCTTCTGTTGGCTTGTCTTAGCAGTCACTCTCCTCCCAAGACAGGACTATAGGCCACTAGACCAGAGCAGATTTTTTCTCAACCTCCCCTGTCTTGTCTTCGGACCACACCAACAGTCCAGCCAGCATCCAGCACAGTCAAGAAGATGTGCTGTGTGATACTCATAGCTTGGCCCCAGACAGGCCTGATTCTTTCTGTGATATTCCATACTTTGAGTTCTCACACAGTTCAACTGAGGCTAGAGAAGAGCGCGCACATAGTCATACTCTACCACCATGACAGTGAACGGGACACCACAACTTGCTCAGCACTGTACAACCAATGCAGCACAGCAGCATGCTCTCTAGTCTGTCTCACCAAGCTTCTCCCACTTTCTTTGTTGATGATCTCTTTATCTCCCTTAGCCATCAATGGTCCCATGCACATTGTATTGCAGCTAGCTCCAGCCACTACGGAGACTACTGAGACCCTAAGAGTTTTAGCAGATGAGCATGAGGCAACCTGAAAATGAAATAAAATAATTTAAACATTTCTGAGTTAATTTGGGGAGGGGGGGGTTGAACACCCTGAGCATCCCCTGCCTATGCCCATGCAATCCACAACAGTTCAAACACATGCAATTCTTACGTGTAAAGGCACTCCTCAGAGCCCATACACTGCCTTGCCTACTCTGAGACACAAATGAACACCAACTGCTACCCTCCCACTTTCTTTGCAAGCAGCGAGGAGCCCTCGCTGTCAAGCGGTTAGTCCTGTATAAGTAGCAGAGTTGGCTGTCCCGGGCTGCAGTCAGACCTGCTGCTGTAATGGAACTCAGGCCTGCCTGAATACAGCAGGACAGCTAAACTAAGTCCCCATAATCCAAACAGATGTAGGGCTGCTGCAAAGATGATTGCTACAGTCACTCAGGCACCACCAGGGATTTAAAACAAGAGGTGGACTATGGCAGGCAGCCTACCATCCACCTCTTCCTCCTCCTCCTACACTGACTGCTTACAGCACTTACTCAGCTCCTTCTCTGCTACCAGTGCCCACCAGCGGTCAGTAGTGTTAGTGAGTGGCCCTCATTGGAGTGGTCTAGCTAGCTCCTCGACTTGCTATTAGCCCCTGCAACCAATAGTCTCTTTTTACTTCCCTCCATGTTTGGCTGCATTTGCCTGTTTCCAAACACTCAGTAAACTTTTTTTCTAGTGTCTACTTAGATACAGAATATTAAATATACATAAAATAAAATACAATTGCTTTGAAGAAGATAGAAGCCTTTCTTATGGCTCGGCTTCAATATATGGTTGGAGAATGCTGAAATCTCACCTTGATTGTTTTACTTCTTTATTACTATTTTGTATTTTCAGTTAAATCAAATATAATAAAATATAATTTTTGTTTGAGAAGATAGAATCTTTTATTATGGTTCTTTTTTGTTTGATCCACATGCACTGAAGCGTTGAAACAGTGAGATCACCATGAATTTGGCAGCCTTGCACCATTCCTCTGATCCTAAAAATATGCATCACAATAGTTGTATAATTTTAGGTCTATATTCAAATGTCTTTAATTCATTATAATTACACACTTGGAAGAATGGTCTTAAAGAGTGCATTTAAGGTTTCATAATTTGACTGTTTGCAGTTTTAATGACCTCCCAATCCTGCAGTCATCAATTTGTTTTATCTAGACATTTTTTTGCTTACTTCATCAATAGTCCAATAAGATTCAGAATAACCTCACTTTAGAACAAAAACTGTATAAACTTTGGGTTTGATGTTGCACAAATATTAAAGGGACACTGTCAACCTTTTTTGCATCATATTATTTCTAGGTAAAAAACAAAATTTTATGATTACTTACCTTCTCTAAATTCACTGATGTTGCTGGTTGTTTAATCTGCCTCCTTGCTTGTTAGAACTGAAATGCATGGGAATGTATAATTTTACAATGCCTTGTTTTGCTCCAATTGTTTACCTAAGCTTACTACATACTTCCTGAACATTAAAAACGCCTTCAAACAGTGCAACCACTTGTGATACAAAATAGAGAATTATGTATGAGCAGTCATACATAACAAGGATATTCTTGTATCAAGAGATTTCCTTGGTAACAGATGACCTCGAGAGTGCAGCTCAAGTGGTGCTCTGTTACGAAGGGAACCTCGGGATACAAAAATATTCTTGTTTGTGTATGACTGCTCATACACAATGTTTTATAGTGTATGGGCAGTCACAGCACAGAAAATCACACAAAACTGGCAAGTGAAAACAATGGACAATAGAAATGTTAACATTTTCTTTTTTTAACTGACACAGTGTGCTGCAGATGTTTCGGCAAGTTCATGTTAAAAAAAAAACAACTTTCAGCTTAACTGGATAGAGAAAAGCAGCTATGTGGCAGCATTCCAAGTTATTCTGCTGCAGTACTGACATCACTACTGCAGTAGAATAACATAATGATGTCACTACTGCAGCAGAACAAGCATATTCCAGGCATGGAATTCCATGCATAACAGCATTCCACCATACACTATAGTCTCATCTACTCCCACTGCATAAGAGTAGCTAGATAGTATTGGGAGTGTTCCTGAGTCCAGGAAAGATGCAGTTGTACAGTAGTGGGTCAAGAAATGTAAGCACACATGTTTTGGTGTGGTAACACCAGTATGGTTGGCACTCATATTTTTTAACTTTTTAAAAGGAAAAAATGAGTCTGAATCAAACAACCAGCTACATCAGCAGCCTCTATAGAATTAGAACAATCATATAATGTGATTTTTAAACTAGGGACACTTTGAGGCCAATGAGGTTGACAGTGTTCCTTTAAAGTCTCTCTGAGTTGAAAATGCAGAGATTAGTTGTACATACTTTCATACTTTTCCATTTCTCCAAACTTTTATTTTCGAAATTTGTAAAAAAAAAAAAAAGACATCTTACAATCAACCTTTGGCACAGGTCTTGACCTTCCATAAAGGAAATGGCTTAAAACTTATTTAGGAGTCATTCAAGAGTCATCCCAAGGTCAAGATTTAGCAAACTATACATTTAATGCATTTTAATAGTAGAAGTTGCCAAAGAGGACATAATATAAGAAAAAAATCAGTGGTACAGCATACATGCCTAAAATGTATCATTTACTTCTAAATGTTTCACTGACAGCCAAGTCTTCTTTATGTGTGTGAGCATTGTTTTCTTCTGTATCTTCCTTCTTCCCCCTATCTGGTCAGTGACAGCTTCACATATAGGTATTGCTGACTGATGATTACTAAAATTAATCTGCTGCTTTTTACCTGAAAAGATTTAACATAATCCCATCCTGAAGAGATCTAATGTGCCCCCAATGAGCAGATCATTTTGTTTCTAGTGTTTTTTTTTGTTCATATTAAGAACTAATATTAAGAACTAAAGAATTCCATTGACATGCTTTACATTGCTAGAATAACTTCAGAATCTGCTGTTGAATGAAGCATGACAAGATAAAAACCATGGACCCAATTCTAAGAGGCGTTACATGAGTGCAAGGTGAGTTACGCTGCACCCAATGGTACAACTTGCACCTTACGCCAGGCATAACACCAGTTGGCATTCTGAAAGGTGCCTTTCACCATGACAAATGCAGGTTGCACCAAATGTGGTATATGCTACCCACTAAACTGCAACCCACAAGAGCTTGGTGCAATGGTGGGTTATGGCAGCAACTGGTCTCTATTCCAAAGGGCAGCTGCCGTAACCCACTTACACAATTATGAAAGCTGCACTGGCACAGTGGAGTTAGACCGTCATGTAGATGGTCTAAGGGGCATCTGTCTGTGCCAAGCAATGGTTGCCCATTCTGCAGTACCACAGCAAGGTTCCTGCCATGCTCCCCATGCCCCCAACACATACTTGCCCCCCACCATACTGAATGTTGAGGACCCTGGGGTGCTTGTTTCAGATTGCCCCAGATGACTTTGCAACCTGTCCAGCCCCTCTATGCCCCCTGGTCATGCCATGGTGTTTTGGAGTGGGGGCTCTGGGTGACAGTTTGCACTGGGCTGCGACTTGTGGCATGCAGGGCTATTGTGCCATGCCCATGGTGCTATCCTACATCAGCTGCAAGTCACAGGTTTTAGGTGCCAGGATCCTGCCACTCTTAGAATACGGCACAGGGTTCCCAGCATAGCAGTGAATGCTGCAACTCACAGACGCCTGTGAGCTGCGACAATCATCCTGGAATCAACTCCCATATGTTTTGGTCTCAGAAGTGCTTAGTGGTTTCAGAAATCAGGCTGTCAGACATACAATAAAAGTTATGGCAAACAAATGTAACTATCTCTGAAAATATAAGAGTTACTCATAACACATCTGTATAAAGTTGTTCAGGACAACACTACCTTTCAAATGAGCCTATTTGTTTAGCTGCACTAATTATATTTTTTAAATTGTGGCCATCTGATTACATGGATGTTCATTTTTCTTCACAATTTTCACCTTTTGGATGACTATATTTAAAAAATTCTAATGATTTCAGATTAGTGACTACCCTCATTTGAAAGGTCATTTTATCCTGAACAACTTTCATGTTGCTTGAATATTGTTAACTTGTGTATGTTCCGAGATATTTACATTTGTTTGGCATGACTCCTACAGTTTCACTCAGAGAGAGAACAAAATGAGGTTGTTTGGAAGACCATATTTTACAAACTAATGAATTCAGATTAGTGACTATCCTCATGTGAAATGTCTTTTTGCCCTAAACAACTTTCACACTGGTTGTTTTTGCACACCTTAAATAATTGTAAAGATATTTAGAATTGTTTGGAAAGTGTGCAAATTTGCTCTCAGAGAAAAGCAGCTTTGAGTTCTGTGTCCATCATTCTAAACACAAAGAAGGGAGTATGTTTTAACTGCCATAGAGATTTGCAGTGTTATGGAAGGATACACTGAAAACTACTAAAAAATGTGTTCCATGGAAACCCCTTTACAAGCTTTGCAATGTGGCTGTAGGCTCCACCCACAGCCAAAAAAATGGGGACAAGTCAAAACCTGAAAATTACAAGCCGATTTACCTTACATCTATTATATGCAAACTGTGTGAAGGAATAGTAATGGAAGACATAGATAAACATCTAAAAGAAATGTGGTTCAAGGATAACAACCAACCTGGGTTCACTAAACAAAAATCATGTGTGACCAATCTCCTATGCTTTTACAATGAAATCATTAAAAATCCACATTCAAACTCTCCTGGAGCTGTGATAGACATTAAAAAGACCTTTGACAAAGTGCCACATAAACTACCAACATAGAAATCACAATCTAAAAGTTTTAACAGCAAGTTTTTCAGATAGATGAAAGCATGGCTTACAGGGAGAATACAGAGCAAAGATTAATGGAACACTTTTGAGCATATGCCCAGTTACCAGTGGAGTTCTCCAGAGCTTGGTTTTAGGCCATATATATATATATATATATATATATATATATATATATATACACATATGGCAAAAGTTGCGCTTAATGCACCATTAGGGTTGAACAGTTCAAAGTAGGGAAATGCAAACTTAGGGTTCCCAAGCACAAGGCCTCACTCCCACTGCACATGCAGGAACAAGCATGACTGGAACTTAGGCTTCCCAACCCCAATACCCCACCCACACCCTTGACTTCCAGTTGTAAGACCTCACCCCCACCCTGTATGCAGTAACAGGTGTGAAGGGTGTACCTTGGCATTTCAACCCTAATGCACACCCCATTTCAAGACTAAGTAAGGTAATATGGGTGCAGAATCAGAGAATGGGGTGAGCAGTAGAGTTGTAACGCTCACAGTTAGTGACACAAATGTGATCGACCCTTCCTTCTTCAGGGGGTTGTGTGTCTTCTGTGGAAGCCCTGGGTTGGGGTGGATATTACCTGTGAGCAGTAATAACAGGAGTGCAAGCCTATGCAGACATTCCCTGAGTTGTTTATTGTTGTGATGGCACCACCTGTACTGACGTCATCGCAGATTGCATTTTTCATGGATGAAGATCCTAGGAAGAATCAGGAGTGTGGGTAGCCATAAGGGGAGGTCTACACTTCACCACCCTTAGAGGAGTGGGGACATGCCCCAGTGCTTTTTGAGGCTGTTAGGGCCTAGGCAAAGTGGAAATGTGAAGAATCCATGCATATATAGGCGGTTACTATGTAAGATATTAGGGGGTGCTCAAAAAGTCCCAAGTGATCAATGATGGATAGTGCTGATAGTGAGGGGATAGCTTGGCATATAGGCAGTATTACAGTGGTGTAATTACCCAGTTTACATGGTGATTGTGGACACAGTCAAGCCATGTCAAGTTGGGGGAAGGAGTTAGGGTGCAAGGCTGGTGAAAGAGGGGAAGTGTAGGGGAGAGGTAGCAGATCTAGTGGTGTGTAGGCACAGAGAGGGTGAATTGCACAGGGGGAAACCTGGCTGTAGAGATAGAAGGTAAGAGAACTGGAAAAGAGTACCTTAAGACTATGCAATAGAGAAATGTTAGATACTGCTCTAAGTGGGTAAGGGCTATATGGGATACTCCACAGTCATATGGGCAATTGCTAGTGGAAGTAGCAGAAAATGGTAGGCCCTGTTGTATAGAGATAGGAGGCACAGCACTGAAGGCTGTAATCTTCAAAATCACGCTGGAAGAGATCATGGAAAGGGAGATGTTAGGTCCTGCCCTAAGAAGTGTAAAGGTGATAAGGACTATTCCTACAGTCATTTAGGGCAATCTTTAATTGAAGTAATAGAAATGGGTACCAGTAGGTACCTGGGAAGTAGAAGTCTGGGGAGGGCAACGCAATGAGAGAGGAATAGGGATAGAGCACATGAGGAGAAGTCAGATGACTGTCACAAGGAGGATACAGTGAAGGAAGGTTAGCGAGCAGCACTTTTAAAAGGAGGGTTTAATGAAATTCACATGGGGAGGAGCAGGGGAGGGAAGGGTTTCAGAAGAGCATATAATAGAGGCTGGGGCCAGGGTGGGTGGCAAAAATACACAGTTTAAACTTATAACAGATATAAAATTTCTGTGCTGAGAGTGCTAGATGCCCGGAGCAGCAGAGCAATCCACAGAGAGCAAAGAGAAGTGATTGCCAATAGAAGAGGAACAGAGACCTGTAGTGGCAAGTAGGAGACCCGCTACAGCTCAGAGGAACCAATTGGATACACAGCTTTCAAGCCAGGGTATGGAGGCAGGCAGCACACCTTTCCATTGCAGGGCAGGCGGTGGTGTGGGCGAGGATGAAGTGGCCAGCTGGTGGCAGAGCCAAGCCGCATGGAAGTCATGCAGGAGCCCAAAAGGGCTGCATCTTTCCATTGCTGGGCAGGCAGTGGTCCAGGGTGAGGGTGAAGTGGTCAGCTGGTGGCAGAGCCAAGTCGCACGGAGGTCAAGCATGAGACCTGGAGGGCTGCACCTTTCCATTGCTGGGCAAGCAGTGGTCCATGAGAGGGTAAAGTGGCCAGCTAGTGGTAGAGCTGAGCCATGTGGAGGTCGAGCAGGAGCCCAGGATTGCTGCAGCTTTCTGTTGCTGGGTAGTCGGTGGTCCAGGTGAGGGTGAAGTGGATGGCTGGTGGCAGAGTCTAGCAGTATGGAGGTCGAGCAGGAGCCCAGGATTGCTGCAGCTTTCTGTTGCTGGGCAGGCAGTGGTCCAGGTGAGGGTGAAGCAGCTGGCTGGTGGCACAGCTGAGCCACATGGAGGTCGAGCAGGAGCCCAGGAGGACTGTGCCTTTCCATTACTAGGCAGGCAGTGGTCCAGGTGAGGGTGAAGTGGCCAGCTGGTAGCAGAGCCGAGCCATGCAGAGGTCAAGCAGGAGTCCAGGAGGGGTGTACCTGGAAGGGGAATTTACTTATGTTTTAAAATATTTTTTGTATCCTTATTGGGGCTGGGAGAACTTGCTGAAGTTGTGACCCTTATTAATTAAGAACTGCAGTTAAAACCATGCATACCCAAATTGCAATGAATGGGCATAATGTTGCCATTTTTTCATATTTTGAACCCAGAGTTTGAACATAGTCTTCTTATCACTCCACCTCATGAACCCCGTAGGTGAAAATTTTAGAAAACTCCATTGGAAAATGCCTCTATGCAGTAGAGGTGCGAAAACATGTTTTGGGTAGGATATGAAAAATGACAGCTGCACTGTTCATGAGATGATGTGATAAAATGGCTATAATGAAGATTTGGAGTGAAAATTGGGAAAACAGCCAGAGTTACGCGTGCATACACAATTTTCAATGACTGCTCGCAACTCACCCCTTTGTTAAGAGTTTTTTCACCAAACTTTCAACATGCATGCACAAGTTCAAAACATTCACCAGCAATGTCTTTTCATGACTAAATTAGTTAAATAAACAATCCAAGAAGCTCTATTGTAGTTTAAAACAAAAAGTTGTTTATTTGAGAAACATGTAGCAACAAGAGCCACACCACTCCAGCGTTTTGACCAGAGGTCTTCCTGAGGGATGACAGCTGTTCTGTTCTATGGACCAGGACACGTCTGCACTCTTCAAAGCCAAACTGTGAACTGAAGAATAAAGGTAAGTGCCGTATAATGGCAGTCAATGGTGTTTTGAACTTATCTTCATATCTAGGCTATTTTAAGGAATTTTGGCACCAAATTTTCAACATGAGCTTTTTGGGACACCACCTCATCAACATTGGCACTGTCATTTAATTACTCAGTCCTAAAAGGTAGTTTCACGGTCACTGTGTGGATCACCTTTCAGGACCAAAAAATAGGATTACAGTACCAGTGTTCATGAGAAGGGGCCCCAAAGATCCCATGTTGGAAATTTGGTGAAAACATTCCTAAAAATGGCTGTGTCATGAGTGTGCATTGTGCAGTTTCTATGCAGGTGCATAACATTGGTAAATTACAATATTGTGACTCCAAATTTTCAACATTGCCATTTGTTCACACCATGTCATAAACAGTACAGCTGTCATTTTTCACATCCTGCTCCAAACATGATTTTACACCTGTGTCACACAATGGCATGATTTCTGTGCGAAATCACATTTTGGGACCAATGAACAAAACAACAGTGGCAGTGTTCATGTGGTGGGATCCTAAAAAGACCATGTTGAAAGTTTGGTGAAAAAACTCCTAACAATGGGCAAGTTACGGGTGGTCATTAAAAATTTTGTATGAGCACGTAACTTTGGCTATTTTCCATGTTTTCACTCCAAATCTTCAGTATAACCATTTTATCACACCACCTCATGAACAGTACAGCTGTCATTTTTCATATCCTGCCCAAAACATGTTTTCAAACCTGTGGTGCATAATGTCATTTTTCCATGGATTTTTAAACATTTTCACCGACAGGGTTCATGAGGTGACATGATAAGAAGACTATGTTCAAACTTTGGGGTCAAAATATAAAAAAATGACAATGTTATGCCCATTCATTGCAATTTGGGTATGCATGCTTGTAACTGCAGTTCTCATTTAATAAGGGTCACAACTTCAATGAGTTTTCCCAGCCCCAATAAGGATACAAAAAAAAATCGGAAAACATAAAGAAATTCATGGCAAAAACTGTGTTTAATGCACCATTAGGGTTAAATGGTTCAAAGTAGGGACATGCAAAGTTAGGACTCCCAAGCATAAGGCCTCATTCCCATTGCGCATGCAGGAACAAGCATGAGGGTAACTCATGCTTCCTAGCCCCGATACCCCCACTCACACCCTTGGCTTCCAGTTGTAAGACCTCACCCCCACCCTGCATGCAGGAACAGGTGTGATTGGTGTACTATGGCATTTCAACCCTAATGCTCACCCCATTCCAAGAATAAGTAAGGTAATAAGGGTACTGAATAAGAGAATGGGGTGAACATGGGTTGAAATGTCAAGGTCACCTATCACACCTGTTCCTGCATGCAGGGTGGGAGTGCGTGAATAGGATTGAGGTGTGGGGGTATTGGGTGGGAAGCTCAAGTTTCCTCAAGCTTGTTCCTGAATGTGCAGTGGGAGTGAGGCCTTGTGCTTGGGAACCCTAAGTTTGCATTTCCTACTTTGAACTGTTTAACCTAATGGTCGATTAAACACTTATGAATATATACATATATATATATATATATATATATATATATATATATATATATATATATATATATATATATATATATATATAGATATAGATATAGATATATAGATACACACACACGCACACACATATGCACACACACACACACACACATTCTATATATATATATATATATATATAAACAGTATACATATTATTAGGTAAGGAGTGCAAAACAATTACCAAAAAATTTGCAGATGATACAAAACTGGAGAACCTGTAGACAGATATGCAAATATTACAAACCTTAAAAATGATCTAAAAAACTGAAGTACTGGCTATTAGGTACTGTACTGTAATAAGATGTTATTTAATACTGCAGAGTCAGTGGTAATGCACCTTGGATTTAGAAACAAGAGTCACAAATATTATATTAATGAGACAGATAATAATATAGAGAGTGACAAAAGGGATCTGGGCATAATAATGTGTAACAAACTTAAGTCAAGGGACCACTGTAAGCACACAGTTGTCAAGGCAAATCACACAATGGAATGTATAAGAAAAGGATTCCTTTACAAAACAGAAAGTGTACTACTGCCATTTTCAGGATATACTGTATGTGTGGGCACACATAAATTACTCTTCCCCAGTGTGGAACCCCATTTGCAGTAGGATATTGATAGTGGGGAACAGGTTCAACATAAGGTCACAAAAGTATACCTTTTCTCCAACACAAGACCTACAAGGAGAAATTAGATCAGTTAGAGTTCCATTTATTACCGTGTAGAAGGCTAAGAAGGGACTCATTGTATCTGTACAAAATATTAAGGAATGAAGATATTAGCAAATAAGGCTGTAATTCAAACACAGTAGTCATGATATAAGAAGGCATACACAACTATAACAACCCCTACCAGTTAAAAATGTGATAGGAAGACAGTTTTTCACCTTTAGGGTGGTAGGTGTGTGAAACTCCCTGCCACCAGCAGTTATAGCAAGATGCACTTATTTTTTTTTAAAATATTGGATAATTATTTATTAGAAAACAATATAAATAGTTATGACTACTGAGAAGTGTGGGGACAATCTAGATACACAATATTGGCTTGATTTTCAAAGAGCTCTTAGATTGCTACAATTTGCAGCAGTCTAAGGCTGTAGTGAACTCTGGGTACATCAGTGACCCTGCACCCAGTTCTGTAAAAACAGGGGTCTCTGCACCAAAAACTTGGGTTGCCTCACCCAAAGGCTAGCACCAAACAATTGGTTGGGGGTAAGTTCTGTCACTTACTTGGACTGTGCTTTGGTGTTGTCACACTGAACCTGATCCTTTCCAGGCAGATATCCACTTTGCTTGTCAACTTGGTTGTGACCTACACTGTGGGGAACACCAGCCATTATTGCCTATCTGCATGCAGCAGGCGCTGTCTTTTGTGGTGTCTGTTGCCAACTGCTGAAAAAGCATGAGCATGATAGTGGGCAATGGCACAGACACATCTGAGGGAAACACTGCAAGTGGAGGTGAACCAGCTACTCTGATTGGGGGTATTTTCTCCTGTTTGCATCATGGAGATCCATTTGGGATGACTTCATGGGAGGAATGGATGGAGGAGGTGGAACCAGTGGGATGCCAGCAAGAACCAGGTAGAGATATTCAAACTGCATTTTTTTCAACTTGAAAAAAATGGGACTTCAATTGTGTAAGCAATGCTGGTTAATAAAGTCACTTGAGGAATATATTCAAGTTAATTGGGTACTGAGGGAACTCAGAAGAATGAAAGACCCCATGTTTGGCATTGATGATCAAGAACTTATTGGCCCTTGGAGAGAGATTGCTCAGAAAACATCCATTAAATGGATGCAATTGATTATTAAAAACACAATGAAATTGCAGGTTAAGATGAATAGAGAACTGGCTGAGAGGGAGAAAGTAGTTAATGAATTCTCTACCCACCCTGACTTTGCTGATTTCAAAAGGAACTAAAGGAGCGTATAGAGGTACAAGACAAAAAAAAAACCTGTGCTAATAAAAAGAAGTTGATATTGAGGGATGAGATGGACTATAGACTGGGCCATATCTTTAGCTGACTGAAGAACAACACTCCTAAGAAAGGAAGAAAAAATAAAGTAAGGTTTGAAACATGTTCTATACTTAAAACAACTGCCCAGGTACCTGCAGCACAGCTCTAATCTAGGGTGGCAACTACATCCACAAGTGCCTCTGAAATTAGTGCAACCAGTGACTCTGAACAATCAGATATTTATTTTAGATCAAACCAGTCCACAAAAAGGGACCCAGAGATGCAGCAAGAGGACACAGAGGTGCCAGGCAGGAAGAACCAGAAAAGATGTGGCAAGAGGAGATCATGGGGAGCCAAGGAGTTCAGAGGAGGAAGAGGAGATATCAATCAAAGTAGTAGAGTAAGTAGATACTTTATCTAACCACTCCCTTATAAACATTGAAATACAGGTCCTTAACAAGAGACTGTCCTTTATCCCTACAACTGACATTAACTTTTTCAAAACATCAATAGATTTGCACTGATTTTGTAGGGTTTTGGGACTTAAATGCTTTTTTAGCAACATGGGATATATAGTAAATATTAATATAACCTCTAAAAAGGACGGAGATTCTATAGGCCCATTAGATACTCAGGGTCCTGCTGATGCAGGCCCAATACCCACACAAGAGATCATGATTGCTTTATAGGAATTTGATGGGGGTTGGGGTGAAGGCAATGAACCGTTTAGCATCTCACCAACCACTGATATGCTGCTGGATGTAGAAAATGATGTTGGTGAATAAAGAAAAAACATTTCCGGGTCCAAACCTAGCACTTTCTTCCCCCCCCTTACCACCAGAAGTTGCAGTGTTTAAGAAGCTCTGTGAAAGAGTAATAGAGCAATTAAGGAGGGATGCTTTTACCCATAAGTACTGTAACCTGAGCTCAGTAGAATGGGTAGCTGTGAGGGGTCTCAAAAACAATGAAGCCATAACTATCAAACCAGTGGATAAAGGGGGATGTGTGGTAGTTCAGAATACCTGTGATTATGAGCTAGAGATAGAAGGACAGCTCAGCAATAGGGAATATTACAAGTCAATCAATACTGACCCCACTAGTAACCTAAAATGACAAATTGATACCTTTATTGACTGGCTACATATCTCAGGGTTGATATCCAAAAAAGAAAAAGGAGTATCTTACTGCGAAAGCACCTTTGAGAGCACATTTCTACACTTTACCAAAGGTGCATGAAACACTAATTTGCCCTCCAGGCAGACCCATCATGTCAGGGGTTGGGATTGTCACTGAGCAAACTTGTGTCCTTTGTGGAGGACACTATAAAACCATTGGTGTGTTGATTACCAGCTTTTCTATTAGACACAGAGGATCTGTTAAATGTACTAGCTAATCTGCAAGTCAGCGAAATCTCATATTTTGTCACACTGGATATAGAGACTCTGTATACCAGTATCCCACATACAGGGGGCTTGAGAGCTATGTGCTACTTACTCAATACAAGGGAGGAAGGAGCGGTGCCTGAAACAGACTTTTTGGTGGAAATAGCACAAATTGTCCTGGAAGGTAATTATTTTTCTTCAAGGGGCAATACTATCACCAGGAAAAGGACACTGTGATGGGAGCAAACTTTGCCCCCATTTATGCAAATCTGTATATGGGATACTGGGAGGAGGAATTCATCTGGAGCTGCCATAATCCATACCTGTCCAAAGTACAGGTATGGAAAAGGTTCATTGATGATATATTTATGTTGTGGTAGGGGGATTTAAAGGAACTTAATGAATTTCTGGACTACTTACATGACAGCAACCCCCACTCATGATTCACCTGCACTTTCAGTGAAAGGGAGGTGTCATTTTTGGATATTATGATAGTAAATGAGGGTAAGAGGCATATAAATACCAATGTATACAGAAAACTACAGATATAAGTTTCTCTGAGTAAAAAGGAATTGCAGCCAGGTGGAAAATTTGAGGAGGAATCAGCAATACTTAGCAGAAGGTTTAAGGAAAGAGACTATGCCAATTCAGTGATAAAGGAAGCAAAAAGAAATGTGAGGAAATATGTAGGGGGTCACTAGTGTCTAGAAATAGACAAGAAGAAAAAAACAAATGAAAGTGCTACAGAGGACAAGATTAATTTTGTTACCTCTTTCACTGTCAGATCTTGGAAAGTCAGGGATATCATTTTCAAGAACTGACATATTCTGGGGGCAGAACCCAGGTTTAAGGAAACTGCTGAGGTTCCACCTAGGCTGGCCTATCAAAGGGCCATGAATCTCAGAGATTGACTAGTATTTTCAGTACAACCAGTATCTAAATTAACTACTTTGCTACCCTCCCTCCCCAAGGGTTGCAGGTGCTGCGAGCGCTGCAAGTATTGCCACTATATTAGTTCTGATACAATAATAGTCAACCCCTACAATGCAGAATGTAGAAAGATTGATCAGTTCACAAACTGTAATACAATGTATGTGGTTTATAACTCAGAAGGTACATGTGGGGCATACTATGTTGGCTGTAAAAAAGAAAATTTAAAAAGAGAGTTGGGGAGCACATTAGAGCAATTAGTAATGGTAACCTTGACTATGTGTGGGCAATACACATGGCTAATGCCCACAATAAAAATGCACATGTGCTCTCTTTCAGAGGTCTGGAATAAGTATGTTTGGGTCCAAGGGGAAGGGGCAAGGAACTTGCTCTTAGTAGATGGGAAAACCTTTGGATATATATGACAAGGGTGTATGTCACAGCCAGGGGTCTAAATAACCAGATTGAATTGGAGTCATTTTTGTTGGAACAGTAAAGTAAATTTGTTTCTACATGTGATTTATAAGTGTTTGTATTCATCACTTATTCATTCTGTATCTACAGGTTCTCTGCTCTATTTGGAAGAAATGTGTGCCACACACCTCCAGTTTAAGAGAAACAAGTTCTGGGTGGAGAGCAACAGTTTAGACAGAGAGATGCTCCTCCATTTTTGGACTGGACACTGTACTTGCTGACTTCTTGTTCTCGGTTCCTTGCATATAGATACATAGATAAACAGAAATTGTCAGCAGATAAGGACCTCTAGGCCCATCTAGTCTGCCCATAAGCCATAAACTTGTATGCAGTCACTGACCTTAAGTGATCAATGGCTTTTCATCACTCCCTCCCCACCCAATGTTCCCTTGTGCATGTCCCAGACATGTTTAAACCTGTTCACTGTTCTTGCCCTCACCTCCTCTGGTGGCAGAGTGTTCTAAGCATCCACCACTCTCTCTGTGTAGAAAAACTTCCTCAGGTTACCTCTTAATCTACCCCCTTCCAGTTTCATATTTTTCCCCTCATTCTGATATCTTTTCTACATTGGAAAGGATCCCCCACCTGCACATTGTTTATGCCCTTGAGGTACTTGAAAATTTCTATCATGTCCCCCCTCTCTCTCCTCTCATCCAGTAAGTACATATTGAGGACTCTTAGTCTCTCCTCATATGTTTTATGATGCAAGCCATGAACCATCTTTGTCATCCTTCGTTGGATTGCCTCCACCTTGTCTATGTCCTTATGCATGTGTGGTCCCAAGTACTGCACGCAGTACTCCAGGTGAGGCCTTACCAGTGTTTTATACAATGGCATCAGAGCCTCCTGTCTCCTGCTAGTAATGCCTCTGCCTATGCGCCCCAGTATGCCACTGGCCCTCTCTGCAGCCTTTGCACACTGATTTGATACCTTAAGATCATCAGATATGATAACCTCTAGGTCCCTTTCCTTTTTGGTGACAGTTAGGACCCCCCTATTCTGTAGCTCTCCCATGGTTCCCCCTACCCAGGTGCATTATCTTGCACTTTTTTGAAGTAAACCTCAGTTGCCACACCTCCAACCATCTTTCAAGTTTCTCTAGGTCCATCTTCATTTTCTACACGCATTTTGCAGTGTCCACTCTGTTGCAGATCTTGGTGTCATCTGAAAATAAGTAGACCTTTCCTTCCAGCCCCTCTGCAATGTCACTAATGAAGACATTGAACAGGACTGGTCTCAGTACTGATCCCTGTGGTACTGTGCTGGTCATCTCTCTCTCTCCCTGGATTGGATCCTATTTACCACCACCCTCTGTCTTTTGTCCATCAGCCAGTTTCTGACCCAGTTTATCAGCTTATGCTCCATGCCCAGACTACCCATCTTGTTAACCAGCCTTCTGCGTGGGACGGTATCAAAGGTTTTGCTGAAATCTAGGAAGGCGATGTCTACTACCCCTCTTTAATTCACTTCCCTAGTCACCCAATCAAACAAATCTATCAGATTTGTTTGACAAGACCTTCCTGCTGTGAATCTGTGTTGCCTCAGATCCTGGGCACCACTGGATTCCAGAGGTGCCACTATCCTTTCTTTCAGCAGTGTCTCCATGATCTTCCCCATCACTGAGGTGAGGCTGACTGGCCTGCAGTTCCTTGCTTCCTACCTACTGCCACTTTTGTGCAGTGCAACTACATGAACCCTCCTCCCTTCTCCTCCCCTGTCCCTTGGCCTCCCTCTCCCTCTCCCTCCCTGGTATTCACCCCCTCCACCTTCTTCCAATTATAGTCCTGTAGTGGTTACTTTGCAGGGTAGCCTTATTGCAACATTTTCTATTTATGAATTATACAGGAGATGTAGTCTTTTTTTTCTGTCTTAAGATTCTGTACCTGGGCCCAGATATAGTTAACTAGAAGAGTGTCTTACGTACTGTACAAAAATTTTCTTTGAGGATCTAGCCTTGTTTCTGATTTGGTGGAAGTAGTTGTTATGAATTGTACACCCTCAGTCTAGTGTGTTCTCTTCCTGAGTACATCATGAATGACTAGATTATTATATAAAAATATATACATAATGTATTTTTTTATGAGCTGCAGTAACTTGAATAGTAACATTGTCACTTTAAAATATTTTTAATCTGTTCACATGGTTTATGTATATGTGTCTAAATTAGATACCAACACTAGAGGGGGTATACTTTGATAAAGCCGACCAGGTGAAATGTCAGTACTTTGTGCCCACTGCTATGGTGTCCTGCCTTGCTGCAATAAATCTGCTAAAGTCTTAAATCTCTTGCATGTGGATGTCAGTTTTTTCTATGGCTGGGGGGTGAGTTCTGTGAGTTACTTGAAGTGTGCTTTAGTGTTGTCATGCTGAACTCAGTCCTTGCCAGTTGACTCTCCACTTTGCCTGTCAATTGGTGCATCTGCGGGAATTGCTGGAGAAATCCAGCTCCCCACACCACCCAGCACAACACTGGAGGGGCCAGGGTGGTTGGGGTGGTGAAACTTGTTTGCCAGTAGGGTTCGGGGGCAGAAGGGGCATGAGGATGCAATAGGGGGAGTTGGGGAGATGGGGGGTATGTGAGGGGGTTATGTAGTCCCAGGGGGTGCCATTTAAATAATTGTTAAGTCAATGGGATGGTACCGTGGGTGGTCCAGGGACAAACAGTACCAGAGGCTAGGCCTGCTGCCAGAGCTTTGCCTACCAGGGGCCATGGCACTGTTTGTCCCTGGGAAGCCCCACTGGTATCATTCTATTAGTTTAATAGTTAAAGAAACAGCACCCCTGCTGAGTGCTACATCACCCCCTTGCATGTCCACTGTCTCCCCAGGACCTCCTATGGCACCCATGTGCCCCTTCCTCCCCCAAACCCCACTTTCAGAGCCCTAGCAATCTACCACATTGGTGCACGGTGCTTAGACCACCTCATGGATGGTCTAAGTCAAGCTGCTTGCAATGCCAATGGCGGGGCTTACAGAAAATAAAAAAAGGGGATGGTGCAGCCCTGTTGTGGCACAAGCCCCCTTGCAACCTGGTGCATGGGTGCTTTTGCCACAAGGGTGGCACAAGGTGGCTTTACCACATGGCTTCCTTATATCATCATAACCAGTGTTTGAGAATCAGGATCACTGAAAACTATGATGGAAGGTCCCACTTGCATCCCCCTGGTTTGGAGCAAGCCTCTTGCATCATAGGTTTGCTTTTGAAAATCAGGCTCTATGTCTCTAATTGTCTTGCAGCTTCCTGCTATTGTTCTTCATATATAGTATAGTGATGTGGTAGTGCCACTATAGTTAGGGTAGAGTTGGCTGTTAAATGTTAAACCCCTAATGATGCACTTTAATAGCTTCACCCAATTCAACGAAATTGCACAAAAAGTTTATATGCATGGTCTGGGGGCAAAGTTTCTTGATGTGCCAATATTCATTTTGGTCAGATGTGTAGATTCTGAGATCTGTACAGTGCATTTTTAGGATTTTTTTATTTTCTTTTTGTCATCACCTAACACTCAGAAGGTTTGGAATTTTGGTATGAAATTTTCAGGATACAATGGACATGCCCCCAAATGGTGCCTTTCGGTGTTTCAGTGAAAAAAAAAATATTAATCCATTCTCAAGTTAAAAGGATCTGAAATTTAGTTCTGAACACACTGAGTAGGGTCTTTTGGATAGATGTTTGATACCCTACTGACTATGATCAGAACTGAAATTTCAGATCCTTTCAATTTGGGAATGGATTAATATTTTTTCACCAAAGCAATGAAAGGCACCATTCCAGAGAAAGCTCTTTCTACCGTTAACATTTCTTTACTAGAACATTTTTCTATGTTTGCTCATAACTTTGGTAAGTTTCAATATTTTGACCCCAGATTTTAAACATAGCTATTTTTTCACACCACTTTATGAGCATAACATCCGTAATTTTTCAAAAATGTGTTTTCACATCTGTGTTGCAGAATGACAGTTTGACAGGGATTTTACAATTTTCACTTACCAGGTTCATTAGATGGGATCATAAGAAAGCTGTGATCAAAATCTGGTGTACAAATATGGTAGAATGTCCATGTTATGCGTGAACATTTTAATAGGTTACTGATCACTCATAAATTTGATAATTTTCAATATTGTGATGCCAAGCTTCCAATATAGCCATTTTTTCACAGCACCTCATCTCATAAATGTGACAGGTGTTGTTTTTTTAAATCTTGGATAAGACATGTTTTCACACTGCTGGTGTGAAATGATGTTTCAGCCTATATGCCATAAATCCCATATTATAAGGGGAGTCATAAAACAACTATCTTGAACATTTGTGGAGAAATAAGAAAAATATATAAATTAATTGAGACACTTTGTGTGTAGTGCCAGTCTTGACCCCAGTGGGTAGTGCTTTATGAGTCCATGCTGGTGAGATGAGTTTGGGGGTGAGCTCAGTGACCCGACTGGATGAGGTGAGGGTGGAGAGATGGTACTGTTATGTAACATCCCTGCAGCCAGAGAATGAAAGGTGCAGGATTGCCCACGCAGATGCAGATACTGTATAGTGAAGATGACTCTTCCCTTGGCATAGGGCCCCACATGTCTGCACCCATGGATGGCAGAAGGCCTTATGAATTGGTTGAGAGATGGACTCTTTGTTCTGTGCACCCATATCTGTGGCCACACAGAAGCACATGGCCCAGAGGGCCCTGCACTTCTACAGCCCACCAGACTGCCCATGAATTATTTACAGCAGTCACAGCTGAGAAGTGCAGGACCAACCAGGCCTTGCACATTGTAGGTGGACAGAGTCTTCTCTTGGCACAAGGACCATAGGGTCCAGCATGTCTGCATTTGTTCACGCAGGTCCTGAAGGGATCTGTGTGAATGAAGACATGATTCCACTGTCTAAAAAAGAAGGGACATTCTTTGCAAAAAAACTGCATTAATGTACCAGTTAGGGTTCAAGTTAATACTATTAATGTAGGGAAATGTGGAATTAGGGTTTCCAAGCTTAACTTACCCCCCTTTCCCAGAAGCAAAAGGAAAAACATTATGGTTTTGGGTCTCTGGAGTCTTGGCGAATCAGTAGTGGGGTCTTCCTTGGGGCTATGAACCCTAATGCACACCCAATTCCCGGAAAAAACAACATCAGACTAGAATACCTTTCTTAATGCATGGTCTGCTGCAGGATCCTGTGAAAAGAAAGCTAGAACAGATTGTGTTGGCAACATGTGGCAAGACATAGTTCTTTACCTTTGAAGAGTGCATCACTATGAGGCACTGGCTTGATGCTGTACCTTGTGCAGTTTTACTCAAGAACAAAGTTTATTGTGCAGCATGAACGCCTTTACAAATTTCTAAAACATTGTTACAATATTTACATCCAAATAGTTGTCACAGTATTGTACATTGTTCTATAATACATTTTTAAAACGTTGTCTCTAACAGGCAATTCTATTAGGTCAATACTGCATATCTGCCAGTAAAAATGGGCATGTTTCTATAACTTAACCCGGTACAAAAATTTGGAGTCTTTTTAGGGCATTTATATCTTTTGAATTTAACAATTCAATAATCAGCTGTTCCAAGGAAAGACCAAGGGTGGCCAAAACTGGGCCTAACCAAAATTTCCTTTGCTTCTCATATAATGGGAAATGTACAACTACATGATTTAAGACATCCAAAACTTCATTTTTGCAATTACAGTAAGGAGTAGTGACATCTGTTCTTTTTTTGTCTATAATACATATAATTTGCTTGGTACAGTTTTAAACTATACCTGGTCACAATCCTCCATTCTACTTTAGAATTCTTTAGAATTCTCAAATATGGTTCTAAACCTTTTTGAGTGTTCAATTGTTTATCCCATCCAAAATTTACCAGATTTTTAATTTTAATGAGATCTGTATTATATGCAGTGTCTGCCAATCTATTCTTAATCAGTGCAATAAATTCAGGTAAGGGTCTAATATAGATTTCATATAAAAGATGACCTAGTCCTAAGGAAATTATTATTTGTCTGATTGTATTGATTGTTGCTGAAGAGAAATTTCTTTGATTATAAGTTCACTCCTCTTCTAAACCAAGTCTCAGGAGACGATATTCTTCTAATAAGAATAGTTGTAAGATAAAAACTTTTCTTTTTTCCAGTGTAAGTGTTGTAAATGAAGTTTGACCCAATTCACTTCTCAGAATTTCTGCTTGGACAGACTGAGGGACCCTTAACACATATCTTTGGATCTTATTAATTAGTACCTCCAACTGTTTTAAATTATCAGCAGACCAAATTTTGTCTGCGTATAAGATGCATGTTTTTTTTTTATTTAATCAGTTTTATTAGTTTAACATTGTACAGTCAAATACACAGTGAATTTCGTGAGAAGACAAGGCAATCCAGAAATGAAACTGTACAAAGATACACAATAAAACCCATAAACAAAAATAGAAACACCCATCCCCCACTCTACCTCCTCCCGACCCCCCCCGGCCTCCCTCCCCTTACCTTTTGCCCGATACCAGTGGCGTAAAAAGCCAATTAGCCAGGATCTGCATGGGTTTTCTTGATTCTATATAGGACCTACTAGACATTAGAAGAAGGAAACAGTACTATACAGCTGGGACATGTTATCCTGCCTATACACTAAGGTGCTGTGTACACCAGTAAAAGAGTCTCTAGTTTTCTTCATTTTTTGTTATAAGCTTGAGGATGATTCCTAAGACTAGCTATAGTTTTTTTTCAACTCTCAGACTATACAATATCTCACTCAACCATTCCAAGTAAGAAATTTCATCTTGGTTGAGTCAATGCTGTAAAACTAATCGCTTTACTGTTAAAGAGATTAAGGTGATGTGAGACCTTCATTACTTAATAGGAATTATTGAGAGGGCTCCCACAATACAGATTTCAAGGAAGAAATATTCAGATGGGCCTCATAGAGGGTCTAGTGTGGACATTAGTTTCCCCCATAACTGGGCTACTTTGATGCACCACAAAATATGGAGCAGAGACTCTTCTGTGGCCCCACACCCTGTGCATGTTGTTGTGGGAAGTTTCTTCATTTTGTGTAATTGTACTGTTGTGAAATATATGTTATGACAATATAAAACTGGGTAAGGCTCAGTCTGTCACTAGTCATATATTGGTAAAGGTCAAAACAAATGTAATCCCATTCTCTGGGCAATGTGGGTAGTGCCCTCTTCCAGTAATGGGAGTCTCCTGTTACATTAGGAAATATATGAGGAAATAAAACTGCTACTAATTGTGATATGGCATGAAGTGACTAAGCCAAGGATTGAATAAGGGAGAGAAAATCATTCCAGTTGACATCCCATACCACTACTCCAAACCATTTTACAAGCATGTGATGGATCTGATACACCTTAAAAATTTGTGTTTACAAGAGCCCAAGACTACTCAGTAGGATTGGGCTACGAGGTAATCGTCCCTCTGATATCAGATCAGAGACATGTCTGCCCATCAGTTCCGGAGTATGAAGAATGACTCCCTGCAGTTTAAAATTCAAATTTCCACAAATTGGTTGAGAGATATCATGTGTATTTCTGTATTTCATAGATCTACAAAGCTAGTTGTGAACTTTGACAGAAGTGCCTATTATTCTATTTTTCAAATGTGGTGGCAGTCTACCCAAGGGGACAAAATAAAGAGATTCTGGGGAAATTCCTGCTGATGCTATCAGGTTCCTCTCAATTTGTAACCAAATGAGCACATATGTTAAAAGATCTGGTTGCTTCAGGTGCACAGTCCAGTGAGCATGCTTCGATACATGACTTGCTCGGTAGTATATATAAAAAGTAGGCACTTTAAGCCCTCCAAGATATTTTGAAGCACTGAGCCTAATATAGGATCTGTGAGGGCATTTCTTTTTCCAGAGAAAATGGGTTATTAATGCATGAAGTTTCTTGAGCCATATAGCTGGGAGATAAAGGTTAAGCATATGAATGGGGTAAAAAATGTGGAGAAGAATGTTCATTTTAATTATGCTGATTGGGGCTTGTAGGGATATGGGAAGTGAGGTCCATTGGACTGAATCCTGTGTTATAGTCTCCTTTATACTGTCTAAGTTAAGCTTCCTAACTAAAGACTGTTTTTGTGAGAGGGTAATCCCCAGGTATGTGAGCTTGGAAGTCTAACCCAAGCCCAATGTCATATAGTCTGATGGAAGGACATAGCAGTTTAAAGGCATGAGGGTAGACTTGTCCAGGTTTAGTTTATAATTAGAATACCTACCATAATGGGAGATGAAGTTAAGGGCTGCCAGTATCGATGTAGAAGGGTGTATCAAGTGTAACAAAATATCATCTGCATATGTGGACATTTTTAACTCTAGGGGGCCCATCACAATACCTTGAACATGTGGGGATGCATTCAGAAGCCTGATTAATGGTTCCAGGTAAATGCTGAACAGAAAAGGGGAAAAAGGGCATCCTTGTCTGGTGCCCAAATGAAGGGAAAAGCTTTGGAAAATATCCCATTCCAATATACCTTAGCATTTGGTTTGGTGTATAATATTTGTATCCATTTAATAAACCTCTATGGGAAGCCACACCTTTCCATTGTCAGAAATAGAAATTCACAGTGTACCCTGTCAAATGCCTTCTCGGTGTCCAGAGACACAAGGGCCATAGGGTCAAGAGAGTCCCTGGACATGGAGAAGACATGTTCTAGTTTGTGCAGATGGTCTATGGAGGACCATCCTCTCATGCAATCTACTTGCTCAGGCCCTATTAGGCCTTCCCAGACTTGCATAATCCTAGAGGATGATACTTTGGTGAAAATTTTCATGTCACAGTTTATTAGTGATATGGGATGATAACTAGCCACATTATCCAGGGGTTTATTGGGTTTAGGTAAGACAATAATAAGGGCCATCAAGAGGGAAGGGTCAGACATACCTTTTTCACACAGATTAGAGAAGATTTGAGCTAATACAGGAGTAAATTCTTTAGCCAGAGACTTGAAAAGATTTGAGGAGAACCCATCAGGCCCCAGAGATTTGTCTGATGCTAAAGATTGAATGGCCATTAGAATTTATTGGTCAGTTATTGGGTGGGCTAAAAAATGTTGTTGTTCAGGGAGTAACTGCGATAATGGGATAGCCTTCAGATAGTCTTGGATATCTGACTTGGAAGGGGTATTTAAGGGTGGACTATATAATCATGAATAAAATCTATCAAACTCTTGGGCAATCTCCTCTGGGGAAGTTTTAAGAGTGCCATCTGACTGAGAGGAGATAGCCCCCACCAGGCATGAGGACTCTTGCTGCCTAAGTCACAGAGCCAACAAGTGACCTGCTTTGTCCCCCTAATCAAGATAAGTAGCATGTGTCTTTAGAAGTGCATATTCAGATTTTTCTCTGAGTAAATCTGCATAGTGGTGTCTAAGTTTGGTTACCTCCATCTGTTCTCGCTCTGAGATCTCTAAGGTTAAACTGGTTTCAAGTGCTTCAATCTGTACCAAGAGGGTGCGAAGAAAGGCTTCCCTCTTCTTTTTTTTCCTGTTAGATGCAATTCTAATGCATTCTCCCCAAGTGCACATTTGAGAGCAGACCATATTTTGTCTTCTTCAGTAATAGAACCTAAATTAGTCTGCCAAAATTCCTTAATTAGTGATTGCAACTTATCTATGACCCAGGAATCATTGAGCAGTTGAGTGTTTAATTTCCAAATCTTATCACTCCTAACATTTAGATGAGGGTTGTATATGAGCCAGACCAGGGAGTGGTCTGAGAACACCTTCGATGTAATTCCAGTATCCGAGATAGTTGATAGTGCTTCAATACTAACTAGAAAATAATCAATCCATGAAGAGGACTTGTGAACTGGGGAAAAGAAAGTATATTTATGATCCGTCGGGTGGAGTTTTCTCCATGGATCACAGAGGCCCCCCATAGTTATAAACTCCTGGAAGGCTTGCTGTATGGGGGAAAGTCTAGTGATATGGCCATTTGACCTATCCAAATTAGGGGTAATAGTAATATTCCAGTCTCAATCTATAATCAGGGACAGGTGGACAAATCAGGAGAACAAATTAATCAAACTCGAGAAAAACTCTATTGTCTGGATATTTGGACCATAAATACAACCCAGAAGTAATTCTGTGTGGTCCAAAATATCATGCACCAGAAGGTATCTTCCCTCAGGGTCTTTGATGATCATGAGGACTTGGAAGTTTACTCCTCTGAGGAGAAGAATAGCTACTCCCCTTTGATTAGTGGAGTTTCCAGCTGTAAAACTGTGCCCCACACATTGATGATGGAGAAGAAGATTCTCAGATGCCAAGATGTGCATCTCTTGAAGGAAGGCTATGTGACATTGCAATAGCTGCAAATGCCATAATATCTGGTGTTGCTTACTTCTAGACCGTGTCCCTTTAACATTCCAAGATATGTACCTCCTGTTGTCCCAACACATTATTGATAGTCCCAAGGTGTCGCAGCCTTATATATCTCCCTGTATGCCAATGAAATGGTATTGTATCCCACCCCCATTCTCCCCAACTCTTCCCTCACCCTGAACTTATAATCACCCCTCACCAAAATGTTCCCCTCTCCCCAAAACAGTTCAAGCTTCCACTATTTGGCCCAAACAACCATCCTCTATAATAATTTGGGCTACCGTGATATTATACCCACCCAAACAATAACAAAAGTCTCCTCCCTGTCCCACCCTACTCCCAATCTGGTAACAAGCCCTTCAATTTGAAAGCATATTAGTAGGGTTAGCCCAGTAAACAACAATGATCATAGTGTGTACTGTAAACTACAAAATAATTTAACATCATAAACATCTTGTGTGGTCAAAAAAGGGGAGCCTCTGGTTCAGGCTTGACACTATGACTGCCCAGAGTACACAGCAGAAAAAAAAAGGTTTTAACAGCATTCTGTTCATGCAGTGTTTAATCTTACTGCTAGGGGGTAAACACAGAAAGTTCCAAGCTGGTTATAATATCCAGGAATATAAGTCTCACACAGTCTCTTAATGAGATAGGGTTCTCTGTAGATAACACCATATAGCGGGTGCAGTCAAATAAAAACTAATCCCACAAAAGACAGAAATCCAACCATTAATGGATTAAAAATGTCCATTACACCTTTAAACAAAGCATTACTGAGTCAGAAAACCAGAGGAACTTCTGAGCATCAGAGCACATGAAATTGCAGTAGTCGAGGGCATAATCTGTGCAGAAGCCCCTAAGATGCAGAGTGCTGCAAATCTCTAGTCCTGCTGAATATCAGGACAATTTAGGGCTCTTAGATAAGAATCCAGATTGTCCTTTCTCAGAGCACAGGACCCTAAAGTTGCAGTAAGTGTTTAGAATTCCAGAGGGAAGGTCCTCAGCACATAGGCCCAATGTAGCAGCCCCAGTAAATTAACTTTCAAGGTTACTGATAATAGGCAAGACAAGTCCAAGTGAAACCGAAGGGGTAGAATGGTGACACTGGGCTAGGAAACTGCTGGAGTGCATACATACACCCAAATGTTCCACAGGGTAAGCCTCAATGCAATCAATAAACAAATGTCCTCCTTTGAGTGGTGAGCCAGCTCAGTGCATGGCATGCTGCATTTACATCTGTTCAAGGTAACAGCAATATGTTTGAACATTAAGCATATCTCCTGCTATTCCTTCATTTGAAAAGATCAGGATACAAATTTTTCAGCCCCGCAGCAGTTTGGTCAGTGGGTTCCAAACTATGCCAGTCCTCATGGTGGAAGACCTGTAGCATTGCAGGATATTTCATTCAGAAGCAGATCCCTGCCACAATCAGTTTCACTACCATCAGATGAAATTCAGTCCTCTTCTGCCATACTGATTTGGGTAAGTCTTGGGTTAAACGGATCCTCCGAGCTTCTCACAACAGCTCACTTAATTCCTGAGTTTTGTTTAAGATATGCTGTTTATCTCAGAAATTCAGCAGGTGGAGGCCACGGAGGAGCTCCAGACGGAGGGACAGATCTTGGAGATTGATGGGCCTGCTTGATTATATATTCGGGGCCACTGGGGGAAGGATCTACAAGTTTGGTGTGTAGTTTTTGCATGAATAGGATAGGCGATGGTCCTTTCTCCTCTTCTGGGAGACCCAAGATTATTAAATTGCTTCTCCTTGACCTCCCTTCAATGTCCTCCATTTTAACTTCCATGGCCTTAATGCAATGTTTGGGCTGGGTTAATTCAGGATCTGTCCTCACTCCCTAGTCATCAAGAGATGAAATACATGATTCGTTGTTGGATATGCGCTGTCTTAGCAGTGCCAGTGAGGAAGTAATTGATTGAACTGAGCTTGCTAGAGTATCCAAGGTTGCTTTCAAGGGGGACATTCCTTCCCAGAATCTCTCGTTTGTCAGAATGGCCTGGGGACTTGCGTTAGGTGAGTGCCCTGTAGGAGTTACTTTTGATGTTTTGTCCCCGGGTCAGAGTGGTTCGCGGGGTACATCTAGGTAAGTTATCTTTCATTTCGATCTCCATTATGATAGTTTTCCAGCTCTGCAATGCTCTAGGCAAGGTTTTGAAGATAGAGTATGCCAGTTTGTAGTATAAATGCACTGAGAAGTGATCAAAAAATTAAGATTTTTAGGGAGTGGAGCGGGAGCAAGCTGAAAGATGTCTGTTCAGGCAGCCATCCCATGCCCTCTCCTCAAGATGATCATTTTAATCTTTGCATTTATTATCTTCAGGAGAACCAAGCCCTGCCCATATCTGGTACTGAATCTCGTGAAGGCTGCAAATACAATATTTACTTTCTTAACCATATAGGTTATGCAAGGAGTCCAAAATATATTTTGTGGCAAATTCTACTCCCAAGTATACATAATCAGTGGTGGTTTTGATTCTTTGTCCCACTAAATACATAACAGGATTGATTCTTGCTTTATTTCTGAATACTACCATGTTGGTTTTATCCCTGTTTATTTGTAATTTGTTGATTTTACATAGCTTGGAAAAATTATTTGCTTACACTGAAGCCCCAGTTTTGATGTAGATATTAAGACCACGTCATCTACATATGCAAGACATGGTACCTTAATACCAGCTATTACTGGAGAATGAAATTCAGATTGTTCCAGTGTTATCAATATAGAATTTAGATACAGGTTGAAAAGAAGTGGTGCCAAAAGGCAACTTTGCCTAACTCCTAAATTTGTTCTTATTGGGGATGTAAGATTACCATATTGATCATAGTGTACTCTAAGCCATGTACCTTGATGTAACTTTATGACAATTTTTTAATAAATTTGAGTCTATTTCATAACTATTTAGTTTTTCTCAGAGAAGAACATGACTAATGGAATCAAATACTGCTCGGAGATCAATGAAACAGCGGTATAATTTTGTTTTCACGATTGTAACGTGTTTCCATATGAAATGTCATAATACATAACAATGTTGGATTGTGGAGCAACCCACACTGAAACCATTTTGTGTTTCACTAAGAAGATTTTCTTCAACCCAATTTTATAAATGGTTTAAAATGATTCTAGAAAATATATTTTGTGAGGTGTCTAACAAACTTATGGGTCTATACATATTTGGGTAATTAATATCATCTTTTTGGAAGATTGGACATATTATAATGCCTAACCATGTTTTCGGTACCAAATCATATTGAGATATATAATTGCATAAATGCTGTAATATTGGAAGCCACAAGTCTTGAAATGTTTTATACATCTGTGCCAGCACATTATCTGGCCCAGGGGCTTATTTGGTGAATTTTGTTTCTATGGCTTCTCTTACTTCAACCATTGTTATGCATATGGACTTTGGAAGTTCTTTTATTTCTCTTTGATTTAATACATTTAAATCTAATTGCTTATTAATAGCGTGTTCTTCTGTTGAACAATACAAGGCCCTAAAATGTTCCTCCTAAATTAATGATTAAATTGATGCTTCAGTTGCCTCAGAATATTATCTAAATTCCTTATTCACTAACTGCCAAAATTGTGTTACATCTTTTTTTAACAACTGTTATCATTACCTTTTCCCACATAATGGCATTATGCTTTTTTTCTCCTTTTCTAATATTTCTTTATACCTTTTCCTTTGTTTATTTAATATTTTCCTATTAATGCAATTTGAATATTTCTTATAGTTTTAGATTAGTCTGTTTAACTGATGTTTTGCCCTTTTGCAAATTGCATTAAACCATGTTTTCTCATGTTTTCTTTTTTTATTATTATTATTAATTTGTGTTTTAAGGAATGGGGTCCAATGTATTGTATTATTTCATCCCATGTTTTAAGTGTTTTAACTGGTTCTACTGATGTTATTAATTTAATCTTTTGATTATTAATTAGATCTGATTCACATATTTCTGAGAAAAAAATGACTTCAGGTCTTTGTCATTTTGTCCTATGAGTGTTTATAATTTCCATGTTAGTTTGTGCTCTTAAATTTATATTATGTAACTCTAATCAGAACCCTTTACTTGCCACATTGTTTGGACATGAAGATGCATGGAATCCAGCTGAGACAAAATGGTTAGATCTACTAACAATGTAATGGCCTCTAAGTTGGCAATCACTAGATCTATTGTAGAGGAGCCATTTGAATCCACGAATGTGACTTCGCCATCTCCTTCCATTTACTGTGCAAAAATTATATTCATAAATAACTTGATGAAAAAATTTTATTTATAAATGTATCTTTTGTTTTTGTGGTAGATTTATTTTACTATTTATAATATTTATGCATTTTGTACACTCACTTTCCTGTGTAATAGTAATTGTGTTACTGGCTATTCTTGCATTTAAATCTCCCATGAGAATAATAAGTTTATGTTCAATACTTTCTTGAATGCATTCAATTTGTTTTTTGAATTGTTCCAAATGGCATCTTCTTCATAAGTCTTGGATGGGGTGGGATATATATGTTTACTAGAACTGCTGTAAACTTGTCTTTTATTGTTTTAATACTTGCATTTCTCTCATCTGAGAAATATAGGCATAACTATTATTCTAAAAGACACTGTAATTTAAGTTATTAAACCTGCACTTGGTCTCCCATTGTTTCTTATTTGTAATGGCAGGAATCATATATCTTGAGGAACCTGGGAGCAATGGAACTTGACTATCAACTATCCAAGTTTCTTGAAAGCAAATTATATCTTTTGACATCAAAAAGGTTTTACATTCTTGATCTTCCAATTTGTTAGTTAAATCTTCAATATTTCAGGTTAAAATTAAAATTGCTTGCCTTGTTCTGGTCCTATTGTACTCAGAGTTGAAATTCCTAATTGCCATTCTTCCTGTTTATTAATAAGTACTGCAAATGAATTTTGCTGTACATGCAATAAATTTGATTCTTGATTATTGAATTTACTAGAGAGGTTGCAAAATAAAACTTTGCTTAGCAAAATATTTCATGAAATTGTGGTGAAATGGTGGAATTTCACTGCAATTTCACACCCTGCATATCCCATTCCCATTATGTAAAACTATCCCTGATGTCTAGTGGTACCCCCTACCTGCCCGGCCACTCACGAGCCCAAATTATTCTCCCTGATGTCTAGTGGTCCCCCAGGCTGATCACCAGCCATAACTGAATAAAGCGCCCCTTCGAGTTGCCCTGGCCACCTTATGTCCTTTGTAAAGAAAAAAAAAGAAACCCACACTCCCTGGTGTATAGTGCTCCCCCCGGCCACTCACCAACCCAAAGTATTCTCCCTGGTATCTAGTGGTCCCCCCAACTGATCACTGATCATAATTGAATAAAGCCCTCCCTCCCCAGTTACCCTGGCCCCCTCATTTCATTTTATTTAAAAAAAAATCAAACCCTCACTCCCTGTGTCTAGTTGACCCACCACCATGTCATCAAGAGCTAGCACCCACCCTACTCCCCCATACCCTCATCAGGTCACTGGCACAGCCCTCCACTCATCTTCATGGCTTTCAGCCCAACTGAGGGCTTGACTGAATAAGTGCATGCATGTACAATTTTGTACAATTTTTTTTTTTTAACAAAGGACATGAAGGGGACAGAGTAACTCTGGGAGGGGGGCTTTATTTAATTATGGCTGGTGATTGGCCAGGGAGACCACTAGACACTAGGGACAATAATTTGGGCTGGTGAGTGGCTGAGGGGGTGGGGGATCACTAGACACCAGGGAGAACTTTGGAAGCCTTTGATTTCACCCACAGCTGGTGATGCTAAGGGATGAAATTTCACATTTTGCACTGTGAAATATTTCATGTAATGTGTGAATTACATGAAATATTTTGCTGGGCAAAATTTTTCAGTTTCACACAACACTAGCCTTTACTGGTAGTTTCCATGTCTACTTTTCTTAAGTCAGTTAAATAAATGCCACAGCCATCCAGTTTTGGGGTCATTTCCAGCAACAATGCTGCTATCTTACTTGATCTAAACTTGATGTCCAGCTGTGGATTATTTATTTCTCCTTTGCAAATTTTAATATATTCAATTGCAATTTTTGCAATGTTCAGATTTAATACACATGACAAACAGGTTGCAATTTCCCCCTTTAAAGGGACACTATCAACCCCCTTAGGTCTCAAAGTGCCTCTAGTTTAAAAAACACATTTTATGATTGCCAACAGCTTGTAAAGATTGCTGATGTACTGTGGCTGGTAGTTTGATTCTGACTCTTTTTTCTGTAAAAAAGTGAAAAACAGACTGCTCACCATACTGGTGTTACCACACAAACACAGGTGTGTTTACATTTCTTGAGCAGCTCCAACTGCATCTTTTTTTAATTTGGGAACACCCACAGCATAATCTAGCCACTAATGATACAATGTGATTTTAGGAGGCTATTGCATCATGAGTGACTGCACTATTTAGAGGTGTTTCTAATGCTCAGGAAGTATTTAGTAAGACCAGATACAGGATTGTAAACAAGGTTGTTTCTAAATATGCATTAACACGTCTTTCAGTTCTACTAAAAATGAAGACAGACAAAACAAACAACAACATCAATGCATTTTAGAGAAGGTAAGCAATCATAAAATGTAGGTTTTTAACAAGAAAAAATATGATGAAAAACAGGTTGACAGTGTCTCTTTAAATCTCCCCATGATTGTCTTTTCCTTTGTTCCCATCCAAACATCGAAAGAGTTTTGTTCTACCATTCTGTTATAACTGTATTCTCATAATCAGATATTACGTTTCACAAGTTATGCTTCCAAGCTGCATCTTCCTGTGTCCTTTGGTTTCCTAGCTTTAGTTCATTATAATTTTCCTCATCCATTTTATCATTTCCAACAGAAGCCACCAGAACCAGGTAAGGGGAATGAATAAATATGTTTTTGTGTTTTAACTCATCTTCTGTATTCCACATTTTAAATGCCATTTCCCAACTTTTACTGTAAAGAAGAACACACATTTTGTAGTTCTAATTGGGTGGTCTCATAATAAAGAATTAATTATTTTAATACCAATCCAAAAGTAACAATTGACTAATCCAGTTCACTAATTTTTGTTGTGTTTCATTAAAAATCCTTTCAATTCCATACATCTCAATTAAGTATTCTTCTTTCCTGTGAGCAGTGTCTGTATCCAATTTTTATATGGAGTTAACTAGTGCCTGATTTTGTTTCCTGTCTACAGCACCCTCAGTTTTCCCTCTTTCAGATGAATTTTCAATGCAATCACTTTAATTTTTTTTTTTTACCTAGACTACTGACTCTGAGGATTGAATTTTTCTAATGCTTCTGTTTCCTTGCAATCTCTCATTTCTATTTGCTTTGATATGCTCATACTTTCCTGAATTTTACCTTTATTTCTATTCAGGGTATTAACTAATTTAACATATTTTTGTATTCATTTACCTAATTTTGATTTGGGGTATTTCTTTTCAGGTTACTTAGTCATATTTAAAAGTTGCATTATATTTATCACTTCCTCTGCTAATTCCGGTATTGTATCAACCCCTTTATGAAATTTTGGTGGCAAGTCTACCTGGACAGCTTTGTTTTGGGGTTCTATGCTTATACTTATTTGATCTTATTTGTTCTTTTCTGCATCTTCTTCCTCCTTTGTATCTTCCATCTCCTAATGAACTTTCATTAGTCTACCTAATAAAACCTTGTTGTACAAAACATCTGTTCTTAGGCTATTAAGCTCCTGTTTAAGTACCCACAAGTTTTCTAGGATCACAATGTTTGTCTAATAAGGATTTTTAATTATCTCCAGCATTTTTTGCTAAAGAGGTTGAAGCTGTAAAACCACTGTCATCCTTAAAATATTATTTATCACACTTGTATGAATGTTTTTCAGGTTCGCTTTTTATTTCTAAACATTCCTGCTCTCTATTGTCTAGGTTATCCAGAGGAGGAGATGAGAGGGACGATTTTGGAGACATGGATAGTGATGTATCAAGATGGCTTAAGTGTTCATTTATCCCTGTTTTATTTTGTATTGTTTTATTACTTAATAGACTTTTAAGACCAGAGATAATGGCATCTAAATCTTGTATAATTTTTGGCAAGCTGTCAGATGACAATAATGCTTGGTCTGCTACCTGTTTTGTAATGTGCTTCTATATCTTTGAACTACTTTCTGGGCCTAATATCAAGCCATGGACTGCTGGAATTCCCTTTTTGTCTGGTGTTGCTTCTCCTTCAAAATGTATTGTACTATTATGCAAACTGTTATATTTCTTTTGAGAAATTGGGTGACTCTTGAAAATAGCTTGGGTTCAGCTCTGACCTAGTTTCTGATCTATTTTTTAATTCTTCTATATCTTCTATATTATAAGAATCAAGTGAAATTGCTTCTATGTATATATGTACATTAGTTAAGCCATCACTCTCCTTTTGAGTTTCCTCCTGTGCACTCTGTATTTGAACAATCATGTCTTTAGCTAATGGTAATTGTTACAAACCCATTCCTGGGGTCCAGGTCCACTGAGCTCATAATGCCCACCCCTAAGTTCAATCCATGATGGGGGGGCAACAGGAATACCATCCAAGTGTCTTCTAGAGTGCTACCGAGTTCATGATTGAACACTTGCCACAAGGTCCCAGAGCTTACTTTCTATTCTGGGTAAGGGCAAAATACAGTCTCAAGTCTGTGGGCAGGTGAGAACCCTCCATGGCTACTGTACTGGGGAGCACCCAGGTGTTACAAGCTCTTTGGATTTGCCCTTGTAAACCTGATTGTATCTTCTCCCATGGGGTGTGCAGCATATAGTTCCCCCTTACAGACACCTCCTGAGTCTTATGTATTTTTCCCCTACTTTAGGCACCCAGATCCCCCTGCAGGATCCATAATCCTTTGTAGCAGTGGTGACACCTTGCATTTACCAGGTTGGTCTCAGAACTGAATAAACATCTTACCTTTACAGACACAAAACCATTCACAGGCAGTTTTAAAAGCAAAGTGCTTTAGTTAATTACTTAAATAATTGTTATACAAAAGATTCAGAAATTTGGTTACACGATAACAAAACAAAAGTTGGAAAATATACACAAACCAAACTCAATGTAAACTTTTAACTGTCTAGTTTTGTACCTGGTCCATGGATGATCAAAGTCCAGAAAAATAAATGAGTTTGCAAAGGCCCAGCTCTCTCTTGCATTCACTGGTCCTTAGTCTGTCTCCGTGGCAGTCTTGCTTGGTGTTTGACACGAAGAGTGTCCGATGAAAAAGTCTGCAACATGTCTTGATCTAAGGGCTTTAAATACTTTTGGTCTATGCAGTCTGTAACTCTTTGGTGGCCTTATCTTTTTGGACCAGCAGGTGGTCTCTCTTGCTCTGTCCAAGATTTTTAAGTGAACCATATTATTGATTAGTTAAATTCTCTTACAGTTCCAATATCTTTTGAGCTTCTCTCATGCTTCCTGACTTCTTCTAAATGGAGATGAATTATAACACCTGAAGTGCATTCACACTAGACTCCCGGTATAGATATCCCTCTCCTTCCTGCCACCTTATTAAATGAAATTATACTAGACAGTTCCTGGAACCTAAAGCACTTTTTCTTTGAAGTGTAAGTTTCTGTGATCGTAAGAGATGCTTTCTTTCCCCTAATCATTTATGACTCTTTTCCTTTGATCAGCTGCCCCAAGCCTCTTTGAAATGTAATTTTCAAGTTCCTGTCAGCAGCCTGTTCTCAGGTCACAAAGGAATGTCAAATATTTTGCAATATATTCTCTCTTTCCTGTGACCTTTTCAGTAAACTATGTATCCCTCTGTCAAATCTCATTCTCCTGATCTGTTTGGTAATTTATTTATAACAAAATTACAGAAATATGTAACAACAATATGTCTTTGATGCTCATTGCTGTAGATTCACCTAATTAAGCCCACTGTGGGATTCTCCTGTCAGGCCTCCCTGATTTGACAATGTCCTCCAGACAGCCTATCCTCTCCTTCTCCCTCCCACCCCATTCCCCATCCCCATCCCTACCTCCACCCGTTCCAAGTATTATCTAGGTGTGTCCAGGACTGTACCCCCAATGTAACCATTGGGTACCTTGTATTTCTCTGTAACCTATTATAAGTAACATTATTATGCAACCTATGTGTACTCTATGTTTAATGTTCTGCACCTGTACTATTCTCACTGTTGTAGCCACACTATGTAACTCTGTCTACCCCCCCAGCGATGAAGTGCCTTTGTAAATGAGTCCATGACTCAAAGGTTGTAAATGCAACTTTTCTAATAAATAAGTAAATAAAATAATATTCAGCAGTGGCTAAATCACCACAGTGTTGATATATTATGAGTGGAAGAATGTATTTTAGTTGTAAAATTGAATCTTAATCTGTTTCTTATTTTTGTCTTTACTTGCTGTTTATGGTGTTTCTGTTTTTACTCTTACTTCTCTTTTACCACTTTTGGATTTGAGATTCCAGTCTTTCTTAATTGAATTATCCTGCTGAATTCCTTTTGAAGGTGAACATACCAAACCACACTTGGTATCTATCATTTTAATTTAGTGCTGCTTGACATAGCTATCTCAATTTTAACCTTTTCAATTGTTTAAGGTGAATTTCCTGTGGGAATGTCCATTATAAAGGTTAATACCCTAGTGACACTGTCTAGGAGGGTCTGGGAGTTTACACTCTAATGTTTCAACTTGTAATTTAAACACGCTCAATTGCGCAAAAGTATACTTACAGTATATTAATTCAATATACACATGCACTGGTTACCAGATTGTGCAAAATAAGTTCTAAAGTGCCATGTATTCTAATTAAAGCGCTTATTAAAGTACTATGTGTTCTTATTAAAGTGTTAAGTGTGAAATAAATGATTGAATACAGTGCATGAATCTAGTAATCAACTAAATCAATAAATATAGATGAGTCGAGCACAATCAGGTCAAAATTCTCATATCCAATTCCCAATGTACTAAGTTTTAAATGTAAATATAATATATCTATTTTCAAATAAATATTTACAAAATATGTCAGCAGAACCTCATATTAGTTAATACTTAACTGCACAGAGTCAGGAAACTACAGGCCTGTCAGTTTGACCTCAGTGGTAGGGAAAATGATGGAATCACTTCTGAAAGAAATAATTGTTGAGTACCTAGAGGCCAGTGGGGCACAGGACCCAAGGCAGCAAAGATTCACAGTGGAAAGGTCATGTCAGACTAATCTAATAGATTTCTTTGACTGGGTGACCAAAGTAGTAGACCAGGGAAGGGATGTGGACATGGCCTACCTAGACTTTAGCAAGGCATTTGACATGGTCTCACACAAAAGATTAATAAATAAGTTAGCCAGCCTGGGGGTGGGTCCTAGGGTGGTAGCCTGGGTAAAAAATTGGCTGGACAACAGGATGCAGAGGGTAATAGTAAACAGAATCCACTCTGAAGAAAGGAGGGTTACTAGCAGGATACCATAGGTTCAATACTGGGGCAGGTCCTATTTAATGACTTTATAAGTGATATTGCAAAGGGACTGGAAGGAAAAATATGCCTCTTTGTGGATGACACAAAGATCTTCAACAGGGTTTATACATGGGGGTGGAAAGGATGAGAAGGGACTTGGCAAGGTTGGAGGAATGGTCAAATGTATGGCAGTTTAGATTAAATGCAAAGAAGTGCAAAGTAATGCACCTGGGAAACAAAAACCTTGGGGAAGAGTACATAATGGGGAGGATACTAACAACAAAAAAAATGGAAAGGGACCTGGGGTAGTCACAGCAGATCACCTAAAGGAAGGCAGGCAATGTGAGAAGGCAGTAAGGAGGGTTGGGGAATACTGGGATGCATAGGGAGAGGTATCACTAGTAGAAAACAGGAAGTTGTCATCCCTCTGTACATACAGTTGGTGAGACCCTACCTGAAGTACTGTGTGCAGTCCTGGAGACCTCATCTCTGCAATGACATAGACAGGATGGAGGCAGTTCAGAAGAGGGCAACTAAAATGTTGCAGGGTCTGCACCAGAAGCCATGCAAAGAGAGACTAAAGAAGCTTAATATGTATACCGTAGAAGAAAGGAGGGAGAGTGGGGACATGATGGAAACTTTCAAGTACCTCAAGAGAATCAATACAGTCTGAGAGGGTAGCATCTTTTAGAAAAAGAGATGGGAAAGAATAAGGGGGCACAATCGGCAGATAGAATGGAATGGCTCAAGGGCAATGTGAGGAAGTATTTTTTCACAGAGAGAGTGATGGATGAATGGAATGGGCTTCCTGAGGCAGTCACAGTGTCAAAAACAGTGGGAGAATTCAAGAATGTATGGGACAGACATAAGGCAATTATAGTGGGGGGGGGTAGAAGGAAGTAGGCTGCTGGTTACCTAGGATCTGCATCTTATCCAATAGGTAGGGAAATGGGCAGACTGGGAGAGCCAAACAGTCCTTATCTGTTGTCAAAGTCTATGTTTCTTTACGTTTCTTTTAATTAATATCAGTCGGTTAAGCTTAGTAATTTTTATATAACTCAGGAAATAACTACAGAAATGGTGATCTTCCATGATATTCCAGAAAGCAGATTGCAGGTTAATAGTTAAGTGAATTCAGCATTCATTGCCAGAGTTCCTTGAGTTCAAACAATTTTAGCCAGATTGGCCAAGTCTCCAAGATTTATATTCACCCTTCAACAATGAAAGTATATCAAAAATTAAGGTAGTTCATGGATACTTTAGAACTGATTGTAGCCCTTTTCTTATTTTTAATAGATTCATTATCCATGTGGCAGGCAATTTCTGAAACAACTGCTGTCCTCTATACAATGCTTACTGCAGGCAATAGTCACTACAAGAGACAAATGATATGACTAGAGTTGTTTTAACAAATTTAAACACTTTGTCACCTTATCACAGTGCTTTGCCTTTTGTTCTAATCACAGAGTTTATAACATAAGAACAAAAAACCCTTGATATACAAGTTTCAGATTTTAATCCCAAATTGCTTCTTGCTTCTTCAGTTCTACTGACTTTTAAGTCCCTTTACTACTTTATACATTAAACTCTTTTAGCCTGCTATTATGATCACTTTTCTATTTCCATAATCTTATGTTCACTTATTTTTCTTTGGTGTTTTTCCTTTTTCTTGATCTTAATTTCAGTCCCAGCTCCCAGAGTTGCAGTTAGTGGGGAAATGGAATACAAGCACCAACAATGCAGAATAACAGCAGTGTCAAGGCGGAAAACAATTGTACAGAATTTTGCTAGTGGCAAGCCAGTTAAAAACCTGCAAGATTTATAAATTTTACAATACCAGATAAGGAGAATGGCTCTTACATCTAAACAATGCCTTTTTAGAGAAGTTACTTGGTTAGACAGGGCATTAGTAATGCATGTTAATGCTGCTTCACCTCTGGCAAAATGTCGCTTTCATGACCAAAACGTCACACATGTGCTTTAAGCCACGCTGCTCCAGAAAAGACTCAGGAATTTTAACAAGATTTAATCAAGCCACAATCAGGTCCCACAGGTTTAATCCAAACACATAATTTAGGTGTTCCTTGATACTTAAACTTACTAATTTGCAAAGGAAATGATACTATCAGGGAGCCCTAAAAACAGGATTGAAAATTGCCTGAATAATGTGCTGTTTCCACTAAATACAAGTTTTAAAGAGGAATGCATCTTTGATGTGTCTACATGATGCTCTAATTTATTGACACTGCAATCTTAATGAACCACCTATAAAATATGTCTTTAAATTTTGTGCAAATCTAAAATCTGGAATTTGGATATGCCTATTGTGTTATAAATGCATAAAATGTTTGTACTGCAGTACTGTGACAATCTGATGGTAAATTATAATAAAAGTAATACAATTAATGTATCTAAAACATATTCAAACTGAAGTGGACTTAATAGAAGAAAACCACACAGAGGGCCAGATATTCAAAACTTTGTGCTGGGTGCAAACCGTTTGTGTAGGGTTTGCACAAGTCTTCTACATTCAAAAGGTCAAATAGTGCAGGCAAACTGCATTAGCACTGGGCAAAAGTATAATGTATGCAAGAGGCAAAAAGAGGGGGCATGTACATGAATACAGGTGCAATGCTATATTCAGTGCATTAGTGCCACGCAAAGTATTTTTACGTGACTTAAAGTGACATTTTGAGAGATGAAAATTACTACCCAGGAAAAGGTAGTCTTAAATCTGGGCAAGCCAGCTTTGTGTGATTTTGTGGCTTTGTGCAGCTTTGTTCAACTTTTGCACTGTTTTGCATGACCCTAACCAGTACATCATAAACATAGAAAGAAATCAAACATGGAAGAAACATGCTGCACACGGATGACACCTCTTATGATGCCATCATTTGCCACTGGTCCCATCCATGCCAGGCAGTAGCTGGTGATCCAGTGCCCAGTGGACACCATGGCAGTGTGTCCATACAGCACATACCTGCAGACCACCATTCGGTGGACACTAACAGAATCTAGCACACATATGCTGTGCTGAGGGCATGGAGGGTGTTAAGGGGAGGGTGTACAGGTGGCCAGTCTGCACCACATACTGGGTTCTGCCACAAGGCTGGGACAATCCACACAGTGCAACTGGTCCAGTGCTGGTAGAAACCAAGGTTATGGGAAAACAAACTCAGAAAGAGAAATGCATAATAAAACAAAAAAACTTTCATTAAAACCATGAGATAAAACAATAACCTTCTAGTAAGCTGTTGTTTTATCTCACGGTTTTAATAAAAGTTGTTTTTTTTGTTATGCGTTTCTGGTTTTGAGATTGTGTGTGCCTGAACCTTGGTTTTCACAGATTCATATGGTTGATTCTTAGAGCACCACATCCCAGTGTGCACTCATTTGGAAAATAAATGGTCCAGCATTGGGAATGTCTCAACACCAGTGTGCCTGTCTGTGGTATGTGTCCCCACAGCCATATATTGTACATTGGTACAGACACCACAGCACACACAGTCAGCCATGTATATGTCACTGTGAGTATCCTATGCCAGTCTTGCAACATCTGTGGGTCACATAGCAGCATAACAGTAATGTCCACTGTCAGTGCACACCTGCAAAATGGGCTTGTCACTGTGTAAGATGCAGCAGTCATTGATGCCCTGCACACCATAGGCATTGATGGGTCCCCCAAACTACAGCCTCCCATGTTACTGTAGTGTCTGCTATTCACTGTAGCAGCAACTACAGTTTGACACTTGCATGCAGCACCACCACCTGTGCCCATGCTGTGTAGTCCCCTGGGCCACAATATTCTATGTGGTTCTGTACAAATGCAGCCTGCAGCTACCAACATGCACTTCCAGACTGAGCTACAGGTGGAGTTGTGTGCAAAGCCAGCAAGCCCCTGCACTTCCAGACTGTTCTACAGGTGGAGCTGTGTGACCCTGCTATAGTGCTGGGCAAACTGCATGCAAATCAGGACATAATGAGATGCTAATCTGGATGTTTGCCCAGAGACTGCCTAAGTAGGCTCATTTGCATGTCACTTTTGAATATGGTAAATTTTTGCCCTGGGCAAACGTTTGCAGAGTGCAAATGTCTTTTGCTCTGCGCAAACATTTCGGAAACATGGTACATTTCTGCAGAATTTTACATGCGCTGGTGCTTGCAGCTTTAAAGAATTCACTCCTTTGCTAGCACACACATTGGCAACTTGGTTCACCTTTACCTTCCTTCACTTCACTGTGCATTGGGCTGCTGTTGTGGTATGCACTTCTTGGTTGCTATATTCAGAGCTGTCTTATTTCACGGGCTATTTTTGTACTGCACTCCCAGCCTGGTTTGCCAAGCTTCCTCAGCATGCTATATTCAGCAGGTTTAGCACCGGGGCCATCCCTTTTGAATATAGCGGGCTATTGGTTCCAGGCTAATTTAGCATACTGGGCAGTGCTAATTTAGCCCCGGGGCAACGTCTTGAATATCTGACCCCTAAATTCTAATCAACTCTGAGGTTTTACACTAAAATAAAAAAAAAAATTGTCCTGGGGTTGTCCTGATGTTCCTAATCATCTGCAGGAAAGTTCTAAGATCCAGCACCATTTTTCAAACTCAAATTCACAAGCCTGGATTTCAGTCCATATCTTGGGAGTGGCAAATTGTGGTTATATGTGGCAAAGTGTTAAACTCCTCACTCAGAGTTACAAAAAGTCACAATTAGTTACTCCCCTTGCAGATTTGCTGAGTTGCCAGGTTGCACAGTTTTGAGATTATTCTGTATTTATTGTACAGGCAATGACAGCATACCTGTAAAAGCCCTCTCAGCTGTCTTACTGCTCCAGCTCTTTCACTGGTAGTCCAGCAAGGTCCAAGTCCATGTTTCTGAGCTTTTCTAGGCTTTTAGCACCAGCCCCACATCTCTTATTTCAGGCTTATGCTTCTTATATATTAACTAAAACAGAGAAACTATAAAACAAAGAAGGATGAGGTGCCTTGGGTCACACAAAGTCATATTATGTGCAGGTTTCTAAATCTAAGACAATGATGGCATACCTTTTATAACTCTAATAGAGCTTTTAAGAAGCCTTTGCTCTGCCAGCTCCTCCAAGGTTCTCCACAGCCCTAGGCAAACAACAGTGACACCAATAGATGTCCCTCAGCCTCTTTCCAGAAGTCGACCACCTGTACCTTGTGCTTTGAACAGAAGGCTATGGACTGGGGAGGGGGGGGAACATTAAGGTTGATAACCCCAATGAAGATCCCACCACTGATTTGCAAAGTCTCCAGAGATCCAAAACCCTATTTCTTTTTTCTTTTTACTGCTTGGGGGATGGGTGGGGAGTTACAGTTGGAAATCCTAATGCCATATTTCCGTGCTTTTGTTGCCTTAACCTGAACCCTAATTGCTGCATTAATACAGATTTTTTGCTGAGGATATAGAGAGGCTCCTGGCATCTGTTATTGCAACCTACTTAACTTCATTTAAAAAAAGGTGCTGCTGTTCTTCTGTCAACTGTATTTTGTACCTCAAATATCATTCCAGGAATTGAAAGTCTACCTCTCTTTGTTTGTCTCCCCATTCCATGAGTTGTACCTGGAAATGAATCTTGGCTCAGTATTCCTTTCCTGGTTACCAACACTTTCAAAAAAATGAATAAAAAACTTTGTTAGGGTTAAAGTGACAAAAGTAGGGAAATGTGGCATTAGGGTTCCAACCACAACACCCCACACCCAACCTGCAGGCAGCAACAGGTGTGCGGTGTGCCTTGCTGTTGTCATCCCTAATGCTCATCCCATTCCACAAGTAAATAGGTTGAGATGAGTACAGTATATGAGGATGGGGTGATCATTAAGGCTGACAACCCCAAGGCACATCCCACACCTGTTGCTGCCTGCAGGTTGTGGGTGGCATGTTACTGTTGGAAACCCTAAGGCCACTTTTCCCTACTTTTGTCACTTTAACCCTTACTTGTTCATTAAAAAATTTTTTTTCAATAGATTTCTGAGATAGCATAATCATATCCTTAGGGCCCTGTGCTGCCTTCCCCTCCATAATTTTTGAGATAGTGTAATTGCATCTTTATTTGCCAGCGTAAGCACTGGGTCCTGCACTCCCATCTTTCCATAGATGCGTGTATATTTACTTGTCCCATCATCTATTTCAAACAATTTCTGTGGTAACAAGGTGAGATGAAAAAGTTAGCAAATATTTTGTGTAAGTTTAAAGTAATAATATTGCAAATGCACTATCCAGATCCATTTCTCAACATAACCATTTGAATGCAACATTATTGCAATTAAGAAAATATACACTTATGATTTAAAATGTTGCCAGACCAAATCATGTCTTTCTCATGCCACTTTACTTTTACACACTTTCCTGTAACAACGGATTTCAGTGTATATAAACATTACATAGAAATCAATGTTATAAATGCAGGGAATGTTTCTGCTATTTACATTCCTGTGTAGCAATGTAATAGATGTCCCTGTAATTGCACGTTTATAGCCAGAGCAGTAACCATCACAGTAGGGCATAATTTCAGCTCAGTTGTCTTTCTCAAATGTGCACCTTACTGAGATACTGTTCTTAAAAAGGAAACTATATAGCTACCTGTTTAACTTACACATTTTCTGCAGTTATAGGTGACAGGGCATTCTGGTTTTCTTTTGTTGACTTCAGTGATGAGGCAACAAACAATTAATCAGAGCTGCATTACTTTCCTTGAGACAGAGGGGAGCATATGAATTATTCTGAGGGCACCTGGGAAAGCATTCCACACTGTATAAGTCGTCTTCTGGCATTATAACTAAATGTATATAGTGAGTCACTTTTCTTCAATGAGTATTCCTAAGGACTTTATGGTGAAAATATGTCCATTGTCACAGTGTTCTTGAAGAGTACCTTGACCTTGTTATAATTAGTAAAGTATTCATGTTCAAAGTCTGTGTCATTCATTCAGTGTTTGTTCTGAAATTGTACTTTTCCTTATATTTTTGTTTATTTATTTCAAACATTTGCAAGGAAAGGCACACAGAACTTGTAACAGATCATTGCCAAATGTGTAGATAAAGTTCCTTATTAATGCTACCATATTTCACATCTAATTGTCATTCTTAATTACTTTTATATCTGAGTTCTGGAACACAGTGGCATTTGCTGAGCTGTAGACTAGAGGGAAAGTCTCCATGTAGGGCTTACTATCAGTTGATGTCACCGGGTTCGAGAACTGAAAGGAATGAATATTGAGGTAGGGAAAAGACAACATGAAAAGGAGCCCAAAGCGAGGAAACAGCATGACTTTTTTAACACAAACATACTGCTATGTTAAATAGACTTCACATATGGCTAAATGTCAGATTGTATTAAAATTAGAAAAAGTAAAATGTATGTCCTATTTAAGATAACTGTTTACCTGTATGCATATTGATGTGTATTTGAAGATGGCAATTGCTTGCAAACTGAAACAGTTTTTCCAAACGTACACAACAGAATGACTTGGTTTATCTACTTTAGTTTTCAACCAATACTGGAGTTTGATAAATAAATCTTAGCAAAGGCACACATTTGTTTTTTTCTTTTCAGTTAATAAGTTTTATTGAATAGAGATAAACAACATCCCAGTACCATTTGTAAGCACATAATCACAGTGCATATAGTATAAGACAACATATAACGACATCCAGGAAAGGAACAGCAGCAAGTGAAGAGGTGACTGCTCTCTCAGTGGAAGGGAAGTAAATGCAAATCTAGGAGCCTTCATTATTATTTCTTTGCATTGATATTGCATTGGGGAAAGGAGGAGTAGGAGTTTGAAGAAGGTTGTGCAATGGCTACTTAAAGTCTGTTTTTGAGTGTGGATAGGAAGGATACGAATATAAAAAGCAGTTGCTCAATATATCTAAACGTGTGCAACAAAGGAGGTATGGGAAATAAAGAAAATGTTTTGCACTGATAGAGGAGGGAGAGGGGAGACTTGGGGAGTGTTTGGTATCCTGCATCTGGAAGGGTGGGGGGTCGCTGGTGGGCAACAACATCAATGGGTAGGGTGGTAGGCTGCAACAACTGCGGTGCACCAAACTTTCTAAAAATTGTCTGGAGTGTGGGAGGATGTTTAGTGTGCAACCACATAGAAAAACTTAGAAAGGAGATTGAGGGTCTGCAGGAGGAACTAAGACAGGGAAGGCAGATTGGGGGTGGGTTTAGCCCAATACTGGAGGGAGGAAGAAGGGGAGATGAGGGAGGGTGATTTAAGCCAACAGTGGTGAGGAGAGGGTCAGAAGAAGGGAAGCAGAGACAAAGGGTCCCAGGCCAGGATGAACAATTGCCGGGGAAACCAGGTCAGGAGACAAACAACAAATGGAAGGAGGGGAGATAGGTACTTGTGAGGGGAGGCAAAGAAGTGGCAAAAGTCATGGAGTGGAAAGGAGAGAACAGGTTACTATGAAGAGAGAGGGAGCGGGCATTTGTGAAGGGCCTTCAGAAAATAGTTGTGCACTGCTAGAGAGGAAGAAGGTGGAGGAGGGAAATGATGAAATTAGAGGAGTAATTGATAAATGCCTGGATCAAACTGGAGCGGGGGGAAGTTCTGCTGGGAGAATTGCAACAAGGGTAAAAGGGGGAAATAATGTGCAGGAGGAAGAAGAGGAGCTGGAAATGAGAGAGGGAGATGAATGAAAGCAAGCAGGGAGTAAGAGGGGTGGAATCTTAGTGCTGGGGGACTCAATACTAAGAGGAGTTAGGTGGGTTAGCAAGGGGGAGAGGCATAGTCGCATTTGGGTGGAGGCCATGCCAGGAATGACAGCGGAAAGGGTGGGACAGTCTATTCAAATATGCTAGAAGGGTAGGGACAAGCCTCATTTAATTATACATCTTGGGACAAATGACCTGGCTGACAAGACAGTAGATACAGTCCAGAGGAGGTTTGAGAACTAGCACAATATGTGAGGGGCAGGAAGATCAGTAACTTTTTCAGAGATAATTCCTAAGCCAAAGGCAAGCACAACAAGAAAGCTGAGAATAGAGGAATTTAATGGATGGCTAAGAACCTGTGTTGTGCTAAAGGGTATGGGCTGTTGGGGGGTGGGAGGGACCTGGGAGGACAGTAGTCTCTTGCCAAGGACAGACTACACTTGAGTGAGGAGGGAAAGAATGTGTTGAAACAGAGGATGGAGGAGTACATAGAGGAAGTTGGGAATTTAAACTAGGAGTGGGGGGTGGCAGTTGGGGAAGAGATATGCAGAGACCACAGGTTGGGAAACCATATGAGCTTACTCGCCATAACAGTGACAAAGGACAAATGGCAAGTACTGTTGGTGATGCTAGGAAAAGAGGGCAGGATGGGAGGGGGGGAAGGGTGGAAGGTAGTTACCCTTAATGCTAGGAGCCTTGGGAGGAAAACTGCAGAGTTACAGGTTCTCATGGCAGAGGGAGAGGTGGACATTACAGTCCTCACGGAAACATGGGCCACCCAATACAATGACTGGGACCTGTCTGTACCAGGGCACGATTATTTCATAAGGGCAGGGTGATTGGGAAAGGAGGGGGTGGCACTATATGGAAGGAAGGACTGAAGTGTGTAAGGGAGGAAGGGAGGAGGGTAGTACAGAGTCACTTTGATGCAAATCCAGGATTCCAAGAATAGGATTCTAGAATGGGAGTGGTGTACAGGCCACCATCTCAGATGGAGGAGTTAGACAGGGAACTAGCGGGACAGATCAGGAGGACCTGTGAGAAGGGTAGTGTGGTGATTGTGGGGGACTTCAACATGCCAGGAGTGGACTGGAGCACCCCAACAACCAGGAACAGAAGGGAGCAGGTACTGTTGGATGCCTTCCAGGACAGCTTCCTGCTGAAAATGGTCAGTGAACCAACCAGGTTAGGAAATACCCTTGACCTTGTGCTGGAAAATGGGGACTTTGTGAGAGAACTTATAATGGAGGAACCGCTGTCAGGGAGTGACCACCGCTCAGTATGGCTCACATTGGATATGGGCAAGGAAAGAGTGGAATCTGGCACAATAGTGCTGGACTTCAGGAGGGCTGACTTTGGGAGGATGGGGGAAGTGGTAAAAGGGTACCTGGCCAGAATTCAATCTAGTATGGACACTAACCAGAGATGGGAGCTCATAAAGCTGGGGATTGTGGAGGCAACCAAAACCTGCTGCAAAGCCCAGAGCAAGAAGGCTAGGGCTAAGAAACTGATCTGGTTGAGCAAGGAGGTCATGGAAAAGGTAAGGAGGAAAAGAGCTGCCTTTAGGAAGTACAAGAAAACAGGGAAGGGGGAGGACAGGGAGGAGTACTTGACAGAATCGAAGGAGGTGACAAGGGCAGTAAGGGGAGCCAAAGCATCTACGGAACTCAGGCTGGCACAAGGCATTAAGAAGGGGGAGAAGGACTTTTAAGTACATCAGGAGAAAAGGAGCTGTAAGGACCACATAGTAAGGATTAAGAAGGAGGGGGTTGGGTGGAAGCAGGGTGTATAAGGTGGAAGCATCAAATGAGTACTCTGCTCAGTATTTACTAAAGAGAAGAGGGGGGTGACACCCAGTGTGGAGAAATGGCAGAAATGGGGGGAGGGTCACAGATGGGGAAATCATGGATAGCAGAGTTCGAGAGGGTTTGAAGGCACTAAGGGTGGACAAGGCGCCAGGCCCAGATGGCATCCACCACAGGGTACTGAAGGAGCTGGCAGAGGTCCTGGCAGGACCTTGGCAGACCCATTTACCTGCCCTCACCACATCTGGGTGTACCTCAGGACTGGAGGATGGTTCATGTGGTGCCCCCTCCACAAGAGTGGCCCCAAGGATGAACCGGAAACTACAGACCAGTGAGCCTTACATCCATCGTGGGTAAGCTAATGGAGACTATCCTGAAGGAGAGACTGGTGGCCTCCTAGAGGCCAAAGGACTACAGGACAGCAGACAGCATGGCTTCATACATGGCAGATCCTGCCAAACCAACCTGGTTGAGTTCTATGACTGGGTAACTAGGGCAACTGGACAGGGACCATGCAGTGGATGTCCTGTATCTGGACTTCAGTAAGGCATTCGACTCAGTGCCACATGGAAGGCTAGGAAGGAAGGTAGGCACAGGGGCGGGTGCAAAGCTGGTGAGATGGGTAGGAAACTGGCTTCAGGGAAGGCAACAGAGGGTGGTGGTGGGTGGGAGCCTCACACCCAAGGGCAGACTGAGCGGTGTTCCACGGGCCCAGTGTTGGGACCAGTGTTGTTTGGGATATTCATTGCAGACAAATCATGAGACATGAAGAGCAAGATCAGTCTGTTTGCTGATGATACCAAGGTAGACGCGTGGTGGATGACCTAGGGGATGGCAGGGTTGCAGGATGATCTGGCAAAGCTTGAAACCTGGTCAGACACCTGGCAACTGGGCTTTAATGCCAAAGAGTGCAAGGTGCTGCATTTTGGGATGAAGAACCCAAGGAGGAGTTACCAACTAGGGGGTGCAGCTAGCCCAGGCAGAGGAGGAGAAGGATCTGGGTGTGCTCATTACAGGGTCAATGAACAACTCGCACAATGTAGGAGGCAGCTGCAAAGGCCAACAAAATGCTGGGTTGTATTGCAAGGGGTATATCCTCAAGGAGGAGGAGGTGATTCTGCCACTGTATAGGTCATTAGTTGGAGCCACACCTGGAGTACTGCATGCAGTACTGGCATCCGTATCTGAAGAGGGACATTAGTTACTGCAGGGGTGCAGCTAGAGCAACAAAGATGATCAAGGGGCTGGGGACTTATCATATGAGAGGAGGTTGAAGGAGTTGAACATGTACCACTGGAGGAGAGGAGAGCAGGGTGACATGATTGAAACCTTTAAATACATGAAAGGAATAAACAAGACAGGTACAGAGGGGCTGTTCAAAGTAAGGAGGGAGGCCACCAGGCCATGATATGAGACTGGGCGAGGAAGGTTCAGGAGGAGATGAGGAGACACTTTTTACAGAGAGGGTGGTGGCTGGGTGGAATGCGTTACCTGCTGAAGTGGTATGTAGTAGAACAGTGGACTGCTTCAAACGAGGATGGGACAGGACAAGGGGGAGGGTTAATGAAGGGGAAGGGCGGAAGGGAGGGGCAGCTGCAGAATAAGGGGTGCTAGCTGCATTTGAGCAGACTTGATGGACCTCTAGGCCTTTATCTGCTGCCAAATTTCGTATGTTCGTATGTTCGTAACATAGAATTAATGAAAATATAACTTGAATGAGCACCCCTTTCATGAAGCTCAGAGTTCTTCGCAATAAAAATACAAACCAAAACACACAATGAAAACCCAAAACAGAACTATCAAAACAAATAAAGTGAAGAATGAATCAATGAATCAATCAGTCAGTCTTATCGATCAGTTACTCCATACTACATGCACACATATATAAAACCAATATTCCCACAAGGTCAACTGTAAAATGTTGGTCTCATCAAGTAATTGTTGAACTATTCAGCATTGAGCTTAAAGGAGATATTGCAGGAAAAGAAAACGTGAGTTTTTTTTTAAATATAATAAACTATTGTAATGAAAATTGTGTGTTTATTTCACTAATGTTTTCCATGCCTCTAATGTGATTTTTCTTTAGTCTCACTATTTGCGTACATTCCCATAGTGCACATAGGATCAGAGTGCATTTTTAGATGGGAGTTAGCATGTACAGCTCTTTGAAATGATGATGTAAATAACTCCTGATCTCACAGTATTCTTTCCACTGCACAAAGGTTCAGTCTGCACTTGATTTTTATGCTGCCTGCAGTTAAATGATTTTTTTTGTAAAGAGGCAGCCTGTTGAAACAGCATGGTATAGGCTGGTTTGGACTGATACTATAATAAATTTGAAGTCAGTACAGGGTGAAGATTATTTCTATACTTCTGAATTTATTGATAAAACATTTTACACTGTTTCATGTAACTATCCCTTTCCTGGATGAGGGAGTTGTGCTTTACATCATAGTCATTCTGGCATGCTTTTATTTATTTATTTATTTTTTTTCACAAGGCAGGCCCACTGCGACCAAGCGGTCCCTTTTTCAGAAGCAACCTGGAAATAGTTACAGAGAAATTTTTGGGTACAGGACACTTTAAATACATGACAGTTTTAGGTACAATCACAATACATAGCAGATGAAAATGCAACAATAAAATGCAAATTCTTGACAGTTTTGAGATACAGTCACAGTACGTTGCAGACAAAATGCAGCAACACAACGTGTAGACTTACATCAGGGGCAGACCTAGACTTTTTATGGGACAAAAAGATCTTATATTGTCGCAAATTCATATAGTCTGTATGTGGTCACTGTCCTGCGTAGAGTGTTGACACCTGTAACTAAGGGTTTAGGACATAGAGGGTAATTTACCCAAATTAGGATAGTCTACTAGGGGTCAGGGAGTCACAGATTGTCCTTGACATCTGCATTACCTGTGTTTCTATGCAGCTCTCGGTGCCCTTTTTTACAGGAGGATAGTGAGCCTGCATTTTGCAGCTGGTCCGGGGGATTGTTCCAGTGGGTAGAAGCTGTGTGGGCAAAGAACTTATTCCCTGCTGCAGTTCATATTCTAGGCACTTCCAGTAGCTTCTGAGGTGAGGTGCAGAGGAGCCTGCCTGGACGTTAAGGGACCAGTATCCCATTTAGGCCAATTGAGTGTGGCCTGTTTGTTATTTTGTAGGTGGTGCACAACACAGGGAATTGGAGCCTTTGGGTAAGGGATGGCCAGTTGAAGGAGTCAAGCACTTCACAGTGGTGTCCCCTCAGAGATGATTGAACAGAAATTCAAGGATATGCCACCCTCTTTCAACACTGTGCATTATATTTAATCAGAAATATGATTGTAAAAAAATTGACTAATATTTTCAATTACTCCAGCCCAGCATTTACGCAAAATCATTTTTCAGAATTGGCAAACAAGCTAATTTTCTGGTGTCATGCAGAGTTTTAAACTTTATTTTGGATCTCAAAAATATCTGGGAGGCACTACTCCATGTTTTACCACACCTCTCTGCATTACACACAATCCTGCTCAGCCAGTGTGGTCACAGTGTAATCTAAGCACACAGACAGGTGACATTAGTGGGACTGTATTGGAAGAGAGAGACTGCCACAAGCAAAACCTTTTTGTGCCAAGGGCACTAGTATTTAATTGGGCACATACCTGTTGTGTTGTAGTTTCAGCATTGTGCTGCTCTATGTGCAGTACTTCTGCTCAGTTACAGCCATCAGTGTGCTCAGAATACATGTAATGCAGGAGAGTGTGGGTAAACATGATGTGTTGACTTTCTATCTCTTTGCAACCCCGTTTTAAAACATATGCTACCAGAAAAATGGGCTAATGAATCCGCAGAGTAGGCATTTAGAATACTTGAAGTGCAGCACAGAGTTAATGCATTTTTAGTGCTGCAGTGGGCAACGCTTTGCAGTCTCTTTATGACTGCTGAGAAAAAGAACTCTGCATTCCTTCCAAACCCAGAGCATGTTGGATTGTGTCACAGTTGCCTCTGCATTTGTGAAGCAGTCTGCCCATGTCCCTATTGACCGTAGCACTTCATTATTTCACAGGGCCAGTGGTCAAAGGTTGAAAGCAGTGCTATACAGCACATGTCTCACTTGCTCTGACAGGAACATCAGCGGCTCTGTTCCTACATACAGCAGAAGGGTGGGTTCATGACTTGAATTGCTCAAACACTGCTGCAAAAAAGCTTGCCAAAGTTGGTATTTCACCTTTAGCATACATTCTGATGGGCACTCCCTCCAACTGCTGACTATGCCTGCTCACCAGAAGCAAATCACTGGGCTTTCCTGTTCTCTCAAGTTCCCTATGAGCCAGCCTTGCCCATCAACCATCACCACAAGAGGGAGCCTGATCCTGGCTGACAGCACAACTTACTGCTAGTTGCAACACAAAAATAACTTGTTTCTACTATCGGCCACATTAACATTCTCTTACTGTGCCAGCTTTTGTTTAACCCAGCCACCCTGATTAGGAGAGAATGAAGTGGCAGTTAAGTGGTTGTTGTTATCACTTCCCCAGTGGAATACAATGCCCACTGGCACTGGACAACACCAGGAAGCTTGTCCAAGAACTAAGTCATTGCTCAGCACCTACCTGGTTTTGCAAGTAGCCCATGAGTAATCCTAATAAAGGAGACAAATGATGCCAGTTGACTCCACAAGGGCACTATGGGCAGCAGTCACAGCACATTGTAAGGCTTAATGCTGCTGTGTTGCATTTCAACCTTCTTCCTGCAATGAACTTCAAAACTAATATGCAGGTTCTGCATTGTTGTTGTTTACTGCTGCACTGGAAGTCACTGTGACACTGCATTGGGACTGCAGGTTACCTATGTTCCTGTGCCCTCCTTCTACAGCTGCATTTGGTTTGTGTCATCTCTCTCTCTTGTTGGCCATGGTCAGCAGTTGATGTCTCTGTTTCTGTCCTTGAATGCTGTGCTGCGCGCTGCTCACAAAGTCCTGACTAGAAACCTCAAGCCCCTCGACAGTGCTTTATCTGCCAACCCAAAGCCCCTTGCAGTTCCATCTCATTTGTCAGCAGAACAAACTCCCCGGCTCTAATTGGACAGGACCCCTGTCATTCACATGTATGGCTCCCATCTTCTATACACTGGGGCAATCTGCAAAATACCTGATTCTGAGAACACGAGACTGGTGTAATAAGGATTTACACTAAAGAAAAACAAATGAAATGTGACTTTATTGTGAAGCTGAAGTATGTGGCTGCAAAAAACTGCCAAATTTTCATTATTAAAGTTGTTTTACAAACAAGCCCTTGTCTTTTTCTTTTTTTTTTAAATTCAATATGTTTTATTTGATTTTTACATTCGGCCTTAAAAGGCCATATTACAACACAACATGCTTACAGTAGGTGAGGCCAGATAGAACAATCATATCACCCTGAGTAAGCCCCCTTCCCCCCAACTCACCCCACCCATGGTAGCAGAAATACAACCATGAGCTCAATTGTAAGAGGTATTCTTTTAAAGTGAGTAAAGGCATTTTAAAGGGAATACAATGTGTATAATTTGTCCCAATACCTTTCATATTTAGGCATTTTGTTATGTATGCTAGCAATAACCTTTTCTGTGTACTAGTTGAATAAGAGTTCCTGAAGTCACTCAGTATAAGATAATATATCAATGTCCAGCCAGTGTCTTAACACTAATTTTTTAACCAACATTGCAATCATTGCTAGATGGTATTTCCTTTCAGTGACCTTTATATGGGAGTAATCGCCCACTAAACATGTTCCCGGTTCTATGTGTTCCGTGATGCTGAGCAGTGGGTCTGCCCTCTGCTTTATGAGGGTCCATAAAGGGGCCACTTTGGGGCACTCCCAAAAAATGTGGTATAGAGACCATGCAGCTTGCAGGCAATGTCTACAATTTGGAGAGAGGGACTTATTTATTCTAGCCAATTTCACTGGGGTGTAGTACATATTGTTAAGAATCTGAAATTGCATCAGACATAATCTATCCTGTGAGATGAACCTGTGGGTGTCTTTCCAGACATTCTCCCATCCAATTACTTTATCCAGGAATTGGGAGTTCCAATAATGAGAGGCCCCATCCTGGTATGAGAAAGCCCTGTCTAATAGTATCTTGTATATAAAGGAAACTGCATGTGGCTGGGTGGCTAATGTTCTGAGTGGCTGTAGGAAGTTACTATCCTCCGCTGTGGGTTGTGTCTTCCAAGAGGCGACCAGCATGTGTCTGAGTTGAAACACTTTGAAGCTCGAGTCGGGACCTAACTGGTATCTGTTGAGGATATCAATTGTTGTTCTCACTTGTCCGTCCTGCCATAAGTCTTGCATTGTGGTGTGTGCCAGTTGTGAAAGCCAGGAAGCTTTCACCATGCTGCTGCCTATCTTGAAATTTGGGATACCCAACACTGGTTGGCTCTGGTCGTGTATGTGTTTGTATATGAGAGATGAGCAGATTTGGGCATGGACCTTAACAGAGGTGTCCACCGGGATGTCAATCAATGTTCGGGGAAGTACTTTGGATGGAACATGGTAAAGGGCAGGAGAGGAAATATCTGCCAGGGAGATAAGTTCATTTTCCAGTTCTAACCATATAGGTATGTATTGGTTTGGTTTAGGGTTTTCATATTTTCCTGACCATCTCCAGTATTTTGCTGCATGACTTGCCCAATTGTAAAGCTTAAAGTGAGGGAGTCTCAGTCCTCTTTTTATTTTGTGTACCGTAAGCTTCCCGTAGGCCTTATGTGCTTGTTTGCCCCTCCATAGAAACCCGGTGATGAAGGAGTGGAGCCTGGAAAACCAAGCATGAGGTATCCAGATGTTAAGCATGTTAAGGGGATAGAAAATTTGAGGTAGAATATTCATTTTGATTAAATTCACTCTTTCCCATAATGAAATTGGCAATGATCTCCATCTATTTAAGTCTTGCTGGATTACCTGAACCAGGGCATCCAAATTATAACTTTTCAGGGATTTAGAATCTCTGGTTAGATACATTCCCAAATATTTGAGTTTTTTATGTTCCCATTGCAATCCTCAGCCTTCAATTTCCTTGCTACAAGTGTGGAAATTTAGAGGAAAGACAATGGTTTTGTCTGTATTCAATTTGTAATTAGCCAGAGTTCCATATTCCTGGATTAGGTCCAGGACCCTGATAATTGAAGCCCTAGGTTCAGATAGGTGGAGGAGGATATCATCAGCATATGCTGAAAGTTTGAGCTCACGCCCCTCCCCCACCTTCACACCCTTGATCCCCAGGTCTGACTTGATCTTCATCAGAAGAGGTTCTAGGTAGAGATTGAACAATGCGGGGGGAGGGGGTAAGGGGCAACCTTGCCTGGTTCCCGAATGGAGAGAGAAGTAAGAGAAGAAGGTTTTGTTGCAACATATATGTGCAGTAAGGTTGGTATAGAGGGCTTTTATCCATTGCACAGAGGGAAGAAAACCCGAACTGGACTAAAGTCCTAAAAAGGAAACCCCAGTCTACCCTATCAAATGCCTTTTCAGCATCTAGGGACATCAATATAGCAGGAGCAAAGTTACTTTGGGCAATGTGAAAGATATGGTCTAATTTCCATATGTGGTCCAAAGCTGACCTACCTTCCACGAAGCCCACTTGTTCCTCATAGATTAAAGAGGGAGTAACCCAGCCTAATCTATTTGCTAGGATTTTAGCTAGAATTTTGATGTCGTAATCCAACAGAGAGATAGGGTGGTAATTCGATACATGTTCTGGGTCCCTTCACTCTTTGTGCAGGACTACAATCAGGGCCCCAAAGAGGTGGGGGTCACTGCTCTCTGCTGACAGGATGGATTGGTATAGGTGGAGCAGGCAAGGAGTCAGTTCCTCCACTAATGATTTATAGAAATTAGTAGAGAAGCTGTCTGGTCTGGGGGCTTTATTGAGTGACAAACTACTAATGGCCTGCTTGGTTATGGCTTCTGTGAGCGGACAACTTAAGAAAGTTTGTTGTTCCATGGACAGAACGGGTAAGTCAATACAGTCCAGATATTAGTCTATATTGGCTGTTGTGGGAGTATCGGATCTGGCTCCACATAATGCCCTGTAGAAGGTATGGAATTTGGTCACAATATCCCTTGGACTAGTAAGAAGAGTGCCATCTGTCCTAGATTGGACTGCATTGACCAACCTTGAGGATTCCTGTTGGTTGACCCCTCATGGCTAGCAGTTGCCCTGCCTTTTCACCATGATCGATGTATGTGGAGCTTGTTTTAAGGATTATGTACTCTGCCTTAGCAGCTAGTAGATCATTATATCGTGCTCTAGCTGGGATCAGCTCCTGACGGAGCATTTCCATAGATGTTGGGGAAACGTTTTTCTCTATTTGTCTAATTTTATCTAATAAATCTACAGCTTGTCCTTCTCTCTTGCGTTTTTGTACAGAGGCAATCCAAATCAGTTTTCCTCTAATATAACATTTTAGGCCCCCCCATTCCATGTCAGGGTGGCTGGTAGAGTTCAGATTACTTTGTGTGCATTGCACTATACAGGCCTTCGATTTTGTCTAGTACCCATTTGTCCTTCAGCAATCTCTTATTGATTTTCTATACTGTTTCTATCCATTGATGTAGTGTAATAGAAATAGTGCAGCACACTGAGGATTGGTCCAAGAGAGCTTCAGGTGAGATTTGGCATGACACGAGGCCTGGTTAAAGTTGTTTACTCATTAAGAAATACTCAATGCATGAGGAGGACCCATGCACCAGAGACTGGAAAGTATATTCCCTCCTATTGGGATGAAGAACCCACCATGGGTCGCATAATCCTAAATTGTCTATTAGATCTCTGATACCCATCTGAGCCAGTGATAAGCCAGCCTTCCGTTTACCCATCCTATCTACATCCAGGGAGAAAGGGAGATTCCAGTCTCCACCCAGTAAAATAGGAACACAGAGGAAGGGCAACAGAAGGTTAAGGATCACCATGAAAAAGGATGGGGTATCTGTGTTTGGGCCATATATGGACCCAAGAAGTATGTCAGACCTCTCCAGTGTCCCTATCACAAATACATATCTGCCCAAGGGGTCCACAATGCACTGATTATATTTGAAGCTAAGGTTCCTAGACACCAGGTTCGCTACCCCCCTATTTTGAGAACTGGTTCCAGCAGCAAATACTTGCTCCACATGCATCCTTCTTAATAGGCTGGCTTCAGAGTCATGGAGGTGGATTTCCTGCAAGAATGAAATTTGGCCTCTTATTATCTGTAAGTGTTTCAATATTTTGTATCTTTTCAGCTTATTGCATGCCCCTTTGACATTCCAAGATATCAGGTTTACATTGCTAGCTATATCTTCTTGTCTCTATTGCAGGTTCTATAAAGCCTGTTGCACTGCCATACTGAGCCTTTTATATTGATACCATGGGTCCCTCCTTCCCCCCCAGCCCCAATGTAGACATCAGAATCCCTCTGGTGTCCCTCAGTTTTCAATCCCCTTAAGGACAAGCTAATACTAATGCATGACTTGACTATAAAAATTACCCTCAAACTAATTTTATATAAATCTTTGGTTGTTGGTAACAGTAGCAAGAGTACTACTCCCCCCTCCATATGGTACACAATACTACCATATGGAGCATGCCTAGCTCTCGTCAACCCCCTTTAAACATAATAATTCCTTAACTGAACTTTAAAGCCCAAATTCCAGCAATCTAGGGCTAGAAAATTAAATCACAGCAGATTGGAGCCACTCTCTTACTGCGAGAGATGAGTCCAGCCAAAATAATCTCGTCCACCCTTTCCCACGTAATTAAGCAAAATCAATGCCCATTTTTATTATTTGAGATTCTGCATAGAACTGTCTTTTAATAAATGTATAGCAGGTGACTGCAGCTTGTTCTCCTGAAGACATCTAGGGTGTCATGATGCGATTGAAAAAGAGAAGAAAAGAAAAAAAAGACAAAAACACAAAATGAAAAGACCTTCATCCATCAGCAACAAGCAGCACCCAGTACCTTTGTTTTCAGTCTACCATCCATCTTAAGCATGCAGGTATAGCCTGGAGATGATCGCCCACGAGTGGGCACCAACCACGCTGTACGTCATTTGTTGCAGCTCTATCATTGTTCACACCATCACAGTGATGCTTTCTGATGGATGAGCTGTTGCAGCTACGCAAATGTGCGTACCCTCGAGAAGGCCCAGCCCTGGTTTCTGAGCTATTTTGCTATGCCAGAGGGAAAGTGCACAGTGCTACTGGGATGCTGGTAATCTTCAGAGCCCTCAAACACAAAGGGGGAATGATATTTACACCAGCTCTATTGGGTCTTACTGATCCATTCGTGTATCGCTATATGGCGAGTCCCCTCCCAAAGAGCTATGTGCTGTAAGATTCTCATGCAATTATGACCATGGTTCCTGTAAAATTGTGCACACGCTGATTCAGGCTGTCAGGAGGTCAAAAAGTCTCATTTATCCTGGTGACCCCCAGGGCTACAGTTTGCCCAGATAGAGGTCTTCGCTCAGAAGGTTGCGTTTACTTTTTAAACAAGTCCAGTAGCAGACACTGCAGCTCCCTTACCACTTGATCGTTACTGTCAAATGAGTGCCATCTCTCTTGGATCCTAACTTGAAATTGTGCTGGGTACAGCATTCAAAATTGGATTCCAGCTGGGATGAGTGTGGAGATCATAGGGTGGAACAAACCCCTCTTCTGCCTTACAGATGCTGGTAAATCTTTAGATATTCTGATCTTGTTTCCTTCCCACATCAAGATCTGAATGCCCTTTAGCTGCAACAGGATGTGTTATTTATTCAGGTCATTTAGGAGTTTCAGCAGAAAAAGGTGAGGGGGTGAGCCAGGGGCTGGTTTGGGCCATAAGAATCAGTGGGCCCATTCCACTATACACGCAGGCCCATTTGGTGATGGGCCTGCTATTTTGTCCAGCAGCGTCTGGGTAAATGTTATGGGGGAAGCTCCTTCTTCTCCCTCCAGGAGGCCAATAATGACCAGATTGTTCTGGTGGCTACGTCCCTCGGGGTCTTCCACCTTGAGCTCCATTTTGGCTATTTGTTTACAGAGGGCTACAATCTCTAGTTCTGTGGTAGCCCTCCACTTTTCAAGCGAGACTGCTCCTGCCTCCGTCTCCCTGGTCTGTCTTGACACATCTTTCTGGTCCTTCTTCAGTGTGGTAATGTCTGTTGTTAATGTTAGCAAGGCATCCCTAAGCAGCTTCATTTCCAGGAGGAATTGCTCTTCTGAGAGGGGAACAGTGGCCAGCTTGAGAGCAGAGGGGGCCACTGGATTCGTAGGCTGCTGCCGAGATTTTTTGCAGCCTTGTCAGGGGAAACTGGAGGAGTATGCTGCGGTAGTATTTGCCTCATCTCTGCCTCCATTCTTCCATTTTTATTTTGTCATTCCCAATGTAATGCTGTCTGCTCATCTATCAGGGTGACCCCGGCAGTAGGAAGAGTTGTCTCTGGTATGTTTTAGTTTATTTTAACCCTTAGACTGCTGACAGATTGAGAACGTATAGGAATTTTGGACAGATATATCTGTCCACAGCACATCAAGGGTTAAAGCCCCAAAATTAGACAGTGTAGTGGGAGAGAGAGACGAGAGCAGTGCTTCTTCTTAGCTAGTCATCACATGACTCCCCAGTCCTTGTCTTTTTCTAAATGCAGTATGATTGAGAAGTCCATCTTCTTCCAAGTTGTGTAACTGGGTGTGCTTTGAAACAACTGAGAAGCTGCATGGGATATATTATATTGGACTAGATATCTGCAACACATCTCTCTCTTGCTTACATATGAGGGAAGTTTTCCTTACTTTTACATTGGTATTGCTTTGTCTTTAATTATTTTAGTTTTTAATTCAGGAAGGGGGTTTTCAAAGCTGCTTATCTTGTGAGCATCTTCAGAAGGGTTGAAATAACTGCATATTTGATTTTCCTTTGTGGCTAACTGGACTGTCTACTAGAATTCTGTGATAATCTGCATCGATATATTTTGCAATATTTGCTGGTGGTGGCTGTGTGTTTTAAAATAGCAAAGGCTGCAGTTTGTAATTGGATGCCAGACATAGCCTGAGGTGGGAGAAATTGTCTTCACAAGTCAGGGAGACCTGCATCACAGCCAATTGTTCTAGCTTGAACATTTCAGCATTGATCAATTACTATAAACTACTGGTGTGATCCTGTTTCAGACAGAAGTCCATCTTCTTCCAAGTTGTGTAACTGGGTGTGCTTTGAAACAACTGAGAATCTGCATGGGATATACTATATTGGACTAGATATCTGCAACACATCTCTCTTTTGCTTACATTTGAGGGACGTTTTCCTTACTTTTACATTGGTATTGCTTTGTGTTTAATTATTTTAGTTTTTAATTCAGGAAGGGGTTTTTCAAAACTGCTTATCTTGTGAGCATCTTCAGAAGGGTTGAAATAACTGCTTATTTGATTTTCCTTTGTGGCTAACAAACCACCAGGCTGTTTTGGGGCTGGGGAGGTTTACCTGTGTCTGACTTGGATGTCTGATTTTTTCTGTTTGATTAGCAGGGTATTTCTCTGTCAAATTGTTGTGTAGGGCATCTTGCTGACAGGAAGGCACTCATCACAGCGGTGGGTCAGAGCTTTAGCTGATTGTTTTGTGAGGGCACAGTTTAGGCCCAACCCTTCCCACCCCTCACCCCACCCACCTCTGGAAATAGTTCCTTTATACCTGGGATTCTGACATCATTTCCTCAAGGGTGCAAGGTGCATATCACTGTCATATCCTCTCTAGCACACTGCACCGACAATATAAGCATACACATTGTATAATATATATATTTCTATATAACAAACCAATCACACATGCACACACACACACACACACACACACACACACAAAAACAAAACAAACAAACAAAAAAGTAGATAAACATGTGGGGAGTAGTACAATGTAATGGCTGTGGGGCAGCAGTCTTCCTGGAGTCTTTCTGGAGGCTGAGATGCTGCCCAATTTGCAGACAACTCTCTGCCCTGAGGGAGGAAGTTGCCCATCTTCAGGTCACACTGGACAGTAGTAAGGGAACCTTCCCCCAGGCCACACTTGACAGTAGGAAGGGAACCTCCCCCATCCAGGGAGCACCACAGCCACCACCACTACCTCAGAGGTTGTGAAGAAAGCACAGTAGTTGCACCACAGTGGGCTCAGAGAGGGTGAGGATGGAGGAACTGAGGCACACCCAGTCAGTTGTTCCACTCCACAATCCATACACCATTCTGGGGAGCATAGCTCCCCTATGGATGCACCTGCAGAGGAGACTGATGACAACTGTCACAAGGGAGGCCCACAGAAAGGAGGCAGAGGACACCACAGGGAAAGGAAGCAGCTCCTGGTGGGGGACTCAATTATTAGGGGGATAGAACTGGGGGGAGCAGGGAAAACTGAAGTAAGGTGCCTGCCTGGTGCCATGGCTTGGAGGGATAGGAAGTGCATCCTCAGGATCACGAGAACAGCTGCACGGGAGTCTGAGCTGGACGTCATTGTTCACCTAGGGACAAATGACTTGGCTCATCATGAGATTAGAGCAGTGCAGGAGGACTTTGTAGAGTTGGGGAGGGGCTTAAGACAACTAGCACACATAGTATCCTTCTCAGAGGTGCTGCCTGTCAATGGCATAGGGGAGGCGAGGGTAATTTGCACCATGCAGTTTAATGAATGGTTGAATAAATGGTGTGGAGCACAGGGGTTTGGCTTCATTGGGGACTGGGGTTCCACCTGGAGAGACACCAGCCTATACTGGCAGGATGGTCTGCATCTGTCCAGGAAGGGAACACGTCTTTTGAGCAATTGGTTTAAATGCTTCATTGGCAAGCTTTTAAACTAGTCAAAGAGGGGGGGCACTGATAAGCAGCAGGAAAATCCCAGCATCTCCCTACAAAACAGGGTACTAAATGAGAAAAAGACTGAGGTAAAAAGGTCAGTGGGGGATGCTGCAACATAAGGTAAAGCCATCAAAAAATGGAGAGCAATGAGTACCAATGCCCATAGTCTGGGTAACAAGCTTCCTGAATTAGTGGCCTTGATGGAGGAGGAACATCTGGATATCGTGGCAGTCACAGAAACATGGTACACACAAAACCATGACTGGGATGTAAACATACCAGGATACACGATCTATAGAAGGGACAGGGAGGGTAATAGAGGAGGAGGAGTAGCTCTTTACATAAGGGAAGTAATAAAAGCAACAGAACAAAAGGGTAAACAGGGAGGAGAAGAAGCATTGTGGGTAAATTTGGAGACAGGCAATGGCACCACAATCCGCACAGGGGTTGTATACAGACCCCCTTCTCAGGGGAGGAAATGGACAAGGAAATGATAGAAAGTATACTTAGAATGGCAGAAAAAGGGGAGATATAGCTGATGGGTGATCTGAATATGCCAGATGTTAACTGGAGTGCAGTTGCAGCAGCCACGTCAAAGATTGGGGTTATGCTAGATGCCCTACAGGGGGCATGCCTTAGACAACTAGTATTGTAACCCACTCTAGAGGGAGCAATCTTAGACCTGGTTCTCTCAAATGGAGATGGAGAGAGGATCACAGATGTAGAAGTAGGTAGCCATCTGGGAACTAGCGACGATCGAACAGTATGGTTCACAATAAACACAGCAATAGAGTCAAGCCATACTAAGGCAAAAGTACTGAACTTTAGAAGGGCTGACTTTGCCAAAATGGGTGGGTGCCTAAGGAATGCACTAGCAAATGGGCAGGAAGAAGGGGTGGAAGAACAATGGGGAATAATAAAAACTGCCATCACAGAGGTAACGAGCCTTTGTGTGAAGCAAATAAACAAAACAAAACAATGTAAGAAACCACTATGGTTCTCAAAGGAAGTGGCAGTGAAGGTTCAAGAGAAAAAGAAAGCATTCAGGAAGTACAAGGAATTGCAGAAGGAACAGGACAGAGAACTGTTTCAGTTAAAGCAAAAGGAAGCTGGGAAGGCAGTCAGAACAGCAGAGGCCCAAACCGAGGAAAAGATAGCCAACTCAGTTAAGAAGGGGTATAAAACCTTTATAGGTACATCAGAGAGTGAAGGAAGACCAAGGAGGGATAGTGAGGCTTAATAAAGGGAGGGAGGGTGGGCAGAGGAGACTGTGAAAAGGCAGAGATACTAAACAAATATTTTTGCTCAGTATTTACAAACGAAGAGGGGGAGGTACCTAAAACAAACAGTAGAAACACTCTGGATACAGAAGTTGATACCAGCCCATTTACAGAAGAAAGGGTTATGAAAGAACTCTTAAAACTGAAGGTGGACAAAGCAATGGGGCCTGATGGGATTCATCCCATAATTCTAAGAGAACTAAGGGTAGAACTAGTGACACCACTGACTACTCTCTTTAACAAATCATGGGAGGATGGGTGGTACCCGAGGACTGGAGGAGGGCAGATGTGATTCCCCTTCACAAAAGAGGGAGCAAGGCAGAAGCAGAAAACTACAGACCTGTTAGTTTAACGTCAGTGATAGGGAAGATGATGGAATCACTCTGAAGGAAAGAATTGTCGAGTATCTAGAGGCCAGAGGAGCACAGGACCCTAGGCAGCATGGATTCACAGTGGAAGGTCATGCCAGACAAATCTGATAGATTTCTTTGACTGGGTGACCAAAGTAGTAGATCGAGGAGGGGCTGTGGACATGGCCTACCTAGATTTTAGCAAGGTATTTGACAGTCCCACACAAAAGATTAATATACAAGTTAGCCAGCCTGGGAGTGGGTCCCAAGATGACAGCCTGGGTAAAGAATTGGCTGGAGAATAGGACACAGAGAGTAATAGTAAATGGAGTCCACTCTGAAGAAGGGGGTTACTAGTGGGGTACCGTAGGGTTCAGTATTAGGACCGGTCCTCTTCAATGTCTTTATAAGCGACATTGCAGAGGGACTGGAAGGAAAAGTATGTCTCTTTGCAGATGACACAAAGATCTGCAATAGAGTTTATGCACAAGGTGGGGTGGAAAGGATGAGAAGGGACTTGGCAAGGTTAGAGGAATGGTCAAATGTATGGCAGCTTAGATTCAATGCTAAGAAGTGCAAGGTAATGCACCTGGGAAACAAAAACCCAGGGGAAGAGTACACAATGGGGGGTGAGATACTAACAACAACTAAAATGGAAGGGGATCTGGGGTAGTCATATCAGATGACCTAAAGGTGGGCAAGCAATGTGAGAGGGCAGAAAGGAGGGGGGCTTGGGGGATACTGGGATGCATGGGGAGAGGCATCACCAGTAGAAAACAGGAAGTTATTATCCCTCTGTACAGACAGCTGGTCAGACCAAATCTAGAGTACTGCGTGCAGTTCTGGAGACCCAATCTCCGCAAAGACGTAGACAGGATGGAAGCTGTCCAGAGGAGGGCAACTAAAATGGTGCAGGGTCTGCACCAGAAGACATATGAAGAGAGACTAAAGGAGCTTAATATGTATAACCTCGAGGAAAGAAGGGAGAGGGAGGACATGATAGAAACGTTTAAGTACCTCAAGGAATCAACAAAGTCCAAGAGGGCAGCATCTTTTAAAAAAGAGGTGTGCAAGAACAAGGGGGCACAATTTGAAGATGGGGGGGATGGGTCAGAGGTAATTTAAGGAAGTATTTTTCACAGAGAGGGTTGTGGATGCATGGAATGGCCTTCCAGAGGAGGTTGTGGAGTCTAAAACAGTGGTGGAATTCAAGCATGCATGGGACAGTCATAAGGCCATTCTAGGGGGTTGGGGTAGGAACAAGTAGGCTGCTGGTTAACTAGGTTCTGCAGCTTACCCAGTAGGTAGGGAAATGGGCAGACTGGGTGGGCCAAGCTGTCCTTATCTGCCGTCAAATTCTATGTTTCTATGTTTCTATGATTGCTTACTGTATACTAAAGCATAATTCTTGCAGTACGTTAGTGTTGTGATCAGGGATTGTCGATCTCGTCTCTTTTTTTTTAACCTTTTAAAAGAATGGTCCAACTGATGTCTTTTGAGGCCATCCCCCCCCACATGACCCTCCAACTGAACATCCACCCCCCCCATCCCCCAAACCCCTACTTACTCATTGGGGATCCAACGTTATAATCTTCTCTGGAGCACAGACACATCTTCAGTCTTCAAAGCCAGACCACAAACTGATGACACAGGTATGCAGCTCAATGTATTTCAATGGGGTTTTGAACTTAATGCCATAACTTGGGCATTTTACATATTTTTGGCCTGAATTTTCAATATACCTTCTTTGAGACCCCACCTCATGAACAATGTCACTGTCCTAAGGCAGATCTATTCTGAAAGGTGTTTTTGTGGTCCCTGCATGAATCACCTTTCTGGCAGGATTTGAACATTTTCTCTGCTCTTGTTCATGAGATGGGGTCATAATAATGCTATGTTGAAAATGTGGTGTCAAAATATTGTAAAACAACAAAGTTATGAACCTATGTTGAATTTTGCAAACACATCCTCATAACTTTGGTACTTTTTAATATTTTTACTCCAAATGTAGAAAATAATCATATCTTTACAGCACCTCATGATGGTGATAGCTGTCATTTTCCAAATCCTGTCAAAATGTTGGTTTTTTTTACATCCAAAAGATGATTTTACGGTCCCTGCACTAAATCATCTTTTGGGCACCAGTTGAAAATGTTTGCTGCCTTTGTTCATGAGGTGGTGTCATAAGAAGGCTATGTTGAAAATCTGGTGAAAAAAAATATTGAAAAAAAACAACCAGGTTATGAGCCCACATAGAATTTTGTGAATGCAGGCTTGCAACTTATTTATTTATTTATTTAGTTATTAAATTTTGGTGGCCGGGTGAGCCCACTGGGCCCAGGAGGTCCCTTTTTCAGAAGTGACCCGGGATTTACATAACATAGAATACGTCACAATATGGTAAGTGTAGAGAATAAATTCATGATACAGGTTATACATAGATGTACAGTCAGCTGGTTACATATGCTGAGATCAGCATTACATTAGTGCGTTTGTAACTGATACTAACAGAGTGGGGGGGTATGAGCCGCAACATGCAGAGACAGGTTGCGCACAGTAGGTAGGTTATGGGCTATGAGGTTTTAGGTGTCCAAAGAGGAGGACCCGTGCCTCTAGCAATTGCACTTGGAGGTAGCAATAATATGAGCCTTAAGCCTTGTGCAGAAACTTTTGATGGAGGGAGCTTCCTTGACTCCTGAAGGGAGGAAGTTCCATAGGGTGGGTGCGGCATAGGCGAACAACTTACCCTCCACATTGGTTCTGACCCTTGGGACAGCTAGGAGCATGCGATCCATTGTGCGGAGAAGCCGAGGGTTATTCTTTAGTGCAATAAGTCCCGAGAGGCTGGGGTGGGTGTGGTTGGGGTGATTAATTTAAAGGCTAAGTAGAGCAAGGGGTACTGGAGATGGGCTTTCCAAGAGGGCCAGTTTAGTTGGGATAGAGTGTCACAGTGATGGTTCCTAGGGTTTGACTTGGTGGTGAACTGAACCACCTTATTGTATAGAACTTGGAGTCTATTCATCTCATGTCTAGCTACTCCCTGGACCACTGGGGCCACACAGGTAATTGTCGGGATTGGTAATTTTCGATATTTTTACCCCAAATTTATAACATAGCCATATCTTTACAGCACCTCATGAATGTGACAGCTGCCATTTTTCAACTCCTGCCCAAAATGTGTTTTGGCATCCCGAAAGTTAATTTCACAGTCCTTGTGCAAAACACACCTTTAAGTCAGAAGTTCAACATTTCGTATGCCCATCTTCATGAGGCAGGGTCATAACTAGACTATATTGAATGTCCGGTGTAAAAATATTAGAGACCAAAGTATTTATGAGTCTATGATACATTTTGCAAATACATGGTTTTACCTTTGGTAATTTACAATGTTTTTGGCCCAAATTCTTCAGCTGCAGTCCTATTGGCTCTGGCCGGAGTTTAAGTTACCTAATAAACTATCTTTCAGATGCTAAACCTATAGGCAGTAGTAATCTTTTACAGTCAGTTAGGGTCTTAAAATAAGGGTCTGTATCTAAACTTTTCCTCTGGAAAGTTAACTAATGCATAAAACAGTTCCGATAAAAATTTGAGTGTTTCCTGACATGAAAAGAATAGTGTGGTATAGGCTGGGTTAAATTGATACTATAAGAAGTTTGAATTCAGTGCAGTGTGAAGATCATTTTTATACTTCTTAATTTCTTTATAAAATATTTTACACTGTTTTATGTAAGTATCCCTTTCCTGGATGAAGGAGTTGTGCTTCACATCATTGCTATTCTCGCATGCTTTTTTGAACAGAAACTCAAGGATATGCTACGCTCTTTCAACATTGTGCATTATATTTCATCAGAAATATGATTTTAAAGAAATTGGCTTACATTTTCCATTCTTCCAGCCAAGAATTCACACAGCCTCATTTACAGATTTGGCAGTGAGACTACTTTACAGTTGGCATGCAATGTTTTAAACTTTATTTTGTATCTCAAAAATATCGGAACCACTGCTCCATGTTTTGCCACACTTCTCTGCATTACACACAATCCTACTCAGCCAGTGTGGTCAGAGTGCAATCTGAGTGCACAGACAGGTTTAACTAGTGGGACTGGGTTGGGGGACAGAGACTGCCACAAGCAAGACATTTTTGTGCCAAAAGTACAAGTATTTAATTGAGCACATACCTGTAGTGCTGTGGTTTCAGTGTTATGCTTCTCTATTTAATTCCACTCTGTTACAGCCATCAGTGTGCTCAGATTACATTCTGATAATACTGGTTAACTACATTGTGGGTAATGCAGGAGACCATTGGAAAACATGATGTATTGGCTCCCTAATCTTTTTGCAACCTAAAATAAAGTTTTAAAACATATGCTACCAGAAAAATGGGCTGATGAATTTGCTGAGTAGGCAGTTAGGATCCTGAAAGTGCAGCACGGATTTGATGCATTTTTAGGTTAGGGTATTTAATAGACTATCTTTTAGAAGTTAAAGCTATAGGCAGTAATAATTTTTTACAATCAGTTATAATCTTAAGATAAGGGTTTGCATCTAAACATTTACTCCGGAAATGTAACTATTATGTACGAACATACGAACACATGAAATTTGCCAGCAGATAAAGGCCTAGAGGTCTATCAAGTCTGCTTGAATGTGTAGCTAGCAGCCCTTATTCTGCAGCTGCCCCTCCTTCCACCCTTCCCCTGCATTGACCCTTCCCCTTGTCCTGTCCCATCCCCTTTTGAGCCAGTTCACTGTTCTACTGGATACTACTTCTGCAAGTAATGCACTCCACCCTGCTACCACCCTCTCTGTAAAAAGTGTCTCCTCATCTCCCTCCTGAACCTTCCTCCCCCCAGTCTCATATCATAGCCCCGGGTGTCCCTCCCCTCCCTTACTTTGAACAGCCCCCTGTACCTGTCTTATTTATTCCTTTCATGTACTTAAAGGTTTCAATCACGTTCCCCCTGTCCCTCCTCTCCTCCAGCAAGTACATGTTCAGCTCCCTCAGCCTCCTCTCATATGATAAGTCCCCCAGCCCCTTGATCATCTTTGTTGCCCTGCACTGCACCCCCTCCAGTAACTTAATGTCCCTTCTCAGATATGGGCACCAGTACTGCATGCAGTGGCAGAATCACCTCCTCCCTCCTTGAGGATATACCCCTTGCAATGCAGCCCAGCATTTTGTTGGTCTTTGCAGCTGCCATCCTACATTGTGCTGAGTTGTTCATTGACCCTGTAATGAACACCCCAGATCCATCTCCTCCTCTGTCTGGGCTAGCTGCTGTCCCCCAGCAAGTAACTCCTCCTTGGGTTCTTCACCCCAAAATGTAGCACCTTGCACTTTTTGGCATTAAACCCCAGTTGCCAGGTGTCTGACCAGGTTTCAAGCTTTGCCAGATCATCCTGCAGCCCTTGTCATCCTCCTAGATCATCCACCACTGCTCCCATCTTAATATCATCAGCAAACAGACTGATCTTGCTGTTGATGTCCAATGATATGTCTGCAATGAATATCCCAAACAATACTGGTCCCAACACTGAACCCTGTGGGACACCGCTTAACACTACCATTGAGTGTGAGAGCTCCCCACCCACCACTACCCTTTGTTGCCTTCCCTGAAGCCAGTTTCCTACCCATCTCACCAGCTTTGTACCCCCTATGCCTTCTATCTTACTTCTCAGCCTCCCATGTGGCACTGAGTCGAATGCCTTACTGAAGTCCAGATACAGGATGTCCACTGCATGGCTCCTGTCCAGTTGTCTAGTTACCCAGTCATAGAACTCCAACAGGTTGGTTTGGCAGGATCTGCCACATATGAAGCCATGCTGTCTGCTGTCTTGTAGCCCTTTGGCCTCTAGGAGGGCCACCAGCCTCTCCTTCAGGATAGTCTCCATCAGCTTACCCATGATGGATGTGAGGCTTACCAATCTGTAGTTCCCCAGTTCATCCTTGGGGCCACTCTTGTGGAGGGGTACCATATGAGCCATCTTCCAGTCCTAAGGTACACACTCTGAGTGTAGTGAGGCATTAAATAGGTCTGCCAAAGGTCCCGCAAGGACCTCTGCCAGCTCCTTCAGTACCCTGGGGTGGATGCCATCTGGGTCTGGAGCCTTGTCCACCCTCAGTGCCTTCAAACCCTCCAGAACTCTGTCTTCCATGATGTCCCCATCTGTCACCCAGTCCCCCCTCGTTTCTGCTGTTCCTCCCCCCTTGAGTATCACCCCATCTTCTCCTTAGTAAATACCAAGCAGAAGTAATCATTTACCACTTCTGCCTTATTGCACCCTGCTTCCAGCCAACCCCCCCTCCTTCCTAATCCTTATTATATGGTTCTTACAGCTCCTTTTCTCCATGATGTACGTAAAGAAGTCCTTCTCCCCCTTCTTAATGCCTTGTGCCCGCCTGAGCTCCGTAGATGCCTTGGCTCCCCTTACTGCCCATGTCACCTCCTTTGATTCTGTCAGGTACTCCTCCCTGTCATCTCCCCTCCCTGTTTTCTCATACCTCCTAAAGGCAGTTCTTTTTCTCCTTACCTTTTCCATTATCTCCTTACTCAACCAGCTCAGTTTCTTAGCCCTAGCCTTCTTGCTTTGGGCCTTGCAGCAGGTTTTGATTGCCTCCTGTATCCCAAGCTTTATGAGCTCCCACCTCTGGTTAGTGCCCATACTAGGCTGAATTCTGGCTAGGTGCCCTTTTACCACTTTCCCCATCCTCCCAAAGTCAGCCCTCCTGAAGTCCAGCACTCTTATGCCAGATTCCACTCCTTCTTTGCCCATATCCCCAGTTACATACCCATGTAAAACAATTTCAAGAAAAAATTGAGTGTTTCCTGACATGAATGGAACATTGTGGTGTAGGCTGGTTGAAACTGATATGACTGTATTACGGGAATGGTGATCAGAGAGTGTGTGGGGGTAGTAGGGTGCCACTAGACACCAGGGAAAAAATGTCTGCAAATGGAAAAATATTTTCCCCTCATGAAAGTGAATATTTTTTTCATGACTTGTGATATAAAAAAGAATCTTTTTTCATATCACGAGTCATGAAAAAAGATTTCTCTTATAAAAACAACATTTCAAGGCCATTACTCCAACAATTAAGTGCAGAATCCAGCTAAGGGATCCCGATAAGCAAGCTACATGTGTTGGTCACTCTTCAGAATGTCAGTTTGTGGTTTTATGAATTGTAATTTTTGGAAAAAATGGAAAACAAGAAGGTGGCAAATGACAAAAGATTATTGCCGTCATGAAAACAGACTCCCCAGGCAAAAACGTCATACAGCTATTCTGAAATGCTGACTGAGCATGCTCAGAAACCAAAATTTAAAAACTTTGGAGCAGATTAATATTTTTTCACCAAACCAGCAAATTAAATTCTTCTGAGCCATGCCCTTTTTACCCTGAACATTTCAGTGCAAAATTCCAAACAGTCTGGATACTACATGATGGCAAAAGAGAAAAAAACAGCAATTTATTTATGTTTTTTTACTATCTGCATCTCACAATCTGCACATCCAACTGGAACAAAACCTGGCATGTCAAGAGATCTATCCCTCAAGACTGTGCATGCAAAATTTCATGCATAACCATTTAACAGATGAGAAGAAATTAATGTGTAAAATTTGAGGTTTAACATTAAAGTGTCTACTCAACCCTAACTATGGTGGTACTACTGAGCCACTATAATACACAGAGATAAACTGCAAATACAGATACAGATACAGCTATATAGATATAGATATAAATATAGCTATAGATATATCTTGCCAGCAGTCACTGACTCTTTCCAGTTCCCTTACAGTGAAGACAATATAGTTTAATGGCTAGAACATGTTTGAGACTTGGAAGATCATGAAATTAAACACTGCTACAGCCACACACTCACTGTGTGACCCTAAAATACTCTCTTAACCACCCAGTACTCCAGTTCATGCACCCACCTATAGAAATGAGTAGATGCCAGGCCCCACTGGATAAGAGTTGTTGCATCACAGCTGGGCTATCCTGGGGAAATACATATAAAAAAAAGATAAATTAAGCTGTCAGCAACTGTTTGCCTATCCTGTGCCCCATGGCAAGCAGTGTGGCCTAATGGTTAGAGCATGGTTTGGAACCAGGAAATCCCAGGAGCAATCCCTACTAGTAGAAATATTCACTGAGCAATTGTAGGCAAATCACTTAACTTCCCATTGCTCTAGTTCCCCCAACTGCAAAAATTAGTAGAAGCAGGACCCTACCAGAAATGGTATGTTGCATCTCAGCTACAGTATCCTAGGTAAATACTCTGTAAAAACAAGCACATGCAGGATCCCACTAGAAAGGAGATTTTACATCACAGCTGGGCTATTCTTAGTAATTAAATTGTAAAACAACAAAACCAAAACATGTCTGACAGCCACTGGCTTTTCACAGTACCCCCCCCACACACACACACAGCAGAAAGATTCAGTGGTTGGAGCACTGTTGTGAACCAGGATGTCATGGGTTTAATCCCTGATACAGCTGAATATTGTGTGACCCTGATCAAGTTACTGAAAATTAGATGTTGTATCTAGCTGGAGTATTCAGGGTAAAGACATTGGCCCCCACATTCAAAAGTCCCCTGCAAAATCACTCAAGTGCCAGCACCATGTATCTGAGATGCGCTGTCCCAAACAAATGAGATATTCAGAAGATGCACCATGAGATGTGGTTGTGCATGTCTGGCTGAATATCCTGAAGATGCACGATCACACAGTGGGAGATACTTGGCACAGCAGGTGACCTGAGCCCTATGTGGAGCATGGGGAACTATGTGATGCAAAGCCACTTGCTCAGTGCACAAAGTTGCAATATTCAGCCAGGATATGCAAATGACCTCACTGCACATTCCACGCCCATGTCCCACATTTGCATCTCATTACAGGAATGTATTCAGGCCATTTGCCTACCCATGCACATGCTCAGTTCCAGCTTTGCAGGGCTGCCCCAAAACACCAGAAAGGTGAACAGGAGAAAATGTAACCTAGGAGGCAGGTGTGATGGAATGTTTGCATGTGGAAGGGTGGACTGCATTGGCCTGGGTAAAGTGCTACACCCCATAGCCATGTACAGGTTCAGACAGGGGTACAGGGGGCCCACCTGGACAGTAGCCACAAGGGCCACCTCGGCATGCAACAGGGGTGGGCACAGGGTGACACAGGCTGCTTGGGCTACCACATGAATGTGATGTACCAGCTCTATATGCTGCAGTCACCTGCTGTGCCCCACACACCCAGTATGGGAGGCACCTGGTGGGCACTGCAAGTGATGGTGGTGTGCAGACAGTGTCCAGGTACCAGGGTGGGTGGGTCCCACCTGTGTGTACCCATGGGGTACCACCATGGGTGCATCCCACCTCCAAATAGGCTGCTTCAGGCCACAAGGGTGATGGCCATGGCCCCGGGTATGTGTGCAGCAGTGTGGCTGTCTGACCTGCTGGTGCACCTGGGAGTCACTCAAAAGCAGTAGCATGTGGCTGCTGGGTGTCTATGACCAGGGTGCAATGTGGGGTGTTTTTCCCTGGATGGTGCCGGTGGTGATATGGGACCTGTGGCTCAGGGTTCATCCATCCTGCCATGACTGCTGTTTGTAGGTGCCTGGAGCATGTCCTGGCACACCTCCAAGGGCTGTCTTTGGAGAGCTTGCTGGAGTCCTGCAGCCTACCTGTGGGTGACTGACCATTTATATATGCTTTTTCCATGTCTACCTTTGGGTGGCTCATCTCTGAGATGCACAGCAGATGCACCACACATTTTGGCTGAATATAGGGATACACAGCAAGTTCATGGGAATGCCCCCTCTACATGCACCACATACATTATAGATGCATGATGGTGCATTCAGAGATGCACGATGCATCTCTCCCTTTTGTATATTACAGTTCTCATTTTCTGAGTTGCACGGTGCATCTCCACTTTTCACCGCATATCTCCTTTAAAAATGTGGGCCCTTGAAAATTTAATAAAAGAAGGACCCACTGAAATCAAGATGTAGTGTCATATATTTCCTTTCCTTAGTAAATGAACTGTAAAAAATCATTAATTTACACTGTCACTAACTAAGCATAACAATTTCACTAATAAAACTTGTATAATTAAAGCAGCAATGTTTGTTAGTAGAAAATGTCTTCATATAGCTTTTTTAAGAAAAATATATTTCTGACATCCTAAGATTCATGCTCAGCATAGTTTTAGGTTTCTCAGTTATTGTTAAAACAACATTTACAGCTAATTTTATAATTGATGACTCATGTCATTAAAGTAGCCGCCACTCTCAATTTTAAATTTTTTTTTCCTCTCAGATTACCTGTTAAATGTACATGTTGATTCATACTGGGGCTACATTAGCATTGTGTTACCATATGTATCTGAGGGTAAGCTGCACAGCACTGTACCAAGATATTTTTTTTTTCTGGCAGGCATGGCACAGGAATGGGGACTTTGAAAAACTTTAAATCCCATAACTTGGTTGAAGAATTAAAGAAACCAATAATAAAGATGTGTAGCTTGATATTTTTATCAGACAAACATTATTGCTAAAAAATATGGTTATTAACAAATGCTGCTGCTCAATTTATCTTCATTCACTTACTAAGCATAATAATTTCTGTTACACACCATGCAAGCAAACATTAAGGCATTTACCAATACTTGTCTTTGCCATGAAGCAGCCAGTGAAAATACCCCAGTTGGAATGCCTGACTAGCATACTTACACAGATGATATAGAGCTGAAATGAAGTTGCTCCATGAAAAGACTTCTTGCATTCAGACCTAAACATGAGCCACAGCCTAAATAATTTGTGTGAACAGTCTGTAACATGAAACTAATAGCTCTATGATCTGAAACTCCCTGCTAGTCCTATCACTAGCATCGGAACCAAATCACCTGAACTGAATGTAAGACTAATCTTCAGTAAATGCAGGAAAGAGCATTCACAACTACAAAAGGTACTACTCTTGTTAGCACCTAGGAAAGTCACAGTACACTGGGAAGCACTGGGGTTTTCATTACATATGCCTGAATAAACTTTCAGCGATTTCTGCAATATGAAATGTGTGCTGCGTCTATTTTTTGTGTTACTAAGATAAGGTGCCCTTCTTGGATTATCATGCAACGTACAAACTTCTAAAACAAATACAAGGGGTTCAGTTCTTTCCAAGATCATCACTTTAGGCCTGTGCTACAGAAGCCAGAGATGTACCGGGATGTCTATTCAAGGCCCATTTCAGGCACACCAGTCTCATGGGAAAACAATAACTTACTGTAGGAAAATGATGGTTAATTTTCCTTTTCCAATTTCCAACAGAAATGTAGATAACAATTGGCCTTCCTAGGTTTTACAGTTTGATATTTTATATTATTTATAAATATTCTGAGTCTAGCATATATTCATACACATCACAGCATGCTGTTACATTCTGAGCTGCATGGTTGTATCAAAACTCCTACTGTCTCAGTGCACTCAACGTGCTGAATCATGTACATCACGTGGAATCCATACTGTACAGCAACAGGTTTGCTCTATAATAATGAAATATCAATTTGCAACCAGGAAGGGATAGATCTTAACTGATGGTTTGGAAAGCCTTTGTGGAACTCTTAGAACATGGCAGAAAATCATACATAGCCTTCACCCTTCTGTGAACTAATAATCATTCAATGACCTAAGCAACCAGCATAGTGTTATGCTTGTACAACTGTGTTACCTTGCTTTGGCCATTTGCACTTTCTATTCCAAAGGAACTACCACCCTATAGGGATACCAAAGGCAAGGGAGCATTCAAAGAGGGTTCCACCCCAGAGGTGCCGTGGGAAGCTTCCCTTGGCTATTGGTATCGTAGGAAGAATCCCTTGGTGGACAGAAGTGTGCCGCTGAAGGAGGAGAGGAGGATGAAGGGGTGAAGAAAAAGTGTTTCAGAGTGAGGCTGGGAGGAACTGCTTCTATAGCCCAGGAAAGGGGGAGTGACCGATTGCTTGGTCATTGAACCACAGGCATAGCCTTTCAATTCAGCGACCTATGCAACCAGGGCATGGGGTCATACCACCGTATGACAAAACTGCATGGCTGAAAATGCCATAGTGAAACAGAACTGCACAAAAACAGTCAGGTGAAACACCGACCTGTTCCGCACCCCATGCCCATTGAAAACAATGGGGCTTTATGTTTTCCTGTGGGGGCTTTGCTCCTCACACCCACCAGAATTTAAATAACAAACTCCAGTGGGGGGGGACTTTGAAGATGGGGGAGACACTCGGGATGCGGGAAGTTTAATTAAAAAAAAAAATGCCAGCAAAAGTTGCAGCAGGGAAGACCGAACCATGGTCCCAGGTCTCCCAAATGCACTGTGTGCTGATGCCCTAACCACTCCACCATAAGAGTGGCTTGACCAAGCACGCAGCACATGGCAATTTCTCCTCTCCTTACATAACTGTGCAGTGACAGGGGTAGCAGTAAATCTCTATCGCTATTCCACCCCTGTCACTGTGATTTCAAGCACTGTGTGTACAGCATGGTTACTACATTACTGTCTTACAAGCACAGTATTGACCCAGTACCTGCAACCAGTATAGTGTTGTGCTTGTGCAACTGTGTTACCTTGCTTTGTCAATTCACACTGTCTATTCCAGAGGAACTACCACCCTGTAGGGGTATCAAAGGCAAAGGAACCCTTGAAGAGGGTTCCACTCCTAGAGGTGCTGCAGAAAGCTCCCCTTGGCTAAAGATACCTTAGGAAAACTCCCCAAAAGAACTGTAGCAGTGCCAAAGAAACATTAGTGATTGATGGCTATGAGGCAGAGAAGTAGAGCAACAGACTGCTTGATAAACATAAATGAAATAAAGGATAGCAGAATAGCATGGGTATAATGGATTGCATGAATGACTGCAGAGGGCTTCCTAAGGAGAGAGTGAACATAAAACAGGAACACCATCCTCCTCCATCCAACAGCGGAATCTACCTAAGTAAACTAGGGAATACTGCCTAAGGCTAACTAAATATTATGACCTGAGGCATGGAGGAGAGAATAAAAGACCCCTTGAGGAGGAAATCTCTGGGGATCCAAGGCCTAGGTCAGCTTCCCTCCAGGCATGGGATATTTTTGATTAGTGATGGCTCTACTGCTGCAGTTTGGAAACCCAATTAAAGGGGGTGGAAAATATTCCAATTTGGAGGAAAGCTGTCCTCTATCCCTCTAATGGGAATGCAGTGGAGGGTTGTGAGCTGGTTTGCTCTGCAAAAAGTCTCCTGCAAGGTGGGAGGAGGAGGAGGAGAAGAGTGACTGCTAAAGTACTCAGATGGCCTGCTGATCTAAAAACAAACCAGGTGAATCAGGGGCAGTCATAGGGAGAATAGCTTAAAAGGTGCTGCTGAACCTGCTCAGCAAGCCAAAGGAGCCCCCTTGGGCTAAAAGACCCTGCCATTTGCAGCTGAAGTCTTAAATTCTGCATCAAGAGATGCCATCGACATGTCTACAGGGCTGAAGCTCCACCTGGAGTGAGGACATTCCCACTATGGGCCTGATGAGAAATACCCCACCCCAAGTTTCACACACTCCAGGGATACGAAATGGCACCAGCCAGCATTTCCCCCTTGAAGAAGAGGTACCCTCCCGACATAGGGATACGTCAGGTTACTCTGGTAAGATCGCAAGACAGGGTCAGGAGATGGTGGTGTAGGGTCAAGGTGGTGGTGTGGCGGCAATTGCACACTGAAGGAGTGGCCGGCAGTGGTGCCAGGGGAAAGGAGCATAAACAGATTAGACAAAAAAAAAGTAACAAAAGCTTTGGTGGGAGGGAGGTAGACACTTGTCTTTTTTGGAGGTGAGAGTTCTGAAAGGGGCTTGCTAATCTGAAGGTGGACAAAGCAATAGAGACAGATGGGATGCATCCAAGAGTACTGAGGGAGCTCAGGGAAATACTGGCTGCACCTTTGACAGTTCTATTAAACAGATCACTGGAAACAGGAGTGGTTCCAGAGGACCAGAGGAGAGCAGATGTAGTCTCATTACACAAAAGTGGTAGCAGGGAGGAGGCTGGCAATTATAGGCAAGTCTGCCTGATATTAGTAGCAGGAAAGTTAATGGAATCACTGCTGAAGGGAAGAATTGTGGAATATTTTGAATCTGGTGGGTTACAAGACCTAAAGCAGTATGGCTTCATGGAGGAGGTCATGTCAAATGAATTTGATAGATTTTTTGATTGGGTGACCAAGGAACTAAATCGGGTGGAGTAGTGGACATTGCCTACCTAGATTTCAGTAAGGTGTTTGACACCATTCCAAATCGCATCATGGCATCAGGGCACCGGCATTAGGGCGCTGAGTCACTACAGCACCAAAATTCGAGTTTGCTGCCCCCTTCCAGTGGTCTGCCCCCCCTGGAGTTGAAATAATTAGTTGGAGGGTTGGGGGAAAAGTCCCCCACAAAAAGAGAGGTCAGCGACAAAGACAATTGGTGCAGTAGTGACTCAGCTCCCTAATGCTTGCACCATGTGAGGGCAGAACCGTTCCACATAGGAGACTAGTAAGCAAGCTGGGTAGCTTAACAGTAGATTCAAATATGGTAAACTTGAGAAAAGATTTGGTAAAGGGATAGGTGGCAGAGGGTAGTGGTAAACAGAATTCACTCTAAGGAATTGAGGACAACCAGCAGGGTGCCTCAGGGATCACTGCTGGGACCAGTACTCTTTAATGCCTTTATCAGTGACATTGCACAGGAACTGGATGGGAAGGTATGCCTCTGTGCTGCTGAAACGAAAATGTGTAATAGGGTAAACATTCTAGGGAGTGGAAAGGATGAGCAGAGACCTGAGAAAACTAAAGGAGCGGTCAAGGGTATGGCACCTGGGTTTTAAAATGAAAATGTGCAAAATAATGCATTTAGGGCACAGAAACATCGGAGCAGAGTACAAAATGGATGGAATGGTATTGACAACCACAAGCAGGAGAGAGACCTGGTGGTAATCATATCGGATGACCTAAAGGTGGCCAGGCAGTGTTAGAAGGAAGTAGGGAGGGCGAGTGGGATGCTGGGATGCATAGGGAAGGGTATAACCAGCAGAAAGAGGGAGGAGGTGTTGCCTTTGTATAGATTACTGGTAAGACCCTACCTAGAGTACTGTGACCAGTTCTGGAGACAATATATCTGGAAGGACATAAACAGAATTGAAGCAGTCCAGAGGAGGACGACTGAAATGGTTCAGGGTCTGCATCAAAAGTCCTATGAGGAGAGACTAAACAACCTCAATATGTACATGCAGGAAGAGGGGGGATATGATAGAGACCTTTAAATACCTCACAGGGGTAAATATGGTACAGGAGGGGAGTATTTGTCAGAAGAAATGGTAATCAAGAAAAAGGGAACATGCTATGAAGCTGGAGAGGGGTAGATTCAGGAGAGATGTGAGGAAGTACTTTTTCACAGAAAGAGTGGTGGATTCCTGGAACAGCCTTCCAGTGGAGGTGGTAGGGGAAAAACAGCAGTGGGGTTCAAGAATGCATGGGGTAAACCAAGAGAATCATAGTGGAAAGGAAGGGGGGGGAGGGAAACAGATCTGTAGATCAGCACAGTCTGTGGTAATAGTGTAGGCATGAAGAAATTGGCAGACTGAATGGGCCTAGCAGTCCTTATCTGTCATATGCTATGTTTCTGTTTCTATAACTGTTAGTTGATATGTTCTCGTCAATACAATGCAAACTTTTTGCTGGAAAAGTTGATATAGTTTTATTTGTGAATAGTATCCATCAGTTTGCGATATGTGTTCTTGCATACCTGTCATTGCAATTTTTACTCTAGTATTGATTGGTTTTCACTCAAAACTATGAGTAAATTGTTTTTCTATTACTTAATTGGTAAGGCTTTAAAAATCCTGACTCTTCTTTCCAGGCACAGTTTCTTCTACTAACTTCTTTAAGAGGTGTCATAGGCCCATGAGATTCTCAGATGAAATTCTCCCGTCTGTTCCTCTTGAAAGCACAAACATGGGTCACAGACTCTTCTTCTCTACCACTCTTGTTTGCGTAATTGCCTTCCCAGCAGTCCATGGTCTGCTGCATCTATCCATCAGTTTAAACTGTTAGCTCATAATTCTTTCCTTGGTTGCTCTACTTGCACTTGTTAGTGCATATGCATGTACTTTTGAAGTATGTACCCACCATATACAGTTGTGTAATCTGTCAATCTGAATCATTCTGCCTTGTGGCATGAGTTTTGTCTGAAAAAGAAACTTGGCCCAGTAAACTTACAGTACCTGGAAAAGAAATGAATAAAAAACAAAATAAAAAGTTTTAAAATTCATTCATGTATATACAGTACAAGGTAGTCCTGCCATTGGAGGGCTGTCACCAGTCGACACTCGTATGGGTTCTGTTATGGGTGCTAATGTGGTGTGTGGTGTGTGTGTGTGTGTGTGTGTTCTTCATCTTTATTTTGCTGGTGGCTCATAATACATATTTTTTTTAATTTTATTTATTTTACATTAACTTGGTTCAGTTTTTCAGCACTGTGTGTTAATATGATTACCAATTCAATGTTAACCCTGTGACTGCCAGCAGAATTAGAATGATTTGGAATTCTGGACTGATATAGCAGTCTGCAGCACTGCAAGTGTTAAGTCTGTTGTCAGTGTCATTTGTTAGAGTTGAGCTGCAGCTCTCTTATTATAGCATCATTATTTCAATGGGCAGGGGGTCATAATGTTACAAGACATTATGCCGCATGCATATAGCGTGCTGCCAATACAGCGCAATTTCTTGCATGCAGCATGTCTTTTTTTTTTTTGCAGGGCACTCTAACCCACACACACCCCATTATGGGGGGGCTACACCCTGAACCCTCCCAACTAAATTAACTAACTCTGGGGGGGATTAAAGTAAATAGCACACAGAGTATGAAACAAAAAATGTCTATGCATCTGGGATTGGGAATCAAACCCTGTCTCAAACACTCTGCCTGCATCCCTTGCTACCAGTGACACATCTTGTCAAGCCACGGCAGCTGCTTGGCAGAGCCCCTCCCAACAGAGGTCTTATCCTCTGCCTGGACAGTGAGAAGGTGCAGTACCACACTCAGAGCCATTTGAGGTATTGCACCCTCTTACTGTCATGTACAGCGCAGTTTCTTTTTAGCACTTCTGTCATACGCTATTCAGCATACAACATACTGACCTGGTAGGATTTTGTTGAGCTGAACTGCTGCTCACTTAAAGACTGTCATCGTCATTTGTAAAAGTCTAGCCACTGTTTATTGTGTTTTTTTATTGTTGGTATTTTAACAGGTGTGAGCTGATCTAAGGTTTGAACCTTGGCATTGTTTTATTTATTTATTTAGTTTTTTGTTGACCAGGTAAGTGCACTAGACAAATTCTGCCTATTTTCAGGCATGACCTGGGAGAGAGGGGGGTACAGATGAAAGCCAACTGACATTGAACCAGGGTAAACTGTTGGTGGCATTTTTAGATTATGTTTTCTGGTTCTGAAGTAGTTATAATAAGAGTTTCCAGAGGTGCATGGAGTAAGAGAGTGATCTAGCCATTAGGGTGGCCAGAGCATGAGGGAAATTATGTCTGGTTGTGTTTCTCAAAAGTCCAAAACAAATAGAAAAATAGACTGGAAGAAAGAAAACACACAAGGTAAAAACAGATACCATGTAATATGGTATTGGCGAGACTATTTTTGGAAGGCGACCTGGTGCTACTAAAAGAAAATGGTATCCATTCAAAAAATAAAAATGATAAAGTTGCATAGCGACATCTTGGGTAAAGGGATAAGGTTGGCAAGGGGCTTTATTGACCACTAGTTGTTTTGACACAATCATATGGGTAAAATTAGTAACAGCCTATCAGAGAACAGGAAAGATTTTTCCTATTTTATAACTAATTAACCCCAACACCTGTGTAAATTTGAGGTGTCAGATCCTTGGAACTTCAAAGTAAATCATAGCATGCAAAAGCTTAACATTTCTAGTAGATCTGGGGCCCAATATTCAGAACTTAGCCCTGGGGCAAAATTAGCACTGCACGGTGTGCAACATTAGCCCAGAACTACATGCATGCTACATTCAAAGGAATAGCCCAGGGGCTAAATCAGTTAAATATGGTGTGCAAATGAGGCTGTGCAAACATGGCTGAGAGCGCAGTGCAAAAATAGCCTGGCAAATAAGACAGCTCTGAAAATAGCAAAGGCAACAGCTCTGAACATAGCAACCAGGCAATGCACACAGCAACAGCAGCGTGGTGCACAAGAGAACCATGTGCCCACTGGGGTCACGTGCAAAGAAGTGCAGCCCCAAATGTGAACATTGGAGCACACAGCAGTGCACAACACAAACAACAGCAAATGAACCATCAAAGGCAATGCCAGGAAAAAAACACAGTAACCCCTCAAAAAAATAAATAAAACAAAATAACAGGAAAGAGAAACCCCAAAATGTATAAACACTGTATGGATGTCAACTGGGGAAAAGGTGCAGAGAGATGGGACAGTGGTGATGTGACCCACAGATAAGACAATCTATTCCTCTGTGGCAGTACAGACCCAAGCAGTGCCCACTGTGCACAGGGGGAAGGGACAAGGATCCCCAATACAGAACAGAGGACTGCACATCACATGATACACAGTGGGAGGACACAGGGGGATGGATGACAGCCAAGACCACATGGACAGAGCTCCACGCAAGCACCCAGACCAAGTCCTCCCCCAGCCAGGCAATGCCATCATGGTGCATTCAAGGCATAGGGAACAGACCATGTCCATGGGCTGACACAAGACAGATGTCACCTGCTGCACACTCAGGACATGCATGGTACACATGGAGAACAGAATGTGACAGCCATATGGAGGAGGAACCCACCATGCCCACAACAGCCTATTGCCACATGTGCAGCCACAGACAGCGTAGGGAGATCTGTTGTGAGACCAGCACCACAGGATAGGCCAGAATGGCATACACCATGGTGAACTAGATGAACAGTAGGTGTAGCACACCAAAGCAGTGACACTTAATACAGTCACCCAAGAAAGAGACAGGACACAGGAATGCAACTAGATAAATTGTATTATGGCAACAACACACAAAATATGAAACAACTATTTACAATAGAAAGAAAAAAACAAAAGGAGGAGGACAGCACACAAAACATTTTAACTATTTACAATAGAAAGAAAAAAACAAATGGGGGGGCAGGGAAGGTTGAATAACAATGGAAGAGTGGGATCAAGGGTTGAATGCCTGGGCCTGGTCCTGTGCAGGGAGCCTCCTCTCAAGTATCTCTGCCATGTGCCTGGTCTCCCTAGTAAGGATGGCAATCTGCTCTATGACAGCATGCTGCTGGCACACAAGCCTTCAAGGAAGGTCATCTCTTCCTTCCACTTCTTCAGGCCACCTTGCACACAGTGAGCTCCAACATGTATTTATGGGGGGATGATGCCCATGTAAGAATGGTGTGCTGACACTGTGGAGCAATGCAAAACTCAAGATGTGGCCCCAGGGAAGGACAGCATGTCCCAGCCACCATGCCCGTATATCTAACAATGTAAACAGTGCACACACCACCTGACCTCTGCCTGTATGCGGCATCACAAAACCCCATGGTACACATGCCCATCCCACACAGATGGGAAGGCCCAGAAGGCCATTGCCGCCACCACCACCACCACAGATGTGATGACACCTCAAGAATGACCAATGTAGACCCTGTCACAGCACAGCTACACAGCCCCCCTGAGGTGAACAACAGACTGCCAAAGACCAATGACAAAACACTGTTGCAACACAATGGGTGGGACATGCTGCCCGATGGAACAGTAGGTAGAGCCATGTGACCTTGCAACATTACAACCAGAAACTACACAAGCAATGGTCACATGGCAACAGACTGTGGTCCCTAGTGGCAATCCACAGGGTTGCACAGCAGACAGTGTGCAGGTGTCCCCATGTACCCCATCACAGCCACAGACCACGATCATGACACAAGTGTGATGTGTGGACATGTGACAGCCACACTACACCAGGCCAGTGATGCCCCACTGAGCCAGATATCAGCAGCAACCCCCCAGACAATGGGTCAATGGCCAAAGTGTACAGCACAGCCTGACATGGTGGCACACTGGAACAGCACAGTGCAATGTGACTGGTATGCATGTGTGATGTTGATGGCATACACATGCCCACACCACTGTGTGAACACAATGTCCACAGGGGCCATGGCCAGGCCAGAGGCATGCCATGCGGTGTATGCATGCTGTGAGCAGATAAGCAACCACAGGAATCTGACAATACAGCCACCCAGCTTCTCACAGGCATGTGCACCACACACCACATGGCCTCCATGCAGTGTACACTGTGCAAACATGGCCACGTCACATGTACATGTGTCCTGCAGCACAGTACACAGTTGGAGTTGAGCACATGCAATGGTATGATACAACCATGGAATGGCAGTGGATACAGCATGCACAGCACACATGGAGCACAGAGGTATAGCCAGACACGTCCAATATGCACTCACTCTACAACTGCTGCCCCCCTTTAATGTCATTGTACACAGCCTCCAAAAAAGCCAGGCCCATAACATAAAAAGCACACATTTGTCAGATGACACCTCTATACCCTATATGGGCTGTACACATATCAGTCCCCTAGACAATCCTACAGTAACCCTAATACACACATTAGCATGAGTATTGGAACAAAGAAGGGATATGGGTGAGACATGCACTCAATATGTACACAACTGTGTATAGTGAACAAGCCTGCCTACAACTTTGATGGGTAACACAGTTGGAGAGCAGTGCATCCTACATAGCACAGTGTTGGTGACTGACGTATCCATGGTGTAACGTGGGTCACCAGTGTGCAGGTGTCCCCACACCCCCTGTCACAGCCACAGATCCCGATCATGACAAGCAATTGGTTCCAGAGAGGTGGCGGCCACTTATACTGTAATTTGGTGGTCTCCAAAGCTCTGGATGCTCTCGCACCAGTTCATATATGACCCTGCTTTTCTTACTTGAGGTCCCTCTGGTTTGATGGGCGTACACCAACAGACAACACATGGCCAATATTGTACCTATAGTGCTGCAGAGTCCACTGCCTGGGTTATGCTCAGCAGCATTGCAGGCATGCATGCAGTGACCCACAGACACTAATGTACCTACATGTGTAGGTGTACATGGATGCCCACACCCACTGACATGCAAATGGCACAGTTATAAATAAGGTGCCCCCTTTACCTGGTGCAGGCACAGTGTCATCCAGCACAATGTGCTTGAATCTCTCCAGCCTGGCCCTCTCCAGTGTACTTTTGCTGGCACTGCTCCCCATTCCAGTCAACACTCATGAGGTGGGACAGGTGTCACAAAATAAAGGCCCAAACCTGGTGCTGTGGCTTGTCCCCCTCATGTACCTCCCCAAACAGCTACCTCTTCCTGGCCATTATAAGTCTGACCAGATTAGCCATCTCAGCCTCCCCCCACCTCTGGTCCATCTGGTCCCTCTGCACCATGGCCCTGGAATGCCTTCTGCTTGCCATGACCTATAAATCCAAGTGTACTGCCAACACCCTCACACTGTTGCACACTGGAGCTGTGTAGGCTGCAAAATGAAGTGTGCATATGCTAGTGCTGCACTATCAGTGTATGGCGCAGTGGAAGACACTGTAACACCATGCTGGGCCAGACTGCCATCAGTGAGCATGCATGACCCTTGCGCAATCTCCACCATGATGACGTCATCGTGCATGCTCCATGTGTGCGGTGCTAAATAATGTAGCCTGGTGATAATCAAATAGTACTGAACCATGGCACAAAAATGTTGCCTGGTGCTATTACGTTTGCCTGGCGCTAAAACTTGCTATATTCAAAGGTGGTATGCAACTGAGCCTACAGTACTTAGGCAATTGGAGTGCAATCCACCACATTAGTATCTCATTACAGCCTTATCTGCATGCTTTACCATGTGGATTGCCCAATCAGGCTAGTTAAGAGTTGCCCGAGCTCCACCTGCAGAGCTTACTGGTATTGCAGGTAGAAGGAGGATTTGTTTGCTCACAACACTATTTTATTTTATTTTTCATTCAGTTTTTGTTTACCGGGTAGGTGCACTAGCCAACAATATGACTATTTTCAGGCATGACCCGGGAGATTACAAAATACGGTAAACTAATACAGAACATTTCAAACAGATACAAAGCAAGCCTAAGACTTTTCAAGATGGCAGGCATTATACAGTGATGTGAAACAATAATGAAAAAACAGAACATAACAAAAGGTACAGGGCAGCAGTGCACATTCCTTGGTATTGAACAGTTGACAGTGGTTACAACATAAGGAGCTAGAAACATAACAGTAACAAGCTGTAACAAGAAAGCAATGAGTAATTATATGTTAAATAGGTCATATAGGCCCCAGAATGTCCCAGTACACAAAGGCAGATGCTACAGGTAGGTGTCCCTCAGTCATTAGAGTGCCATATATTACTGCAACACTGTTTGTGCTCTGCTACACTGTAATGGGGCCACAATACATGTGTGGGAACAGAATTTGGATGTACCGTGTCAGTTACTGTAGACCACTGCACACTCAGATGTTGTGGGCCCAGCATGCAGGTGTATACAGTCACAGTACTGCACTGTTGTTCTGCCATAACACATGTCCACTCTGTGACTATGTCTCTGTTTGTGCACACTATGGCACAAATATGGATGCAAATCTGCATCCACTGTGTACCAGCACATCCTGGGGGCAGGACATCACAAAACAATACAGTTCACATGGCTGCACTGTGCCTCCTGCATGTGTATATGTAACCCATGCTATGCTCCCCTAAAACAAGGGTATATTGTGCAGTCTGCTAGCCCCACTAGTCTGTGCCACAGTCACACCACACATCTGTTGGGCCACAGATGGAACACTGATCCTGGTGTTGTCCTCACATTGTAGCCTTGTGGCTGTTTTACTGTTGCACACAAACCATGGCCTGTGGCAGATGACAGATGGTCATGTGGTGAACATTGCTGGACCTGTGTGCCATGTGTTGTGGAGTGTGCCCCAACATCCCTGTGACACATGCCCACAGCCTATGACATGCTGTGACCATTCTGTTGTGTGTAGTGGCCCTCATACACACACACACTCAGAGTACATGCCAACTACTGACCACTGTCAACCTTCATCCCCACCAGGTGCCTCTGATGGATAGGCAAGGCTACACTCATACAAATTCTCCCGGGAGGAGCTGAAGGCCCTCTTCTATGGCTGCAAGGCAAGGGAGCAGACTATGCAGTGGTACAGGAACATAGATGCCACCATCAGGGAGATGTGGGATCAGATCACTGCAGAGGTCAATGCAGTGGGTGGACGTGGTCGCACGATGGACACTGTAGAGAAGTGGTGACATAACATGCAGCACAGGGCCAAGGAGGAGAAGGTATGCTACCACTGTGCACTGCATGGCACCAGCAGAGGTCCAAGGCCTGCAGAGCTTGGGACAGCAGGACCCATCATGGACGTGGTAGCATCAACCATCCGGACAGTGGGCATGACAAGTGTGGATAGCAGTGGTTGTGAAACACAACTGGTGTTACAGCGCACATGTGAGTACATGGCCATGCAGCACCATGGTATGCATGTCAGTACATGGGGATATCGATGGCTCTGCTTGTGGTGTGGCACACAGGTGGCCTGGCCTGTGCACACATGTGTGCATTGTGTAGACCTGTGTGCAGTCTGGCAGTCTCTGGATTAGTGTTCTATGCATTACCAGACCAGCAACATGTGCCATGTTCACACAGTTATGGTGTACCCTGCAGACACTGACCCTGTGCCTCTGCACATGGCGTGTACCTTGCCAGTGGGTTTGCCTTCACCATGCAGTGCTGTATGCTGCCACATGTGTCACTGTGTGCTAATACTATAACCTCCCTTTTGGTGGTGGGTTTCATGTATGTGTGATATTGCACATACTTGGTGCTGGTCAACTGCAGGCCTCTGGGATGCACGTTTTGAGTGTGGTTGTGCATGCACCTTGGATGTGTGTGTATGTAGGTTTTACACACCAGGTTTTGGCTTGCACTGTGCAGCAATGGTAGCACTGGTATGTATTGTATGTGGTGTCACTGGTGGGGATCACTGCATCATGTGCAGGCCACTCACTGTCTTATTCTTGCTGCACAGCGCAGATGCTGGATTCACAGCAGGAGGCCAAGTAGAGGTGGATGAGGTGGAGGGCCCATCAACATCTGGGGTGTGGAGACAGCCAGCACAGGCATCAGCTGAGGATGTGACCATAGATGCAAGCCTTGGGGCCATCACTGATGCTGATGATGCTGATGAGGAGAAGATGAGACATACATTCCCACCAAGGACTACATTGGTGACATTTCCATAGAGGGAGGGGTTTTCACCATCAGATTTTGCTATTAAATTGAAGGACCTGCCAGGGACAGAGAACAGTGGCTACAGTGCTGCCCCAACAGATTCATCCAACAGAAAGTCAGTGCCTTTTGTGCTACCAGAGTTCCCCACAGTCTATGCACCAAGTACCACTACTGCCATCACCACCAGCACCACCATCATTACCACTGCCACTGTTGTCCCTGAAAGGTCTGTGCCCACACACACAAGCCAGCACACATGACATTCACCTGTGGCTGGACATCATGCTGGCCAGGCAGCTCACACACATGACATGCATGGCCCAGTGGACAGGGCATTGGGGCAGCAGGCAGCCACATAGGGTACTTGCTGCTCCCACCCCACCCCATTGATCGCCCCAGCCACCCTCACCCACTGCCCAGGGTGCCTATGCACCCCAGGGATGAGAGGTACCTGGATCCCAGAATCTCCTCTGCTCTGCAGTGGAGTCACAGACTGCTGCACAGCATGAGTTGCATGCCTTCTGGAGGGAGGTACACCAGGAACTGTCCCACCTCTGGAAAGCATTAAACGCCAGCCTATTGTGGGCAGAACAGCATGCAGAGGAGCATCAGGCACAACACTTCAATGACCTCCACAAGGTCCTTGGTGAGTTTACGGGAGCTCACAGCCACAGTGGGGAATGCTGTGATGGCTGGGCAGCAGCACAACAACAGCACATGACATTGCCGTGCCAGTAGTGTCCCCCTGGTGTGCCTCCACTGCACATGGTGCAAAGTCGGGGTCGACCAGCATTGCTGCCACACCATCACCAGTGGGCACACCAAGGAACCTTGAGTGGTGAAGGTCATCAGCTACACCCAGTCCACACCATGGCTGCAGTCCTCCCAGGACCCCCCTCTTCCTACAGTCTTTGCCTATTGGCTCCTCAGCCTGCAGTACACCCCCACTGCGGTTACATAGTAGGGAGTCTGTGAGGGTCCGTGGTGGGAGATGGCAATTATGACGTGTGTGCCACACTTTCTTGCACCCTTCACCCACCTACACCAGTCACATGCATCTCTACATTCATGACCGCTTCCCACCACAGTCCCTGTATCAACTGTGTGGCATACTTATTGTTTTCCATTGTTCCAATCCTGTCCTCATTCTGTGTCTGCCACTCTACTGTTTCTACTGTTAATACACTTTGAACATTTGAACACAGATTTGTTGTCCATGTTGTTTTCACTCACCTGGCCATCCATGTTAGGGTTCCGATAATGTCCACCTGGGACCTCCTGGCCATGTGAGGGTCTCGCTTTTTGAGTTGCTCTACTAATCCCTGGTCATCTGGCTCTGGGTCATTGTCTGCAAGTACCTCAAGTTCAGGCATGTGTATTCCATGGTTAAGTGCCATGTTGTGCAACATACAACAGGCTAGGAATATGCAGCATACCTTCTGAGGGGTGTATTGTAGGGCACCACCAGACTAGTCCAGACATCGGAATCTGATTTTGAGCATGCCAAAGACTCACTCTAGCACAGTTCTTGTTGCAGCGTGCCTTATTGTACCTCTCCTTGGCCATTGTTGCTGGCTGAATGACTGGTGTTAAAAGCCAGGGTCTCAGAGGATAGGCACTGTCCCCTGTGGAAACATTGACACATGTTAGCAGGTATATACTATATCGCTCACAATAACCTGTTTGCAGACCCTACTGTTTGGGTCGTCCTGTCTACCTGAACTCCCTCCCTCCCCATTCCTTTCTACCTCCCTTGCCTGCTGTTTTATAGCACTATTCTGCTGCTGCGGGGTATTTGGTTGTGCCAGATGCAGGTACTCACAGACAAGGTGTTCACTGGGTATTATGCCAGCCTCAAATGCCTGGCACAGCAATGACTGGTGCCACATGAAGGCACCGTAGGCACTGCCGGGGTTCTGTGGAAAGACATTGATGATGCACCCAGTTGCATTGCACACCACCTGACAATTAATGGAGTAGTAGCCATTCCTGTTGATGAATGTGTCTCCAGCATCACCAGGTGGTGCATGGATGGCAATGTGGGTGCAGTCAATGGCACCAAATACAACTGGTAGGTGCATAACCCAATAGAATTGCTCATTGTTTATCTGCACTTCACTGCCATACTGGGGAATACAATGAATTCATCAGCATGTGGCAGCAGGGCATCCATCTGTCCCTGAGGAGAATTAAATCATCAGTCCTGATTTAGAGATCAAAGATTTTGCCTAAGACATGCTGATACCAACAGAATGTCTCAAAATGTACCTTTCGTTCAGCCCAATTAAACATTTGGGCAATGTCAGATCATTTCAACTTTCAGTGAAACACTTATAAAAATAACACTTTAGGACTTCCCAGGTGATTAAAACTAGTCATGTGGCCACTCCTTCCCCTGCACAGCCATTTTGTTTTGAATAAAAGTAAAAAAGTCCAGCTCACAGCACCATGCCAGACGATGACCAATTTTTTCAACAAACTTACTTGAGGAACAGGGAGAGTGGCAGAGGTTAGAATTGACTGGAGTGGATGAGGGGTGGAGGAGTACCTTCTGTGTCCATTTTAATTGGCTAGACTCCCATACCAAGGACCCAGAGAGCCTCTGGCCTTGTCAAAGTTGAAACAAAGAAAGAGGGTCTAAATTGAAGCCAAACAGAAGTTGCCAATTTTCACACTTTCTTACCTTACTTTAACCTCTGTACCATTCAGCCAGTGCTTTTTGTAACTGCACAGCTATGACCTGCATACTTCTACTGTTTACTTCAACTTTCTGACCTTTTCCCATTGGAAGCCTCAGCTCTTCTGGGGTGGGTTTGACTTAAATTATTTCACTTATAATATCATTGCCTTTAAGCTTCTCCCCTCTTACATTACAATTAAAGTTACAACACAAATTAAAAGGGATTACTAATGGAATCTGGGATGTTTTATTAGTGTGATGTAGAAAAGCAGTCTTAAGAAAGTTATAAAATAAACTGAGTTCTTTATCTGATACATAGCAAAATGTATGTCCATTAGTTACTACTATGGATGGTGAAGAGTGGAACTTCACTTTGTGAAATATGTTACAAAGTGTCCTGGACTTTGCTTCCCCTGCAGCCGCACTTCACATAGTTTTGCCAGGCAGTGCCAACCTCCAGTGAAAGTGTTGCTAAAGTGCCCCTACACCTAACCTTTGCCAGTAAAAATAATGTGAAGTGTGTTTTTGTTTAAATAAAACACTGTTTTACACTTAAATGTTTAACCCACACACCTACTGACATACAGTTTCTACTCCCCTCCCAGTACTCAGACCCTTTAAAATTTAGTGCTCCCACTCTGCCACCCACCTCCTGTCTCCCGTGCAGTCTCCAAAAATGTGTTATATAATAAAAATATATACTGTTCCCCCACCAACACTGCATTATTAAACACACCACCCAACTCCCCCACTCTGTGCCTGTCCCCATGAGTCATATAAATGTAGTGACCCCTCACCTTACTGGTCTCTAGCACCCAACCAACCTCTTTCCCTCCTCCAAATTTATACGGATGCAGTCTGTCTGATGGAACCTCTAAAAAAACTGTCTATCCAGTGCTGGATAGAGGCACTCTCTTGACTCAGTGTCCTGCAATAGAATGAATGAACAGTGATGTTCCTGCCTATATTATCAGTTGATTGACTGATAAGCAGCCAATCAGGTGTTACTGTAGGAGGATTCATCATTTATTCATTGTATTTATAGTACACTGAGTGAAGAAAGCATCTCCAGTGTCCAGTTTCTTTTTTACAGATCCTGCCATCAGAAAGACTGTATCCTCATAAATTTGCTGCTGGGGTAGAGGAAGCAGATTGGGAGCTAGAGGTTCAGAGGGTGGAGGTGTACTACAATTTAGATGTCTCAAGGGGGAAAATATGGGGTGGGGTGAGGTAGATGTGTGTTTAATGACATGGCCTGGGTAGCAGGAAGAGATATATGTTTATTAAATAACAACATTGCTGCAACTGTGAGGTCGAAGGAGCTGCGTGATAGTGGGAGATAGAGTGCAGATGCTGTGTTTAAAGGGTTCTGGGTGCTAGGAGGGGGATGGGAACAGTATTTCAATGGGTAGAAGATGGGTTTGAAATGTCAGCAGTTTTTTATTGGGTATGGGAGAGCACGATTCTTAATGGAATTCAATGAATTCCTAGGCTTTTTGTACCATTGTAGTGACATCAAGTTGCTGTTGTACCATTTTGAGTATTTCACTATGATGGAACAATAACATAGAATGCCCTTGCACTCCTGTAACTATGACAACTGTCACCCCCTACCACTTTGGGTGCTTACATGTAGCCCATTTGCTCATTTTGCTCCCCTGCTTGGCGCTTCTGTCTGCTTGCATATTATTTTTTTTGGTAGCTCCAGTCCTTCCTCTGCCCGAGTCCTGTTTGTGCTTCAGCTTGAGACCCAGTGTGAATTCGGTCTTTGGGGCCCCAAAGACTTGGACCATGATCACCCACTCAAGACAACTTCAAGCACTCTGGTACAGCAGAAATCAAGCAGGCATGAGCGGCACCTTTGATGTTTGACCTCTTGTATTTGTGGTCGAATGGGGAAAGTGTTCAGTGGTCCAGGTGTCCCCACCTGATCAGTGGAACCTGGCAGACACAGACAGGGCTCTGAGCGCCCGCTTGCAGAAATATTTTATAAGATCCACAAAGTGTTTCAGATCAGGGATCATGAATATTAATGAGTCCAGAGTCCCATTCTGCTAAATATTCATGAGGGTCTGTTCAGCCTTCAGGGAAGCTGTATTTTGGCATTTGCCAAAAGGGAGAGAAAATGTTTAAATAAATAAAGGTAACTGCCTGTATGTCTGGGAACAAATATTAAGAAGAGGGAAGTGTTATAAATAAATAAGTGCTCTATTCCTGGCTGCACCAGACTAATGTTAGGACTCAGAGAGAGAGCCTGCTTGCTGCTGCAAGGTGTCCTCAAATATTGGCAGCAGTGACAGGAAAACAGAGTGAACAATTTATTAAATCTGTGCAGTGACAGCAAGTACACATCCAGGGTTAATGAATTGTGGGGCATTTGGGCAAATATGTAATTTATTTGGGCTGCAGCAGGACTTTGTTTTGGACTGTATTAACTCTGCTTAAGGGACTGTGGCCCAGATATTCAAACTGCGCCAGGCTGTGGCTCAAGCCTGGGCACAGCTCAACTTTGTTGCGCACGGGTGTGGCCTGGGCGATATTCAACAGAGCTGCGCTATGGTGCAGCAGCTTTGAATATTGCACCCTGGCAACCCCCACTGTGCATGGCACAGTGGCACTGCGCCAGTGCAAGTGGCCAGAGTGGAGCATGGAGATGCGGTGGTGCAAGTGCCATTGCGCCATGCACAGCACCTGCGATATTCAAATGGGGACGATGCAAATGGGGCCATAAGTTATGCAAGGTGCACAGGGGGCCATTTGCATCTTATTACAGCCCCATTTGTATGCCATTAGCATGCAGGTGCACCAATCCCTGACGACTTGTGCCTGGTGCCCTGCCAGGCAGCAGCCGTCGGGGACCGACACCCCCTGCAGCCCGATCACGGGAATTCCTGTAAGATAAAAAAAGTCCAATATCCCTGGTGGTCCAGTGGACCTCTATGTGTCCCGATCATGGGCATCACTGTATTCCCCAAGTCCAATATCCTGGTGGTCCAGTGGACCGCACTGAGCCGATCGTGGGCATCATTAATGGGACCCCACATCAATATCCCTGGTGATCTAGTGTACCCCCACCACCTACAGGCAACACCGCTTCCCCATCAGCGTGGTGGCAGCACCACCCACCTGCTGCCGCCACCTGCTGACTGACAGCTTGGTAGGGCTGCATGCCCGTTGGTTCACAGCATGAGCCAATGGGTGTGCAGCCCATCGTATTGCTCAGTCCAGATATGTGAATGAATTCATTCACATATCTGGACCGAAGTTATATGAGCATGGGCTACGCCATTGGCCATCGAACCATGGGCATGAGCTCACCGAGCTGTCAGTCAGTGGGCGGTGGGCGGCAGGCAGTGGGCTGCCACCCACTGGCTGATTGGGGTGGGGTAGTGGGGCTCAGTGGGTGGGTGGGGTACACTAGATCACCAGGGATATTGGATGTGGGGGGTCCTGGTGGCCAGTGCCTGTGATGGGGCTCAGTGCGGTCCACTATTACCAGGATATTGAACTTGGGGATATCTGATGCCCATAGTTGGGGCACATAGAGGTTCACTGGACCACCAGGGATAGTTGGACTGGGGGATACAGTGATGCCTGCGATTGGGCTCAGTGTGGTCCACTGGACCACCAGGGATATTGAACTTGGGGGGTGCAATACAGTGATGCCCATGATCAGGGCATGGGGGGCACCGCCAGGTGCAGCAGGAACTTGGGTGGCCACCCACAGGTGGCAGCTGCTGTGTTGCACCCTGCAATGTGGCAGCTCACCTGTGGCTGGCCATCACTTGTTCCTTTTTTTTTTAGGGCGTAACTTTGTGCAGGTGCAGGTAGGAGTTGCGCATGCATGACTCTGCACAACCCAGGCTGAATATTGGGCTGTGCAGGTTATGCATGGGCATGTCCCCCCCCCACCGGTGCCTGCATACATTACTGATATGCTCCGGCGCATCAGGATTTGTGCGGGGCACTTTTCCCTTTTAAATATCGCACCGGGGAGCATCAGCAGGTTGTGCATGGCACAACACTGTTGCGCCATGTGCAACCCTTTTGAATATCTGGGCCAGTGTGTTAGGCAGCCATTACAAAACAGCACAGCCAATCGGAATGCTAGAATTTTAACAATTAAGCTGCTAACTGAATTAGAATGTATAGAAATTTTGGACTGATATATCAGTCCGTGGTCCTGTAAGGGTTAAAGCAAGGACTTGTGGGACATTAGCCACAGCTCACAGAAAACTGCCAAGTACTCATGGGGGAACTGCAGGGACCTAATTCCAGGCACCCATACTGCAAACCAACTCTGCATCCAGTGAGGTTCGTCCAAAATTAATTTTCTTGAATGACAGGTCCTCCAGTCAATCAAAGGCCAATGACCCAATAGCTTCAGCCAATCTGGATCCTCAGGAGAGCCCTATAAGAGACTGTGTTTTCCAGCATTTTGCGAGATTCGAGCGGGACCACCCCCACAGGGGTGGGGGCTCAGGCCCCCAGCCATGCAGCTGGGCCTGGTTATCCAGTAAATCCTCTCCATCCAGGAGGGTTTTTTTGTCTTCTTAAGCAGTTAAAAGATAAAGTAATTTAGTTTATGCTGTACCTTCTAGCCTGGGGGTTGCCATAATGCCCCCAGGTGTTAGCCCTCCCTTCCACATTGGGGAAAGATGTGAACCAGCAATTTGATGACTTCAAGCCAGCTGTGAGAGAGCTGATCTTTCCTCAGTTGTGAGAGGACTGAAGATTTCAGGAACCTTGATAGTTGACATTCCACCATGAGCAGAATGAGTGAGTACTCGTGTACCCATCAGTGCAAGAATGAAAGAAAACTTCCTTATTTGTGACTGCCTATGAGCAAGTGACTGTGCTATGTGAAATCATTCTTGGGTCTGCACCCTGCAACTGCTGCGCCTAACCTTAGCCCAGTGTGGGTGGACCCTTATGTTGAAACGTTTGCTAAATGTGACTGTTCTGGGAGGACCCATGTGAGCCCAGAACACAGTATAAATGTGCTGATATGTAATGTCTGCTATAGAGACTACAGGACTGGAAGGGGAGCACTCAGTAAAGGGGCTCATGCTGACTTTGCCTAGGAGGTCCAGTATCATGCTACCTATCTGATTGAGACATCCAGTGGAGCTGCAAGCCACAACAATGTACCACAAATCAGACTGAGACTCCAAAGTATGAATTTGACTTCAGTAACCTAGAAATAACTGTTTTCTAAGCAACCTGACCAGGTTGACCAGCCCGGCCCCTGGTTGAAGAAGCCCTACCTTCTTAAATTGTGCCAATTGTCTCTAGGATATAAATGTGCTGAATGTTCTGATACATATAAATGTGCTAGATATTCAGGATTTCAGATTAGGATCAAACAGTGTAACTGAGTGGTTACATCTAACCAATGCTTTGACTGCAACATGCAGGGCAATCCCTACACCCCCAAAAGGGTCTGAAATCATTTGTCTGTTTAATTACTTTCAAGTTGAGCACTAATTCTCTGTGAAATCAAGCCAGCCAACATATAGCTCCACCATCCATCAGGCCGGAAACCATCAAGAGACTTTGGTAACTGGGTACCCCAGGTAAAATGTGTGGGAATGTGGAGTCTCAGTCTAAGTCTGGGGAACTGGTACCAGTGCTGGGAAAATAATTCTGTGTTCCATCTGATACTATGCAGTTTAGATAGCCAGGACTCTTGGCATCCATGTTGGTCAAAGTGATTGTTTTCTGATTCATAACTGGTAACTACCCAGCTGGAGGGCTTTCACCAGCACCCAATCCAAACCAACCCAATCAACCATAAATATTAATAATGACAGTGACTGCATAAACCTCTACTCCTTTTATTTCCCCCTTCCTAAACCCCTGTGCCCCCCCAAATAAATATTGTTATTGTTGTTTTACAAATATGTTGTCATGAGCATATTATTAGAGAGTCTTTAAATGGTGAAATCTCTGAAATGTGGGGAAATGTTATTGGGCAGAGGTCGATCTTAACATTGTTTTACTAGCCCAAACCCTAGTGTAAATTGACCAGAGCTAGTGCAGCTAACTCTTTACTTGTCCATCTTGACTAGTGCAGGTTTTCATGGCTGTTAATGTAGTTAAAAAAGTCTCTACTTTAGCAGGATCTAGTTCTAATGCTAATCTCTCTCAATGTTCCAGATGGCCTGGTGTGATTAACAGCTCATTAAGAGCTCCAATTATCTGGCAGTTCAAGAGGGGAATCCCATAAAAGACTCAATGTGAGTCATTATCACTCCACTGTTAAGACTTTCAGCTAGTGTCCAGGGTGTGATCAAGGGTAGAGTGCTGTTAAGTCACTAGCTTCTAGTTTTCTGAATGTGTCTCTGTCTAACAATTTGTCCCATGTTAGTAAGAGCAGTGCCCCTCATTTCCCTACATTTTGAGTGTCTGTATCCAACATTTCAGTGACAAGATGCAAGGAGGTATACAGGGTCGGCCATTGTAGGTGGTGGATTTTATCCCAGCCTCACCATAACTTCCCCCTCCCATCCAAATCTCTTAACTCTGTTCTTTCCCTGGACACCACTGCAGACCAGACTCTGAAATGACCATCCACAGATCCATAGCTGCCATTACTGGCAAGAGTAGAGGGTCCCCAGGACTTCTAAATGGGCCATGCCAGCCATCATCATCCACATAGCCCTATCCTTATCCCACCCAGCATGTCCTTTCATCCTAAAAACAAAGCTTTGGATCGTTCATGGTACAAAAATAAACCTTAATAAAATACATAATTTGAAAGCTTAAAATAGAAATTACTGGGGTACATACTGTAGATCATCCTATTTAGAAATAAAGATAGTATAGCATCATGCCTGTGTACTGTTTCCCCCTAGGCTGATGAAAGGACAATGTTAAAGAAAAATCTGTTCTTGTTGGAGCACAGCATATTAAAATCAATGGTTTTAAAAATAAAAATGTCATAGTCTTCTATTTCCCAAACCCCTTAGGTTTGTGTAGCCCCCTCCTCAAATAAATCTTAGATGTGTTCCTGGCTGAATTGGGACTGTACAAAAACTTCCAGAAGTGCAGGTCTCCAGTTGACTATAGGGTGGGGGCTGAGAGTGTTTTTCTCTGCCTGACTCTGTTCATTGCTCCGTGGGTGGTGGTGAGAGTGCGGTGAGGTGCATGATGATGTCAACTATTGTGTGTGCTGAGCTGGAACTGCTTGACTGAACATTTGCTGTTGTGATGTCATCTGGTTTGGTGGTGGTTGGGGGGGTAGAAAGAGGAGGAAAGGCGTCCATGGTAGAAAACAATGGAGGAGGGCGAGGCTCACTGTGTGTGATGCTATTGCAGTCTTTTTTTCTGCTGAGGAGATGGAAGCAATGTGGGAACAGGATAAATGTGCAATAATTAGAGTATTTGTTGGCTTGCATTGTTTTCTGTAAAAATGATCAAAACATTTCCATTATAATTGAATGTTAGTGCAACCATCTGCGGACTAGTGCAATTTTGAATCAACTTGCCCTGCTGGCTAGTGAAAAAAAAGTTTAAGGTGAAAAGTATTGCTCCTAGGAAACAAAAATCCAGGGAAAGAGTACACAATGGGGGGTGAGATAATAACAACTACAGAAATGGAAAGGGATCTGGGGTAGTCATATCAGATGACCTTAAGGTGGGCAAGCAATGTGAGAAGGCAGTAAGAAGAGCTGGTGGGATACTGGGAGTTTTGGAGGCCATACCTAAAGCATGATATCAGGCTACTGGAAGGGGTGCAGAGGAGGGCAACAAAGATGATATGTGGAATGGAAGGGACAGATTATGACAGCATGCTGAGAGACCTGAATATGTACACCCTGGAGGATAGAAGGGACAGGGGGGACATGATAGACATTCAAGTATCTGACGGGAATCAATAAGGATGGGGCAGATAGGGTCTTTAAGTTAAGGAGGGAGAGGGTCATCGGGGTCATGGGCAAAGAATAGAGGGGGGAAGATTTAGGAAGGAAACTAGGAGATACTATTTCACAGCGTGGGTGGTAGCAAAATGGAATGCCCTACCAGAATGGGTGGTATCATGTAAATCTGTGAACAGCTTCAAAAGGGCATGGGACAGGGAACAGCAGAGAGTGATGGTGGAGGAGGTGGGGGTGGTGGTGGGATGACAAATGGGAAGGGGTGGGGCAGCTGCAAACTAGGGGTGCTAGCTGCATACTCGAGCAGACTTAGATAGACTGGGTGGTCTGTTTCTGCTGGCACATTCGTATGTTCATATGTTCGTATGGGATGCATAGGGAGAGGCATCACCAGTAGAAAACAGGAAGTTGTTATTCCTTTGTACAGACAGTTGGTGACACCCCACCTGGAGTTCTGCATCCAGTTCTGGAGACCCCATCTCCGCAAGGACATAGACAGATTAAAGAAGCTTAATATGTATACACTTGAGGAGGGGGGGCATGATAGAAATTTTTAAGTACATCAAGGGAATCAACACAGTCCAAGATGACAGCATCTTTCAGAAAAAGAGATGTGCAAGAACAAGGGGGCACAATTTGAAGATAGAGGGGGGACAGCTCAAAGTTAATGTGAGGAAATATTTTTTCACAGAGAGGGTTGTGGATACATGGAACAACTTTTCTGAGGAGGTAGTGGACTCAAAAATGGTAAAGGAATTCAAGAATGCATGGGACAGACTTCAGGCAACTCTAGTGGGGGGTAGGAGGAAGTAGACTGTTGGTTATCTAGGATCTGCAGCCTTTGCATTAGGTAGGGAAATGGGCAGACTAGGTGGGCCAAGCAGTCCTTATCTGCCATCAAATTCTATGTTTCTATGTATTTTTCTAAGGTTGATCCCTGTTATTGGGTCATGTGTTGGGATGATCAATGGTCAGAGTGGGTGGTATGACATCCCAGGGGTTTGTACCAGGTAACAGATAGCCCACTTTAAAGTCAAAGTCTGGATGAAGGCACTGCGCATTATGTGACATCTTGGAAAAGAACCAATTTTAAGTAAAGTTTGGGAACTCAGGCCCCTCAACCTTGTACAGGCCCACAAGGCAGCGATAATATCTCTTGAAGTAACACCACCTAGGGGGTTAAACAGTGCAGGCACCACTGCGATCTACTGTTCAGCCACACTCCTACTCAGCATGCCCCCCCATTTTGTATGTATTGGACCTTTGAGAGGGCTGCCATCACCTAGCTGCTAAAAATGTATTTTGGCACCAAAACTGCTGAAAGTCTGTTCACTGCTGGCTCAGTGAATGTTAGTGGGGTGTGTGCATGCCCCCTAGTGGCCATAACTAGTGTATTGTGTATGGGAGAATGGTATGGGTGTCTAGTGTATGAAATGCTCTGTTGTTGCACTGTTGCCCATACAGTATAAAAGACAATGGATCGGCAACAGTAAGCAATAATTACACATGCCCTCACAATGCAAAGCATCATGGGCTGCATATGCAAATTGCCACAGAATGTTACGCTGGTTTAACTTTAAGCAGAATTGCATGGCGCCAAAAGGCCTCTCACACAGTTTGCAAAGGGTGCTAACAGATGACATAGACACGTGTTTCGTCCTACCAAGACTCATCAGTATGTCTCGTCTGTTTGACACCCCAGTGGAATGAACCAGCTACCCTAAGACAGTCTGTCGGGGTTATATTGTGGTGACCCCATTAAAATAAAAAACTATTTAAAAGACAAAGAACCTCTATGCACAAACACTGAGGCAAGGGTTACCCCAAAGGGCATTTGGCTGGGAAGCCAAGTTTCAAGAAAATACAAAATCGCACATGCCCATACAATACAAAGCATCATGGGCTGCATATGCAAATCACCACAGAATGTTATGCTGGTTTAACTTTAAGCAGAATTGCATGGTGCCGAAAAGCCTCTCACACAGTTTGCAAAGGGTGTAATTATGCTGAGTTCACTTCTCAAGGTTGTCATGACAACTGTAGACCTCTCGAGCTTCACTCTCAAGGACTATTTGGTTATCATGACAACCTCTTGAAGTGAACACAGCATTGTTGTTCACTGTTACCAATCAATTTTCCTCTATGTCAGAGTACTCTGCTTGGTGAAGTTAGGGTGAAGGTAACAAATGACATCCTGCTATGCAAAGTGTGTATTTCTTAACTTTGTACCATCTATGTGGAGGATGTTAAAATTTGTTATATTTCTAGTTGCTACACATGACAAAACTACAACCCATTTTACACAATATGCAGCATCTACTGTATAGAGAATACCTGTTCTTAAATGAGCCTTTGACCCTAAACTAATTGCATCAAATGTATAAAGGCTTAAATTCTTGATAATAAAATATGGATGAGACTATCAGAAAACAGGCAGCTACAGTATATTCAGAGTACTGTGTGAGTCCATGAGACTGAATGAAGCTAAGGGAAGGATAAACAGTATTCAGCTAGCCTGCCATCATTTACACATTGCCCCCTATTCCTTAAGAACTGTAGACATCTTTTTATTCCTGTAGCTGTTTCTCTTTTCAGAAGCTTGCAATAATTTTATCACAAGCTGCTGAAATATAACATTTTTAGTTCAAACTTTTCCATGCTAATCCCACCCTCCAGTTGTTTAACACTAAAAGTTCAAGTTTCCCAGAACAATGTGTGTCTTGAACATATAAGCTTCTGAAAAACATGAAAAACACCAGATTTCCTTCTATAGTATGTTCTAAAAAAGTCAGCTTTTTTTAAGAGTTATAACCTCAGATTTGATGAATCCTTAAAATTCCTGTACGTTCTAACCTTTAATGAAAAGCTGGGTGCAATATACTGTATAGCCAGCTTCAAAACAATCATTAAACAAGGAATTCATTAAACCAAAAAGACGAGTTTTACAAGCTTAGTATAACAAACATTTGTCAATGTAGAATGTTTCATTGCTTGTATTTGTGATATAGTGATTGGGAATAGACAGCGCAGAGGATAAAAGTAACAAATTAATAACATGAGTAATACTAATGAAATTGTCATAGTTGGGAAACAGTTTCACAAATAACACTGTTTTGTTAGACTGTTACTTTATAATTTCACTTTGAAAAGCTATACAGTCAATACTGAGGTGACTCCTGCACTAAAAAAAAAAAGAAGCAGAAAACTAAAATATAACTCACATTCGCAAAAAAAAAATCATTGAACCTAATATACCTAAGCACAGACTACCAGTATATCCATGCATTATTTTGCATTTATGCTGGATCAGCAGAGATGGAGAGATAAAATGGTGACATACTTAAGAATACAGGTACCACAATTACTGTCTCTAGGTTACTTGCAACACAGTTGCTTTGATTTTAAATGGTTTTATCTCTCTCTCTCTCTCTCTCTCTCTCTCTCTCACACACACACACACACACACACACACACACACACACGCTCTCTCCCTCTCTTTCTCTCAGTCACACACACACCACTGTTCTGTACATGCTGTTTCTGTAACTGCATAATGGAGGCATTTAAGCAATAATTGGCCACTTTATCATAAAGATGAGAAACCACATTACAGGCTGTCATCATATTCAACAATATCATAGCTACTAAATTGTAAAATAAAATAATAAAAATACACACAACTTGCTTAAATAAAGCATACTTCAGTCATGCATTTATCATGTTCTTATAGTAAACCATTATCTATGGTGCATTTTAAGTATATAATGTTACTTTAGTATTTATAAAATAAAATCATGAACCATATTATTTGTATTCCCATATATGACACTATAAGGATGCAAACAGATTTCTATAAGAGTAGGTCCATAGGAAGACTCATGATCAAAAGCTGGGTCAGCACAAAACCATTGATAACACACTTAAACTAGCCAAGGGTGGTGACAGAGGAAATCAGGAAGGCAAACACTGCCTCCCCAACAGGCTGAGGTAGAGAAAAGGGAGAATCCAAGGGGAGAGAAACCACCAAGGGTGCAAAGTAAGGAAGGAAGCAAGGTGCTAAAATAAAGGGGGATAGGGCAGGAGTATTAAAAAGAAGGGAGGAAGGATGGGCCAAAAATGGAAAAGGGGGTAACAAGCAGAATGCTAATAAAATCTTGAAGGCCATGTATGCAAATTCTAGAAGTCTAGGTAATAATATTCCAAACCTAGAGGCCATGATGGCAGAGGCTGACCTGGATATTGTGGCTATTGAGTTATGGTACACTGAAAACTATGACTGGGGCATGGACATATTAAACTACAATCTGTTTAGGAAAGACAGGGTGGGAAGGAAAGGAGGAGGTGTGGTGCTTTATGTGAATGGAAGCATAAAAGCAACAGAGATATAGGAAATACAGGGGCAGGGCAGAGGTACTGTGGTTCACTCTGGAGATGGGGAAAAGAGCCTCTATTTAAAATGGAATGATTTACAGACCTGTGGCACAAGAGGAGGAGTTAGAAAAGGTACTTTTAGAAGCCACTTACAAATTGGCAGAAGAGGGGGAGGTGCTGCTGTTGGAGGACTTCAATGATGTTTTCTATCTGGACTTTAGTAAGGCCTTCGACTCAGTTCCACACAGAAGACTGGTAAAGAAGCTTGACCACACAGGGGTTGGTCCAGAAGTAGTCAGATGGGTACAAAACTGGTTACAAGGCAGAACCCAGAAGGTATAGGTTAATGGAATGCAATCAACGGAAGGTAGGGTGACCAGCGGGGTGCCCCAGGGCTCAGTGCTGGGGCCTCTGCTCTTTAATGTTTTTATAGCAGACATCACTGATGGACTGAAAGAGAAGATGTGTCTGTTCGCAGACGACACCAAGATGTGTAACAGGGTGGACACCTCAGAAGGAGCGAGCAAGATAGAAACTGACCTCCAAAAACTAGAAGAATGGTCTGGAGTGTGGCAGCTGAGATTTAATACCAGAAAGTCCAAAGTCATGCACATAGGAAAGAAAAATCCAAGAAAGGAGTATTAGGATGCAAAGGCAGGAGGATAGGGAAGTGCATCGGGGGAAACAGAGGGAAGCAGCGAGGGTAGTTATGAGCGCAAAGGCACAAACAGAAGAGAGACCAGCCAAGGCAGTAACAAAAAGGGACAATACTTTTTTTAGTTATATAAGTGAAAAGAGGAAGACCAGGGGTTGGACAGTAAAGTTAAAAAGGGAAGGGGGGACTCTACAGGGGGGAACTAGGAAAGGCAGACATCCTAACAAATACTTCAGTTTAGTGTTCACAGAGGAAAGAGAAGAGGAGGAGCCACAAAAAAGTAATAGGAGTATTGGAGGGAGGGAGGCAGACACTAGTCCATTCCCAGAGGAGAGAGACCTGAAGGGACTCGCTAATCTGAAAGAGGACAACGTAATGGGACCAGACTGGGAACATTTTTATTTATTTTTATTTAGTTTTTGTTGACTGGGTAAGTGCTGTAGACAAATCCTGCCTATTTTCAGGCATGACCCGGGGGAGGGGGATACAGATGAATGTCAACTGACCTTGAACCAGATTAAGCTGTTGGTAGTATTGAGGGTGCTCAGAGAGATATTGACTGCACCTCTGACAGTCCTATTTAATAGCTTACTGGAAACAGAAGTGATTATGGAGGACTGGAGCAGGGAGTACATAGTCACATTACACAAAAGAGGTAGCAGGGAAGATGCTGGCGATGATAGGCCAGTCAGCCTGACATCAGTAGTGGGAAAGCTAATGGACTCACTGCTGAAAGAAAGGATTGTAGAATATCTAGAATCTAGTTTGTTACAGGCCCCAAGGCAGCATGGATTCATGGGGGGGTCATGTACAATGAATCAGATAAATTTCTTTGACTGGGTGACCAAGAAACTGGATCAGGGTTGAATGGTGGACGTAGCCTACCTAGAGTTCAGTAAGGCTTTCAACACCATTCCATATAGGAGACTCATAAGTAAACTGGGTACTGTAGTTTAGAAGTGGGTCCAAAGGTGGTCAACTGAGTAAGAAATTGATTAGGGGATAAGTAGGAGAAGGTGTTGGTAAATAGAGTTCACTCTGAGGAAGGGAAGGTGATCAGTGGGGTGCCTCAGTGATCAGTGCTGGGACTGGTCCACATTAATATCTTCATAAGTGACATTGCAGAGGAGCTGGAAGGGAAGATCTGCCTCTTGGTGAATGCTACAAAAATCTACAATAGTATGGATACTCCATTTGGGATGGAAAGGATGAGCAGTGACCTGAGAAAACTGGAGGAGTGGTCAAGTATATGGTAGCTGGATTTCAATGTGAAAAAGTGCCAAGTAATGCACTTGGGGCACAGAAACCTGATGGCAGAGTACAAAATGGGTGTGGTGGTACTGATGACCACCAAACAGGAAAGACACATGTGGATAATCATATCAGATGATTTAAAGGTAACCAGGCAGTGCAACAAAGCAGTTGTAAGGAATGAGAGGGACCTGAATATGTACACATTGCAAAAGAGGAGGGAAAGGGGGGATATGATAGAGACCTTTAAATACCTAAAGGGGGTAAATAAGGTACGAAGGAAGTATTTTTTAGAAAAAGTTGCTCAAGAACAAGGGAGCATGATATAAAGCTGGAAATGGGTAAATTCAAGAATGCATGGGATAGACACAAGGGAATTTTAGGGGAAAGGAAGGGGGAAGGAAAATGGACCAGAGATCATGTAGGATCTGTAGTGTTACCAGAGGCAGGGAAGAATGGGCAGACTAAGTGGGCCAAGCGGTCCTCATCTTCTTGCAGATTTTATGTTTCTAAGGATCTTATGCAAATTAGCAATATAGGCAATTGTATTTCAATAGGTGCAAAGGTGCAAATAACTTACATTAGTAGCCACCTTGAGAGTACAAGCCAAACCCCCTTGGGGGTAAGACCAAGGGTCACACAGTTCCTTTATTCTGTGCAGGCAAGTATTATAATAAAAACATTGGAGCTGGGCTTAGAGGATCCCCATTTTTCAGTCATGCCCTTATGTCTGTGGAATTGTGGGAGTCAGTTTGAGTCTGGCCAGGTGTGGGACACCCTTGGTGAGTTTTGACCATACATGCCATAGTATAATAGAGAGGGGTACACAAGGTAGACCCATGCACAGGCTGCCCCTTGTTGCCAGCTACTGCCTCACCAACACCAGGACAGGGCACCAGGACCAGCAAAGTCACAGAGCCCAAGCCCCAAACAAAGTCTGCAGCTCTGGGCCACAGATGCTGTACTGGGCTGCTTTTGCTTTAGTCACCTACTGACTTGCTGCTGTGCTTTGCAACTGTGCTTTTGGAACCTGACCATGGTCCGGGGAACCATGAGAAGGACCCCCAATTGAGGACCCCTGAGAAGAACTTGGCCTGAGATCATACATGGGGCTAGTCTCCCTGATTGGCTTCCCAGGCTGTAGGCTGTTCACCCCAGCAGTCACCCTACCCTGTTCTGGAGTCCCACTCAGCCCTAAACACCGAATAGGTCTCAACAAAATACCCTGCCTTAAACTGTTTGTAAAAATTTCCCCCTTTACCTAAACTTTGCCAATCTGATCCATTACGGTATGGAGGGATGTTTTCATTACTGGATGCTTCTTTCAGATGCTGATTATTGGTTATCTTGGATTGCTACTCGGACACAATTGGTCATTCCCTGCACTAAGGTTAAATGGCACTCTTACCAGTATGGGCTGGCAGCAACTCCCACTAGCCCTCCCCCCATACCAAAGGGGTTAAAAATGCTCTATACATAATATCACCTTTACTTTACCTAGGTAAAACACAAACACACACTACAATATGATATGTTATATATATATAGGGGATACATGATGGGCAGGTGTGGGATGTGGAGAATATTCTCACTCCTGCAGAGTGAGCCATGTATTTTCAAGAGTGCCGAAGGCATGAGTGAAAATACACAGCTCATGAGGCAGGAGTGAGAATATTTTCCATATCCCATGATCTGCCCATCATGTGTGCGATTTATACCACAGGGTGAGAGCTGCAGGAACATTTTTTCTGAGTCTGTGTGTTTCTTGCTCATTCTATGTGTGCTGCCAGTGTGTGTGTGTGTGTGTGTGTGTGTGTTCTGAATGGACTAAGAGAGAGAAACACATCTGACAGTATTTTACAAAGCTAACTGAGTGTGTCAGAGGCTCAGTGAGAAAGACAAACTGCTGCAAGTAGCACTGAGAAACAGAAAATGCTTTGTAAAAGACTTTCATTTAGAATTCAGGTTGTTTTGAAGCTGAGATCAGCACAGTAATGGGCTAGCAATGTTATAAACACAATGGGACATAGGTGAGAGTCTTTTGCAAAGCTAATTGAGTAAGTTGCAGCTTCAGTGAGAAAGATAAACTTTTTCTGAAGCAGTTTTCTTTAGAATGCAAGCTGTAGTGCATTTATCCTCACTCTGGTGACATCAGCAGAGTATGGATAAATGTCGATATCCTCACTCTGCTGATGTCATCAGGATTTATCCTCACCAGTGGAAATAACACAGAATATCCTACTGAGAAAGCTCTCACCCCGTGGTATAAATATATATATATATATTTATACCACTGGGTGAGAGCTTTCTCAGGATATTCTGTGTTATATATCTATATTTATACAACTTATGTGCTGGGATAAATGCCAGTGTAAAAAGTAATATCTGTAGAAGCCAGTGAAAATAACACTGATATCTTCACGTTCCTATACGTCATCATGATATCTTAACACTCCTATGCGTCATCCTGTTATCTTTTAAACTCCTCTACGTAATCTCTAAGAAATCCTATTGGTCCCCACAGGAAACTCAGCTGTTCTAAAGCTCTGCCTTTTAATTACCTGAACCCTCCTCCCCCTACCAACATGACTCTTGCATCTTGTTCAACCTGCCATCAATTTAAAATTGTCATTAAATTATCCTGCCATTTCTCCTTCCTCTTACTGAAAGAATTTCATTCCTTGTATCCCAGATTTGTACTGTCACCGAGCGCTTTCAATACATAACAGCGAGTAGCTCAGAAACATTTACAATAGTGCACTATCAGTGCAAAATCCACTCCGTTTTTATTAATTTTCCTGAGCTTTGTAAAAAAACAATCTGCCAAATATAAACGTAAGAGAGAGAACGACTTGGCATGTCGACAGTTTCAGACAAGTGAAAGTGAGCGCGAGCGAGTGTTACCATAGCAACCCTTGCTCGCGGTCACATTCACTTCTCCGAAGCTGCTGCCATGCCGACTTGGTCTCTCTTTCTACTGTCACCAGCTTCTTCATAACACACCAACATTACTAAAAATGCAGTGGATTCACATGTTTGCACCGACACTGTCTTATTTTAAATGTTTCTGACCTACTCAATGTAATCTATTGAAACCAGTTGTCATGCTTCAAATCTAGCAGGTCAGAAATAACAGTCGGTGAGACGAGGAAGAAATCACAGTAACAACCACCAGATAAGTTCCTTAATAACTTCATAAATTTGTAAACCTGCAGAGATTTTTCTCAATGTACAAGTATCCCATCTTTAAATGTCTCCTGGTCCCCAGTGAAAACCCTCACCATGCTACAGATTTATACCATTAAAACTTATACTCTCAGTGAGCCCTAGGGGGCAAAAGGCAATATCAACCAGATAACTTTAATAACTATGTTTTTACTAGTTATAGCAGGCCACAGTGGAGTGGGGAGGGAGGATGGAGCAAAGCTGCTGGTCCCGCCTGATAACTTAGGTGGAATATTGTTTTAAACACTGTATGTGGTGGATTGTCATGGGGAGGCAGGGCAAACATATGTGGAAGTCATGTTGGGGCCCAGCACAAGTTGTTAAACAGAACATGATATGGCCTGACTGAAGGTATATATTTATCTTCACTCGAGGCCAATGACATCAAGATATCTCACTTGTGACTTCACCACCCATGAGAGATATCATGATATCATTGGCCTCTCTTGAAGATAAATATGATATCCTTCAGTCAGGCCATGTCATATCTCACACATATATATATATATATATATATATATATATATATATATATATATATACAGTTACCTGGATTCCTTCATGCCACATTGCCAGACTGGGCTGACTGCATAACAGTGTTCAGTATAGATCAAATGGAAGAGCCCAGCACATTATCTTTCTTAAAGTTCATGACTTAGTATTATTTTGTGTTTTTATGCAGACCAATCAGAGGATTATTCTAGGGCAGGATATATCTGTCTCTCATTTCAACAATGCAATTCCCAGTATATCATGTGCCAGAGCACTTGTCAAATATGACTGATCTTGTATCACTCATTTGACCTCCTCACATGCAGACCATTGCAATGGCTTAAATAAACAACATTCTTATTTGTATTTATGAACCACATTTATAGCAAACATAACGAAGGCAGACAGGCTCACTGAGCAGATTCAAATACCAAATAGGCTTTACCCACAAACCATGTGGAGACAAGACTCAAGATCTCAATCTGTCCATTTTAAAGTCACTATCAACATTCAGAATCATGTAGCTTTAACGTCAATAATGTCAGTATGCTGAAACACTTAAAAGCAAGAATGTTAGAACTGTATCAGCTGACTTTTTCAGCAAACAGTACTCCCACCAGTCCTCATATGTTTTCTGCAGCAATTCAGAAGCTAGTTTGTAAATGTTGTTTTCAAGGGATGTTTTGAACTTCTAACTGTAAGTGAGCCTCAGAGAGTTGTGGCTGACTCGTGAGACTGCAACTGCACATGCTGTGAGCTGTTTATTCTCTTTATGTGAATTCCAATGTTGTGAAAGTACTGATTTATTGAAAAAAGCCACAGCTTACTTGGACCTGGTATCATAGTTGATACAATATGGATAGTCAACTCTAATGAGCTTCCTAACATCAGTATTAAAAAAAAACTGATTATGCAGCACTGTCAGCCAAACTGCTATATACAGTACATAAGTGTTCAGATGCAGATATATTGGTATTCATAATTAAACAATAAAAAATAATAAAAAACAAAATCTGCTATACAGTTCTGAAAGTACAATGGAAGTGTGTGTGTGCACGCGCATGCGCGAGCGTGCGCGCGTGTGTGTGTGTGTGTAACTGGAGTGTGAGAGGGTGCTACATTTCCATTTCAGTTGGACATACACAAAGCATCAATGCAATAAAATGCCACTATCTTATTACAGCTCAGATCATGGAAAACAACTTTGGGATTCTTGGTAGAGTTCAACGATCTGAAGGCTGATGAATAAATGCAGTTGACTGAGAGATGCCTATTCATGTCTAACTAGTCTGCAACATATTCAGCAAAAAACACATTCATAGGTAGGATTGACTAAGCTGTCTAATGTTAAATCCCAATTTACCTTAATAACTTTGATATCATTTAACAAAATAGCCCACAATTTGTCATTGCTGTCAGTCTGCCAGAGAAACATACAACGGGACAATGACCTCTCAGTCCCTGCTTTTTATGTGCTTAATTATGCTATTTAACATACCATTTGCCTTTCTGTGACAGTGTGGCAGTGACTCTTAAATGTCAAGTCACTAGAGATTGTTATGACGTTGTCTCTTTCCTTAATCACTTTCTTCAGAGTACTACCATTTCATGCTAACAGATATACTGATCATGACCTGTCAAAATTGGAGACCTGGTCAGAAACTTGGCTGCTGAGGTCCAAAGCCAAAAGTGCAAGGTGCTACATTTTGGTGCAAAATATCCAAGGAGGAGCTACCAGTTGGGGGGGGTCAGCTAGCCATGACAGAGGAAGACAGGGGAGCTGGGGGGGGGATCATTACAGGGTCAATGAATAACTCAGTACAATGTAGGAAGCCAGCTGCAAACATCAACAAGATGCTGGGTTGTATTGCCAGGGGTATGTCCTCCAGGAGAGGGGAGGTGATCCTGCCACTATATAAGTTGTTAGTTAGGCTGCACCTGGTTTACTGTATACAGTACTGGTGCCCATACCTGAAGAAGAACATTAGGTTACTAAAGGGGGTGCAGCGCTGGTCTAAAAAGATGATCCAGGGGCTGGGGGACATATCCTACGACAGCAGGCTGAGGGAGTTGAATATGTACTCTCTGGAGAAAAAGAGGGACAGAGGAGATAAATGATTGAGACCTTCAAGTACATGAAAGGAATAAACAAGACAGGCACAGCGGGGCTTTTAAAGTTAAGGGGGGAGGGACACTCAAGGCCATGATGTAATATTTGAAGGGGGTAGGTTTAGGAGAGAAATAAGAAGACACTTTTCTACAGAGAGGGTGATGACTGGGTAGAATGCACTGCCTGTGGAAGTGGTATCCTGTAGTACAGTGGGTTGCTTCAAAGGGGATGGGACAAGGCAAGGGACAGGGTCATGGGGGGAGAGAGGGAGGAGGGAGGCAGCTGCAGTTTGCGGCTACTAACTGCACAATGAAGCAAACTCTATAGACCATAAGGCCTTTATCTGCTGGTAATTTCTTATGTTCATATGTTGGCTGCCATTTCTTTTCCTAATTTTAAATTCTCAAACATTTAAATGTATAAAAATAATCTCTTTAAAAAAAAATAAACATCTCAACCTAGCTAAATGGGACCCATTTAGCTAGATTCTGCTGTTTCTTTTAAAAGTACTCAGAAATACCTTTTCTGGAACCCAAACTCCAATGTGCCCAGGTTAGTGAGATGAGCCATTCACCTGCGTTATCTGTATGAGAACAGTGGGACTTTCTTGATATTTGCAGCTACAGCTGGAACTTGTGCTTTAGGCTGCAGTGACAGGAGTGAACTACCAGTTTCCTCTTCTGTCTGCCTCTGCATCTGTCTTTCTGTCTGTTTATTTGTCTGTCTGTCTGTCTATCTATATGTCTGTCTGTCTGTCTATCTATCTATCTATCTATCTATCTATCTATCTATCTATCTATCTATCTATCTATCTATCTATCTATCTACCTAACTGTCCACAAACTTTAGCCTGATACTAAGGTGCTCAATCTCTTGTGTCAGAATATGCTGAAATAAAGAAAAACATTCACTGATGTTTTTTGTTTTCTTGTTATATAATCCCTGGAAAGAAAGAAAATGGTCCCTCACTGATCTGACCCTCCACCTCCACATCCCACTCAGCACCCACCATCCCACACCCCCACACACCCTCACTCACCTGAACAGGTCCCAGGGCAAAGATCCACTCATTGATCCAAGACACATCTTGCTGTGGGAACCGTAGAATGAAATATGAGAAACTAAGGTAAGTGCAGTTCAATGTATTTCAATGGGGTTTTCAACTTTGATGCATAACTTTGTCATTTTTGCAAACTCTAACCCCACATTTTCAACATGCCTTTTTTGGGACCCTATCTCATGACCAGTGACAGAGGAGTTATGCAAATCAGGCAAAAAAGGCAATTTTGCAGTTGCTTGGCAAAATCACTTTTCAAGCAGGATTTGAACATTTTTACTGCCCTTGTTCAAGGGGTGGGATCATAAGAAAGCTATGTTAAAAATGTATGGTCAAAAGATGTAAAAATGGCAACGTTATACATGCTTGTTGACATTTTTCTATGCTTGCTCATAACTTAGGTAGTTTTAAATATTTTGACCCCAGATTTTCAACATAGCCATTTTTTCACACCACCTCATGAACATGACAGTTGTCATTTTTCAAATCCTGACCAAAATGTGTCTTTGCAGTTTGCACCTGTGGTGCAGAATGATATTTTGGTGGCAGAGAATGACGTTTTGGCAGGGATTTTAAAATGTTCACCTACTAGGTTAATGAGGTGGGGTTATAAGAAGGCTATGCTGGAAAGTTGATGTACAAATATGATAAAATGCCTAGGCTATGAGTGAATGTTCCAGTATTTCAACATTCATTCATACGTTCGCTAATTTTCAATATTTTGACTCCAAACTTTCAACATACCCATTTTTCCACACCACCTCATAAACATGACAGGTGTCATTTCTAAAATCCTGGGCAAAACATATTTTTGCACTTGTGATATGAAATGACATTTTGGCCAATGGGCTAAAAATGATACATGTCATGTTTATAAGGGCAGTCATAAATGACTATCTTGAAAATGTTGGTTCAAAATAAAAAACAATAGTGACTGAGTGAAGACTGAACCTGTTAAGAGTGAATTTGTGAAGAGTGACTGTGTACTGAATGTGTAAAGAGTGAATGTGCAATGAATGTGTGAAGAACGAATGTGTAAAGAGAGAATGTGCAGGCCCTGCATGAAGAAAAGAGATCATGAGTGACATTGTTTGTTGAGGGAATGGGGTGAGCATTAGGGCTGGCAACCCCAAGACAGATTCCACCACTAGTTCACCAAGATGCTGGAGACCCAAAACCCTAACAATTTTCCCTTTTGCTACTTGGGGTAGGGTTTGGGAATTAATGATGTGCCAAGATGGAAAACTTCATTTTGTGGATTAATTTGTGATTCACTTCATTTCATGAATTAATCCATTGTGCGAAGACACAGCTTTGCAGAAAAGTGATAACTTCATGAACTGCAAAGTCACAACTTTGCTAGCGGAGTTAGGCACAGAGGCGAAGTCTCACAAGAACGTGAAGTTGTGATTTTGTTGGTGAAGTTTGCTACAGAGGCGAAGTTTGCAATGTACTATGGGATTGGAGGTTACATGTTGCTGAAACAGCCTATACCTTGTGAAGGAAGCTATCTCAGTGCAGTGTTGTGAAGAGAGAGGAGGAGAGAAGTCTGTGTGCTTGATTCAAAAAGAAAAATCTTTAAATATATTTCAAAACTGAGCTTTTTTTTAATCCAGATTGCTCAGAAATTATTGTAGAGGCCCTTGTGCTCCAAGATTTGTGTTTTTTGTTTATTTTTTTGGTGATTATTTATTTTAAAACAGTGATTTCTGTTTTGTCCGTCTGTGAATCAGTGGTGTGTGTGTGGGGGGGGGGGTTAGGTGTACAAAGCAACAAGGTACAAAGGCAGCCCAGAAAGATCTGGATCTTATTTCATAAGCAGGAGATTTGAGTTGTATTTTTGTTTTCTCACTGTTTCTTGTTCATCATTTTTTTTTTGATCTGCAGTTAGTAATTTCTTATTTTTAGGGCTGCAGTGGGCATAATCCTGCTGACCGCTTGCTATAAAAAAAGGACTCAGCTGCATTCCTTCTGAACAATGAACATGTTGGAGTTGCACCACAGTCACCTCTGCCTCCATAAAGCACTCTGCTATCTGCATCTTAAAACATTTTCCTCCCACCCACCCTGCCCTGCCTCTCAGTACCACCCCCAAGAAATATAACAGTGACTCTGGGGTGCTCAATCCACCAGAATCAGGATCAGGAATCCTTAGTCTTTTTTAATTACCCTCCCTCACCATTCACTATGGCACATGCAATATATATATATATATATATATATATATATATATATATATATATATATATTTCTTTTTATTTATTTTAAGTTTTACCAGGAAGAACATATTAAACAGAAGCTCATTTCTTGAGGGGAAGGGGAACAAAATGGGAGTACAGACAATCATAGTGAATACAGCATTAGAGGATTGAAAATACACAATACAGATGCTCAACTACACAAAAACAAATACAGAATAAGTAAACAAAATAAGTAAACAAATACAGAACATTTACAATAATGTAGATGCACATTTTAACACAATTTAAGAATAGAGCAACAGAGTAGTAGAAATTGTGACTATCCTACTATGCATTACTAGTTACACGTTGCATAAATAAGAATACAGAATTGCTTTGGTAGAGGTTAATACATGATTATATGCCTTAGCCTGAAGCACCAGTGGAAGACAAGCAGGGTAGGATCAGCAGGGGCAGAAGAGGCAGAGGAATAGAAACAGGTGCAGGGGAAGCGGAAATGGTTTTATGAGGTAATTTAAAACCCAAAGGAGGGGGCAAATCGAATGTGCTGTGGAGGGAGTTTCACAGAGTCGGAAACCTGTATGAAAAGGTGGCCTGACCTGCTGAGGAGATATGACAAGGGATGGTTAAAGTGAAAGGGTCAGAATTTCTGAGCAAATAAGAAGGAGGAGGAGAAGTAAAGGTGGAGAGAGAGAAGGAGGAGAGATAGGAAGGTAGGGACTGGGACCAGAATTTGGCCAAGAAGCTGCTACAGTGAGTGTGCCATCTGTCCTCAGTGGAGCAGAGGGACAATGATTGGTAAAAGGTATAGTAGTGAGTGTGAGGGGGACAGTCAAGGGTGAAGCAGCAGAAGGAGTGGATGAGCATGTCCAGTCTTGTTAAGGAGGAGGATGGAGCAGCACTATATATATGATCTCTCCACAGTTGAAAATGGGGAGAATCATTTTCTGTACAATGGCCCGGCAAGCTGGCAGTGGGATGCAGCCCCAGTTGTAATACAGGGCACCCAGTTTAGGGTGCAATTTCTTGTGTATGGTCTCAATGTGTACTGAAAAGCTGAGGTGTCAGTCAAGTCAAACACGAAGGTATCTAAAGGAGGACCAGTCCTCAAGTATTGTCCCATCCAGGATATGGAAGGAAGGAAGGGAGGGAGGGAAGCCAAGATAGTCTCTGCCTTGTACCGAAGGTCATGGAGACTGTTTTCTTGCCATTCAGGAGAAGTTGGTTTGAGTGGAACCACAGCTGAACATTATTGAAGTTACTCTGAAGTCTGGCCATCATCTTGGTGATGGAGGGGCCAGAGGCATACAAGTAGGTGTCATTTGCATACATATGAATAGAGGTGTGTGGCAGGCAGAGGCAGGTCATTTAGGAAGATAGTAAATAGCAGGTGGCCAAGGACAGAGCCTTGGAGCACATCAGTGATTATGGGGAGAGAAGGAGAGAGGGAGTTGCCAATTTGAACATACTGGGACCTACCTACTAGGTAGAAGTGGAACCAAATGGTAGTCTCAATGGAGAGCCCTGCATTGGAAAGATAAGAGAGGAGGAGGGGGTGTGACACAGTGTCAAAAAGCCTTTTCTAGGTTGATGAAGATGGCAGAGGTGATGTGTCCCTGGTCCATGTCTGTTTGGATGGAGTCGGTGATCCTCAACAGTGAGGTGATGGTTGAGTGGGATCTCCTAAAACCAGACTGATAAGGGGTGGAAAAGGAAGCTGAGTCAAGGAAGGAGGAAAGCTGAGATAGGACTAGATGTTCCTGCAGTTTAATGAGAATGGGGAGGAGGGAGAGTGGGTGGTAGTTTCTGGTTGTGGAGGGGTCACCTCCTTAAGGGAGGGGGACAACAGTGGTCTGTTTCCACTTGGCATGAACAGCTGCAAGGAAGAATGGGAGATTTAGAAGAGAGGCAAGACAGGGTGCAATGGCAGGGGCTGATAAATATAACATTCTGGCATCCAGCCCTAAGGGGCACTTTCCCTTAGAGGGATCGAGCATAATAAGAGCATTGTAGATGTCCTCAGGGGAAACAGGGCTGAAAGTGAAGTAATGTGAAGAAGGGGGAGAAAGGGGGGAATGAGGAAGGACAGGCTCAGCAGAAACTGAATGGATAGGACAGCAGGAATGATGCACAGGTGGTAAAGAAGGAATTGAACTCTGTTGATACAGATTGAGGATCTGACAATATGCTGTTGTCAGTTTTGATAACGGGTATGGGGGGCTGAGATTGGGGATGAAATAAGGAACTTACCACCTTGCAAACTTGGAGGGGTGATTTATATTAGTAAGAAAGGTGTCCTGAAAGTATTCTGACTTAGCAAGTCTGATTGTCCTGATGCAGACATTTCAGAGCATTGTATATTTCTGGAAGTCTGTAGGAAGGCTGGAAGATTTGTGAGTCTTCTATGCTTTGTCACAAGCTCAAAGACTGGCTAAGAGATCAGTGGAGACCCAGGGCAGGTGAGTCCCACACACACAGATTCCTTTCAGAGGTGCATGGGTATCCCAGATGGAGAGAAAATTTGACTTGAAGTAGTCAAGAGCAGCATCAATAGAGGGGGCATGGGTGATAAAGGACCAGTCTATGCCTGCCCTATCATGAAGGAGGAAGTGATGTTTAGGAAGCTGTAGGACCATAGCAGCAGTGTTTGGGGGGATTTGGGACAGTGGATTTTCCTAACTGCATAGATCAAGTGGTGGTCACTTAATGAGTAAGGGAGTAGACCAGCTACAATTATACGATGTGGGTGGGAAGAGAGGACCCAGTCTATCAGAGCATGGTTGAGGGATTTTGTATTTAGAAGGATGGTTCATTGAGCAGTTGAGTAAGGTTTAGGACATCAATGTCATGCTGAATTTTGGATTGAGAAGGAGTGGGCCAATTTACATTGAAGTCACCCAAGATATGGAGTTCACCACTAGCCGCATGAGTTTGTAGGGTGGCTAAAAGGTTAGTGATCGATGACATATGCGCACTGGGGCAGCAGTAGGAGCCCATGATGAAAACAGGTATGGAGCAAGGAAAGGTGAGTTTCACCAGAAGAGATTCCTTCTTCTGTGGGATGGATGTTGTGAGTAAGAGAAGAGGCTACACACATTGTAACTCATCCACCCTTACCATTTCCAAGCCAGTCCTGGCAGATGAGGGAGTAGCCTGGGATAGGGACACAGCCATCTTGGATGGGAGGTTTTAGCCAAGTTTCTGTGATGATTAGAACATCAGGTTTGAGGGAGAGTGCTAAGGGTTAGACCAGAGAGATTTTATTGAAGAGGCTCCTGATGTTTAGGTGAGCTAGCTTGAGGCTGCAGGGAAGTTGTAAGGGTGTGGTGGGGTCTGGGTCAGGACTGGGATCAGTATCTCCAGCTAATAATAGCAGTACTGTTACCATAGACTTTACATTGGGTGTCAGGCAAATGCGGTTGGAACAGCACTGGGGAATGGGAGAGACTAAGGGCAATCCAGTGATGGAAATTAGGGGAGCAAGTCCAACATGGAAACAGGGGGAAGTATTGAGGGGCTTATTGGCCAAGGGTTGTGCAGCCATAAGATGTCCAGTGATGTGATGGAGGAGGTGCTAAAGGGAGGTGGGAGAGTGAGGCAGAGGTGTGAAGATTTAATGGTCAGAGAGATGGGGCAGAAGAGGGGGGAAGAGATAGCAAGGGAAATAGCAGAGGGAGAATAAAGATACTGAGAGCAAGCATGATTGTGTGGAGAAGCAGGATGTGTAGATAGAAATCACTACAGTAGAGGGTGAAATAAAGTAAGGTAGAGGATGACTTGGAGAGATATTGTAGAACACAGGGTGAGAGCAGCAATACTAAGTAATGAAAGGTGAAGTACAGCTAAAAGAAAGGAGAGTGCTTCACTGCCAAAGATTAGATATGCAGAGCTGAGGAGATTTTCCAGCAGTGATAGGAAGACTAATTAGAGTGCAATGGCAGAAGTGGGCTCATAGTAGACCATGGCCAGGAAGAAATCAAGTGTGGTAGTTGTAGCCACAAACTGCTCCAAGAACTGAGTATCCAAAAAACAAGGCAAGAAAGTTACTGAAATTAGTACAAGTTTGGGGTCTACAGTGCACTGACAGCAGACTAGGAGTGCCTTCAGGGAGAAGGGGGTGACTAGAAATGCAGGAGGTGGGATCTGTAAGCTTGTTGGTGTTCTGACATGCCTCCTCACTTCTGGGACCAATTATCATAAAGCAGGGGTGGGGTTGTAATGTTTGAAGTGCAGCGGTACACAGAGGTAGCTGAGCATAGGCTACTCAGGAATGATGCCAGGTTCAAAATCTGGTGAGGCAGAATGATTCAGTGAGACTAACTCATACCTGCACTTGTGAGCTTTCGGCAGCAGCTCATTTGGGAGTTGCAGAGGGCAGGAAGGTTCATTCACCTGCCCTCAGACCCTAAAAGAAAAGAGAGGAGAATTTAGACTCAGAAAAATATTGATAAAGGGCAAGCAGGGGGCTGGGCTGAAATGTAGGATGGAGTTGTAGGGAAGAGCGAGAGCAATAGAGAGAAAGTTGGCTTAGAGGTGTTTGATTCAGCAACAAATTAATTAATTTTGGCTAGTAGATAACAAGCACTGTTTAGCACCAGAAAATTATTTAAAAACTGCTAGGCAGGTTAAATTAAACAATTGCTAAGCTAGGGATAATACAATAAATTCTGAATTAAACAGAGCAAATAAATAAATGACAACTATGCTCAAAATGCAGCAGCACACACAGGGAGCTGAGCGTAGGCTACTTAGGAATAGTGCCAAGTTCAAAATCTGGCCTAGCAGCTCGATTCAGTGAGACTAACTCAAATCTGCACTTGTGGGCTTTCGGTGGCAGCTCATTCGGGACCTGGGGAGGGCAGGAAGATTCATTCACCTTGCCTCAGACCCTACACTTGTGGGCATTCAGCAGTGGCTCAGTCAGGAGCTAGGGAAGGCAAGAAGGTTCATTCACCTGCCCTCAGACCCTGCACTTGTGGGCTTTCAGTGGCAGTTCAGTCAGGAGCTGGGGAGTGCAGGAAGGTTCATTCACCTGCCATCAGACCCTGCACTTGTGGGCTTTCAGCGGCTGCTCATTCAGGAGCTGGGGAGGGAAGAAAGATACATTCACCTTCCCTCAGACCCTGCACTTGTGGGCTTTCAAGGGTGGCTCAGTCAGGAGCTGGGGAAGGCAGGAAGGTTCATTCACCTGCCCTCAGATCGTGCACTTGGGCCTTCAGCCCACACATACATCATATATATATATATATATATATATATATATATATATATATATATAAACAAGCTCCACTTAATGCATCAGTTAGGGTTGTTACACGGTGATAAAGTGAGGAGAGTTGATGTTGGGGTTCTCACCCACCCGCCCCCCACCAACAGGTGTCGGGGGTGTGTTGGGGTCATCAGTCCTAACTCTCCCCATCCCATGTGTAAACAAGCTGAGGTGATGCAGTATAGGAGAAAGGGTGAGAGTTAGGACGATGACCCCTAACGCACACTCCGATGCCTGTTGGTGGGGCAGGGTGGGGTGGGGTGCAAGGAGGGTGGGAACCCTAACATCGAATTTCCTCATTTTTATCACTGTGGAACAACCCTAACTGATGCATTAAATGGAGTTTTTTGCCATGAATTTCCCTTCTTTTTGAGAATGTGCACTATAAATAGTGAAGTAACGGTAACGCAAATGCAAGCGAAAATGGTAATGCACATGGTGACGCAAACATAATAAAGCAAACAGTAATAGAAATGCAAGTGCAAACGTTAATGAAAACAGAAACACAAATGCAAGCATCTACGGAAACGCAAATCATAATGCGCATGGTGAGGGTAACACAATTGGAAACACTTAAGGTAACAGCAACGATGACGCCAAAGGAAACAGAAATGGAAACGCAAACGGAAGCACGTATGCAAACACAAATGGAAATGCACACTGTGACGCAAAAGGAAGTCAAACAAAAACAGTAATGGAAACACAAATGTTAACAGTAACGCAAATGCAAGTGCAAAAGAAAATGCAAAGGGTAACGCACACGGTGGCGTAGACAGGAACACTAACGCAAACAGTAATGGAAACACAAGTGGAAACGCTAACTGTAATAGTAATGAAAATGCACACCCTTTTTTCCCCAAAAGCTGCACAGAGAAACACAGTGAATACAAAGAATGTATGCATAATAATGGGCCTCGGAGCAGAAAATGAACACTTGGAATACTAAATTTCTTACATCTCAGGAACCATATGATGTAGAAACAAAATTAAAATGTCATATAATTTATGACTTTCCTGGCTAGTTTTGCACTTAGCCCCTTAGCAGATCACTAAGCAATTTTCTGATGAAAAGTCTGTATCTCGAAGCGTTCCCGAGATATGGGCCCCCGGAAGGAACGGCGGACACCGTAATGTTAGCCTATGGGAAAAATTGTCAACTTCAGAGTGCCGTATCTTTGCAGCCCTGTAAAATTATGTCACCAAACCACCAAAAGGCACATCTGTGGAATCTTGGCTTTCCTCCGTCCAAATTTCAGCCCAAATGACCAAACAGTTCTTTTGCAGCAGGGTGGCAAAGATTTCCTATTCTTTTGGGCATAATGTTGCAAAGTAGTGTCGCAAATCACTACACTTTTGCAAAAAAAAAATCACAAAAGTGTTGAATATTCAACACTATTTTGCGACTACAGTTTATAAAAATTTCAAAAACATATTTCTGAGGTGCTTAACCTCCAAAAAAGACATGACTAGCATCCTCAGGGCTCGACTAGGTGAACACAAAAAGAATTGTGTCCCTAGAGGGTCGCAAATTTAAATGCCAAGCATTTCTGTGACCAGTAAGTGAAAAAAAAGGCTGACTCAGGACACTACAGGGGTCATTTACTACACTGAAAACTGCATCTGCGACACTGTCAAATAGTTTGTTAACTTTCCCTTTGACTATAACGGGAAAATTATTTTTTTAATAACTTTTGAACCATTTAATATTTTTTTAAGAAATCTTCGAAAGGCACATCGAGGACACTGGCTGCATGATCTTTGAAGGTTTCGTACCGGTCGTGCACACCATGCGACCTGTAGGCGCGAGCAAAGAATGTGCAAAAAAGCGTAAATATGACTTTCCATTGTGCTTTATAGCTCCGCAACCGTATATCTGACTGTTATGAAACTTGGCAGATCTAGAGCTCTATGGTGCTGCTCAGTGCCTGCCAGGCATATCTGTCATACAGTGGCAAAGTTATTAAGCTGCAAAATTTCACACTTTAACCTTAAATGGGGTACTCAACCCTAACTATAGTGGTACTACTGTGCCACTATTTTATATATATATATATATATATATATTAGAGGCAAAAAACTCCATTTAATGCATTAGTTAGGGTTGTTCCACAGCGACAAAAGTGAGGAAATTCGCTGTTAGGGTTGAAAACCCCCCTTGGACCCCCCCCACCCCCCAACCGGCATTGGGGTGCACATTGGGATCGTCAGCCCTAACTCTCACCCCATGACATGTGTAAGCAGCAAGTATGGGAGAATGGGGTGAGTTAGGACCCACGATGCGGCTGGGGGGTGGCGGGGGTCAAAGGTTTTCAACCCTAACAGCGAATTCCACACTTGGCTCACTGTGGAACAACCCTAACTAATGCATTAAATGGAGTTTTTTGCCTCTAATTCCCTTCTCTTTGAGAATAATGATGAGAAATAGTGAATGTAAGCAGCGGCTGGAAAGGGCCGCGCTTTCTCGCCACATGATGTGTTGTGGCATACTAACAGGGACAACAACACAAACAGAAATGCTAACAGTGGCGCACATGGTAACACAACACGAATGAGAACAGAAAGGAGTAGCTACATGGTGGCGTGAGCAGGAATGGTCTGCCACGTGATGTTTGTCACATAGTAACATGGTGCCTGCAAACAGAAATGTCAATGGGCATGGTGATGTAAAGTGAAACAGTAAGATAAACAGTACTGTAGACAGAAATGGCAAAAATAACAGAAGCATAGCGCAAATGAAAGCGCAAAGGATAACGCACATGGTGGCGCAGGACGTCAATGGTAAGTGAAGCGAAACGGATCCATAGCGGAAGGGCAACAATAACAGTAATGTAAGCACACAGGCTGGTTTTCCCCAAAATCTGCATTGAGAAAGACAGTGAGTGCAAATAATGTATGCAAAATAATAAGTATCGGCGCAGAAAATGAGATCTTGGAATACTAAATACATTATATCTCAGGAACCATACGACGTAGAAAAAAAATGTAAAAGTCATATTATTTACAACTGTCCTGGCTAATTTAAATCTTAGCCCCACAAGGGGCTAAGAACTTTTCTGACGAAAAGTCCGTATCTCGCACCGTTTCCGAGATACGGGCCCTGAAAGAGGCGAACTCCGTAATGTTATCCTATGGGAAAAAAGAAAAGTTCAGGCGCCATAACATTGCCTCCCTGTAATGTTTTTCACCAAACTACTGAAAGGCACATCTGTGGGCTGTTGGCTGTCTTCCTCCAAATTTCAGGAAAAAACCAAACCGTTATTTTGCAGCAGGGCTCCAAATGATTTCTGTTAAGTGTAGGGCGCCGTAATGTTATCCTATGGGAAAAACTGTCAATTTTGGAGTGCCATAACTTTGCCGCCATGTGATATTTTTTCACCAAACCACTGAAAGGCACATCTGTGTACTGTTGGCTGTCTTCCCTCCAAATTTCAGGAAAAAAGACCAAACCGTTATTTTGCAGCAGGGTGCCAAAGGATTCCTGTAATGCTTCGGGCGCCTTAATGTTATCCTATGGGAAAACTGTCAACTTTGGAGTGCCATAACTTTGCCGCTGTGTAATATTTTTTCAATACAACACTGAAAGGCACATCTGTGAAATGTCGGCTGCGTTCCCTTCAAATTTCAGCCCAAAACTCCCAATGGTTATTTTGCAGTGCAGTGCCAAAGAATTGCTGTCATTTTCCCACAGAGTGAAAATTACTGTAGCAATTTAAACTTTCAAAAATTGCGACACTTTCGTGAACGAAAGTAATTCTGAAATCTTTTCCAGAAATTTGAAAACATATTTCTGGGGTGTTTTAACAAATAAAGACATGGCAAGCATCCTCAGGGCACGACTAGGTGAATACAAAAAAAATTAGGTTGCTAGAGGGTCCCAAATTTAAATACCAACCATTTTCTGATCACCACCTGAAAACAAAATGGCCGATTTGCAAATAACAGGCCCATTTGCGAAAGTAAAATGCATTTGCGAAAGTGTTGAACTTTTGTTAACTTTTCCCATTGACTTATAATGGGAAATTGTTTTTGAATAACTTTTGAACCGTTTAATATTTTTCAGAAATCTTGAAAGGCACATCGGGACCCTGGCCACATGTTCCCTGAAGATTTTGGGCCAGTCACGCAAACTGTACGACCTGTAGGCGCGACCGTAGAATTCCAGAAAAGCGTAAACGCGCGCACAGATCGCGCTTAATAACTCCGCAACTGTATATCTGATCAGTACAAAACTTGGCAGATCCCAAGGCCTATGGGTCTTGATCATACATTCCAAATTTCAGGCAAATCCATCAAATGGTTGCAAAGTTATTAAGGTGCAAAATTTTGGGTTTAACATGGAAATGGCTCCTGAACCTTAACTATAGTGGCACTACCGTGCCACTATAATATATATATATATATATACACACTGTATATATATAGTTGGAGTTGATACCCTTTTAAGGTTAAATGGTGAAACTTTGTGCCTTAATAGCTTTGCCACCATTAACAGATTACCTGAAATGTAACAACGATGACGAGCGTAACCATAGATCTTGGGATCTAGCAGCTTTTGTACCAGTCAGACATATGGCTGTGGAGTTATTATGCAACATTCGTGTGTGCAATTAGGTTGTTTTGTGCATTCTTTGATCACGCCTACAGGTTGCATGGTTTATGTGACTGATCTGAAAACTTCAGGGATTTTACAGCCGGGGTCCCCGATGTGCCTTTTGAAGATTTCGTGAAACAATATTGAACGGTTAAAAAGTTATTAAAAAAACAAGTTCCCATTATAAGTCAATGGGAAAAGTTAACAAAAAGTCTGACAGTGCCGCAAATGCACTTTCTAGTGTCGCAAATGACACTAGTAGTGATGCAAATCCACCATTTTGTTTTCAGTTACTGATCACAGAAATGCTTGGCATTTAAAATTGGGACCATTTAGGGACATAATTCTTTTTGTGTTTACCTAGTCGAGCCCTGAGGATGCTAGCCATGTCTTTATTTGGGGGTCAAACACCCCAGAGATATGTTTTTCAAATTTGTGGGAAAAGTAGTGTCGCAAAGTAGTGTCTAGAGTTAGGGCTGATGACTCCAACACACACCCCGATGCCAGTTGGGGGGGAGGCTGAGGGGGTACAAGGGGGGTTTTCAACCATAACACTGAATTTCCTCACTTTTGTCATCGTGGAATAATCCTAACTAATGCATTAAACAGAGTTTTTTGCCTCTAATATATATATATATATATATATATATAGAGAGAGAGAGAGATTTATTATGCCTCCTGCCTACCCAACCCTCCATCTCAGTGCTCCCCCCCCCCACAGAAACATAACAGTGACAATGGGGGTGCCCAATCTCCCAGTGTCATGATCAGGAAACCTCATTTTTTACTGATCCAGCTGTCCACTACCACGCATGCTTGGCTATTTTTTTTTAAAATATATATATATGTTTATATATAGTAATAGTAGTAAAATATTTTAGTCATATAAAAGTTCATATGAATAAGGATTAGCTTGATTGAGTTACAACTCATTTACAATGAGATACACAGCATTTTAAAACTTAATTTTCCAACAAAGAAGAGACACAATACACCTTCATACAAAATAAAATAGAACACAGAAGGAACAAGGACAGCTGTCAGTATAGATTCAGTGTTATGTTTTCCCTCCCTGTCAGCACCCACCTCCCCACACCCCCCCCAGAAACATAACAATGACACTGGGGTTGCCCAGTCCCTCAGTTTCCTATCATGTATCCTCAGTCCTTTTCTTTTTCTTTTACCCTGTAAAAAGAAAACTGTCCATCAATATCTTTTTTTCACCTATTTGTGTCCTCCCACCAGACCATCCCACTCAGCACCCAACACTCTGCACCTCCGCCAAGCCCTTACTTACCCATTGGGCAGCCAACACCATAATCTTCTCTGGACCTCAGATACATCTCCACTCTTCAAAGCCAGACCACAAACTGAAGAAACAGGAATGCCATTCAATGTATTTCAATGGTGTTTTGAACTTAATGGCATAACTTGGCCATTTTTTGAATATTTTGAGCCCAGATTTTTTAACATGCCTTTTTGGGACCCCACCTCATAAACAATTGCACTAACAGCAGGCAAACCTGTCCTGAAAAGTGAATTTGTGGTTCCTGCATGAAATCGCCTTCCATGCAGGAGTTGAAACTTTTTTCTGCCCTTGTTCATGAGGTGATGTCATAAGAAGGCTATTTTGAAAATGTGGCATAACAATATTATAAAACAACAATGTTATGAACCTACATTGAATTTTGTGAATGCAGGCTCATAACATTGATAATTTTCAATATTTTTACTCAAATTTACAACGTAGCCATATCACTACAGCACCTGATGAAAGTGACAGCGGCCATTTGTCAAATCCTGACCAAAATGTATTTTTTTAACAGCCCAAAAGGCGATTTCATGGTCCCTGCATGAAATCACTTCTTGGGCAAGAGTTGAACATTTTTTCTGCCTTTGTTTACAAGATGGCGTCCTAAGATGGCTAAGTTGAAAATTTGGTGTACATTTTTTTTTTACAAAAAACAAGTTATGGGGCTATGTTGAATTTTACAAATGCTGGCTTATAAGTTTGATAATGTTCAATATTTTTACCCCACATTTTCTACATAACCATTTCTGCACCTCATGAATGTGATATCTGTCATTTTTCAGCTCCTGCACAGAATGTGTTTTTGCATCCCGAAAGTTGATTTTGCAGTTCCTGTGCAAAATCACATTTGGGCCAGGAACTGAACATTTTCTCTGCCCTTCTTCATGAGGCAGGACCATAACAAGGCAACAAAACCAATGATATAGGTGTGTAATAGGCAATGTTGAAAATCTGGTGTGAAAATATTACAAAACATCAAATTTATGAGCCAGAGCTTGTTATTTCTGTGGTTTAGCTTGGCGTGTTTAAGTAAAGAATTTTGTCAGTGTCTTTCTGTAGCAGTTTTATTGACTTTCTAGTTATGTTTTCCTTAAAATGACAGTATTCTGTCACTTTTTGTTATACTAATTATCCCTGTTGCCCAGTTGTTGTAATCCCTGTTCTGTTTGAATTAAAAACAAATTTGTTCTTTCTGTCACTGTTTGTTGTTATGTTAATTACCCATTACCCCTGTCATTGTAATCCCTGTTATGTTTTACAAAAAAGAGCTTTTTTGGTTGTTTTTAGTAGATTGTTTTCAAATCACACTGCTGATCCCTGATTCCCTAGGGAAAGGTGTCTGCTGCTGGTAGTTGTTCAACACTTTTACACCTGTTGTGTGTGTTGTGTTAATTCCTGTGGTGTTTTATTTTTTTCAGATCACACGTCTGACCCCTGATTCCCTAGGTGGAGGTTTTGTCTACTCCTGGTACTTATTTGTACTGCAGACTGTATTCACATTTTATAATTTTTCATCCCAAATAAGGTTACAATTAGCATAGAAGAATGACTGGGAAGGGATGCTGAACTAAAAGGAGAGGTGCCAGGGAGGCAGCAAAGAATTGTTCCAAATCTGTGTGGCAAACTAGCGCTGCAGTTAAAAAAACAATGTCTGCAGGCATAGTGGCAGCATGTTCTATGGGCTTCAGGGCTGGTAGTAGCAATGGAGTAGTTTGCAGTTGTAGCATTAGTGTAGTCATTTTTTTCTCTGCCACATCTATGGCAGCCATGCTGGTGGGGATGTGGGAGGTGACAAGGGAAGCAGCAGCAAACAAAAACAGTAGTCGAGGAGGAGGTTGTTGGTGGTGCTGGTGGTGGTGCTTGGCCTGAAGCTTGAGTCAGTTGTTGAGGCATAAGATCTAGAAATTGTGCAGTGAGTTACAGAAAGGGCAGCCTGTGGTACTGGTGGGGGGGGGGAGACACACAGTGCAGCACCCCATGAAGCACTAGTAGTTGAGAACAATTTTAGTGATAGTGTGAGGACTGCGCAGTTGTACAAGAAAGTCAACATTAGTGCTGAAATTAAATGTTTTCTTTTGAATGGATGAGAACAGATGAATTTCAATAGGTATAACAAAAGCGGTAGCAGAAATCAAGAATACAGATGGAGAGAAATAAAGATGTAAGCACCCCCAATCGGGAGCTTACTAGTCAGTCTTTTCTCCTCCTTTTTCTTTTTTTTTGGCTGTTGGGTTTGTGGTCTTCCTGTTGGTTGGGTGGCACTATGACTCCCATGGGGTATTTTGGGGATGTTTTTGGTGCCTTAACTGGAAGAAAGAGGGGAGAGGACCAATGTAAAGGGGAGGTTATGAGTCTGAAGCAGGTGTGACTCTGTGCCATTCCAGCCCAGCCAGGATCCTTAAGCGGGTGGCATCTGAGTCAGTCATCTAGGAAACAGTGTGTGGGAAGCCAATAGAGACATGCAGCAAGTCAAGTGGCAGGCAGGTGTTCACCCTTTGTAGTTGCCACTACGTAGGAGGATGCTCTATAGATTCTGCTAGGAATAGGCCCCAACCCCAATAGTAAGAGAGCTGTAGCCTGGGGAGAAAAAGTAAAGTCCTATCACACGAACTGTGGCACCGGACTGGTCAGTGGTGGGTCCAGGTGAGCAGGTTGTCTGGTGTCTGCTTTTGGGACAGGGTGGTGGTGAGAGCACATGCTGTGGGGATGGTATTGGTGGCAGCCTGCCTTGCCCTTCACCAGTGTGGTATTGCAGCAGGACCCAAGTATCATTTGGGCCCAAATGTTTTTTGGGGGGTTAACATCAGTGCATCTCTGGGATTGCCAGTGCCTGTATGAGTTGCCCTGGGATGCTTGGAGCCCGTGTGCACCTTGAAAGGCAAGAGGGTCACTACGTGTTCATAGCTGGAAATTGGATTCTGCAGTGTATCCAGAAAAATGTTTTAGCTGCATTCTATTTGTGTTGCTGCCATTCCATTGGAGGCCATATTCAGTTTCCTGGTTAACCCTGCTTTGATCATCTCAGGTTATCAAGTGTGTGCTGTGGCCTTGTGTCACTAAAACTATGCTACTTCAGAAGCTATGTGCTATGCCTCACTGCTCCATGGAGTGGAATTTTTATTTTTTAAAACCCAAGTAAATATTTTATATTTGCTTCATTATCAGTGTGGACATTGGACTTTATTGATGAATTCTCTGTCAGCCTTTAACTGCATGGTTGCCCTTTCTAGCTGCCATTTGCCCCATGGCCATTGCACCCCTCTGCCTGATCTTCAGTCAAGCATGAAGTCTGAACCCAGGTAAACTGTTTACTATCTGAGTTTGATTGGACTGCTGTCAGTATTGCCAGGACCCTTTCTCTTTTTCACATCACGTACCACTAGACACAGGTGGGGGAGAGCTTAAAACTATGAACAATTTTTTTTTCTTTTATTTTTATTTTTTATTTTTAGCATTTAACATAAGGTAAAGCTGAAAGATAAAAGAAAATAACTGGGTTGGAGGGCTATGGCCTGGGGACAGAGGTTACCCCGCCGCTTCTCAGTTCAGCCAAATCCTCCAGAATGGTTTGTTGATTGCGAACCACTACCTCCAACATCTCCTTCATGCCTGCAACTTGCCAGAGGAGCTCCCCTACCTCCTTGCAGAGCTGTTCTACTTCAACATGGGTGGATTTGGGTGGAGGATCTGAGGCCAGTCTCTCAAGTGCCCTCTGATGCAGCACTTAAGTACCACTGCAGATCCCTTTCCCAGTCCCCTCCATCCCCCTTCCTGTACCTGGGCACCATGTTTCCTTCTCTTGCCCTTGACCAGCAGGGTGGCATCACCTCCACCCCTTTCTCCACCTTTTCTTCTTTGATGCTTCTCCCACTCTTTGTGGTGCTGCCATCTAAGGTGTGTGTGCTGCCCACCTGTCCACAAATTTCTCCATTTCCCACGTTGAACAACAGTGTGGCATAGCTTTCAGGTGTACGAAAGCTCAAACCAGTGTGTCTCAAGGTTCCTTTTTAGTTTACAAGTACAAAGGAGTGTAAATATATGGGGAGTGAGAAAAAAGGAATCTGAATCAAGCCAAAACATGCGCTCACTCAACCCTTAAAAATAAAATGGCCCAGATATTCAAAAGGGTTGCGCCATGCTCAACAGGGATGCGCCAGCACAAGTCCCGAAAATGCGCCATTCTGCGATATTCAGTGGGAGGCAGATGTGCCCCCCAAGTCACAATGCACAAGAGAGCAATGATAATGAATGCATGTGCAACTGAAGGGGGAGGAACCATGCGTAAATGGTGCAGTGCGATATTCAACAACATGTGCCATGCGCAATAGGGGAGCAAGCCGAGGTTGCACAATAGCAGAAATGAGCCAAAATAAAAAGAAACAAGAGAGAGGCACAAGAATGCTACAGGGAAGGCACATGTTGCTGAACCACAGGCAGCCACACAGGCACCAAACACTAGGAGCAGGACAGGGCAGGAGAGAGACAGAGCACCTGGAACCCCCAGGAACAGGGAAGGTGTGGGGAGCCTCTGCCACAGTGCAAGCCAAAAGGGGGAAGTTCCACACAGCACTGAGGCCACTACAGGGAGGTGTTCCCAGTGCAGGGGGAGTAGCAGCAAGGACAGTGGGGGGAACACAGAAACAGCTGCCGGGGTGGGGTAACACATGCCAGGGACATGACCAGTGCCACCATCCAGATGGAGGCAGTTATGAGGGGGGGTGAGAAGGCAGGCAGCAGGGGGGCACGGCCGTGGAAGGGCCCGTTGGTGGTATGCCCCCAACAGGCAGTACCGAGCCCACACCAGCTTCGAACTGTACACTGATACTGAGATCGTGGGCCAGTACCACCTGAACCGAGCAATTCTGAGGTGGCTCTGTGAGCTGTGCAGTGATGTGATGCAGGCACCCACACGAGGGAGCCATGCTTTGTCAGTGGAGACCAAAGTGTCAGCTTGCATGTGCCTGCTCATCACAGGTACCTTTCAGAGACCAACAGGGGACACGACAGGTATAACCTAGTCAGCCACATCACACCTCCTCAGCATACTGCTGCCACATGCTGCAGAGTACATCTGTTTCCCCAGCACACCGGTGGAGCCCACAGCAAACATACAGGAGTTCCACAGGGTAGCATGTATGCCTGGTGTGCTCAGGGCAATAGAATGCACCCATGCGGCCATCCACACACCACCTGGCCCCGAAGGTAGTGCATACATGAATCGGAAGGGGTATGCAAGCATCAACTGCCAGGTGGTGTGCGATGCCAGGGGGCACATAATCAATGTCTGTGCCATGCACCCTGGGGGAGCACATGATGCCTTCATCTGGCACCAGTCCACACTGTACCATGGGTTTGAGAGTGGGGACATCCCCACTGGCCACCTAGTGGGTGAGTATGCAAAGCACTCAGAGAGACATGGAGCTTGGAAGGGGGCATAGTCAGAGGTGACATGGGTATTGGCCTAGATGGCCCAAGGCAGGGCGACGCTGATCACCAAACTAACGTCCACTCTCTACACACAGGTGACAGTGGATACCCACTCCATCCCTGGCTGCTCACACCATACCAGCAGCCCACGATCCCATCACAGCAATGCTACAATCAGGCACATGCCACCACATGCAATGTCATCGGGCGGGTGTTTGGGATGCTGAAGGCATGTTTCCGTTGCCTGGACATGTCTGGCAGTGCCCTACAGTACAACCCCTCAAAGGCCTGTGAGCTATTCCTGGCCTGTTGCATCCTGCAAACATGGCCAACGACTGTGGGATAGCCGTACAGGTCGAAGAGGGGGACAGCAATGGGGACGATGAGGACACTGGTGAAGATGGTGATGGGCAGCCCCCTCCTTGGTCGAAGGGACCCCCGACTGATCCGGATGGCACAGCTGCACCGGGACACCATCACAGAGGAGCACTTCAACCAACCCAGGTAAGTCATGGGGCCATGTGCAACCACCAATGGCAAAGGCACAACCCACAAACACGCATGGACAAACCCCCAGGGGTGCATGTCGTTAAGGGAATTGGCCAAGCATGGAACCGCACATGCTGTCAGGGATGGGCAAGGTCTAACATGGCACGCAGTCACATACACACACACATATATACACATACACCTCACAAGACATGAACAAAGGGTAGGAGGCACGCCAACCCCAACCGCCACCCCTTGCCACACACACGTCCACAGACCACCACGCTCAGTGCCTGTCATTGTGCATGTGTCAGACGCTTGGCACCATTGCACAGTGGTGGACAGTGCAATGCAGGCATCATCATGCACATGCCACAGTGGACAGCAGCCGGGAGGGTGTGCAGATGGAACGTATGTGTGTGTGTGCAGGGCTGGGTTCCCCACCCGTGCATTGCACATTGAACAACACAATGCACACAGGGCAGCATCAAACAGTAGCCATGCTGGGAGACAGGTCAGTCACGTGCCACAGTGCCATGGCTGCCATGGATGTGTGGGCAGCCCCGCCAAGACCCACCAGCAGTGACAGGCTGACCAATGGCCTCATGGGGTGGCACCGACAGTTCCCCAGGGGTTTCACTGCATGAACGCGACCGTGCTAGCGCAGGGGTCTGCAGCACATTGAACATGCCTGTGCCAGGGGTGCTCAGGATGCCCACAGCTGAACCCGGTGTTGACAAGGAGGGTGTCGCATGACGCTGGGAATGGGGGGTGGACATTGCACTGTGCAGTGTCTGCGACACATGGGCAAATAACTGTGTGCCCATTGTGGCCATGACAGCTGTGATTGCCTGTGTCTGCCTGTCAATGGCAGCGGTCACAGCCTCCCGCATCCGGTCCATCCCTGCCAGAAGTGGAGCAGTGTCTCTGCTGTGCCGCTCCTCTGCCTGGCACAGAGCCGCACTGAGTGCATCCACCACTGTCACAAGCTGCACCTGCTGGTAGACTGATGCTTGGAGTATGCGGGTGTGCTCATCTAAGAGGTCATCTGCTTGATCGGCATGCTGTCCCTCACAGTGTTCACAGCCCTGATGGTCAGCACCCCTTGAGGGTGGGTGCTGCACACCAGGGACAGGCCTGGGCATGTCCACAGGTGGTGCACTGATGCCGCCCTCTGACACTGTACCCCCATGGCCAATGGCTGACTGCTGACACTGCCCCTCCGGCCGCCGCTCTCCAGGGCTCAACAGTGCTGCTGCAGTGGCTGAAACAGCCCCACTGTCCTGGACACACACCAGTGCTGCCCCACTGGTGCAGACAGGCACAGGCTGGGACTGTGATGTCATGCAGGCCTCCACAGCGGCACCACCTATGGCCATGCCCGTAATGTCACCTGCTGTGTGGCCATCCTGCAGCCCACACATATCACTGTCCATGAAGTGAGCTCCATCATCATCAGTGACGGATCCGGCACCAGCCCGAGTCTCAGCATTCTGGCATCCATGGACGCTGGCATGCTGGGACATGGGCAGGGCCTCCACTGCACCTGCTCCACCAACATCAGTCCGGACATCCAGGTGGGCCCACTGTCACCCTGACCCTTGTATGCCTGTGGAGGTGGACAGGCCCTCCTCTATCTCCATGCTACCACCCTCAGTGGACAAGCTCACCACAGCTGACCCATGTAGTCACTCAGGAGCTATAAGGGAACACAGAAGCATTAATGCATCTGCCCTACCCTGCCCCACCATTGACAGACCAGGACCTATCATGCAGTGATGGGCTACCACCCATCTGGAATCTGCCACATGCAACACCCTCGATGGCACAATGCTGCATGCTGCCAGCAACCTGCTCTTCTTGTGGGGTCAGGCGTTGCATGTCCAGCTGTCCCCCACTGGTTGCAGACCGTGATGCCCTGATGGTAGCCACCTTCTCCTTAATCCTCTGCCTGTCCATGCCCATCTTCTTTTTGCACTCCTGCAAGGACCGCTGGTGGCTGCCATGCAGGTTGACAGCACACACCACCTCTTCCCATGCAGTAGCACAGGCTTGTGGTGTTCCCTGGCGTCTGCTGAGCAGCGGCTCCTGGTTGAGGTAGGCCTCAAACAGGGCATCTGTTTCTGCCTTGATGAAGTTAGGCCTCCTCTTCCTCCCACATCTCTGTTCCTCTTCCTCCACCTCACAATAGCTCATTATTCATCCTGAGAGAATGACAGGTGTTACCTGTGACTGTGCAGTCCCATGCATGTCCCACACACAACAGTCCACACTCCCAAACAGCATGCAACTCACCATAATAGATGGCAGTAACTGACTATGGCCAGTGCAGCTCAATGTCGCATTTTTATAGCGCAATGCATGCAAATGAGGTGAGGCGCATTTTTAAGTGGATGCAAATGCAGTGTCTGTGCCATTGAATGGCTGATTAGCTGATTTGCATATGCCAGCTAAATATCATGCTGTTGCACTTTGCGCAATTGTGTTGAATGTGCTCAGGCAAGGGCATATTTCTGTGACATGCACAGTACACACTGAACTGCGCATGCCCGGGGTGAAGATGCAGATGCCTGCTGCACTGCTGATGTGCTATGCATGGGAGGCAATGCAGAGCACAGCCACCATTGTGGCAGTGGCACTACTGCGCTGTTCACATATATGGCGCTGTGGTACTGGGGCACTGTAGGTGCACTGGGGCCACAGTGTGGTAGGCCACTACAGGTGGTGGCACACAGGCACCCAATCATGCTACTCACATTGAGTGCCAATCACTCTGTGGCTATCCGTGCGCAAGAGACCCTTGACCCTGTGCCCAACCTTTGCCACCTATCTGCCATGCATCTGCATGGGTGCACCACTATTGCGCTGTTCAGTGACAGCACGATAGGGAATGGCAGCACTTTACCACACAGCATCTGCATGTGGTGGACCATGCTGGTGAGTGCCATTTCAACTCCAACTAGCTGTAGAGATGGCATGGAGGAGGGCTGCTGTGTGGAGCCAGGTTGAGTTAGCCAATTTGGTGGCCATTGTAGAGCCCCATGCTGGGGCACTGTATGGTAATGCACCCCTAGGCAGGGCCAGGAGTGCAGTATGGGAGGAGGTGGCAGTGGTGCAGGAGGAGGCCATGGGAATCAGGCGCACGGCTAAGCAGTGTCACCACCAGTATGGGGACCTCCAGTGCAGGGACCTGGAAAGGCTTAACCACCTGCGGGGATGTGCCAGGAGGGGCACGGTGCCACGGCCAGGTAGGTGCCACATCCATGCACTGTTTACGTCCATATGGGTATCACGGTTGCATGTGTCTGACACATGGGGGGGCATCCAGTGTTGGCCGTGGTGGTGGTATCGGGGTTGGGGGTGTATGGGTATGACTGTGTGGGATTGCACACACATGGGGGTGGGGGGACTTCTCTACTGGATTGTACTGATGTTCCTCTCTCCATGTTTGCACCTTAGGACCAGAGGAGCACTGGCAGGTGAGAGAGAGGAGGCGCTGCCAGGAGGACCAGCAGGCTGGGAGGAATGCAGGACCACAGAGGCACAGGGACCAGCCTGATGATGGTGAGTGCCTTACATCCATGATTACTATTGCATGCTGTGTAACAGGACAGGCAGCAGGGCATGGCCAACATCCAATGATACCACTGCCATGCACGCAACTTGTTACAGTCAGCACTGTCCAGTGGTACTGCATGTCTGGGAGTGTGTCAATGGTGGTCCATGCATGGACTGGGTACATGGCTGTGCCACTGCCTTCACACCGCAAAGCCATGCCACTGTACAGCCACAGTGATGCTGTGCGGGACATGGTGGTGGGTGTGTGCAGTGGTCCACATGGCAGTGGGTGCCTGGGTAGGCAGGTCTTGTGGATGCAGTCACTGTGGGATGTCACACACCGTCACAGTGGCATGGCACATGGCTGTATGCCATGCACAATGGGTGGGCTGCAGGGGGCTGGACAGTCACATGTATTGACTCTTCTCCCTTGTCCTAGGTGGACAATGCTGGATGGCCCTGGAATAGGGCATACAAGAGCTTCTGCAGTTGGCACAGGCATCCCTGGCAGTGTTGGAGCATATGGAGTGGCAAGTGGCATGGGGTCTGGTGGAGAAGAACCCAGAGGCACCACATGAGTGGACAGCGGGGCACAGAATAGGCCCTCCATGACCCTCTGACACCCATACCCCCCTGGACCCACCCTCACACCCCTTCCTCCCTCTCCCATTTGTACACCCCTGCCCCATGCCTGCCCCCACCTGGTTTGCGGTCCTTCCCCCATCCCTTGTGTATATCTGTACATATGTTTGAGAGTTGTTATTTTGTAATAAATAAATTTTGTTATAACAACTGTGGTGCTCTCTGATTTGCAGTGGGCTACAGGTGCTCAGCTGCAGTGGTGTGCATGGCGTCAGGGGTGGTGCAAGCATGGGCATGTGTGTGTGTGTCCAGAAGGGAACCACCTATGGTGTGGGCGGGGGGATCGGTCACTGTCTGTGGTTTGTGTGTTGTTCTCTGTGCACAGGATGCCTGTGTGCAGTGGTCCATGGTGCATGCACTGTGTGCATGGCACCCCCTGTCAGACTGTCCATGACCTGTGCAGCTGACACCCTTGCATGTCTGTAATACACATGGTCTGCTGGCATGTCAGTGCTGGCTGTCCATGCTGGACAATCACTGTACTTGCCACAATGCCAGGTTGCCTCCCATCACTGGTATGGTGCACGTCTGCCTCCAGTGGTACTGTGGCCTCTGCTGTTGTTGTCCCTCATCCATGCTGTCACTTGTGTCTGGTGCAGGGGATGTGCTCCACTGTCTGTCACTTGTGCTCCGGCCACATGCTGGTGGCATACAGCTTCATGCTGCTTGTGCAGGGTGGCTGGCACACCTATGCCATGTAGGGGTGCTGGCCATGTGTACACAGCTGCCGTGGCCACACACCAGTGGCTTGGTTGACCAGCTACTGTGTCCCTGTGTTGGTGTGCCCTTGGGTATGGGTGGGTGTTTGTACATGCACTGTGTTGCATTCTGTGTGGCGCATGCTTCCATGCAACACTATTTGTGTCTGTGCTGGCTGTTGTGGCCAGTGTTGGGATGGGATGTGTCCTTGGGAGGGTGTGCAGGGTGCTGTACCACTGGTGGTGGGGTCCGGGGCATGCCCTGTCGCATGTGGGGTACCTCATGAGCTGACACTTGGTCAGTCTCTCAGCTGTACTTCAGGGGGGACGTGCAGGGTGGCAGTGTGTATGCAGTTGTTGCATCACTGTCTGCTGCCTCCCACTGCAGAGTGCACATGGTGGGGCTGCCTTACATGGCTCCATGGATCACAGGGTTGCATTGTCACAGTGGGGGTGATGGCATGCATGTGGTGTCCTGCACTGTTGGGCACTACTCCTGGGCAGGGTGTATGGGATCGTGGTGTAGGGTGTGCTCTGCATTGGTGGGATTGTGTGGCATGGGGTGGTCGGCCCTCCTTGTGTGCCTGTCACAGCTTGCCAGGGGGTGTGCAGGGGCACCATGCCCCAGCTGTGGGTTGGTTGCTGGTATCCATGGGCTGGTGGTTATTCCAGCTCTCCACCAGTTGTGCAATGCATGGGGTGTGGGGGGCGATGTCTGTTCTGCTGTGTGCTCCTCTGTCCATCTGTGGCATGGGTGGTGGGCCCCTGCATCCTGTCCCTGTGCATCCCTGGCTGTGCTGTTGCATTGCTGCCCTGCTCCACAGGGCATCCCTGGTTGCGCTATGGCTCATCTGGACTGCTCCACTGAGCATCCATGGTTGCACTATCGCACATCTGAAATGCACAACTGCACATCCCTGGTTGCGCTATGGCATGGGTGGTATGATATTCAGTCATGTGCCGCAGGCACATCTTGACCTGTGCAGTTTTTGAATATCGCACTTCTTGCACAAGGGCGCAGTGGACTTGCGCTTGCTCCTGCTGTTGTGCACCTTTTGGGTGCAGTTTGAATATCCGGGCCGCTGACTGCAATTGCTGTGTAACTTTGTTGCTTTTATTCTCCAAAAAATTAATTTCACTATTACTCATTTTGTTATTTTACATTTCAGAACTTCAAAGGTTCCTTCATCAGACCATGAGCTTACTTAAATTCTTTTAGAGAACTCCATTCTAAAATGGAAAAAATAGACCATTAAAACTAAGAATCACTGAGCACAAGAGCAATATCAGAAGAGAGTACATTAGATTCTCATTAGCTAGACATTTTATAGAATACAAACATCAAGTCTCCCTCTTAAAGTTTTTTGGATTAGAGAGGGTTAAACAATCTAGTAGTGGCATGAATAGAGAGACTTTATTTTTGCAGAAAGAAGCCTGGTGGATTTTCAATCTGAAAACTTATCGTAGCCGATATGGCTTAAATGAGAATCTTGTATGGACCACATTTAATTAGAACCATGTTTTGATTTACATGTCAAAAAAGTCCCAGATGAGGCACTTTGCCTGCTGCTGACGGGGGGCATGATGGTCCTGGCTGCTATGTCTCCTCCTCCTCATAGTTCACAGGTGGTGGTGGTGGTGGTGGTGATGATGATGGCAGGATAGCTGGCTGGGCAAGAGCTTCCTTTTTTCACTTTATCTTTTTATTGAAATCTGAGTATATAAGAAAGCACACATCTAATATAATAGAAGACTATCCTCCATGTAAGGTATAAGATATCACTTAACAAAACACAGTATTTAGGAGAAACATATTGGAGAGGCAAGAGCTTCCTTAAGTATTGGTGGTGGTAATACCCTTGCCTCATCTCATTGCTGAGGGTGCTGTGCTGTGGGGGGGGGGAGCAGCTGCTGTCTCCTCTGCCTACTTCTACTGCCATGGCCAGGTCCTCTTGATCTGAAAGGCACATCTCGTATGTACTGCCTAGTCTGCCTGCACCCCCTTTCCTTCTGACGATCACTGCCACTCATTTGTAATCCCCCCCCAAAAAACACAGGGTAGAAAAAGTAAAATAAGAACAACAACACTTTAACTGAGAAGAAAACAGTAACACAAATAAAAGTGTTCAATATAACAAAAATAACAGGTAAAGAACAACTAAACAAAGACTCACACACTCTACAGTATGTAAAAGATGTTGAAGACACTGATGAAAGCTGGCAATTTTTTTTTTGCCAACCTTTTGGTATCAAAAAAGCAGATCTGTCCACTTCCATTCACTAGTTCAGACTGCAAAGTGAAATTAAGGGTGAGTCAGTACATGGAACAGTAGCATGTGACCTGCAGGAGTTGTTTTCATGTGACCTAAAATACTTGTTTAACACCAGGAAGTAGCCATGTTTTAAACAGATTTTGCCTTACTGTCTTACCAGTGAATATAACAAACTTTGGCTATCTGTTTTAATGGTGAAGTTACTGCAAAGTCACTGTCAAAGTCAAATAGGCAAATTTATAAGGTGATAGAAATAAATCTGTGAATTGCTCCACAGAGGCAGAGTAAATGACTTTGCCGGAAATTCACAAGCAAATTAAAACTTTGCAACAGCTCTACTGGGAGTTAGGGTTGGAAACCCTAACACCACATTTCCCTACTTCTGTGCATTAAGTTACCCTAACTGATGCAATAACAATGCCTTTTGCAAAGAAACAGCAATTTTATACTTGGCACAAATATGGCAATTTTAACTAAGAATGTTGTTTTTTCGTAGCTCTAGAATCATTTTGGAGAGCATAACTGGTAATTTTCTGACAGAATGTAGACTCAGTTACATGATGATTAAACAGCCACTGCTGATAGCACCTCTCAATCCCAAATACATGCTAAAAGTACATACAAATTCTAATTATGGGGGATGAGTGTTTCTCATGTGCTTTGGAAAAAAACATGAAATGGCAATACAGATCTTGATTTTACCCCCATAGAAGAACCACTCATAATCTTTTCAAACACTAGCTACTGTAAATGAAAACTTCTGTGTCATGGAAAAATGGTTGACATTACAAAACATGCACTTCGTACTAACTGACAAGCCAAATAAGCCTTGTAATATGAAAAAATTTGAGGTTTCATTTATCAAAATCACCCACTTCAGACTCAAAACTAGATGACATTCTAACTGAATTTGCACAGAAAGGAGACTGACAGACCTAAACAAGAGTGTGAGAGAGGAGTCTCTCACATCACTAAGTGAGTGTGTCCACACATTTGGTCGAGATAAGTACAACCTCAAATGGCTCATCCATGACTGAAATATAAATGCATGTTGAGCTGCAGTGTTAAGCATGGATGAGCACTGTATGATACTAATAGGTTTCGAGGTGTATCAAGCAGAAAACATTTAACATTAAAATTAAAAAATACACTATACTTTTGAAAAATGACTCAAACACAATGAAGATATTTATTTATTTCTTTATTTGTTTGTTAAAAATTGGTAACCCAAAGAGGCATAGTGAGCCAAGGCTCATTTCCAGGTATGACCCAGGGAAGGGGAAGGGAAAGGGAAAATGACACAAAAGTAGATAATTTTCAACAAACAACTTTAACTGAAATTAAAAAAAATGAACTAAAATCTCTTGACAGACTCCCTTTAATTAACAATTTGCACATGCTATTTTAAAAAAACAGATTATCTGTCTCTCCACCCATATGGAAGAGACTATAGTTTACTATATAAAGTATATCTCACTAAAGGAGTTTTGTTTCACTTTTTGATATTTTATGGAATCTGTAATAAAAAAATTCTTATATTTGTACTCATGTGTGATTTTACACTGTAATTTCTATAATAACTGCTTCTTAACAAACACACAGTTTCAATATATTAGAGATATGTATTCTGAGATATAGTTCATCTTTAGTTAAAATAAATTTGAGCTGATATACATATGGAAAATATCTGCCATATATGTGTTATTCATCCCCATTGTATATTGATAATAAATGTTAAATATATGTTTTATTAAGTAAATTAACATATTTTATTGTTAATAAATATGGTTGGAATATATTTTACATATATCATAGTAAAATATGTAACTTGTTTTCATACAAGATATGGTATTTGCAGGCTAAATTTAGTCTATGAGCTGGATATTCAAAAGGGTTGTGCCATGCGCAATAGGGTTGTGCCTGCGCAAGTCCGAAATTGTGCCATTCTGCCATATTCAGCAGGAGGCAGTTGCACCCCCCAAGTCATGCTGAGCAACAGCACAATGCTAATGAAGGCTTGTTCAACCGGAGGGGGAGGAACCATGCATAAACTGCACAGCCCGATATTCAGCCGGGCTGTGCAGAGTTGTGCAGGTGCAACCCCCAACCTTCGCCTGCACAACTTTGAGCAAAAAAAAAAAAGGAGTAAGTCGAGGGCCACCCACAGGTAAGCTGACACATTACAGGGTGCAACACAGCAGCTGCCACCTGTGGGTGGCCCTCCACTTCTTCCCTGTGCACTCCCTGCAGCCCAATCGCGGGCATAATAGTAACCCCCCCGACTGGCCCAATCGCGGGCAAACCCGTAGTAATCCCCCCGACTGGCCCGATCATGGGCAAACCCATAGTAATCCCCCCCAACCCCCACTAGCCCGATCGCGGGCAGAACAGAGGTCAACCCTCCCAAGAACAATATCCCTGGTGGTCCAGTGGACCGTGAAGCCCGATTGCGGGCATTAGAGTCCACCCCAAGGTCCAAGCACCGTGGTGATCTAGTGCCCCCACCCCACCCACCCATGGAGCCCCACCACCCCACCCCCATCAGCGGTGGGTGGCAGCACCCCACCTGCCTGCCGCCCACCGCCCAATGACTGAATGCTAGGTAGGGCTGCATGCCCATTGGTTCAGAGCAAGAGCCAATGGGCATGCAGCCCATACCATACAGGGCAGTCCAGATATGTGAATGAATTGGGATTTGTCAGTGGTCCGCACCAGTTGGGGTTGGGGGGAGCAGGTTGGGGGTTACTACAAGACAGGGTAGGGGTGATGGGGGCCACTAGACACCAGGGAAAAAAATTTGTTTAAAAGATCTGACTTGGGGTTGAGGGGAGCGGGGTGGGGGTGCTACCTGAAAGGCTGGTGGGGTGGGGGCTCACTAGACACCAGAGAAAATAATTTTTTTTTTTAAGTATTTGATTTAGGGCTGGGGGAGCGGGGGTGGGGAACCACTAAACACCAGGGAAAACAAATAAAAGTTTTTTATGCATCCTGAAATAACGCAAAGTACCCACATAAATGGGAACTTCATATTACTTCTGGATGCGTAGTTATTCATTTCACTACCCATAGTATGGCACGAAGTTTGGGTTATATGAGAAATACTATGGGTAGCAAATTTAATGCACTTCATACGCCATTACTCCTGACATCATTCCATATAAGGACCACATATGCTGCCAAACTGTAAATGTTCATGAAAAAGCATCTGCTTTCTTCTGGACCTTTTTGCTGGACTATGTACACATTCTTTAAGCTGTAATGCATAACAGTGTAATACCTTCATTATTACCCTATGCTACCCCTTAGACATGCTTTGTAACCTGTATCTCCTTCCCTGGCACTCTGTATATATATTTCATTGATGCACTCCACTACTTCTTCCTGCTCCCCATGAGTAGCTCAGTTGGTACTGTACACATGCAACTTGACATGTATCAATTTAACACTGTGGCATGGCACAGTTTCCTGCTATTCTAGCCTGCCCACAACCTCAATCCATACTATCCTCTGCCTTTTCCCAGATCTATGTGATAACGGCGGTCACAGAATAGTGATCGCTGTCACAATGAATGCACATCATTGAAAAAATGTTTCAGCGATATAGTTCCCGGTGCACAGCAAAAGGGCACCAGGGACTTATGTTTTAAATGTTAATAAGGGGGCTGTGCCCCTGTACCCCCCCACTGAAGGATTCTAAGCTCCAGGGGGGCTACATGTCGGGGGGGCAAAGAAAAAAAAAACATTTCAGGCTGGGCACCCTGTGCTGTGCAGAACTGTACCCACCCACCATGCCATGGGAGCAACTCAGAGCTTCCCACGGCACCATCCCTCACAATCCCTCCCTTCCCTCACTGTGCATGCTCGCTTTCCCCTGCATGTGTATAAATGTAGTGACAGGATGTCACTATAGTGACACACACCCCATCTGGTCACCCTCCCTCCCTACTCACTGCAATGCGAGGTGCTGTGATTGAGTTGCCATTTCGGTAGGTGCCCAATCGCGGTTGCCCAACTCATGTGATAACCTTGTTCCCTTACATCGGTTACTTTGACAAGTAATTGTCATCAAATCCAAACCTGAATTTAATGTAACCAAATGGACAGTTGCCCTCCCCCCTTTGTCTGCCACCCTAAACAACCTTTTTTTTCTCTTTTACCTCCATTTTGATGCACAGCTGTTCCTCTGCCTGTAACTAGCTGGCCCTTAAGATGGCTCCTAGCCCTGCCCTGCATCTGTGCACTGGCTGGGCACCATGATCATGATGGTGGCTACCATGTAGTGTACCTGCACCTCAAGCCATCCTTCCTCATCTGTTGCCCATGAAAATTCAAACCACGCCTTCACCCTTGTGTTGCTGCAGAGAAAGGAAAAAACCCTCCTGCTCCATTCTTTTTTTTTTTCTTTTTTATGGCTGTGGCTGGAGTCTATAGCTATTTTGCTATCTGTAGCTTGAAAATGGAGTTTTGTGGAATACATGTTTTGGACATTTCAATGTCTCCTTCCATGCCAACTGAAATAAAATATTCTCTTCTTTCTGTTAAGGGTGTTGGAGACATAACTCCAGGCTGCTTATCAGATGCCATTAGAAAACTGAAACAGCTTGTTAAATATTTGTTAAATATTGGTTGCTTATGAAACTGGAGATTTGCACATTTAAATACTTGGCATTTAAACAACTTATTTATACTAGTTTAACTTGGGAATGTATTGTCTTTCTAGAAAGATTCATACCTCATAAATGTTACCCTTTCCCCAGCAAATCTGTGATTTACACTGTTTTTTCTACCTCTACAGACACTATCTGATGAGCAGTCTCAGACATATGCCAGTTCTTCAGTCAACTGCTCAGACTAAATATGTATCAATAAGAAGGCATTTTTTACTATCTATTTGGGAAAAAACATTGAACTACAGCAACACACACACACACACACACACACACACATATACTCTCTCTCTCTCTCTCTCTCTATATATATATATATATATATATATACAAAATCACATGCCCCACAATGCAAAGCATCATGGGCTGCATATAAATCACCACAGAATGTTATGCTGGTCCAACTTTAAGCAGGGTTGCATGGTGCCGAAAGGCCTCTCACACAGTTTGCAAGGGTGCTAACAGAAGACATGAACACGTGTTTCATCCTACCAGGACTCATCAGTATGCCTCGTCTGTTTGACACCCCAGTGGAATGGACCAGCTACCCCTAAGGCAGTGTGCCTGGGATATATGTGGTGAACCCATTAAAATAAAAACTATTTAAAAGACAAAGAACCTCCGTGTGTAAACACTGAGGCAAGGGTTACCCCAAAGGGCATTTGGCTGGGAAGCCAAGTTTCAAGAAAATACAAAATCACACATGCCCCCACAATGCAAAGCATCATGGGCTGCATATGTAAATCACCACAGAATGTTATGCTGGTCCAACTTTAAGCAGAATTGCATGGTGCGAAGGCCCTCTCACACAGTTTGCAAAGGGTGCTAACAGAAGACATAGAACACGTGTTTCGTCCTACCAGGACTCATCAGTATGCCTCGTCTGTTTGACACCCCAGTGGAATGGACCAGCTACCCCTAAGGCAGTGTGCCTGGGATATATTGTGGTGAACCCATTAAAATAAAAACTATGCCTTAGGGGTAGCTGGTCCATTCCACTGGGGTGTCAAACAGACGAGGCATACTGATGAGTCCTGGTAGGACGAAACACGTGTCTATGTCTTCTGTTAGCACCCTTTGCAAACTGTGTGAGAGGCCTTTCGGCACCATGCAATTCTGCTTAAAGTTGGACCAGCATAACATTCTGTGGTGATTTACATATGCAGCCCATGATGCTTTGCATTGTGGGGGCATGTGTGAATTTGTATTTTCTTGAAACTTGGCTTCCCAGCCAAATGCCCTTTGGGTAACCCTTGCCTCAGTGTTTACACGGAGGTTCTTTGTCTTTAAATAGTTTTTATTTTAATGGGTTCACACAATATATCCCAGGCACACTGCCTTAGGGGTAGCTGGTCCATTCCACTGGGGTGTCAAACAGGCGAGGCATACTGATGAGTCCTGGTGAGATCGAAACACGTGTCTATGTCTTCTGTTAGCACCCTTTGCAAACTGTGTGAGAGGCCTTTCGGCACCATGCAATTCTGCTTAAAGTTGGACCAGCATAACATTCTGTGGTGATTTACATATGCAGCCCATGATGCTTTGCATTGTGGGGGCATGTGTGATTTTGTATTTTCTTGAAACTTGGCTTCCCAGCCAAATGCCCTTTGGGGTAACCCTTGCCTCAGTGTTTACACACGGAGGTTCTTTGTCTTTATATATATATATATATATATATATACACACACACACACACATCATCCTCATGGCCACAGCATTCAAAATAAATATTGCATTCTAATATGTTATAAAAAAAACTGTTTATGTCAGTGAACACAGTGAAGTTCAGTTCAGAGTAGATAGAAACACAGAAACATAGACTTTGACGGCAGATAAGGACTGCTGGCCCACCTAGTCTGTCATTTCCCTACCTACAGGATAAGCTACAGATCTTAGCTAACCAACAGCCTATTTCTTCCTATACTCAAGAATTGCCTTGTATCTGTCCCATGCATTCTTGAATTCTCCCACAGTTCTAGACCTCACAACCTCATCAGGAAGGCTGTTCCATGCATCCACCACCCTCTCTGTGAAAAAATACTTTCTCATATTGCCCCTGAGCTGTCCCCCCCTCTATCTTCAAATTGTGCCCCCTTGTTCTTGCACATCTCTTTTTCTGAAAGATGCTACCCTCATGGACTTTGTTGATTCCACTGAGGTACTTAAAAGTTTCTATCATGTCCCTCCTCTCCCTCCTTTCCTCAAGGGTACACATATTAAGCTCCTTTAGTCTCTCCTCATATGGCTTTTGTTGCAGACCCTGCACCATTTTCGTTGCCCTCTGGAATGCCTCTATCCTATCTATGTCCTTGCAGAGATGGGGTCTCCAGAACTGGGTAAAGTACTCCAGATGGGGTCTCACCAGCTCTCTGTACAGAGGGATAACACTTCCTGTTTTCTGCTGGTGATGCCTCTCCCTATAATCCCAGGATCCCCCACCCCACTGCCTTCTCACATTTCTTGCCAACCTTAAGGTCATCTGATATGATTACCCCCAGATCACTTTCCATTTTTGTGAACTCTTCCCCTGGGTTTTTATTTCCCAGGTGCATTATTTTGCTCTTCTTTGCATTGAATCCAAGAAGCCATACTTCTGATCATTCCTCCAACCTTGCCAAGTCCCTTCTCATCCTTTCCATGCCTCCTTGTGTATCAACCCTGTTGCATATCTTTGTGTCATCTGCAAAGAGGCATACTTTTCTTTCCAGTCCCTCTGCAATGTCACTTATAAAGAAATTAAAAAGGACTGGACCCAGTACTGAACCCCACTAGTTATCTATCCCCCTTTCTTTAGAGTGGACTTCATTTACAATTACCTTCTGAGTCCTCTTGTCCAGCCAATGTTTTATGTAGACTACCACCCTAGGACCCACTCCCAGTCTGGTTAATTTGTTTATTAATCTTTTGTGTGAGACTGTGTCAAATGCCTTGCTAAAGTCTAGGTAGGCCATGTCCACAGCCCCTCCCTGGTCTACTACTTTGGTCACCCAGTCAAAGAAATCAATTACAGTCATCCAACATGACCTTCCTGCTGTGAACTCATGCTGCCTTGGGTTCTGTGCCCCACTGGCCTCTAGGTACTCAACAATTCTTTCCTTCAGAAGCAATTTCATCACTTTCCCTACCACAGAGGTCAAACTGACAGGTCTGTAGTTTCCTGCCTCTGCATTGCTTCCACTTTTGTGAAAGGGAATCACATCCACCTTCCTCCAGTCTTCAGGTACCACACCGTCCTCCCATGATTTGTTAAAAAGGGTAGTCATTTGTGTCACTAGTTCTCCTCTTAATTCTTTTAGAATTCTAGGACGAATCCCGTCAGGCCCCATTGCTTTGTCCATCTTCAGTTTTAGGAGTTCTTTCAGAACCCTTTCTTCTGTGAAAGGACTGTGTGGCAGATCTAGGCTAAACTTCATAAAAATGGACTTTTGAACCTTGTCCTGTCTTCTTTTTCTTCCACTTTAAAACTTCTGTTGCAACAGTACCCTCTTATCTCTTCTATTTTTAAATACTTTTTTTTCTATTATCCTAAGTAGGCCACCTAGGATGAAACTGTACTATCTGCTTCTGCACTTCATTTCTATTCTCTAGCTCTGTCTAAAACTTTTACTTTTGGTTCATATAGCCCCCAAACTCCTAGGTGCAAGGAGTTAGCAAAGCAGATGCTGTACAGTAAGAAAAGAGGATTATGTCCTCGGACATAATAAAGTAATGAAGACTACCAAATAAAAGTCTTCTTCTGGTTTCTGAGTTAAAGAAAATGAATGCAGAAACATCTTCTGGTTAAATAAGGCAGGATCTTGGAGGCATGTTAGAGGCACCCCTATCTTAAAGCAGCATGCAAACATTAAACAGAAGGAGAAGCAAAGCATGCAAAATGAACATTAGAAGCATGAGGACTTGCAGAAAAAAAGGGGTAATACTATAAAACGGAATTAAGTTAACCTCTTTGTAATACTGTATACCCAGAATTAAAGCAGCTTGCATTTATTTAAAAGAAAACTATTTTGTTTTAACAAGTGACTCAGGTTTAACCAGGTAGAAATCCATACCTGGTTGCTAAGGAAATAAACAGCGCTACTTTCTCTTGCTTGTCTCTAAACATGAACTATAATACAGATACTGTAAGACAGGAAGCCCCCCTTGCATGTATACACTTCCAAGCAGTACATAAAGAAAACAAGTTGAATTTAGTTCTTTAAAAATTACAATGACTTGCAGAAAGGAGGGGAAAATAATAAAACTAGATTATTTAGATCCCTGTATTACTGTGTACCCTGTAGTGAAGCAGCAATCATTTCTGAGCAAAATAATGCTTTTAAAACTAAGGTTTGATCAGGTAGAAATGCTTACCTGGTCACTTAGAAAAATAGAAGGCCTCCTCCTTTTCTGAGCTGCTGATCTTTGAATGGGTATTCCTAAGGGATCAGCGCCCTCTACTGTCCCCCTTTTATATGTTCACCTAATAAGCCCCTGTCACTCAGATGGTTACTAAGCTTATTACCTTTGGGTTGCTAGGTAGTTAACAGTCTAATTAACCCTGAAATAGGAATACTAGTTTTGTTTATCAGCCTGCGGTATGCATGGGAACAGTAAGAGAATGGTATTTATCTAAGTAATGGTTTTAGGTCACATTTAGATACCTAACCTATTCTAAACCATTGTATTTGTGTTAAGTGTGTTAAGGGTTTAGTCAGGTGACCTTGTCCAGGGAGTATAAATACTTCCCAAATCTGTTCTTTAGGCAGATGAGCCTTGGAAATGAGACAGGGAGGTCTACAGTGAGAGTAATGCAAATACAGAAGTAAGCAGACCATAGCTATTCTGTGGTCTTTGACTGTGTATTGGAAATTGCAAGAAACCACTGAGGCAAAAAGTGGTCATTGACATTGCAACTTACTTTTCTTTATTTTTGATTGTTTTTGGTTTTCTGACTTTTTGTAAATAAATGTTACATTCCTGTGTGTTTTTAATCTTGAAATATTGCCTTGTCTGAATTATTTCCCACACCCTGTGACAGACTGGGATCAACCCCCCATCCAGAGTGCTTATGTTAATTGGATTAGGTACCTCCACATCCTCCTCTTTTGTGAATACTGAACAGAAGTATTCATTCAGTATCCCTTCTTTTTCACTGTCCCTCTCTGCCCACCCACCATCCATTTTAGTCAGCCTCACTATCCCTCCCTTTGTCTTTCTATACTCCCTGATGTACTTTTGAAAGGTTTTGTCCCCCTTCTTAACTGAGTTGGCTATCTTTTCCTCAGTTTTGGCCTTTGCTATTCTTGACTACCCTGCCTGCTTCTTCTGCCTTAACTGGTACAGTTTTCTGCCCTTCTTCTGTGCTTCCTTATACTTCCTAAATGCTATCTTTTTCTCCCTAACCTTCGTTGCCACCTCTTTTGAGAACCATAGTGGCTTTTTCTTTTGTTTTGAGTTGCTTATTTGCTTAACACAAAGGCTTGTTGCCTCTGTGATGACAGTTTTGATGTTTCCCCATTGTTGCTCCACCCCTCATTCTTGTCTGTTTGCTAGTGCTTTTCTACCGCACTGTCCCATCTTGCCAAAGACAGCCCTCTTGAAGTTCGGTACCATCTCTTTTGTATGGCTTGACCCTGTAGCTGAGCTTATCATGAACCACACTGTTTGGTGGTCACTTGTTCCCAGATGGCTACCCACTTCTAGATCTGAGATCCTCTCACTGTCCCCATTTGAGAGTACAAGGTCTAAGCTTGCTCCCTCTTGAGTGAGTTTCAAAACTAGTTGTCTGAGGCATGACCCCTGTAGGGCATCAAGAATTGCCCTGCTCTAGGATGTGGCTGCAGCAAAGGTGCTCCAGTTAACATCTGGCATATTCAGGTCCCCATGAACAATATCTCCCCTTTCTCTGCCATCCTAAGGATGCCTTCTATCATATCCTTATCCATTCCCTCCCCCCTGAGATGGAAGTCTTTATACAACCCCTGTGTGGATTGTGGTGCCATTTCCAGTCCCTAAGGTGACCCACAGTGTCTCCTCTCCTCCCTGTTTACTCTTTTGTTCCATTGCTTTTATCCCTTCCTTTATGTAGAGAGCTACTCCTCCCCTCTTCTCCCCTCCCTGTCTCTCCTGTAAGTTGTGTACCATGGTATGTTAACATCCCAATCATGGTTCTCTGTCTATCATGTTTCTGTGACTGCCACAATATCCAGGCATCACTCTTCCATCAAGGTCACTAGTTCAGAAAGCTTGTTGTCCAGACTATGGGCATTGTTAGTCATTACCCTCAGTTTTTTGATGGCCTTACCCCTTTTTGACCCATCTCTTTCCTTATTGTCTTTGTTGTTTTCTCCATTTACCCCTGCCCTTCTCCCTTTTGACATCTCTATCTTGGTGTTTACCTCCCTTACTATCCTGATTTTTTTGGGAAGAGAGCTAGAATTTCCCTGATCCTTTCCAGTTCCTCCCCCTTGACTAATTTTAATGCTTGCCAATGAAGCATTTAAATCTATCACCTAGGATCCTGGTTCCCATCCTGGACAGATGCAGACCATCGCACCAGTATAGGCCTGCATCACTTCAGGTGGACCCCCAGTCCCCAGTGAAGCCAAACCCTTGAGCTCTGCAAGTTTTTTAACCACTGATTGAATTCCATGGTGTAGAGCACCCTAGCCTCACCTAATCCATAGACAGACAGCACCTCCAAGAAGGTTACCGTGCATGCTACTTGTCTAAGGCCCCTTCCCAACTTTACAAACTCTTCCTGCACTGCTCTGATCCCTTTCTTAGCCAGGTCATTTGTCCCTAAGTGAATAATGACATCCAGCTCCCTCCCCCATGCAGCTGCTCCAACGATACTGAGGATTCACTCCCTGTCCCTCCAAGCCATGGCACCGGGCAGGCACCTTACCTCCCTATCCCTTTCCTCCCCCAGTTCTACCCTCCTAACAATGGAGTCCCTCACCAGGAGTTGTTTCCTTTCCCTGTGGAGTCCCATGCCACCCTCCTGTGGGCCTTCTTTGTGGAGGTTCCCAGCATCCTCCTTGGTCTTCACTGCGGGTGTCTCCATGGAGATTTCTTTTAAATATTTCTTATCTTATATTTTATACACACACACACACACACTATATGCCATCCTCATCAGCATAATACTGCCATGTGGCCTGGGTTCAAGTCCCAGGTGAGGCACTTATTCTTTCTCACCTCTGTTTGTATGTTTTCCATAACATATGCACAACACTTTTGTGTGATTGTTTTAAATAAATATTTGTGTTGCCATTTGGTTGTGCATTTGAGAAAGAGTAATGTGCTCGGGGGATGGCCCAGGTTCTAGTTGTCTCAGTGGTGCAGCTGGGTAGTGCAGTCAGAACAGTATTCCGGGCAGCCTGGGTTCAGGTCCCAGCTGAGGCATATATTCTTTCTCACCTCTGTTTGTATGTGTCCCATAAAATATGCATACCACACTCCTGTGTGGTATTAAGAATAAAGAAACTGTTTGTTTATGTCAGTGACGACAGTGAAGTTCAGTTTAGAGTAGATTTTCTTTAAATATTTCTTATCCTATATTTTGTATCCTGGATAGCGCAGGGGAGATGCTACATCTCTTTGTCATAGGGATTATCATTTACACATTTCTGCACTGTACTTACTCAGGCTGCCCCAGATTAGATGCAATATCTTGTTTTCAGTGGGGTCATGATTTGTTTCCATATTGATAATGTATTTCTTTAGGGTAGTCTAGTCCAGAGCCCCCATATTCAAAGGATATGCACAGCACATCCTGGTGGAAATGTGAGATGTGCCATGCAACTCCAAAAATGCACCACAACATGATATTCAAACATGCAGGATGCACCTGCTGCAAGGGAATGGGCCAGCGTTCACACAAACAGTATGCCGTGCAAGTCAAGTGTGTGTTCCTATGAATACTCAGCGGGAAATTCACCCCTCACAGCCCAGAGTAGCATGGCCCACAGTCACCCACAAGTGGGCTGTATAAGGTACCCAGGTGCACAGCAGCCTGGCAGCCCTGGTGGACTAAAGGTACCCCCTCCAATTCCCGATTGATTCAACTAAATCCCTGAAGAACTCCATAGTGTAGGAGCCACCTGCACCCAATTACACCAGAGGAAACCATGGTCCATATCCATAGCATAGAGGACTTAGAGGACTCCCACTCACTGCCTTGGTACATAGACAACCCCACTCCCCCCATACCCAAGCTGTTGTGGAGACTGGCACTGCCCTCCATGCCCTGCCACAGCCAGATGCCAACTACACTGGACCTGGACTGGGGACCTTCACTCCAGAATGACCCAAGTGGCTATAGCATACATTGGGACACTACACAAGCTGTAGACCCACCAGTGTATGTAGCTGTGCATATATGTCCCTGGCAAACTGTAAGAGGGAATTGACATACCTGCAATGCATGCCTTGTCGATGCTGTATCTTCCTGCTGTCATACACTCTTCCTTGATCCCCTGTGTAACATGCTACCCTCCGGAATGCTGAGGTATCCTGGGTGCCATGGGGTGTGGAATCCTGCAATGGGATTTGTTGTGTACGCTTCAGGCTATGAATAGTGCGTTTGTGGTTCTCCAATTGTACAAATAGGTTGGTTGTAACATGCCTGTTCTGGGACCTGTGTGAGTGAGTACAGCATCGGCTTTCACACACACTGAGTAGTGCAAAAGCACTTGGATGATGGATCCATGTGCGAATGCCTGAGGTGTATGGCCACTGGGTGTTATTGCCCGCACACATCTTGTACCCTTGTATGACACATTCCAGCATCCTACTGCTAGTGCTTCACCATCCAAATATAAGATGCCATTTCTTTTGTGCACTATTCAGGCTAAATATATAGCAATCAGGAGGCACATTCTAGGAAAATGCATTGTTAAAATGTGTAAAAGGAAGACCACATTGAAACTGCCTCTCAGCAGATCTGCATCGTGCTAATTCATTAGAAGTAATGGGTAAAAGCATCCCAAAAGCTCTCCACAGCCATATCAGCTCTGACCAGAGTTGTTTTGAACTGTGAGTGGGGTAAGCTACAGAACATAAAGGCAACTCTGGCAAGTAAGCTCAGCACCAAAGCAAAAACCAAAAGAACGATCAGACTTTTCCAAATAAGCACTTAGCTTCACTGTTCTTTTCTGTTTAGCATTGTCACTACTACTGCAGTTTAACCAGCTTAACAGGTTTTCAATGCACCTCTTGGATTATTGTTTCCTAGCAGACTGCTAATGTGGCCCCTGGCAACCTCCCCCCAATGCTCCCTTCCTCACTCGCATTTTTGCACTCCCATCCTTTTGCCTGCAGTTCACTTCTTCTACATTACCCAAGCACATGGGTGAGCTGGTAGCCCTTCTCAAACTCCTTTCTATGAATGCTTGCCTTTCACTTTTTGCCTAACAGAGCTTACACACAGAGAAAAAAAAATCCTGCTCCCCATTCCTGCAATAAAGAGAGCTTCCAAGCCACAAGCACAGTATTCCACCATCTACAACTAGCCTTCCAAATCATGAAATAATCCCCCTTTGTTTTTGCAGTTCCCAAATCCACCCCCTTATCCAGTTACAACAAGGCCACAGCAATACCCAGCTCACCCAATCCTTCCTCAGGTATCAACAGAAAACACATTTATTTTATAAATACACTGATCAAATCATCCCCCTTAAGCCTTGTGCTTGCACCTATGTCAGCTAATGTCCTCTTCTCCTGATACTTGCCTTGATTTCTTAGTTCCAGCATCTTTCCTCCATATTCTTTCCTGTTGCCAGCTGACTGTGCTAGACCTCAAATCACTGTCTAGCAAAAGAAGGGTGATCCCCAGTCTTACCTCTCTTTATATACCCATTTCCTCTAGGGCCTCCCCTTGAGCCCTTCCACTAATCTCTGACTTTCCCTCCTCTTTTTATACTGCCTTTCTTCCCATGCTCCTACCTTTCCTCCTTGCCCTTCTTCCCATGATTCCTCACTGTCCTTCTTCCCTTTCCTTCCCCCTTTCCCATCCACCCACCCCTCCACCTCCTAAACGTCCTTGCCTTTCTTATCTCCACCCAGCACCTACCCTTCTATTTTGGTGAGGAAATCACTGACCATCAGGGCTGCCTTTTAATAGGCAACCCACCTTGATAATTCTAGTCATGCACGTGGAATTTCTAGGCAAGAATATTGCCCCCGCTCTCAGAGAAAAAAGATTTAACGGTTTATATAAACAAAAAAAAAATACATATGCTGGTCTTTTGACATCAGGCTCAGTATGTAAAGGTTGTACTATTAGTTAACCAAAAACAATTTAATTTCTTGGGAATGCTTGAGGTATGGTATGGCGTGGTGTGATGTGGTGTGATGTGGTGTGGTGTGTTGTGGTCTGGTAAGACATTTTTAGAGTTTTAAAAACTAGTTTGCAAGCATAATAAAACTACTATTTTGATTTTGTGTTAATGAAAATGCAAATTGAAGGACACACTGAGTGAATAGTTCTGCACTTCAGTTTCTAGTTATCAGCAATCAAATGTATTGTTTGAAGGATTCAGTTTAAGACATCAGAGCCTGGTAAGTTTAATGAGACACTTACAGTATATATTCTGTTTTTTGTTTTTTTTGGTGCAAGATAAGTTTTATTAACTAGTAATTCCATCAGTGAATAATAATATACAGAGAACAAATTGTGATGAATGGTGTTGCATCATAAACAAACATACAGTATGAATTGTATATGCCAAAGTCTAGAGATAAAACTTTGTTTTTTCATATTTTTTGCCATGTTTTTAAAATATAAAAATTGTCAACTCTAAAAATGTGATAATAATCAGGATTAGCAGCCAACAATATTATTCTGTAACAGAAAATTAGAAACAATGAACCACCACTAATGAAAATGTGTTATAAAGCACTTTTGATACAAAACTGAAGCTACTGTATATGCCATATTGCTTTTCAATCCAGGAGATGGGCGAGAGAGAACAGTGCTGATGTCTTCAGTGCACATGATGGTTCAAAAAGCATAAGGATAAATGAGAGAGCAAACAGGAAGAAGTGCAACACAAGAACAGTAACTGGTTCACTTACACAATGCATTGGTGGTGGTTGTAGGATTCCAACCCAGGTCTACAGGTTCCCAGCTCTGTACTCTTGTCACTAGGCCTACATTTCTTCTTAATATATCTGACATGTTCCTAACTACCTAAAAATGAAATCCAATATTATTTACAATGTAGCATTGCATTTGATTTCATTATTACTTCTGAAATAGATGGTTATTGTTATATGATATTGTAAACAAATCACAAATATTGTATTTTTTTTAATTTCCTTTATTTGTAGAACTGTTTTAAATTAAAATTATCATGCCAGGAAAAATGCAAAAAATATTTTTTTTTGGAAGGATTTACTTACAGTACGTAGTAACATAATTATCTGAGGTTTTAAGAACACTAGGCTAATCAGATCCCCTTCATAAGCAAGGAATAAATAATTTCCAATGCAAATAATAAAAAAGGAGTAATCAGTATGCCGTGCAAACATGTACAGATACACATTTTGTAAGGATGCCTCATTCACTCTTCTACCCAGGTTGTCCTGTAATCAGACATCTTTCCAGGCTGGCTTTAAAATCCTGTACTATATTCAAATTAAGTGTCTTCAATCATAAACTGTTCCACAGGTTCCAGACCCCTGTGAGAAAAGTATCTTCTAATGTTATCCTTTTATTTACTGCCCCTGAGCTTCAGGGCCTTGTAGATTATAAGTACACATGTTAAATCAATTCACAACTTAACCATTTAAAATGATGAAGACAGAAACAAGTAGATAAATTCAGTTTTAAAAGAGCAGAGAAGGACAGTAAATGCATACATTCATTACATACTCAGATTGTATACATTTTAACATAAATAAATAATGACAGTAACAGTACCCCTTTGTTTTACATCCTTAGTTTGAATTTTTCACCTAACAACTGGAGGACCTACCCAATGAGCACCTTATAATAATAGTCAGTTGAACTATTACACAGAAGTGTAGCATATCTACCTTGTTGATATTGTTGATAACCACTGAGTATGTGAACGACTGAGATCATGTCCCCTCCTGTTCTCTAGTGTGAACATGTTAAGAGCTTCCAGCCTCTTGTTGTAGGTTTTATCCCTCATTCCACTTATCATTTTGCTCACCCTATATGTTGCATCCTTTAATAGACTTGGTCTCCTTTTTGTATTGTGAAGATCAGAACTGCACACTGTACTCTAGACTAGGTCTGACCAGGATATTGTAAAGTGGCAGTATTACTTTCCCTGCACTGCTGGTCACTCCTTTTTGATACACTCAAGCATTCTGCTGGCCCTGTTGACTGTGGCCATGCATTGCTTCCCAGGCTTCATCCCATTGTCTAGTTCGGCCCACAGGGCTTTTTCCTTCTGCACGTCAACATGAGGAACACCACAACATAGGCAAGTTTTTCTCTTCAATGTCTTTCGCCTTGTATTTGGCTGCATTGAATTAGAAACTTCAGTAGTCTTACTCTAACCAGTCACCCAGTCTGCTCAGGTCCTCCTGAAGTTTGTCCCTTTCTCAGAGAACTCCACCAACCTGCTCAGTATAACATCACAAATGAACTTAAGTAGCTAGCTGGAGACACCCGCTTCCATATAGCTTATAAAAATGTTAAGCAACAGTAGTCCAAGCACCAATACCAGAGGGATACCTCTGAGTACTGTACTTCTCTCCACTTAGGTAAGTACCCACCCTTCAGCTTCATGCTACCAAGACAGTTAGGAATCAATAATGTTTAGGCTTCATGCATACCACACTGGTGTACTTTGCTCAGAAGCTTGTCATTTAACACAGTATCAAAGTTCATGCAGATTGACTATGTATATGATCTCCCCCCCCATCCTCCTCTCTGGTTACTCCATCAAAGATGGTGATCAGATTGGTTTGGCATCATCTGACCCCTCATAAAACTAAGCTGAGAGAGGGTGAGAACATTGACCTTAGCTAAATGCTCCATTATTCTGTCCTTGATAATGGCATCCAGAACCTTGCTCAGCACTGATATCAGGCTTAAAGAGATGGTGACATGTTCAGGAGAACTTTAAAAAAACCTAAGATTTAGACAAAGTCCGGCTTGTATTTTCCATTTTTGCAGTATTCCTCCTCCCCATTATTTATTACTGAGATCATCTGTATGAAAACAGGATCTTTGCTTCTGATGAGTTTACCTATTCCTGCTGCTTTCTCCCTACTGGAAGTCACAGAGCACTGCTGGTGATATCACAGTTACTCCCATGGCAACAGATTGTGATGTCACAAAAGCAGATTATGACTTGAAGCATTTAGCAAGCTATAGAGGCAGATGGATTCTAAAGGATCTGCAAGGGATAAAGTTCATATATTGATGTAAATTTCCTTAGTAATAAATAACGGAGAGAAATATATAAAATATAAATGGAATGCATACAGCATTGTACCTAATTATTATGTTTTTGAAAGTTTTCTTTGATGCATAGATAGCTCTTTAATATTCTGGGCCTGATATTCAGACTGCGCCAGGCAGGGATGCAAGCCTGGACACAGAGCAACTGGCATGTGCCAGGGCATGGACAGAGTGATATTCAACGGTGCTGCACCATGGCTCAGCACCATTGAATATGGCACTGTGGCCTCCCCCATTGTGCATGGTGCAGTGGCATTGCACCAGTGCAAATGGCAAGAGAAGAGCAGGGGGATGCACCAGCGCAAGTGCAGTTGCACTAGGTGCAGGAACCACGATATTCAGTGGTGGGTATGCAAATGAGTCCATTATGCATGCAAGTCACAAATGGGGCCATTTGCATGTCATTATGGCCCCATTTGCATGCAGGTGCGCTGATCCCAGGTGACTTGCGCCTAGCGCCCTGCCAGGCTGCAGCCATAGAATACCGACACTCCCTGCTCCTCGGCAGCAACATGCCCCAAAGCCCAATCTTGGGCTTTGTAATAATAACTGTATCCCTGGTGGTCCAGTGGACCTGCCCCCCAGCCTGATCACAGGTTTTGTAACAACAATTATATCCCTGAGGGTCCAGTGGGCCCACTCCCCAGCCCAGTCGTGGGCTTTTTAATAATAACTTCATCCCTGGTGGTCCAGTGGACCCACTCCAAAGCTTGATCGCTGACTTTGTAAATTTAAAACTACCTGGTGGTCCAGCGGTAGCCCCCTCCTCACCTGCCCACTCAGTGCCACCACACCACTCCCCCAGTCAGCGGCAGGTGGCAGCTCCCCACCTGCAAGCTGCCTAGCCACCCACCAGCTGACAGTGTACAGTACGGTTGTACACCCATTGGTCCACAGCATGGGCCAATGGGCGTGTGGATAATGCTGTACAACACAATGCCGATATGTGAATGGAAGTCATTGCATATCGAGACTGTGGTACAGTACAGCTGCATGCCCATTGGCCCACGCTGTAGACAATAAACTATCGCCTGTACGTGTCCGTTAACGAAGCGGCAGGGCAGCAGGGTGGGGAGCTGCCACCCGCCATTGACTGGAGGGAACAGGGTGGAGGACTGAGTGGGTGGGTGGGGAAGGGGTACTGCCAGACCACCAGGTGTTTTAAATTTGCAAAGCCCACAACTGGGCTTGGGAGTGGGTCCACTGATTACAAAGGATATAATTGTTGTTACAAAGCCCGCGATCAGGCTGGGGTGCAGATCCACTGGACAACCTGGAATGAAATTAGTATTACAGAGCCTGCGATTGGGCTGGGGGGCAGGTCCACTGGACCACCAGGAGTGAAATTAGTATTACAGAGCCTGCGATCGGACTAGGGAGCAGATCCACTGGACCACCAGGGAGTTTCTACTTACTGGAGCCCGTGAGCGGGCAAGGGGGCGTGACGATGACTGACCATGGCTCTGGAGGTTGTGTGGCCACCCATGAATAGTGGCTGCCATGTTGTGCCCTGCAATATGGAAGCTCACCTGTGGGTGGCTAGGCCTTGCTCCCTTTTTTTTCTGGTGGATCTTTGCACTCCCCTCTGCGGCGCAAGGTAAGTGTGTGCCTGCATATGCACCGCACATCCCGGGCTGAATATCGGGATATGCCGAATATGCATGGGCACGCCCCCTGCACTTACGCTGCATACATTACTGGTGCACCCTGGAGCATCGGGATTTGCGCAGCACAACATCCCCATTTGAATATCGTGCTGGGGCACAGCAGTGGGTTGCGCATGGTGCAACACTGTTGTGCCATGCGCAACCCCTTTGAATATCCCGGCCTCTGTGTTTTAACTTGTTTTTTTCTTAAAGATAGGGACCACATTGGCCACTTTCCAGTTTCCTAGAAACACAACTGTCTAGACAGACCCATGAAAGACTACTGCAAGCAGCCCCACCAATCGTCCCTTTAGCTCTATGATTATTCTTGAAATTGGATGTATCCTATCTGTCACTTGCGGCTTTCTCAAGTCTTTACCAGTTACTCTGCTGCAAGGTTAGGTTTGATATCTTCATGCAACATCATAGCTACAGAAAAAAAAAACTGGTGCACACTCAAGAACCTCTGTGGTGCAGGTTGGGTTGCCAAATTCCAGCAGTCAAAAGCAAAACAAATTGCCTTGCACTCAAGGGAGATTAGGAATGATGCCAAAAGTCCACACAGACTTGTACAGAGATAAATGCCTTTATTGGCATAATGTGCAGAGTAATGTACACAGCATGGCAATTTTAAAAATGCAGAATACAGTCTACCAGAAGAAGGCACTGGCCAGACAATCCAGAGCTTCAAACTTCTCTAGCTCTTCTTCAGGGAGTCTACAGCTTCAATCACTGTGAATAGACATCCTGCAATTACAGTATTGCAGTACTGCCCTGTATCATGATACAATATTTGCGTGAGGCAAATGATAACTTTCCAAGGAGGTTACCAGAGGGTAAGTGCTGGTTGTAGTCTCAGGATGAGGGTGTGGGTTGGAGGGCATCATGGGGTGGGAGTGCCACTAGACACCAGGGATATTGTATCTTGGAGGGATTGCAAGGAACTAGGACATTTTCTGGAGAACAGCATTATATATGGTATATTGGCATGGCTGGCAGTATGGTAACAGGACTTGGAAGGGGGTTCAACAGTACAAATATCATACTGTTAATGGGAGCAGTGTAGGGAGTAGAGTGTCGTTAGAATCAAGGATAGTGGGTTAGGGGACTGGAAAGGAGGTCAGGATCTCAAACAAGAGTAGCATTATGCCACTATCAGTCAAAGGCTGAGGGAACTCAAATACCTATAAAAATAGAAGCTCACTAGAAAATAGCCATATCACCGCCATTTGTTTGCAAACAGAGTCAGTGAAATTCAAAGATATAGCAGCCACAGAATCAGGTGGACTCTCACAAAATCCATAGCAGCTTTATATCATTCTGGCACATCCTCAAGCGGCAGATATTACCTGTAGCCATATCACAGCATGGGGTCATTATTTCACAGACAGAAACAGCATGGCAATAAATGCCACAAGCAAAACAATGTGTGCCGCAATAAGGTTGGTCAAAACACAGACTATACAACTAATGCACACACCCCATTGTAATCAATAGGACTTTTTCCTTTTTGCAGGGGACTTCGCCCCCCACACCCCTAACTATAAATAACCTACTCCAGTGGGGTGTGGACTTTGGGGATGGGGTGAAACTTGGGAGGGGGGAAATTCGTTTAAAAAAAACAAGTTGCAACACCAGGAGACCTGGGGGGAACTGAACTGCAGTCCCAGGTCTCCTTTGCTGCTGTGTGCTGGCACCTTAGCTACTCCACAATGGGAGTGACTCAACCAGCCACAGCAGCACAAGCTTCTTCAGCCCTTCCTCTACTTTATGGTCAGTGACAGTGGTAGCAGTAATTCTCTACCGATATTATACCCCTGCCACTCTTAATGTTTCTGTGCTTTGCACAGCCCAGTTTTTGTAGTGCTATATTGACCCGGTACCCCATATCCCTTAGGTTTTAGTCTTTTAAAGAGACATGTCTCATTTTTCAGAAATTTTTAAATGGCTAGACGTTAAAACTTTTTATTTCATGTCATAGACACTGGAACTGGAATTGGCTCAACTAAACCTCAAAGCACATAAAAAGGTTATGCTAGGACCAGTACACAAGAAAGGCTTAACATACTACACAGCCATTGACTTAAAGGGACATACTGTAACCCCTGTCTAAAATAAGCACCTTTCCAGTGAATATTCATCTATAGTCAATGGGATGTGTAGCTCCAGTCATAATCTTGCAGTTTCAGTTCTCAATTTTAGCAGTGGTTGCAGCTGTGTTGTGTTGCTGAACTTAATTGAGCTTAATTGTTTGAATACCTTAGTCCTGGCACATGAAAATGAACACCAACATGCCTTAATTAATTAATGAAGCCAGTAATCTATTGACCTTGGGATTTTCTTACCTTCATGAGCTGCACTCTACATTCTAACCTGCCAACTAGATACAATGAAGAGGTCCTAGTATGCAATCAAAACTAAATTTAAAATCCTTGACCTCTTAAAAGCAGGGGAGAGCATAACCAAAATATCAAGTGAGACTTTAAGTGGCAATTTAAAATATTTTTACTGCAAATTTTCAAAACAGCCATTTTTTTCACCACCTCGTGAACGCAGCAGCTGTCATTTTTCAAATTGTGGCTGAACTGTCTTTTCATGCCTGTTGCATGGAATGATGTGGTGGCGCTAAATCACATTTTGGCATGGATTCAAAATTTTCAGTACCGTGTACATGAGTTGCGGTAATAAGAAGGCTATGCTGACAATTTGGTTGCTGTTGTCTTACAAATGGAAGCATAGAGGACCCTGCACTTCCACAGTAACATACATATACATGTCTATGGAGGAATGGGAGTGCAGGGCCTGCACTCCCACAAGCAAGTAAGGAGAGGCAAGGCAAAGTAAATTTTATTTATCTAGTGCCCTATCCAAGGGCTCAGGGTGCTTAACAAAATAACAATAAAGTGCTATAAAACAACCCCAGAATAAATTAATTCAGATCAGACTAAAAACTGTATCAAATAAATACGTTTTAAGAGAGGTTTTAAAGGTCTCTACTGAGCTGGCAGCCTTAATATATGGTGGAAGAAGTTCCACAGGAGTGGTGCAGCCATCCCAAAGGCCCTCTCTCCCAATCTTTTTAAATGGGAGGGTGTTACAACTAATTAGCCAGCTTTGGTAGAGTGTAGGGGACAGATAGGAGAGTACAGAATCAGGAGCTCTTTAAGATAATCAGGTCCCAGACCATGTAGGGCCTTGTATATTAACAAGCCTATCTTGAAGGTGATGCCCACACTCACAGGCAGTCAGTGCAGAGAGTGCAGGACAGGAGTTACATGGTCCCTCATAGAGGTGCCAGTCAACATCCTGGCTGCAGCATTCTGCGCTAGCTGCAGGTGTTGCATCAAGCCTCCAGAAAACAACCCCAGGTATAAAGAGTTACAGTAATCAAATTAGCAAGTGACAAAGGCATGGATAACCATGGCCAGGTTAGTGGCAGCCAAGAGTGGATGAATCCTGGCAATGAAAAAAAATGGCCCTAACAACTGAAGAGATATGATTACACTGTCTCAAAAAGGATTGATCAATGGGAGCGCAGGGCCCTCTGGAGGCAAATATGGATATAGTTATTCTATCCTAAAAAGTAAGGAAATTCTTTGCAAAACTGTATTAATGCAACATTTGGGGTTGAGGCTATAGTGTAAAAAATACAGAAATGTGACTTTAGGATTTCCAACCTAAAACTCCCGTACCTATTCCTAAAACAAATCAGGGGTGCAGTCTTCCTTGGGGTTGTCAACCCTCAAGCTCACCCCGTTAGGTGTATATGTTTCTGGAATGTATAGAGTGGGGTGAGCTTGAGGGTTGACAAACCCAAGAAAGACTGCAATCCTGACTTATTGTAGGGGTGGGGTGGGGTTTTAGGGTTGGTAACCCTAAAACCACATTTCCCTAGTTTCTTCACTATAACCTCAACCCTAAATGTTGCATTAATTAAGTTTTATATATACTCTGTGTGTGTGTGTGTGTGTGTGTATATATATATATATATATATATATATATATATATATATATACATATATATATTAGAGCAAAAACTCTGTTTAATGCATTAGTTAGGTTGTTCCACAGTGATAAAAAGCAAGAAATTCGGTGTTAGGGTTAAAAGCCACCCTTGGACCCCCCAGCCCACCCTCAACCAGCATCAGGTTGTGCATTAGGGTCATCGACCTAACTCTCACCCATCACATATGTGAAAAAGCAGAGTACAGGAGAATGGGGTGAGAGTTAGGACCAACAACCCAAACACTCACCCCGATGCTGTAGTTAAGTGGTGTGCTGGAGTCCAGGTGGGCTTTCAACCTAACACCAAATTTCCTCGCTTTTGTCACTGTGGAACAACGCTAACTAATGCGCATTAAACAGAGTTTCTTGTCTCTAATTTCCCTTCTTTTTGAGAATGATGATGAGAAATAGTGAACACAATGCGGTGGCGGGAGCACGGGGCCCAACCCACCATGTGATGTCTTGTGACATAGTAACAGGAACAGCAACACAAACAGAAGTGCAAATAGTGGCACACATGGTAATGCAAACATAAATGGTAAAGGAAATGTTAATAGATATGCAAGTGCAAAGTGATGCTGAAACAAACAGTGATGCAAACGGACATTGAAGAATGTACTATAACACAGCTGGTAATGCGAACAGTGATGGCAGTGGTATTTTAAATGGAAATGTTAAATGTCACAGCAAATAGAACATGAAAGGGAACAGAAACGGAAACGCGAACACAAGCACACACGTAAACGTAAACTGTAATGCGCACAGGCACGGTACTGCAATTGTAAATGCAAATGGTAACGTTAACATTAAGAATAATGCCAAAGGAAAGAGAAACAGAAATGGGAACAGAAGCCCGTATGGAAATGCAAACCGAAACATGCACGGGCACAGTACTGCAATTGTAAACACAAATGGTAATGGTAACAGCAACAATAACAGCAAAGGAAACAGAAGCGCATATGGAAATGCAAACCATAATGTGCATGGGCAGGGTAATGCAATTGCAAATACAAATGGTAACAGTAACAGCAAGGAAGACGCAAAACGAAAAGAAATGGAAATGTAAATGAAAGGGCTGCCGGAAACGCAAATTGGCAATGTGCATGGTGACGCAAACAAAAACGCAAACAGATACAGTAGTGGAAATGCAAATGGTAACAGTAATGAAAATACAAGCAAGAATGACAACGCAAAGGGTAATGCACATGGTGGCGTACACGGGAACGGTAACACAAACAGGGACATAAACGCAAGTGGGAAACAGTAACTGTAACAGTAACGGAAGCACATACCCTGTGTTTGCCAAACAGGTGCATACAGAAACACAGTGGGTACAAAGAATGTATGCATTGTAATGGGGATTGAAGCTTAAAACGAGCATTGGAAGTACTTAATTGCTAATATCTCAGCAACCGTACGACATATAAAAATAATTAAAATTTCACAAAAATCTTGATTTTCCTGGATAGGTTTTTGCTATTATACAGCCCACAGGACTTTGCAACTTGCAACAAAAATTCTGTATCTCGCATCGTTTTCGAGATACGAGCCCCAAAAGGTGCGGTGTACACCATTATGTTAATCTATGGGGAAAAAAGTCAACTTCGGAGTACTGTAGCTTTTCAGCCATGCAGTATTTTTTCACCAAACAACCAAAAGGCACATCTGTGAGATGCTGGCTGCCTTCCCTCCAAATTTCAGTCCAAAATACCAAACCGTTTGTTTGCAGCAGGGTGGCAAAGAATTCCTGTCATTTTGGCCATAGCCTGAAAAGTAGTGCCGTAATTTGTGACACTTTTTGCAAAAATTTGTGAAAGTGTCTTGCTTGTGACACTACTTTGCGACACTACTGTTTCCAGAAATTTGAAAAACATATTTCTGGGGTGTTTAACCCAAAAATAAAGACATGGCTAGGATCCTCAGGGTCCGACTAGGTGAACACAGAAAGAAGTGTGGCCCTACAGGGTCCCACATTTAAATGCCAAGCATTTTTCTGATCATCAACTGAAAACAAAATGGTGGATTTGTGACACTACTAGGGCCATTTGTGACACTAAAAAGTGCATTTGTGAAATTGTTGAATATTTTAACTTTTCCCATTGACTTATAATGGGAACTTGTTTTTTGAATAACTTTTGAACCATTTAATATTTTTTCACGAAATCTTCAAAAGACACATCAGAGACACTGGCCGCATGTTCCCTGAAGTTTTTGGATCAGTCATACAAACCATGTGACCTGTAGGCGAGAGCAAAGAAATCACAAAAAAGTATAATTGAGCAATTGGTTGTTGCTTAATAACTCCGCAGCCATATATTTGACTGGTACGAAACTTGGCAGATCCCAAGATATACCATGTCCAATTATGCATACCAAATTTCAGGCAAAAGTGTTGAATGGTGGCAAAGTTATTAAGGTGCAAAATTTGACCCTTTAACCTTTAAAGTGCTACTCAACCCTAACTATGGTAGCACTACTGTGCTACCATACTATATATAAATATATATATATATATATATATATATATATATATATATGTGTGTGTGTGTGTGTATATATATATATATATATATGACATGCAACTGGGACCTGTGGAATAAATTATTTATTTTCATGAGAGCTGTTTGACCTTGGGTAACCTCATGAGTAGCGTAAAGTTATTTATTTTCATGAGAGCTGTTTGACATTGTGTAACCTCAAGTGTGGCATGAACCATGAGTGAGCTTACTCAAGGTCAGACAGCTTAAGTGGAACTAAATCATTTATTCCCCAAGGTCTCGCTTGTATACTTAGGCTCAGATATTCAAAAGGGTTGCGCCATGCACAACAGGGTTGCGCATGCGTAAGTCCTACATTGCGCCATTCTGCGATATTCAGCAGGAGGCAGTTGGGCCACTGAAAACAGGTTGAGCAACAGCGCAATGCAAATGAATGCATGCTCAACAGGAGGGGGAGGAACCATGCATAAACTGCACAACCCGATATTCAGTCGGGTTGTGCAGAGTTGTGCAGGCGCAACCCCCAACCTGCGCCTGCACAACTTTGAGCCAAAAAAAAAGGATCAAGTTGAGGGCCACCCACAGGTGAACTGCTGTATTGCAGGGTGCAACACAGCAGCTGCCAACCATGGCTGGCCCCCAACTCAGTCCCTGTGCCCCCACCAGCCCGATTGTGGGCAGAACGTGAAAAGAACTCCCCCCGCCCAAACATCTCCCTAATGCCCAATCGCAGGCAGAATGTATACTGACAACCCCCAGTGCCCGATCGTGGGCAGAATGTATAATGACAACCCCCAAACATCTCCCAAAAGCCTGATCGCGGGCAGAACGTGAAACAACCCCCAGTGCCCGATTGCGGGCAGAATGTAAAACAAGAATGATTCACAAATCTGGACTGTCATGTACGGTATGGGCTGCCCATATTGGCTCTAGCTCTGCACCAATGGGCGTGCAGCCCTGCGAACAGTCAGTCGGCAGGCGGCAATTGGCAGGCGGGTGGGATGCCGCCCACCCGGCTGCCGGAGGCGGGTGGTGGGGCCGTGGGGTGGGTGGGGTGGGGACACTAGACACCAGGGAGATGTTTGGGGGTTGTCACTGGACATTCTGCCCGCGATCGGGCATTACGTCCACTGGACCACCAGGAGATATTGGGTTGGGGGTCTTTTACATTCTGCCCATGATCGGGCACTGGGGGTTGTTTCACGTTCTGCCCGTGATCGGGCATTGGGAGATGTTTGGGGGTTGTCATTATACATACTGCCCGCGATTGGGCATTGGGAGATGTTTGGGGGGTTGTCAGTACACGCTCTGCCCGCGATCGGGCATTGGGAGATGTTTGGGGGTTGTTTTTATGTTCTGCGCGATCAGGCTGCAGGTGCATCAGTCCTGATGGCTGCTGCCACGGGTGGCCAGCGCCAAGTCCTCGAGGATCGGCGCACCTACATGCTAATGGCATGCAAATGGGCCATAATCAGATGCAAATGGCCCCCTGCACCTGCATGAATTATGGCCCCATTTGCATGTCACCTTTTGAATATATATTGCGCATGGGCGCAATGGTATAACGCCACCGCCAAGTTTAATGCTCAACTCCTGACAACTTGCGGTGGCGCAAGTTCCCTGCGCCATGCACAGTGGCTGTGGCTGGGGATGATTCAAAGGGAGTTGCTCAATGGCGCAACTCCTTTGAATATCGCCAGCAACCCCCCCAGAAACTATTTTGAGCAGCGCAAGGGCTTGCGCCTCAGAATGGCGCAGTTTGAATATCCGGGCCTTAATGTATGCAATAGGCAGGGACCTTGTGTTTGTGTTTTGTATTTTTAAAAGATTTCTTATTTTTTTATTATTTCTATTTTTTGTTGAATTTATTTTGCTGAACTAGTGGTTTAGCACTTTCTATGCCTGTGGGCAGAGCTTACAGCCAGGCTAGCTACCTGTAGCTGGAAAATGGAGTATGATGGAATACATGTTTTGGACTTGTCAATGTATCCTTCCATGCCAACTGAAATAAAATACTCCCTTCTTTCTGTTAAGAATGTTGGTGACATAACTCCAAGCTGCCTTTCAGGTGCCATTAAGAAATGGAAACAGCTTGTTAAATATTTGCTAAAAATTGGTTGCCTATTAAACTGGAGATTTGTTTTCCCCCTTTGGAATGCAACAACTTGCACATTTAAATACTTGGCATTTAAAAAGATTCTTGCTATTAGTTTCACTTGGAAATGTATTGTCTTTCAAGAAAGATTCATACCTCATGAATGTCATCCCTTTCCCAGCAAATCTATAATTTACACAATTTTTTAACCTCTAAAGAGACTATCTGATAAGCACTGTCTCAGACATATGCCAGGTCTTCAGTGAACTAACCAGATTGAATATGTTGCAATCAGAAAGCATGTTCTACTATGTTTTTTGGGGAAAAATATATTGAGCTAGAGCAAACACACACACACACACACACACACACACACACACACACACACACACTCTATACAGACCATCCTCATGGCCACAACATTCAAAATAAATACTGCATTCTAATATGTTATAAAACAATAAAGAATCTGTTTGTTTATGTCAGTGAACACAATGAAGTTCAGTTTAGCGTAGATTCCCTTTAAATATTTTGTATCCTATATATTGTATCCTGGATAGCACAGGGGAGATGCTACATCTCATTGTCATAGAGATCTTCATTTTACACATATTTGCACTGTATTTACTCAGACTGTCCCAGATTAGGTGCAATATCTTGTTTTCAGTGGGGTCATGATTTTACCATTTTGATAATGTATTTCTTCAGGGTAGCCTAGTCCAGGGTCCCCATATTCAAAGAAAATGCACAGTGAATCCTGGTGGAAAAGGACATGCACCATGAAACTCCAACAATGTGCTGCAGTGTGATATTCAAATATGCAGGATGCACTGGCCACAAAGGAATGGGCCAGGGTGCACACTGATAGTATGCTGTGTAAGTCAAAGGTGCATTCTCATGCATATGCCGTGTTGTGGCATACTCAGTGGGAATAGACCTCTCACAGTCCAAAGCAGCATGGCCCCCAGTTAGGCCATGAATAGCTGGCATAACCTGGCCAGCCACCCACTGGTGGCCTGCTGAAGTGCACCCAGGTGCACAGCAGCCTGGACGCCCTGGTGGACTAGAGGTACCTCCTCCCATCCCCGATCAATCCAACTCTATCTCCAAAGAGCTCCATAGTGTAGGGCCCCCTGGGACCCAATTGCACCAGAGGAAACCACGGTCCATATACATAGCATAAAGGACCCGAACCCACTGCCTTGGTATGTAGATACCCCTGCTCCGCTCATACCTGACCTGTTGCAGAGACTGGCACTGCCTTCCACATTCTGCCAAGGCCAGCTACCGATTGCACTGGAGTCAGGCCGGGGACCTGCACTCTGGAATGACCCAAGTGACTGTACCATGCATTGGGGCACTACGCAAGCTGCGAACCCACCAGTGTATGCAACCATGGGTATGTTCTTGGCAAACCATAAGAGGGAATTGGCATACCTCTAATGCATGCCTTACCAATGCTGTATCTTCCTGCTGTCATACACTGCTGCAGGCCCACAATCTCCCCTAGTCCCCTGTGTAACATGCGACCCTCCAGACTGCTGAGGTATCCTGGGTGCCATGGGGTGTGGTATTCTGCAATGCCATTTGCAGTGTATGCTACAGGCTATGAATAGTGCAACTGCAGTGCCCCAATTGTACAAATGAATGGGAGGTCAGCTGTAATGTGCCTGTTCCGGGACCTGTGTGAGTGTGTAGAGCATCATCTGTCACCCACACTGAGCAGTGTAACAGCACCAGGATGATGGATTCACATGCGAGCGCCTAAGGTATATGGCCACTGGGCATTATCGTCCGCACACAGCTCATGCCTATGAATGACACATTCCAGTGTCCTCCTGCCAGCACTCCACCATCCAAAAATAAGATGCCATTTCTTCTGTGAACTATATAGGCTACATATATAGCAATCAGCAGGCATATTCTAGGAAATACATGTAAAAATGTGTAAAAGGAAGACCACATTGAAACTACTTCTCAGCAGATCTGCATTGTGTAAATTCATTAGAAATAATGGGTAAAAGCATCCCAAAAGATCTCCACAGCCATATTGGCTCTGACCAGAGTTTGTTTATACAGACGTTGCTAGGGCTGCTGTCATGGAGGCAGTGTTGGGATACTGCATCACCATGTTAACATCCCTGCTGATTGGCTGGAGTTCGGCTCCTGAAGAAAATGCTGGAGAACATGGCGACTGCTGTTAGCGAGAACACCAGGGTAGCAGAAATCATTGCGTGTAGCAAAATAATTTTTTTTTAAATGCCCTGTGAAGATTAGCAGTATTTTTTTTACTTGGAGACAGGTTGTTTTGTCCTGTAAGCAAAGCTGTTGCAGATGGATAGCAGGCCAGAGAACAACTGGGGGATGGAAAGCAGAGTGGAGTTTACTGGCATCAGAAAGTGGCTTGGAGCAAGTGGTTATGGGCTGCAAGAAATAAGGCACATTTTGGCAGTTTAGTCGAGTCAGAAGTAAAACTGCACAAGGTATCAGATTCAGCAGCAATGTACATTGAACCAGAGCAACTGAAGTGCAGGGCAGGGTGGCTGAGGATGAGAAGAGGCAGCACAACATGTTACAGGATATATGAGAGTGCAATGTTGTTTGGGACAGAGGGTAATTTTGTTTGCTACATTCTGTGCCACAGAAGGATTGGTGGGACATGGAAAGTAGGAGCATGCAGACTGGGTGAGGGTTATAAAGGGTGAATGGCTGAAGGAAGTAGAGGGATGCCGCAAGAAGGGGGGAGAAGTGCCAGGGATTTGAAAGATATTCCTTTTTGATGATATAGTTAAAAAAAGTAACTGTTTTAAATGTGTTATTGTTTAAGAAGAGGAACCACAGGAATTGAGAGGTAGAGTGACTGAGTGGGCAGGTGGGAGGTATTGAAACCGGGGGGGGGGGCAGGTAGGCAGTGACATAGAAACTATGCACATAAACGGACTGCGATGTAGCAATTGTGTACATAAATGGACTGTGATGTAGTAACTGTGTACATAAATGGACTGTGATGTAGTAACTGTACATAAATGACTGATGCCATAGTAACTATGTACATAAACAAGATTTATGGGCACAGTTACTCAGATAAATGGATGTATCACAGCCCATTTATGTCTACACCTATTTCATAAATGTATGTATTGTATTTTTAAATATCATGGACTGTTTGATTAAAAGGCTTGACACAAGTACAAATTCTAATTTTCAGCTGCACCAGCATTACAATAAATATGAAATAATACTGGATTGCTACTTTTAAACATTTTGGCACATTTGTGACAGTTTACCTGCTTTATGGTAAGTTATGAAATAGGTTGAGAAAATGTATAAACTTGATTGGCTGAGGGCCTTAGAACCCCATACTGATATCCCAACACAACAGCATAGGAAGAAGTTCCATGTCCTTGGAGGTCTCTTTATCCCCATTCACCCTCTGGGATATCACTCCCCACTGCTGCTGACTGCCTGCTCACTGGTCTTCAAACCCGGTCCTTAGAAGCTTTTTGCAGTTACATTTTTTTTGCCACCCTCCTAACTACAATCATGCTTATTTCGCACTCCTGGATTAAACTCCACAGACTGCCATAAAACCCACACAGCTCGCATAACCCCTTCCCCAAGAGAAACAAAGAAGCTGATGGCAGAAAAGAACCACAAGGCCCATTCAGTCTGCCCATTTTACCAGTTTGCTCCTGCTGCCTGTACTAGGTCAATGGCATCAGCTATGACCCCCTCATATGTATGATTACCTTGTGTCTATCCCATGCCCTCTTGAATCCCTCCACTGTACGTGCTTCCACCACCTCCTGAGGAAGGGCATTCCATTCATCCACCACCCTCTCTGTAAGAAAGAACTTTCTCACCTTACCTCTTATGCGACCCCCCAATTTCATGTCATGCCCCCCTAGTTATACTGTATTTTTTATACTGGAAGATGCTATCCCCTTCCACCTTATTAATTTTTTTAAGATATTTGAAAGTCTCAATCATGTTCCCCCCTCCGTCTCCATAGCAGTTGGGTTTATACAATTTTTGGTGGTGCCCAGGGGTCAGGTCAAGCCCGACCCCTGTCCCAGGGGTCAAGCACCACCCCCTGGCCCAGGGGTCAGAGGTGAAGCACTGGGTTTCTAGGGGTCAAAGCCCCACACCCATGAGTTGGGGGTCAGAGATCAACCCCACGACTACCAGGGGTCTAGGTGAGCAGAGCACCTTGTATCATAATGTGGGGGTCTGCGAGTTAAGCCCCTATCCCCAGCTACAACAGCAGACCTGAAATATTCCTACATATTCCTACATAGAATACCACACCTGTAGTAATGCCTACTTGATTTGATAGCTAGTTGTGATGTAATCAAGGCAACCAGATTCAAGAGAGCTGCAGCACTGTAGACCTAGTCTGCTTTTGAACTGCAAATACAAAAAGGTTTTCCAAAGGTCACTTCATTCTTGTCTAATTATTCTGTTCTGTGCATCAAAAGGTGGAACACACTTCAGCAGACAGGGTTGAATTATAGATAGTAAGGTTTGAATAAGTCACTGTCTCTAGCAAGTGCTGGGTAACAAATGCATGGACTTGATTTACAAAGAGCAGCAACAATCTGACATGGGCAGCAGCTACCTTTACAGTATACTGTCTGGCAGTAATCCACACTTAGAATTTTTTATGGAATGGAATGACTGCCTTGAGATCATATAGTAAAATGACTTCCAGTAAACCACAAGGGTGTCTTCAATTCCCAGATCTCAAACTTTAAAATTTAGCTTCCAGGGCTAGCCAGTTCTCCTAGAGGAAATATGTAACTGGGGACCAATATGAAATAGGTACAGACCACAGTGGCAGGTCATGGAAAGTGATCTATGCTCCAGTCCAAGACAGACATAAATATCAGATCCCTGCTTAATGTACCCCAAGGTCGTTGGCAGGATTTTTACAAGAGGGGGTTCTTTTTTTGGAGTCTGACTTCTTCAAAAAAGCCAGGGGTCTTGGGGCCGCCAGGCCCCCAGTAGCCCAGGGGTTCTAGATGCTCTGTGGTGCATTTTCTGGCTTATTGTGAAGCTAAATAACTCCTATATTAGCTCTCCTCTACCCCTTGCTCTAAACATATGCATTGTCTGGCTGCAGGTTGAATACATACTTGTATTCTTTACATGAGGTTAGCAAAATGCTGATATTGTAGTCAGTGTTGGGAGATTAACTTTTTCTGTTACTTTCTATTTCTTTTAGAAACTTGATCCAGGAAGTTCTGTGCAGTCACTAGCAAGGATGCAGAAGTACTAGAAAAAGTAATTCACCTGGCAGTTACACTTACTTATTTCATTTTATACAAAAACAATACAAAAATCATAAACTGTAACAGATGACATTTATTTGAAAGTAATAGGTTAATTACTAGTTACTTTCAAATAAACATAATCAGTTACAATTATGCATCACTTTTGTATAAAAAGACATAAGTAATTTGTAACTGTAAGGTGTATTACTTTTTCCAGTACTTCTCCATCCTTGCTAGTGACTGCACTGGAACAAGTTTCCAAAAGTAATAGAAAGTAATAGAAAAAGTAACTTACCCAACACTGATTGTAATACAAGTGATATATTTATTGTCTGCAGCTGTCACCTGCTGGCTTGACATAGGCCAGGCAATGAATGTTAGCATTTTTCTTCCTCAGGTACAGAACGGAAGTATTTATTCACCCTGTAGCCAGCCAAATAATAGGGATCTAGCTGGGTGCTGGTAGGTCCTAACCAGGATTTTCTCAAGTGGTGTTCCTTTTTTTTTTTTTAGACTGTTACTCTTTACAAATGCTGGGGGTCTGGGGGCCACTAGGCCCCCAGATGCCCAGGGGTTCTAGATGCTCTGTGGTGCATTTTCTGGCTTATTTTGATATTACATAACTCTTATCTTAGCTCTACTCTATCCCCTTGCTCTAAAATGATGATGTGTCTGGCGGCAAGGTGAATACATCCTATTCTGTATGTGAGGGTAGCAAAATGCTGATATTCAGTATTACTGATACATACATTGACTGCAGCCATCTCCTGTTGTCTTAACATAGGCCTGGCTAATATCAGCATTTTGCTAACCTCACATGTAGAACTGAAGCATGATTTTGCCCTGCAGCCACCAGCCAGCTAGATATTAGGGGTCTGGGGGAGATTAGGCCTAGAGATGCCCTGAGTTACTGTGGTTCATTTTGTGATTAACTGTAAAGCTCAAGAAGTCATCTGCCATCTCTCTCTATCACTCCTGGCTGTCAGGACAGTTACTATCCATGTGGCTCACAACTTACTAATAATATATTCCTTACCTGAGGATAGCCAGGGTCAGTGTACTGACCACCATTTTACTCATGCTAATACAAGCCCTGCCCATTAGTTTTTTTCATTTGACCCTTACTTTGTCTACCCAATGGTTCAATTATTCCATCAAGATAAATGTCTGAAATGAACCCTGAATATGTATCTAGGTGGACTAGCACTAGGATTTTACTCTGACTTGCCCAATGTTACACAGTATTTGGCTTTGAATTAAAACTTTATCCCTAGTTCACAAGCGGGCATGCTTAAACCATGGTTGCCTATCTTGCATAAACAGTGACATACCCCCTGTAGCTAGATCACAGGCTGGACACACAAAAAAAACCTTTAGGAGCCAAGGATCTGTAGTACTTTGACTTAGTTGCAAAAAAAATATCTACACATAATACAGGACAAAATGTTACTTCAGCATCCTAATCCATACACCTGTTTTGACCCATAAAGCAAATGTAGAAAAACAATTATCTATACACAACAATAGGCCAGAAATAAAAATACATCAGACATTTGCTCAGCTGCAGTTGGACTATGAGACTCACTGTGCAAAATGCAGGCAGCCACACAGGGTCTCAAACACAGATATACAGGAGCCTGGCAAAATGGAGGAGTTCAGTCTTTATTTCACTCAGCTTTTACTGCAGACTGCAGACTGAAGTCTGGATGAGCAAAGGTTGAAGCAGCCACACAAGATAAGCTCTAGAGCCCAATATTTTTGTATGAGGAAGAGGAGTTCACATTCTTATTGTTAGCCCCTTTTGCAGAGATTGCTGGACCATGACCAAAATTTCAGGCAGCCAGGAATGATGATCTCTCTAGAGCTTAAAAAATGAAATTTCCACAAACTCTAAACTAGATTAATTGCAAAGAAGTACAACATTATGCACCTAGGAAACAAAACCCAGGTGAAGAGTACACAATTGGGGGGGGGGTACCAAGAACAAAAAAATGGAAAGGGACCTGTAGTCACACCAGCTGAACTAAAGGTAGCCAAGTAATGTGAGAAGGCAGTAAGGAGGGTTGGGGATACTAAAATGCATAGAGAGAGGCACCACCAGTATAAAACACTTCTGGAGACCCCATCTCTGCAATAACAGACAGTATGGAGGCAGTCCAGAGGAGGGTAACTAAAATGGTTCCCAGGGAATATGAACATACGAATGTGCCAGCAGAAACAGACCATACATACTAGTAGTCAAAAGTCAACTTCAGAACTGCCAGCCATTTTCCAATTGAATATTCACAATGCTTGCATCCAGTTTGTGCATTGCCCCAGTTTCCACCATCCTGTTAGCATTGGACAAGAACTTTGTCATCAAATATCAAATTCAGTCCTCTCACAGTGCTCTCTCTCCAGACAGTTTGGCCCTTTAACCATTAAAATACCCCCACCTTTTTTTTTTCACTAATCCAGACACCCACCCCCAGCAGTTGAAAGCATCCCCATCCCCATAAATTGAACAAGGCATCAAAATCAAAGGTTTGGTCAGCCACACCTCTTTAAACCATTATAATTAAAATTACCCCCTTCCCCCCAAACTTGTCCAGACCCCCACCACCACCAGCTGAAAGTGAACCCCTGATAAACAAGCTATAAGGAAATCAATTGGTCAGACACCAATTTTCTCCACTTTTCAATGCAGGCAGTAACTCGACACTTATTCTCTTCTCTTCTCTTCTCTCCACCCCGCAATTTCCACCAGGAAGGAACTTCACTAATTCTGTAAACACCGTAGGACACCTATGCACATCCCAACTGGGAACTCAGTGTGCATATGTAATCTGTAACATAACCTCATAATCTTCTAAAACAAAACCTCTTTTACCTATTCCAACCCATATAGAGCAAACAGAATTTCAAAATATAAAACATTTATTTGACAGCCATTTCTGGGTAGGGCCTCTCAGCTCATTAAATCACTGGAAGATGATAATACTCTTATCAGATCTTAAAGATGACATGATCACAGAAACATGGATGTATTCCAAGTTTTCAAGCTCCAGCATGTTATGGCCACCACATTTGGTCCAAGACCATGAGTCTGCATTACATAGATATAGAGGCAAAGAGTAAACTGCATAGTCTAGCAAGGGAGGTAAAGGGATGCAACATAGAATGCCCATGTTTTACAGAAAAAATGCAAAATCATTTCACCCCTAACAGACCACTGGCTGGCCATACTTCAGGTGTTTCCTGAATTGGATGATCAGGAGATGTGAGTGGGCAGAGGCTAAGCTTCAGATATCCTATTAAACTGCTTGTTCTCCAAGTGACCCTCAATGTTATGGCCTGATTCCCTGGGTCAATACATGTTTATCAGGTTCTCTTTTCATCAGATACTGAGATTTGACCACAACAAACAGTTGATTCCTTTGGCTCCCTTTAAGCACTGCAGGAGGGATGAGGATCTACTTGTAAAGTTAATTTTAGTTCTTACCCAGTGATTGGAAAGTTTAATGCCTACCACCACTCCACCACCCCATCCCCCCAAAAAAAGAAAACACATATTCGAGGATTACAGTTTTTGGATTGATGTCACCCAGACCTCCAACCCCAAATTTGTTCTACCACCTCACTAAAAATAAATAAATAAACCTTTGCCCCTTTCTGACTGGAATAGCTGTTTGCTCCTCCACTTCAGAGCTACTTAACATGATGATAATAAAAATAATCATTTACATCTCTCTTAACCCCTTGTCTCATAAATCAGGGAGGTACATGGCTTAAAAAATCAGAGACATAGCTTAAAAACTGGCGACATCATGTCAGGGTGTTGTTGGGAGTTAGTGTAAAATGCATTTTCTGAATAATAAGTCTGTAACTAATGGCTGACATTAATTTATGCTTACAATCCCCAGTTTGCAGGCAGCACCATGGCTCATATCATCGCTCTTGATGCTGGCAGCTGGCAGCTGCCAGCTGCACCTGCTTACTTGGAAGTCACCTTAGGCAGGCCCTCTCCCTCTCAGACTGGAATCACACCGGCTGCCCCCCGGACCACCACACACTGACCAGACAAGACACTACCACCTCTCCTCTCATCTGCTATTGCTGGCTGCTCTTCTCTCTTCCCAGAGACCCAGACTCCTGACCACCACCGATGCACCATGACCCAACTCCAAATTTGGCCACTAGATCTAGAAGTTGAAAGGTTGCTTGCTGTTGCTTTGCTGACTGGTACCCACCTGTCACTCCTCTTGTCGTGGAATCATCCTCCGTCATCTGACTTGTCTCTCTCCCTAGCTCACCTTGCCACACACTGCCTCACAACACCAAGATGCAAGTGTATGGTGCCTAATTAGTCTACCCCCTGGCCAATCATGGTGCGGGCAATGCTGGCAAATTGAAAAATGACACTGGCTGCCAACCAATCAGAAGCAGACAGAGTGTCACAACAACAATGATTGGGCGGGGGATGACAAGCAATAGGTACAAATTTTAAATAATGTGCCAGTGCTATGCCCACTACCAGCAAATTAAACGGGGGTGCGGCAAATCATGTCAGCAGCCGGCGCGGGTCACCAACTCACAGCAGCAGAGAGCACGTTCCCCACACGCGCAAAGTGAGCCACAATTAAAGGGGAAAAAACATAGAAACATAGACTTTGATAGCAGATAAGGACCGCTTGGCCCACCTAGTCTGCCCATTTCCCTACCTACAGGATAGGCTGCAGATCCTAGTAACCAACAGCCTATTTCTTCCTACCCCCTCACAAGAATTGCCTTATGTCTGTCCCATGCATTCTTGAATTCTCCCACAGTTTTAGACCCCACAACCTCCTCAGAAAGGCTGTTCCATGCATCCACCACCCTCTCTGTTAAAAATACTTCCTCACATTGCCCGGAACTGCCCCCCATCTTTAAATTGTGTTCCCTTGTTCTTGCACATCTCTTTTTCTGAAAGATGTTACCCTCTTGGACTTTGTTGATTCCACTGAGGTACTTAAAAGTTTCTATCATGTCTCCCCCTCCCTTCTTTCCTCAAGGGTATACATATTAAGCTCCTTTAGTCTCTCCTCGTATGGCTTCTCTTGCAGACCCTGCACCATTTTAGTTACCCTCCTCTGGACTGCCTCTATGCTATCTATTTCCTTGCGGAGATGGGGTTTCCAGAACCGGATGCAATTCTCCAGATGGGGTCTCACCAATTGTCTGTACAGAGGGATAACAACTTCCTGTTTTCAGGCAGGCAGCGGCATTAGAAAATATTGCTGGGGCTCAGCCCAGCTCAATAAATATTGATTGGCCAATGCCCCATGGGCCCATACAACCCGGTGTCTATGCCCGTCTCTGTTCCAATGTGTAAATATTGAGGTCCCTAAGTCTATCCCCATATGCCTTGTCATGCAGACCCTGCACCATATTAGTTGCCTTCCTCTGCACTGTTTCCACCCTGTCAATATCCTTACACAAGTACGGCCTCCAGAACTGCACACAGTATTTGAGGTGATGCCTATCCAGCATCTTGTACAGTGGGATCACCACTTCCCTCCTACAGCTTGTAATGCCCCTTCCTATACACCCTAATATTCCACTAGCCATCCCAACTGCTTTTGCAGTCTATTTGGTGGATTTCAGGTCTTCTGATATAATGACTCCTAAATCCCTCTCTTCTCTGGTGACCATCAACAACTCACCCCCCAACATGTAGCTCTCCCCAGGGTTTCTGTTCCTCATGTGCATGATCTTGCACTTCATGTTAAACCCTAACTGCCATACCTCTGACCATTTTTCCAGCTTTTCCAGGTCTCTTTTCATTCACTCTATGCCCCCTGGAGTATCTACTCTGTTGTACATATTAGTGTCATCTGCAAACAGGCATACTTTTCCCTCTAGCCCTTCTGCTATGTCTGCTATGAAGACATTGAAGAGGACTGGTCCCAGGACTGACCCCTGTGGCACCCCACTGGTGACTCCCATTTCTTCCGACTGTGTGCCATTTACCACCACCCTCTGCCTTCTGTCCACTAACCAATTTTTGTCCCAGTTCACCACCCTGTGTCCCACCTCCAGACTCCTCAGCTTGTTTTCCAACCTTTTGTGTGGGACTATGTTGAAGGCCTTGCTGAAATCAAGGTAGGCAATATCCACTGCTCCTCCCTGGTCCACCACCTTGGTCACACAGTCAAAGAAATCTATCAGATTTGTTTGCCAGGACCTTCCCACCGTGAACCCATGCTGTCTTGGATCCTGCATTCCAATGGATATTAGGCGATCCACAATATAGAAACATAGAAACATAGACTTTGACGGCAAAAAAGGACCACTTGGCCCACCCAGTCTGCCCATTTCCCTACCTACTGGATAAGCTGCAGATTCTAGTTAACCAACAGCCTGCTTCCTGCAACCCCGCACTATGATTGCTTTGTGTCTGTCCCAAGCATGTTTGAATTCCCCCACTGTTTTAGACCCAACGACCTCCTCAGGAAGGCTGTTCCATGTATCCACCACTCTCTCCGTGAAAAGAATTTCCTCACATTACCCCGGAGCCATCCCCCCTTTAAACTGTGCCCCTTGTTCTTACATCTCTTTTCTGAAAGATGCTACCTCCTGGACTTTGTTGATTCCCTTGAGGTACTTGAATGTTTCTATCATGTCCCCTGTCCCTCCTTTCATCAAGGTATACATATTAAGCTCTCTCAGTCTCTCTTCATATGGTTTCTGATGTAGACCCTGCACCATTTTAGTTGCCCTCCTCTGGACTAGCTTCCATCCTGTCTATATCCTTGCGTGAGATGGGGTCTCCAAACTGCACCAGTACTCCAGATGGGGTCTCACCAACTGTCTGTATAGAGGAATAACTTCCTTTTTCTACTTGTGATGCCCCTTCCTATGCATTCCAGTATCCCCTGGCTCTCTTACTGACTTCTCACATTGCTTACCCACCTTTAGGTCATCTGATATGACTACTTCCAGGTCCCTTTCCATTTTTGTTGTTGTTGGTACCTCCCTGCTATTGTGTACTCTTCTCCTGGGTTTTGTTTCCCAGGTGCATTACTTGCACTTCTTTGCATTGAATCTAAGTTGCCATATGTCTGACCATTCCTCCAACCTTGCCAAGTCCTTCTCATCTTTTCTACCCCTCTTGTGTATCAACTCTGTTACAGATCTTGTGTCATCTGCAAAGAGGCATACCTTTCCCCAGACCCTCTGCAATGTCACTTATAAAGATGTTAAAGAGGATTGGACCCAGTACTGAGCCCTGAGGTACTCCACTAGTAACCCCCTTTCTTCGGAATGTGTTCCATTCACTATTACCTTCTGTGTCCTGTTGCAGCCAGTTCGCTACCCAGGCTACCACCCTGGGACCCACTCCCAGGCTGGCTAACTTGATTATTAATCTTTTGTGCGGGACTGTGTCAAATGCCTTCCTAAAGTCTAGGTAGGCCATATCCACAGCCCTCCCTGGTCTATTACTTTGGTCACCCAGTCAAAGAAATCAATTAGATTAGTCTGACATGACCTTCCTGCTGTAAATCCATGTTGCTTTGGGTCCTGTGCCCGCTGGCCTCTAGGTGCTCAACAATTCTTTTTTCAGAAGTGATTCCATCATTTTCCTACCACTAAGGTCAAACTTACAGGTCTGTAGTTTCCTGCTTCTGCCTTGCTCCCACTTTTGTAAAGGAGAATCACATCTGGCCTCCTCCAGTCCTCAGGTACCACTCCATCCTGCCATGATTTGTTAAAAAGTGTGGTCAGTGGTGTCACTAGGTCCCCCCTTAGTTCTTTTAGGATTCTGGGGTGAATCCTGTCAGGCCCCATTGCTTTGTCCACCTTGAGTTTTAGGAGTTCTTTCAGGACTCTTTCTTCTGTGAATGGACTGGTATCAACCCCCTACCCAGAGTGTTTCTATTGTCTGGTTTAGGTAACTGCTCCTCATCTCTTTTGTGAATACTGAACAAAAGTATTCATTCAGTATCTCTGCCTTTTCACTGTCTCCTCTGCCCACCTCCCTCTCTTTATTAATCTTCACTATCCTCCTTTAACCTTTCTATGCTCCCTAATGTACCTATAAAGGTTTTATCCCCTTTTGACTGAGTTGGCTATTTTTCCTTGGTTTGTGCCTTTGCTATTCTGACTGCCTTTCCTACTTCTTTCTGCTTTAATTGATACTGTTCCCTGTCGTGCTCCCTCTGTGATTCCTTATACTTTTTGAATGCAGCCTTTTTCTCCTTAACCTTCCCTGCCAGCTCTTTTGAGAACCATAGTGTTTTTTTACTCACTTTGTTTTCTTTATTTGTTTTACACAAAGACTTGTTGCCTCTATGATGGCAGTTTGATTTTCTCCATTGTTCTTACACCCTCCTATTTGGCCATTTGCTAGTGCATTCTTCAGGTGTTCACCCATTTTGCCAAAGTCAGCCCTTCTAAAGTCCAGTATCCTTGTTTTTGTATGGCTTATCTCCATGGTTGTGCTCATTGTGAAGCACACTGTGCAGTGGTCGCTTGTTCCCAGATGTCTACTGACTTCTTAAATTTGTGATCCTCTCTCCATTTGAGAGTACCAGGTCTAGTATTGCTCCTCTCGAGTGGGTTCCAGCACTAGCTGTCTAGGTCTGCCCCTGCAGGGCATCGAGAATGACCCTGCTCTTGGATGTGGCTGCAGTACATGTCCTCCAGTTAACATCTGGCATATTCAGGTCCCCATCAACAGTATCTCTTTTTCAGCCATTTTGAGAATGTCTTCTATCATTTTCTTGTCCATTTCCTCCCTTGAGGCAGGGGTCTGTTATACAACCCTCTGCGGATTGCGATGCCATTCCCCATCTCCAAGGTAACCCAGAGTGCCTCTTGTCCTCCCCTTTACTTTTAGTTCTGTAGCTTTGATCCCTTCCCTTATGTATAGAGATACTCCACCTCCTCTTTTGCCTTCCCTATCCCTTCTGTAGATTGTGTACCCTGGTATGTTGACATCCCATTCATGGTTCTCGGTGTACCATGTTTCTTGTGACTGCCACAATATCCAATTGTTCATCTTCCATCAAAGCTACTAGCTCAGAAAACTTGTTTCCCAGACTACGGGCATTAGTAGTCATTGCCCTCCATTTAATGTTGGCTTGATCCTTTTTTCCCCCATCCCTGCTCTTATTGCTCTTATCTATTTTACCATTTACCCCCATCCTGCCCTGTGTTGAGCTCTGTACCTCAGTGTTTACCCTACTACCTGCCCTGTTTTTGGGGGGGAGGCTTGACTTTTCCTGCCTTTTATCAGTACCTCCCTCCTTATCTAGTTTAAAAGCTTGCCAAGGAAGCATTTAAACCTGTCACCTAGGAGCTTGGTCCCCTTTGTGGACAAATGTAGACCATCATACCAGTATAGACCTTTATCTCTCCAGGTGGACCCCCAGTCCCCAATGAAGCCAAAGCCTTGTGCTCTGCACCAGTTTTGCAACCATTCATTAAACTGCATGGTGTGCAGTACCCTAGCCTCATTCCTGCCATGGACTGGTAGCATCTCTGAGAAGGTTACTGTGCTTGCTACCTGTCTGAGGCCCCTCCACAACTCCACAAATTCATTCTGCACTGCACTGATCCCATGCTTAGCTAGGTCATTTGTCCCAAGGTGGACAATGATATCTAGTTCTCTCTCCTGTGATGCTGCTTCTACAATTGTGAGGATTCGCTTCTTGTCCCTCCAAGCCATGGCACCCGGCAGGCAGCTTACTTCCTTCTCTCCCTTCCCCAGTTCTACCCCCCTAACAATTGATATGTTCCTTAATCAGTGTCCCCATGATCTTCTCCACTACTGAGGTGATACTCACTGGCCTGTAGTTCCCTGCACCCTCCTTGCTACCACTCTTGTGAAGAGGGAACATATATGCTCTTCTCCAGTCCTGTGGGACCACCCCTGTGTTGAGTGACGCCCTGAACAGGGCTTCCAAATGTGCAGTCAGCTCCATCCTCAGTTTAGGGTCCTTGGATGTACTCCATCTGGCCCCATTGCTTTGTCCACCTTTAGTTTTGTAAGTTCCTCTAAGACTCTTTCTTCTGTAAATGTTGTGAAGCTCAATTTTCCCCCCTCCACACATCTGTTTTCCAGTTATGGTCCCTGCCCTGCTCCCTCTCTAGTAAAGACTGAGCAGAAGTTCCTGTTATTGATTGTGACCATCTCTAGGTCCCCTTCTTCCCTCTCTTCATTGTTCCCTTTGAGTCTGATTATACCCCCTCTGGACTTCCTCCTCTCACTGATGTACCTAAAGAATGTCTTGTCCCCTTTCCTCACTGATTGTGCTAGCCTTTCTTCTGTCTGTGCTTTAGCACTTTTAACCACTGCCCTGCCTCTCTCAGACATTGTTGGTACTCTTCTCTGTCCCCATCCGTTTGTGTCCCCTTGTATTTTGGGAAGGCTACCCTCTTGGCGCTGATGTTATCTGCCACCACCTTAGAAATCCAGAGTGGCCATCTCCTTCTCTTGACCTTATTCTTCACCCTCACACACTGATTGGTTACCCTGATAATGGACTCCTTAATGTGTACCCATTGCCCCTCCATGCTCCCTCTTGCCTCCCCCTTAGCTAACTCCTCTTTAGCCCTCCTTCCCATCTCTGCAAAGTCAGCTCCTTTGAAATCTAGGATTTTAGCTTGTATAAATATGGCCTGTATTCTTGTACCCAACTTGAGCCAAACCATGTGATGGTTGCTGGACCCCAGGTCCCCTGCCACGTGGAGATCTGTGATCCTGTCTCCACTGGTGAGCACTAGATCCAGGATATTTCTGTCCCTGGTAGGCTCCTGTACCAATTGTCTTAGGCATGCTCCCTGTAGGGACTCCACAATGTCCCTGGCCCTGCACGTGGCCCCTGTTAAGACAGACCAGTCTGTGTTAGGCATGTTAAAATCGCACATAAGCAGTACCTCCCCCTTATCCTTCATGTTGTGTATTGACTCCAGCATTAAATTGTCTGTCCTCTCCCCCTGAGCTGGATGCCTGTAGATTACTCCTGTTCTGACAGATGTTCCATTACCCGGCTCAAAGGTGACCCACAACTCCTCTGTCTCCTCATTTTTGGCCTGGATTTCTGTCACCTTGATTGTCTCTTTGATGAAAACTGCCACCCCTCCCCCTTCCCTCCCTATGTCTCCTGTACAAGGCATATCCTGGTATAGTTGCATCCCATGAGTGATTATTAGTGTACTACATCTCTGTTATGGCTGCTATGTCTATATCAGCCTCCTCCATTAAAGCCACCTAGATCAGGGAGTTTGTTTCCCAGACTTTGGACATTCATATGAATTCCAAATCTTGTTCCTGGTCCCTCTGCCATTATTTTTGTTCTTGTACCATTGTTCCCGACCTGCATCCATTACTACTCCCTCACTCTATTTCTCATTGTGCTCCTTACCCTGTCCCTGTTTTCTATCTGTATTCGCTAAACTCTTGTCCTCCCTTTTCCCAGTGCTGACATTACCAACCTTGGGGGCTAAACTGTATTGTTTCCATTCCCTCTGATAGCCTCCCCCTGACTAGTTTAAATGCCCAGCAAGGAAGCACCCAAACCTTTCATTGAGGACTGCCGTCCCCTGCCTGAACAGATGCAGACCATCCCAATACAGCCATGCAACTGTCTAGGTGGATCCCCAAGTCCCCAGTGTAGCCAACCCCCTAATTCTTGCACCATCCCTTCAACCATTCATTGAATTTGCTCATGCATTGATTCTATGCATCCCCCCTGCTCTCTGACTGGTAGGATGTCAGAGAAGATCACTGATTTTGCGACCCTCTCAAGTTGACTATTCAGGACCCCGAAGTCATCCTGTACTGTCTCTAAATTAACCCCTTCCTTGTCCAATTTGTTAGTCTTGAGGTGGACAATGATGTGTACTTCCCCCCTCCTTGCCACTGCCTTGGTGATACTGTGGATTTGAATTGTGTCCCTCTGAGCAGTGGGGCAGGCACTTTACCTCCCTCTCTGAATCTCCATGTATTTCCAACACTGTCTCCTTAACAACTGAATCCCCCACCAGGAGAAACTGCCTCCTCCTCTGGCTCCCACCACTTTGCCCTGCCTCTGGTGATCCCATACCTTTCTCCTTGTCTCAGTCTTGGGCCCCCTCTTGGGGGTATCCCATTCCATGAGAACAGCAAGTTTGTTCTCCAGCCAGACCAGTTCAGGAATGTGCTCATGAGCCACCCTCCTTGTTCTCCCTTAGCCCACTGTAGTCCATGCATGCCTGTGCCTTGGAATCCACTATGGCAATGGCTGGGGATATGGTGGCCCCGGGTGTGAACTAAGGTCTCCAGCGCTCCAGCCAGCTTGGCCCAGAGGCTGTCCACCTCTATTCACAGCCCATAGAGGAGCCTACAAATGGTGCAGCACCTCAGCAACCAGAAAGCATTCCTGAATACTGCTGCACCACATGCATTGCACTGCACCACTTCCTGCATCGTTTCTACTGTTTATTGTACAGTCTCTTAGTACTGATATTTATTTGCTATTGGTTTATTAATTTGCAGATAGTTTACCCTCAGCTATCCCTAGATCTTGATTTCCTGCTTCTGGTTTTATTCTTTTTTTGTTTGTTTTTGGCTATTTGTATGTTGTAACCCTGCTGCCTGTGTCCCAGCAGGAAGCGACACAAGCACCCAGATGAATAAAGATAGGAACTGCTTTGGGTTGGGTGGGTTGATTGGGTGGGTGGGTGGGACTAAAACCCCTGGCTCCTGGAACAATCAGGCAGCCAGCCCAAACAGCACTGCTTAAATTCTCCAGCACAGAATTTCACTCAGTAACAGCTCCAACCCAACAGCAATTCCCCAGCACCTTTTACCCTCAAAGTACTAACTGTTACAATATCAAAATTCAACAGAAAGAGACCAGCACTTACCTGTTGCTGCTTCTCTGGTCGCCTGCTTGCAAGTGATTTAGTTAGCAAAGATGGCTCCTGCTAGTTCCTCCTACCCCACTCACAAGGTCAAGCTGATCTGTAGTTTCCTGTCTCAGCCCACAACAGAGAATTTCACTCAATAGCAGCCCCAATAATCTAAACAGCACTGCTTAAATTCCCCAGCACATAATTTCACTCAGTAACAACTCTAACCCAACAGCAATTCCCCAGCACCTTTTACCCTCAAAGTACTAACTGTTACAATATCCAAATTCAACAGAAAGAAACCAGCACTTCCCTTCTGCTGCTGCTCCTCTGGTCTCCTGCTTGCAAGTGATTCAGTTAGCAAAGATGGCTCCTGCTAGTTCCTCCTACCCCACTGACAAGGCCAAGCTGATCTGTAGTGTCCTGTCTCAGCCCCACAACAGATAATTTCACTCAGTAGCAGCCCCAATAATCTAAACAGCACTACTACTTAAATTCCTCAGCACAGAATTTCACTCAGTAAAAGCTCCAACTTAATGTTACAGGGCAATCCTGCCACTCTTGAGGATCAACCTTTTCTTAAATCTGTTGCAACAGTTCTTCTATTTCTTAGCCTAATCTATCCTCTGCAATTTCTAGTCCATAAGTTTGGCCACCTATGGGCACCTCCCTTCCCTTTCTTGACTATGCTATAATGTCCTCTTTAATTTTCATTTTCCCTCTCAGGTCCTTGTACGTGGAGGTTATTGTTGGGACCTCTGAGCTGATATAAAACAACAGGCTGTGTTTCTCAGTGTTGGATTTAATATGCAATGGCACTATATCATAAAATACCTTGATTTAGATACCTTATGTGTATGAAACCTGTAAATGTTGAAAATACCATGGCACTATGTTTTTTTGATAAAGGTAAAAAGTAATAGATGACTGTATTACAGAAATTAAGTTACCGGGATAGAAATATCAGAACCCCCATTGTGTTATTTAAAATGCATGTAAATTACAGATTGTTTGAGACGGCCTTTGGCACCATGCATTCCTGCTGTAAACTGAGCCAGTCTGAAAGCTTATGGGGATTTGCATATACATTCCATGATGCTTTGCATTATGGGAGTATGTGTGATGTTGTGTTTCTTTGAAACTTGTCTTATTGCAATGCCCTTTGGGGTAACCTTTTATTCAGTGCTTCTGCACTGAGGTTCTTTGTCTTTAGCTTGTTTGAGGTTTTCTTTTCAGCCCCCACCACCCAAGCAAACAAGGCCCATATAGGGGAAGCTGAATATCAGCTGAAAGGTGAGATCATTGGGTCTGTAGATGTTGACTAAGTATAGAGGAAGGACATGCATAGTTGGTTGCTGCAAACTGATGTATTGAAGAAGGGATATGCCATTGCTAAAGGTTATCTACTGTATTTTAAATACACATCACACAGAGATTGTGTGTTGAACCTGCCGTTCGGTGTCTAGTCCATCTATTATCCCACAACCCCTCCACAGACTTAGTGTCAGTAGTGGTATGACTTGCTGGAAATGTCTGGACTGGCCTAAGAGGGACATTTTCCAGTGGATATCACTCAGATATCCCAGGTGGACTGATGCAACAGGAGTTGCCAGAGGAGAACCCGGAGAAGACAAAGGTCAGTGTCAGTGGCTCAGTAGGTAGCACACTCACTTCTGAGGCCAGAAGATCAGAGGGCTGTGGGTTCAGTTCCCACATCTGGCACTTGGGTTAATATCCCAGTACTGACACTGTAGTGCAGCATGAGAGGGGTGCTGCACTTCTGAGGTGCCATCTTTCAGATGAGACATTAAACCGAGGTCCCATCTGCCTGGATTGGTGGTAGTTCAGGTAGATGTTAAAAATCCCATGGCACTTATCGAAAAGAGTAGGGGAATTTCCCTGGTGTTCTGGCCAAATTTCCCTCATTCACTAAAAATACCACCAACAGCTTAATCTGGTTCAATGGTCAGTTGGAATTCATCTGTATCCCCCTTCCCCAGGTCGTGCCTGAAAATAGGCAGGATTTGTCTAGTGCACTTACCCGGTCAACAAAAACTAACTAAATAAATAAATAAAATAAAAGAAAGTCAGTGGAGTTCTAACCAGAACCATGTCTGACAGATGGTTAGAAGGTGCTGCCTGGACTGGACCTGGGAGCTCAGAGGAAGGCTAAACCTGAAGATAATGAAGAGATGTAAAGGGATGAGAAACTACTGAGGGGTCAAGGCAGACCAACTATACAGAGAGGAAGAACACCAGTGCCAGGTGCTTGAGATGTCCCTGCCAGAGAGTTTGGATGAAGAATCACAGGAGGATTTTTTTGTGAGCTCAGCTAGAGGAGGAAGACCCCCTGACTGAGTAGGATATTCCTTTGTTGTCTGTGCTCCCAGGATGTTACCTGTTGGAGGTCGGAGATGCAAGTAAGGAACTTGAATGTGAGACCCAATAAAAGACTGTGCCTAATGGTATTGTGCTGTGGTTGAAGACTCCAAGCAAGCAAGAAGAAGCCTATGAGGCTGAAGGGACTTTTTCTTGTATTGATACAGTTAAATCTATTGACAGTATTGACTGAGGTATACTGCAGGCTAAAGATGCTAATGTTGCCAAACTGTACCGTTAGTCTCTGTTGAGAAATGTGTTAATGCTTCAGGGTAAAGAATGATGATATCTATTATGTTTATGGTGGAATGTTTATCATTACTAGGGACCCTGTGACAGAGCTTCTGAGGATGAATGGGTGGAAGCTCCATCCCTTCCTGGGATAGGAAAGTGGTAAGCAGTCTGAAATAACCGCTTCTCTCTTAAGGTGGGGGATATGTGACAGGGAGATTCTGCCACTCTTGAGGACAGACCTTTTCTTAAATTTGTTGCAACACTTCTTCTATTTCTTAGCCTACTCTATCCTTTACAATTTCCAGTCCATAAGGTTGGCCATCTATGGGCACCCCCTATCCTTTCTTGACTATGCTATAGTGTTCTCTTTAATTTTACTTTTCCCTCTCAGGTCCTCGTACAGAGGGGTTATTGTTGTGACCTCTGAGCTGCTGTAAAACAACAATCTGTGTTTATCATTGTTGGATTTAGTATGCAATGATACTATGTCATAAAATACCTTGATATATAAAAGTTACAGTATGTGCATGAAACCTGTAAATGTTGAAAATACCATGGCACTCTGTGTTTTTGATAAAGGTAAAAAAGTACTAGGTGACTGTATTATAGAAATTAAGTTACCGGGGTAGACTTATCACCCCCCCCCCCGGTTGTGTTATTTAAAATGCATGTAAATTGCAGATTGTTTCAGATGCCCTTTGGCACCACACATTCCTGCTGTAAACTTGAGCTAGTCTGAAATGGCATGGTGATTTGCATATGCATCCCATGATGCTTTGTATTATGGGAGTATGTGTGATGTTGTGTTTCTTTGAAACTTGTCTTATTGCCAATGCCCTTTAGGGTAACCTTTGCTTCAGTGCTTCTGCACTGAGGTTCTTTGTCTTTAGCTTGTTTTGGGGATTTTTATGTGAGCCCCAACCCCCAAGCAAATAAGTCCCACATAGGGGAAGCTGAATCTCAACTGAAAAGTGAGATCAGTAGATCAGGGGGTGCTGACTAAAGTGCAGAGAAAGGACATGCATAGTCTGTTGCTGCAAACTGATGTATTGATGAAGGGATATGCCATTACTGAAGGTTATCTGCTGTATTTTAAATAAACATCAAACAAAGATTCAGAGATTGTGTGTTGAGTCTGAAGTTTGATGTCTGGTCCATCTGTTATCCCACAACCCCTCCACACCCAACGGAAATTTCCCAGCACCTTTTACCATCACAGTCCTATTACAATATCAAAGTAAAACAGAAAGAGACCACCACTTCCCTGCTGCTGCTGCTCCTCTGGCCTCCTGCTTGGCAAGTGATTGCAAAACAAAAAAAAACCACAGATCATCCTGCTGTATCACATAATAACAGAAACTGCTGTGATGATGGTTCCTACCACCTAGCTCTAACATGCTACATTGCGCTAAACAAAACTGCTCCTGATGCTCTTCAAGGTACTTGCTTCCATACTGCCATGGCACTGCTATACTGTAATCAGTGGCTCAGTAGGTAGCACACTCACTTCTGAGGCCTGGAGATCAGAGGGCTGTGGGTTCAGTTCCCACATCTGGCACTTGGGTTAATATCCCAGTACTGACACTGTAGTGCAGCATGAGAGGGGTGCTGCACTGCTGAGGTGCCATCTTTCGGATGAGACGATGAGAGGTCCCATCTGCCTGGATTGGTGGTAGTTCAGGTGGATGTTAAAGATCCCATGGCACTTCTCAAAAGGAGTAGGGAGATTTTTATTGAAATACATCAGAAACACATCAAAGATAATCCAAACCAACAATGATACATGTTTATCAAAAGGGGAAAAAAAACAGAAAAAGAAATTTACAAAGCTCAAAACAAATTCAGATCAAATTATGCAAATAATCTTTTATTTATGTTTAATAAAAAAAGTGAAACCCTTCCACTATTGTAGCACCTGATGTGCAGAGTGTTTTAAGCAATCTGATTTATAAATATCTTGAAGTTCTTTACAAACTAATATGCTCAAACATTCAAAAGTCATTCTATTCTGATGTAGCACCCATTGGCAATGAGCCTGCCACAGATAAAATCTAAGGCAGCAGAAAAACACTATTAAAGAGTCTGGATGGAACTGAGATAATCCTGGTCCATATTTCCCCACCACCAGTATATCATATGTCAGAAAACTGAGCCAATTTAATTTCCATTTGATTGCTAAATAATTCCATAAAGCAACTGTATAAGAACAGTGTAATAAGAAATACTCCATAGTTTCCATCTGCGCTATAAATTCCATATAGGGACAGTTTCGTTCTGTAATGCTTTTATGTTTAGCGTTACCCCTTATATTCAACCTCCCATAGACTGTAAGCCACAAGTTCTCCCACATTTTCTGAGGAATTCTTGAAAGTGTTAACTGGTGGAGAATGTAATGGTTATCTGCTGAGGGACAATTCTTAAAACAAGGTTCCTTAGGATAAGTTCTATCAATGATATCTTGATATAGAGATTTTGTGGAAAGTGTGATGGGACCATTTTTCATGATACCCCATTTATATAATTTTTGAGCAGCTGGCAAAAAATTGGGGGATATTCAGACGTGGGTGTATTTTTGGTGCTATTTGTAGCCATGACTTAAAATATACAGCTAGGCCTTTTGTCTTCCAAGCCTTTGAAATATTGTCCTTGCTGTGTAGTATAGTGCCAACCGAATGCTTAAAAAACAATTCATGGAGGAAAACAACCGGTTCTATCATGTTGAGACCCCCCTTTTTGAGATCCAAATAGGTATAATTGCATTTAATGGGATTTAATTTTGAGCCCCATAATATTTGAAAGCATAGCCTATAGATCCTTGTTTCCAATTTGATGGGTAATGGATATAATACTGCTACATACTGTAATAATGGTAAAATAAACTTTTTTAATATAGCAATTCGCTTAATTTTGGAATATTTCCACTGTCTCCATCTGTTCACCTTCTGTTCTGCTTTGATAATAGCTTTTTCCCAATTTTGTTCAGGTAAATTATGTGGTCCAAAAGAGATCCCCAATATTTCTAAAGGAGTGGAAGACATAGACAGTCCATACCAGATGGAATCAGGATGGACATTAGGCCCAATAAAAAGACCTTTACTCTTCCCCATATTCAATTTGGCATTTGAAACCTTCTGATAAAGTGCAATTTCTTGTAAAAAAAGATTAATTTGCCCAGGATCTGAAAAAAAAGCACAGATATCATCAGCATAAGCTTGAATGCATAAGGCATGAGGGATGCCGAGCCCAGTAATTCCAGTCCATTTCAGAGATGCTACAGCCAAATGGAGTAAAGGATCAAATGAAAAACTGTACAGCAAAGGGCTCAAAGGGCATCCTTGTTGGACTCCAGAGTGTACCATGAATTTTTGTCCGACCACACCTTTTAAAAGAGGTCGGACTGTAAAAAAAGAATATAATAACTGTAATTGAGATATAAAAAGTGATGGAATTTTGTACTCCTTTAATACTGCAAACAAATATTTATGTAAAACTCTATCAAAAGATTTTTCCTGATCTACTGTTACCACACAACCGGACACTCCTGAAATATTACAATGATAAATGATATCTCTTATGGTCCTTAAGGCTTGTTGAATATTTTTATCAGGTAAACCGCAATACTGAACTGGAGATAGCACCCTGGAGGCATACACTTTTAAGCGAGTATTTAACATATGTGCCAATATTTTATAATCGGTGTTCATCAAAACTATAGGTCTCCAATTATTTATTTGAGTACGGTCACCTTTTTTATAAAGATAAAATAGAAGTCCTTCAGAAAACTCAGAATGTATAATGTTATTAGTAAACCAATAATTGTAAGTAATAAATAAACAGTCTACCAATTGTAAAATAAATTGTTTATAGAAAGAGTGAGGGATACCATCCAAACCTGGAGCAGGATGAAGCTGTAATGCTTTAATAGCTTGTGTAATTTCTATTTTAGTGATTGGAGATTGTAAATTTTGTACTTCTATTGGGAAAATCAGGATCTCCACTGACCTTAAAAACTTACTTATGTCGGAGGATAAAAATGTTACTGACTGATTCAAGAGAGCCATAATGTCTCCGAAATTTCAGCCTTTATGTCTACTAAAGAAGTAACTGTTCTGCCATCTGGGGTAGTTAGAGACTCCAAAGAGCCTGTATGTTTTAAATCTTTACAGGCTTCATAGGGATCACCTATAGACGAGGATGTTGTGCTGTGATTCAGAAGAGACTGAATTGATCTTGCTCTGCTAGATTCAAAAACTTTCATGGTGTCCTTTACTGTGGAAATCTGACTAGAGTAATCATAATTGGATGAATTTGATAAAGTAATTAATTTATGCAACTGTTGCCTAAGGGATAAATAATGCAGAAAGGAGACATTTCCTCTTTTTTTTCCATATTTAGAAAACCACTTTTTTATGTCAACTTTGGTGTCCATCCACCATTCACCTTTATCAGTATATAGACATTCAACCAACAACCTAGCATGAAACAAAACTGCTACCTCCTGAATAATCACTGGATCATTTAACATAGAGTCATTAAGCTTCCATCTGCCATAAAGAGTAGATTTTGGAACAAAATGATGCATAGAAAATAACAATAACAAATGGTCTGAAAAAGTAACTGGAATCATAGTTAAAGAACCTTTAGGAACATTTGCTGATATGAAGATATAATCAATGGTCGAGGAATAATTGTTCCGTGTATAAGTAAACTTAGGGCCTTTAGTATTTAGTAAATGACAATTGAATAACCCAGCTCAAGAAATCATCTGAGATAATGCATGGGAATCACAATATATTTTTTTTATCTTCTTTTTTCACTTGTCCCTATAACCAAGGGACAATTAAAATCACCACACAGAAATATTTTTATGTGTAACTAAAAAGGTTGGATTGCTCTTATGAGATTTACTCTTTCTGCCTTTATTTGGGCAGCATAAACTGAAATAAAATGACAGTCCATATTATTCCATAGACCATCTAAAATCAAAGCTCTCCTGGTATCAAATCATATAATTTACGGAGAGAAAATTGAAAGAATGAAAAAGGACCCTAACCCCATCAGCCACATTCTGGCCGAAAGATCAATAGGATGGACCCCAGACCCATTCCCTCTTAAAAGAATGAATCTGATCTGCAGCATGCATCCAGGTTTCCTGAATTAAACAAACATCTATGGCTTTATCATGTAAAAATTGAAACACAACCCTTCCTTTTTCATAATTTAACAAACTATGAACATTGAAGGAGCAGACTAAACCACTAGTCATTCAAAATTCCATTAGAAAGAGTACCTAGGTTTTTTTCCTCTTTTTCTTTTTTTTTCCCTTTATAATCACCATCTACATTTTTTTTCTGACCTTGGTCATTAAAGGATTTTTGGGAATCTGAATCCCCCACTTCCATTTCAGAGTCTCCCCAAAGGGTAAACAAGGCAGCATATGAATTTTTAGATTCCACTGGGGTGGGGGGATCTGAGGGAATGGATTTAGAAAATCTAGAAGATCTTCTACAAGGCAAGGGGTCCGGAAAAGGTACACTAGTACCATCTTTTGGAGGAATGGGCATATCTGAATAACAAACTGGAGTAAGCATATCTGGTTTCATGATTTGTTGTACTGGAGCCTAGTTCAAAACCTCTTGTGATTCTAAATCGATAGAAATCACTAAGGGATCTATGGATGGGGTTTGGGGATGTAGAGAAGAAGGGGGGGAGTCAGGAACATCCTTGTGGGGGATTAGAGAGACCAAAGGGTGGGGTTGGGGAAAGGTTTGAGAATATCATTTGGAGGTACTGGGGCGGGCTGAGCAGGGTCCACCAAATTTTGCACTTGCTGGATGAGAAGCTCAGGCTAATACAGCTTGCTTTGTTACGATGCTGCCTGAAGGGCAGTCACTGAAGACATGCCTATATTCCTCGCAGCGTCACAACGAGTATGGTTAGCATATGCATAATGCTGTGACCAATTTCTCCATAGTTGTTGCAACGGGGTTTGTCACAAGTGCTTGAAAGATGAGTGCGAGAACCACACCTATAGCAGGCCCGGGGTTGACCTGCATAAAAACAGACCCCACGGTCTCTGCCCAAAAGGAGGGAGTTTGGAATATGCTCTATTCCTGTTTCACCCTGCCGTAGTTTTACCTTGTACTTCCACCCCCCAGTCCAGAAAAGCTCTCCATCCAAAATGGCTTCTGGTGAACTGAGTATTTCACATTTCTGTGATAACCAGTATGTGATATCTTCAACATGAACTCCTTCGTTATGAAACATAACGGTCACATACTTAATTAAAGGTTTAGTCAGAGGTATAACTACAAAAGGGGTCCATGTCGGAGATGTCTTGACTTGCCCATACCTCTCCCAGAACAAATCTAGTGCATAAGATGTTTGAAAACTAACGTCATAATTATCCTCTCCTGAAATATTGATAAAAGCATAAACTTCCTTTGGAGAGAAATGCAGAGAATCCTTTAATAAAATTTTCCCCACATGATATCTATCAGGTTGATTTTCCAAACCCCCCTTATATCTTATCACACTGCGTTTTTGCTGGGAGCAGCCACTTGTTTAGTATTAGAAAAAAGCTCAGACAGTAAGGGTTTGGATTCTTGTGACTGGTCTGACAGCAAAGGAGGGGGTTTCTCTCCAACCCCCTGTGCCCCAGGTATCAAAGGTGGAAAAGAGTCAGTAGAGACTGTTTTAGAGCTGTCCTGAATCAGTTCTGAGGCAGGGACACAATTGTAGTATGGAGTCAGAATGAATAGGAGTATTTAATACAGGCCTGGAAGAAACCCCAGGTTTCCATTCTGCTGTGGCTTGGGAGAAAGAAATATCCCAAGCAGGGTCTGAATCCATATCCCTTTGTGGATCTAGTCCATCCTGCCCCTGAAAGGGCTTTTGTGGTGTCCATGAAGCCATCTCAGAAATATTCTCCCCAGGGCCAGAGATAGTGTTGTTATCAAAAAGGGAAGTGACCTGGTGAGCCTTATCAATGGATTTTAAATTCTTCTTCTCTAGTACAGCACTCTCAGATTTTTTTGTTCCCAAAGAAAAAGTTTGTAGCATTCTCTTGTGTGTTTAACCTGGTTTGGTAGATTGTTGCCATCCCCTGTTTGCCAGGGTTTGGTTGTCTAAAACAAACCCTGCTGTCTTTGAAAGTGTAAAGTCCGGTGGAACTACTGTAGGGGATTTTCATGTGGGACCCCAACAACTGAGCCATGTACTTTTGCTCCATGGGTGAGCTGATGTATTCGCCTGCAAGTCAGACTCTAAGCCACCGCTTGTTTTTCTTTGACACCCAGGCGTTGCTACAGAAACCTCTGGCTCATTATTGACAGCTATGCTTGAGCCAAATGGCTTGAAAGACGGGAGCCATGCTTTCAGCCTGTGAGTTAACTTGAGTATTTTTAGACCCAGACATGGTCCCAAGATCAGAAAGGGGAGCTAGTAAACCGAAGTCTTCAGGCTTTTGGCACACACCATTAAAGGTGTTGTAACTGCCAGCCTTGGAAATAGACACATCAGAGCAGGCATTTACTGGTGCAGTTGGTGGCTTAGATTGAATCGGTAGCCGTGATTCAGCTTGTAAACAACCTTGAACATTTTTTTCCTACACTGTACCATAAACAGAAAGGGGAGCAGGTGGACTAGAAACTTTAGGCTTTTGGCACTCACCACTAAAGGTGTTTTTACTGCCAGCCTTAGAGAAAGCATTTGAAAACTCACCCAGCCCTGCTGTAGTAAATTCAGGAGCAGCTGTGCCATCTGCTAGTTTGACAGGCCTGAAATTCAGGTTGACAGAAGACACTCCAGACTGTAAAATATTTAGTTTTTCTTCCAAACGTTGTTTTTCCAGCAAATGATGCTCCTCTTCAACTAATACAAGCTGAAAAAGTTTTTGTTGTCATGATTCCAAGTTACCTGCTGCATCTTTTTCAATATCCAAACCAGGTTCCACACATAATCCTTCTGTAGACATATAAATATCCATACTATTTCCTTCAGGGATAGTATTACTTTCACCCAAAATTTCATCTTCAGCCCTGTTGAATTCAGACCAGAGAGGAGGCCTGCCTCCTGTCTGCAACACTTCCACACCAGGATCCATGGGAGCCGCCATCTTGGTCCTGCAGACAAAAGGGTCCCCCTGCTCACAGGAAGCAAGAGTAGGGGAATTTCCCCGGTGTCCTGGCCAAATTTTCCTCATTCACTAAAAAATACCACCAACAGCTTAATCTGGTTCAAGGTCAGTTGGCATTCATCTGTATCTCCCTCCCCCGGGTCATGCCTGAAAATAGGCAGGATTTGTCTAGTGCACTTACTCGGTCAACAAAAACTAAATAAATAAATAAATAAATAAAGTTTCATTATACAATGGGCACTCAAACAGAACAGAAATCCTCCATTCTGATTGGCAGACTGGCACCCCCCTTTTTCATTGTAAATCCTAGTATTACCCCACAGGAAGAGGTGCCAGCTGCCAGTCAGCCACATCAGTAACTATCCCTTAAATCACTGTGAGCATCAGAAGCTCAAGACTGCTCGCTAAAGCACCGCTGAGAACCCTGAACCTACCAACTGCCACTGTATAACTCTGCTAGCAAAGCAGAAAACAGTTCTTCAATCAACTAGATTTCTTACATTTTTTAAAGGTTCAGTCTGTACCTGTTAATCCTGTTAACCATACTCGTCTTACTCTGATATCAGTACAACAACACCAGGTACTTGCAAAGCTTTGTAATTCAAACCAGTTGCCATCAGAAAGAACAGGAGCCCCCACAGCTCGACAGTTAAAACTTGTGGCCATTCTGTTCATCACCCTCTGACCTACGCCAGTGATCAGAGAGGCTGAGGCAGAGGACAGAAAGAAAAAGACACAAAAAAGCACCTAAATTCATTACCAGGCCCTGCGGCCAAGGAGACAACCAGGGAGCGAATCTTACAAAGTGTGACAGCAATGTATGCTTCTGCACATGTGCAACAAAAAAACAAAACAGAGCAACTCCTCTGTAATTCTAGCAGCACTGAGAACCAAGTATAGAGGGCTGTAATAATCTACCAGCAGCTAGCTAACTTAAAAACAGTAAAAGAAAAAAAAAAGTACTATTCGGCTTTCACTGGAGCTGCACAAACAAGTGATTCTCCCTCACTGTACACCATCCTGCTCTCAATATACAGCTGCTCATCTCAGCTTCCGTACATGAATCTCTTGCTGTTTGCTGCAGAAAAAGGAAAACTACCAAGCAGACATCGTAGGGGTGTGTGTCTGGGGCAAGCAGAAGTCACATTACGGGTGGGCTTGCTCTCCAAGCCATTAACAACCTAATTCACAATATCTCAATTTGACTTGGGGGAGAAGTCCTCTCATCAATGTTCCACCTACGAACAGGGAACTATTTTTTTTCCTGGTGTAAGAATAAAATGAGAAAAAATTATTAAAACTAAAAAAAAAAACCTTTTTAAGTACAGAAGGTTAGGAGGACATTGTATAATCACAATATGCCACTAGAGGGTGTGGGTGATGCCAGGATTTACCCACACCTGGTGTGTTTTGCTCACTCGGCCTGCGGCCTCATGACCAAACAACACACCAGTCATGGGTAAATCCTGGCATCATCCTCTCATGGTATATTGCTTAAAAAGGTCATGGGTCAGCCACATGTTAAATTGAGAACTGAACACACCACTCTCCTCTTCAACTCAAATGTTGCTTTTAAGCCACCAATGCAACAAGCCGTTCACCATGGGTGCCACCTGCTGTCAAACCTTCAATGCAGCAACAGTTCAAATATGATTTTTTATTTAGCTGTTTATTTGTTCTATCACCGATTTTATTGTACCAAAAAATTTACAAAAAATTGATTAGTAATTATACAAAATTACCCATTTCATAATCACAATAAGGCACTTCAGGGTTTGCATTGTACTGGGATAATGGCACTTCTTGGGTGTTGGAAGTACTTGGCATTGCCTTGTGCTTCACAACAGCCAAGGCATGCCATTATCCCAGCACAACATACACCCTATCACTCCTTGATGCTTAAATAAATAATGCATGCATTGTTATTTTGATGCATGCATTTTTTTCTGAGTGCAACGTGCTACACTTCTGATAAGCTAAACCATATTTTATGTGGTCTAACTTTTTGACACATACAGCACAGTCATACTTAAATTATAATGGGTCTGGAAGGCTTTAGAAAATCCAGCATCTTATATTTAATTTATCAGAGATATGACATTTTTTTTTAAATGCACAGGTCATTTATTTTACTGGCATCTCTGTGTTCCATCCCCAAGAGTATGAACCAAAACAGAGTCAGAGGGCTCAATTTTTAAAGGTTGACGCAGGCCTTGCTTCAGACCCTACATCAATCTCATTCTGTGGCGCAGTTGTGCCAAACTCCTTTGATGGAACTGCATCCGATTTTAGTACATTGGGTGCAGTTGTGACACTTTCCACACTTTACCGTGGCTTGTGCCAAATATGTGGTGCGAGCCCCATAAACATGGTCCACAGCATCCCCCAAGATAGACCAGGTGGGAGCTGGACTAAATTGCACTGTGTGGCGCATGAGAGTAAAAATCCTGATTGGTGCTGGGAGAATGCTGCAAGCCCTGTATGCCATATGATCAGTACACCAGGGGCTTGTGGAGTTCTCAGGCTTTTGAAAATTGAGCCCATGTTGTTTTAAATACAGGAGCATGTTCATAAGTTGCAGAAGTGAACTGGGATTGTGAACTCCAAAAGCTTTGTACTGTGTGAGCAAGGATTTAAAGAGGAATACATAGATACATAGATACTGTCGGCAGATAAGGGACTATAGCCCACCCAGTCTGCCCATTGAGCTCGTAAGATCTCTTTAAGTTTTTCTAGAAGTCTGTTACCCCTTACCCTGACCTCCAGGATTCCTTATGTCTATCCCATGCATTCTTAAATCCTGTTGATTGTTTCAGCCATCACCACTACTTCAGGCAGGGTGTTACACCCTTTCTGTAAAGAAATTCTTTCTCACATTTCCTCTGAATTGCCCTCCCTCCAATGTCATCTCATGCGGTCTAGTCCTGGAACATCTTTTTCACTAATAAATATTGTGTTTTCCTGCACCCTGTTCCTCCCCGTAAGTTACTTGTATGATTCAAGCATATCCCCTCTCTCCCTCCTCTCTTCCAGGGAGTTCATATTGAAGTCCTTCAACCTGTCCTCATACAACTTGTTATGCAATCCCTGTATCATCTTTGTTGCTGTCCTCTGAGCCTTTTCCACTCAGCCTATGTCTTTACGTAGGTATCCCAGAGTCCTAAAGGAACTAAAAGAGGTGATGGTTGAACCTCTGGCAATCTTGTTTTGCCAATCACTGGAAACAGGGGAGGTACCCAAAGACTGGAGGACAGCAGATGTAGTCCCCTTATACAAAAGTGGGAACAAAGAGGAAGCGGGGAACTACAGACCAGTCAGCCTGACCTCGGTAGTGGGGAAGATCATGGAAGCACTACTGAAGGAGAAATTGGTGGAACAGCTGGTAGCCAGCAGACTACAGGACCCAAGGCAGCATGGTTTCACATAGAAACATAGAAACATAGACTTTGATGACAGATAAGGACCGCTTGGCCCAACTAGTCTGCCCATTTCCCTACCTACAGGATAGGCCGCAGATCCTAGTTAACCAACAGCCTATTTTTTCCTACCCCTCACAAGAATTGCCTTATGTCTGTCCCATGCATTCTTGAATTCTTCCACAGTTTTAGACCCCACAACCTCCTCAGGAAGGCTGTTCCATGCATCCACTACCCTCTCTGTGAAATAATACTTCCTCACATTGCCCCTGAACCGCCCTCCTTCTATCTTTAAATTGTGCCCCCTTATTCTTGCAAGTCTCTTTTTCTGAAAGATGCTACCCTCTTGAACTTTGTTGATTCCACTGAGGTACTTAAAAGTTTCTATCATGTCCCCCCTCTCCCTTCTTTCCTCAAGGTTATACATATTAAACTCAAGTCTCTCCTCATACGGCTTCTCTTGCAGACCCTACACTAATTTAGTTTTCCTCCTCTGGACTGCCTCTATCCTGTCTATGTCCTTGCAGAGATGGGGTCTCCAGAACTGGACACAGTACTCCAGATGGGGTCTCACCAACTGTCTGTACAGAGGGATAACAACTTCCTGTTTTCTGCTGCTGTTGCCTCTCCCTATACATCCCAGTATACCCCCAGCCCTCCCTACTGCCTTCTTACATTGCTTGCTAACCTTAGGGTCATCTGACATGATTACCCCCAGGTACCTTTCCTTTTTGTTGTTGTTACTACCTCCCCACCCATTGTGTATTCTTCCCTGGGTTCTTGTTTCCCAGGTGCTTTATTTTGCACTTCTTGCATTGAATCCTAGCTGCCATACTTCAGACCATTCCTCCAACCTTGTCAAGTCCCTTTTATCCTTTCCACGCCTCCTTGTGTATCAACCCTGTTGCAGATCTTGTGTCATCTGCAAAGGCATACTTTTCCTTCCAGTCCCTCTGCAATGTCACTGATGAAGACATTAAAAGGACTGGACCCATACTGAACCCTGCGGTACCCCACTAGTAACCCTCTTTCTTCAGAGTGGACTCCATTTACAATTACCTTCTGTGTCCTGTTGTGCAGCCAATGTTTTACCTAGGCTACCACCCTGGGACCCACTCCCAGGCTGGTTAATTTGACTATTAATCTTTTGTGTGGGACTGTGTCAAATGCCTTGCTAAAGTCTAAGTAGGCCATGTCCACAGCCCCTCCCTGGTCTACTACTTTGGTCACCCAGTCAAAGAAATCTATTAGATTAGTCTGACATGACCTTCCCGCTGTGAACCCTTGCTGCCTTGGGTCCTGTGTTCCACTGGCCTCTAGGTACTCAACAATTCTTTCCTTCAGAAGTGACTCCATCACTTTCCCTACCACAGAGGTCAAACTGACAGGTCTGTAGTTTCCTGCCCCTGTCTTGGTCCCACTTTTGTGAAGAGGAATCACATCCACCTTCCTCCAGTCCTCAGGTACCACACCATCCTCCCATGATTTATTAAAAAGAGTAGCCAGTGGTTTCACTAGCTCCCCCCTTAATTCTTTTAGAATTCTGGGGTGTATTCCCTCAGGTCCCATTGCTTTGTCCATCTTCAGTTTTAGGAGTTCTTGCAGAACCCTTTCTTCTGTGAAAGGACTGGGATCGACCCCCCTATCAAGAGTGCTTCTGTTAATTGGATTAGGCACTTCTCCCTCCTCTTTTGGGAATACTGAGCAGAAATATTCATTCAGTATCCCTGCTTTTTCACTGTCCCCCTCTGCCCACCCACCGTTCATTCTATTCAGCCTCACTATCCCTCCCTTTGTCTCTCTACGCTCACTGATGTAGCTATAAAAGGTTTTATCCCCCTTCTTAACCAAGTTGGCTATCTTTTCCTCAGTTTGGGCCTTTGCTATTCTGACTTCCCTCCCTGCTTCCTTCTGCCTTAACTGGTACAGCTCTCTGTTCTGCTCCTTCTGTGTTTCCTTATACTTCCAGAATGCTATTTTTTTCTCCCTGACTTTCCAAGCCACCTCTTTTGAGAACCATAGTTGCTTTTTCTTTTGTTTTGATTTGTTTATTTGCTTCATACAAAGTCTTGTTGCCTCTGTGATGGCAGTTTTGATGATTCCCCATTGTTGCTTCCCCCCTCCTTCTAGCCTGTTTGCTAGTGCTTTTCTGAGGCACTCTCCCATCTTGCCAAAGTCAGTCTTCCTGATGTCCAGTACCCTCACTTTTGTATGGCTTGACTCTGTAGCTGAGTTTAACATGAACCACACTGTTTGATGGTCACTTGTTCCCAGATGGCAACCCACTTCTAGATCTGAGATACTCTCACTGCTCCCATTTGAGAGTACAAGGTCTAAGACTGCTCTCTCATGAGTGTGTTCCAAAACTAGCTGTCTGAGGCCTGCCACCTGTAGGGCATCGAGAATGGCCCTGCTCTTGGATGTGGCTGCAACAAATGTGCTCCAGTTAACATCTGGCATATTCAGGTCTCCCATCAACAGTATCTCCCCTTTCTCTGCCATCCTAAGAATGCCTTCTATCACATCCTTGTCCATTCCCTCCCCCCTGACATAGGGGTCTGTACACAACCCCTGTGCGGATTGTGGTGCCCTTTCAAGTCTCCAAGGTGACCCACAGTGCCTCCTCTCCTCCCCTCCCTGTTTACTTTTTTGTTCAGTTGCTTTTATCCCTTCCTTTACATAGATAGCTACTCCTCCCCCTCTTCTCCCCTGCCTGTCTCTCCTGTAGGTTATGTACCCTGGTATGTTAACATCCCAGTCATGGTTCTCTGTGTACCATGTTTCTGTGACTGCTATGATATCCAGGTATCTCTCTTCCATCAAGGCCACCAGCTCAGGGAGCTTGTTGCCCAGACTATGGGTATTGGTACTCATTACCCTCCATTTCCTGATGGCCTTACACCTTTTTGCCCCATCCCTGTCCTTCTTGCCTTTGTCACTTTCCCCATTTACCCCTGCCCTTCTCCCTATCAACACCTCTATGTTGGTGTTTACCACATTTACTACCGTGATTTTTTGGGGGAGGCTAGGATTTCCCTGCTCCTTTCCAGTGCCTCCCCCCTTGGCTAGTTTAAATGCTTGTCAATGAAGCATTTAAACCTATCACCTAGGATCCTCATTCCCCTCCTGGACAGTTGCAATCCATCATGCCAGTATAGGCTTGCATCACTCCAGGTGGACCCCCAGTCCCCAATGAAGCCAAATTCCTGAGCTCTGCACCAGAGTTTCAACCACTGAATGAATCCCATGGTGCAGAACACTCTAACCTCTCCTACGCCATAGACGGACAGCACCTCCGAGAAGGTTACCATGCGTGCTACTTGTCTAAGGCCCCTCCCCAATTCCACAAACTCTTCCTGCACTTCTCTAATCCCTTTCTTAGCCAGGTCATTTGTCCCTAGGTGGACAATAACATCCAGCTCCCTGCCCTGTGCAGCTGCTCCAGCAATCCTGAGGATTCACTCCCTGTCCCTCCAAGCCATGGCGCCAGACAGGCACCTTACCTTCCTCTTCCTTTCCTACCCCAGTTCTACCTTCCTAACAATGGAGTCCCCCACCAGGAGTTGTTTCCTTCCCCTGTGGAGTCCCCTGCCACCCTCCTGTGGGTCTTCTTTGTGGAGGTTCCCAGCATCCTCCTTGGTCTCCACTGTGGGTGCCTCCATAGAGGAACCACACTTTGCCAGAATGGCATAGGAACTGTGGAGAGGTACAACTAGAGGGATGCACCTCTGTTCCACCACCCTCATCCTCCCTGAGCCCACTGTGGTCCAACTGCTCCTCTTTCTTGGCAACCTCTGAGGCAACGGCAGTTGCACTGGTGGTCCCTGGATGGAAGAGAAGGTCCCACAAATCCTGGCCAACTCAGCCTGGAGATGAGCAACCTCCTCCCTCAGCCCAGAGAGGTGCCTGCAGATGGGACAACTCCGCATCCTCCAGAACGTCTTCTGGAAGACTGCTGCTCCACAGCCACTGCACTGCACCACTCCCATCATGTCTTATTTCTGGCCCCTTAACTGTTTGGAATCCTTACTCTTTCCTCTGTTTTTTTTTCTCTTCTCTCTCTACTTACTTTCTGCCTGTGTGCCCTTTAAGCTCCTGACTGTCCTGTTCTGAGACAAGAATATCCAATATTTCTCAGTAGACCCCTTACTTGCTCAGAGGCAGACCTCTAGCAGCTAGAGGGGCCCAGAGAGCTGCTCTTGCCCTTCTAGGATGGTGGGTCTTTGGTGGCTCTGTGATTACTCACTTCCTGCTCCCAAACAGGAAGTTCCTGTTGTCAGTCAAATCCTGTGCCTATAAAAGTAGAACTAGCTTTGGGTGGGAGGGTGGAGGGGAAGGAAGGAGGGCAATATAGTCCCAGTAGAGAAGCCAGTCACACAGCAGTCCTTCCTCCTGGTGTCTTCTGCCAAGCTACTAGCAGAATCTTTCTAAGGCAGTCTTTAAATTTAACTTCCTTCTAGTTAAGCCACTCCCCCTACTTACTAGATCTTTCTACAAGTAATTTAAACTGCACAGCTATCAAGTCCTTTCATTCACCTGAGATTTACACCTAGATAACTGTTCAGATAACCATTCAGTTCCGTTAACTCAGACAGACACACACTTTTTTTTTGTTTTGTTTGTTAGTTTGTTTGTTTTTTTATCCTAAATTAAAGGTCCCTAAATTAAAGGTCCAAGTACAAGAGTTCTACTTCTTTAGTCCCAGTAGAGAAGTCCAGTCACACAGCAGTCCTTCCTCCTGGTGTCTTCTATCAAGCACCTCATTTCTCCTACTGTCAAAACCCTTCCCAATGTACATCAACAAATTCTAGTTGCTTTACTGTAGACCTTTTTTCACTGGCTAAATTTGTTTTAGGTAGTCATTTACAATTATTTCTATGTCCCTTTTCCCAGTTGTAGTGGCCAGCCTAATCCCCTCTTCTGATAATCCATCCTAGAGTTCCTCTTCCCTATATACATTACTTTGCACTTCTTGGCACTGAAGCTCAACTGCCATACTTTTGACCATATCTCCAGTCTTTGCAGGTGTCTCTGCAATTCCCTCATCCCCCGTTTACTTTTCCCTGACACAAAGCTTTTTGTCATCTGCAAAGAAATATGTCATGCCTACATACCTTACCTTATGTCACTGATACCCTGTATATAAAATAAGACTTGCCCCATGAGTGACTTCTGAATCACCCCAGTCATGATTGCTCTGTCCCCTGCTTTGACACTGGCAACCACAACCATCTCCTTACGTCCTCCCCATCCAATTTCCAACCCACATTACTACCCCCTTCCCCACACCCAAATCCTTTCATTTCTTCAGCATCCCCTTGTGTGACATCAAGTAAATGGCTTTGCTGAAATTTAAGTAGAGTAAATTTACCACATGCCATTTATCTACCACCCACGTACATCAATCAAATAAAGCTGTTGGGTTGGTCTGACATGTATTTCTTGACACAAACCCGTGATATTTACTATCCTGGAGTGGGTTTTATTTCAGATACTACAGTTCATCAGGCTTTCCTTGACAAGAGTCTCATCAGCTTATCTACAAAGGAGGTAAGACTGACACATCTGTAATTGCTCAGATCCTCCCTATCCTCTCCTTGGTGAAAGGGAACCATGTTTGCAGTCCTCCAATCCTTTGGAAGCACAGCAGGCTATAGCAAGCTATTAAAAAGCTCAGCCAAGGGCTCAGCCAGTTTCTGAGCCAGTTTCTTTACCACTCTCAGATGTAACCCATCTGATTCCATTGCTTTATCTGTGTTCAGGGCAACACACCTTTTTCTTACCATGTACCTTTTACCCAGCCCATTCTCTAAATTTCCCATGTTAATGCCTTAATCCCACTTTTCAGTGGGGGTCCACTGTCCTCCACCATGAATACTGAGAAGTTGGTGTTCAAAACAGTTGCCTTCTGCCTCAGGTCCTGGCAGGCTATAGACAACCCCTATTCTTATCTTTTCCCTTGAAGCTGTTCAGATGCAGCCAGAACAATTCAACTTCTTCTCTTTTAATATACCCATCCTCCACAGCCTGTATGCCATCAGTAGCATTGAGGGATACTCTGCCTTTCCTTTGCACCTATCACTCCTGTGCAGGGTATAACCTGGTACAGCAGAGTCCCAGTCTTTATTCCCAGTGTGCTAAGTCTAACTCAGCATCTGCCATCACTACCTGGAGCTTGCTCATTTTACTACCTGCGCTACTGGATTTCAGGCAGGCCACATTCCAGCTCCCACTCCTTACCACTCACTTTCTGTCTTTGTCCCATCCCTTGGCCCCCATGTCTTTGCTTGTTAGATGTACAAAGATCAGCCAGATGAACCTTGTTTATACCTTTGAGGTACTTGAAGTTCTTTATTGCTCCCTTCTTTCCTCAAGTGAGTACATGTCAAGGTTCTTCAGCATTTGCACATATGGCAGTCTCAGTCATATCTTTGTTCCATTCTGTTTTTAGTTTTCCCAGTGATTGTCGTCCTGCTCTATCAACCATTTAATGGTGAAAGGATAATGATTTTTGCATCTCTAGATGTCCTCCTGGTTTTCTTTTTGTGTCCAGTATTCTGACATGTTTTGACCTTTTTTCTGTTAAAAGTAATAATCTATTTTTTCTTTGTTACTACCTTGAATCCCTCTCTCCTTGTTCCTCACTCTTTTCATCCTCAGTTAACATTCTAGGCTATCTGCAACACCATTCTAGACACAGTGCCAGATCATGTTGAACATGGTCCCTCAGTAACAGTAGAAGCCATCAAGCCACAGAAACCAGATAGTTTGACAGGCCAGCCCAGGGGACCAGACACAGTTAAGTGGATTTATGAGGATAAAGAGAAAATCATACACTGCTATTACTATTCAACATACCCTGAATTTCCAGGGAGAGAATATATGCTAAGGGTTCACACTTAATTGCAACAAAGAGGAATAGATCACCCAGACACCAGTGTAAATGAGAACTAACAATCCAATGTTGAAAACTTTAATAATTTGGTTGTGAATATCTTTGCACATAGACTTTCAGAAGCAAAAGTAAGTGACTTAAACAAAAGTCTCTCTTCTATGCCGACAAATTTCTTGAATGAGTTCAATACCATTGTGGACTTGAACTGTTTTGCATGTAAACTGAATTTGCACATTTTGCACAGTACAGACAGAGAACCATCACTTAGTCATGAGAATGGTCCTAAGTCAGCAGAGACTTTAACAAGTAGTGATGAAACTCAAATTGGTGGAATATTAGAATCGAATGTGTTCAGCCCACTGGTGCAGAGATTGGATTTTCACTTGCGTCGCTGATGACTCTGGTTTGGGATGGACCCGGGTGTCAGAGGGCTAGCCTGGGGAGAAGGACTGAGTGCGCCAAGACTGGTCTCCATCTCTGGTGGGAGGGTGAAGTGTGTCTGCCACATCCTGGACCCTGGCAGAGGCCAGGGATGCCACCATGGTTGGCACCAATATGTAGGGGGCAGAGCGGATGCTGGCTATCATTGCATGCCCCTGCCCCCAGAGTTCTAGCATCCATGCAAAAAGCCAGCCCTTGGGCATGATGCCAGGCTCCACCACCATCCCCATTGCCACCAGTGTCCAATGGGGGGTCCCCTCTCCCTTGGATCTGACCCAGGGGGTAAGCCAGGGCTTACCACTAATGACCATTGGAAGGGAGCCCTCCCTGTGGCCCCACCCAGGAGGGCAAGCCTGGGCATGGTGGGGCAGATGGGGCACCAGAACTGACCTCTGATGGGAGGTTTGGGGGTCTGGAACAACAACAAAAAAATCAAAGGAGTTGATGGAGAACATCGGGCCACTGCCACTTCCATAGCAAGATGCTAGGGCAAATGTGTACAGTTACATTTATGTTATGATGTGATGCCATAGAGGTGATTTATGCTCTGCTGAAAATGTTCTTAGTCTGTTTGAGTTGGGGGGCTTTGCCACCACACCTCCATGTTAAATAAATAAAGGGGTTTGGGAAGCAGAGCCCCCCAACTCAACAGAGTGACAAACATGGTCATGTATTACACCGAACAACTGATATTTTTATTTGTTTGAGTTGGGGAGCTTTGCCCCCACACCTCCCATGTTAAAAATGATGTCCCCATTAAGGTGAGTAGCCAAGGCACTAGGGGATTTCACGTTGGTGGAGAATAAAAATCAACAGTTGTTGAAGCCAGTTGATCTTGGTGTTTCTTTGGAGTGCTTTTTTTTTAATTTGTTCTACTGCTGGGCTAGCTGCCCTTGTCAGTGCATCAGCTTCATTTCAGGAGCACAGATACTTGTTGACTGGAATTAAAAATGACATGGAAGGTGTGGGAGCAGATCCCCCCAACTCAATGAGAGTGCCAAATCTGATTTTCAACTGCCTGCTATTCTGTTTGTTGAGTACTAGGTCTGCAAGTGGTCTGGAAGTGGTAAGTCTGCAAGTGGTCATTATTACGTTATGTGGTGGTCCATCTGTATGTGACTGCATGACATAACTTTTTTATGCCAAAATTGATGTTCAAGAACCAGTTATGAATCTGGTCCAATATTCTCCACCCTTGTCAAATTGAAAATGTAAAAGAAGTCAAACTTCATTCCACCAATAAATCAAACTGTGAATGTCTTCTTAAAGGCACATGAAGAAGATGTGGCCAATCTAGCAAAAAATCTCTCAAAGCCTAGATATTATAACTGTACTCATGAGGAAAAAGTAGCTATACAGAAGCTTTAAAGCAATGATACCATCACCATAAAGCTCGTGGACAAGGGCGGTGCTATTGTGGTGATGGACCAAGTTAAGTATCAAAAAGAAATGTTTTCCAGTTATCAGATTCTGAATACAATTAGAAATTACCTCCTGATCCTACTTTGATGTATAAAAAACAGATTGGTATTTACCTACACAAAGCTATTTTAAATGATGTTATTAGACTTTCTTACTGTTCAACATCAACTTAGGGCTACCAATACCGTATATGATCTCCCTAAAATTCACAAGAGTTTATACAATCCACCTGCCAGACCAATAGTTTTTAGCATCAGTTGTCTAACTGAACCATTAGCACAGTTCATAGACACACACATTAAAGACATAGCCTAAAGTCCAAAGTCATATGTTAGAGACACTACCTACATGTTGGAGATTTTAGAAAACATTGAGACAGAACCAGAGTGGATTCCGGCCACTTTAGATATACAGTCCTTGTATACTAACATTCCTGTCAAGGAGGGCTTTGAATCCCTACATGAATCATTAACTGAATGCATAGTATATACAAATTCATTTATTGAATTTCTGTTTGATTTAACAGAAAGAGTTCTGACAAAAAATGTGCTTTTATTTATGTCAGAAATGTATCAGCAAACCAAAGCAACAGCTATGGGGGCTACTATGGCTCCCAAATTATGATGATATATATTTAGCCCAATTGGAAAAGAAGTATATTTATGACCAGGGCATTAATGTACATTACGAACAACTTGATATGTACAAACATTTTATTGATGACATCATCATTATTTGGAAAGTTGGCATGATACAACCAAGACAATTTGTCCAATATTTGGAGAAATCAAATGTGAATTTAAAATTTACAGTTATAGCAAGTAAATCACAAGTGTCTTATTTGGATCTTATTGTATCCAAAGATGATTATGGGCATATATCAACAGATTTGTTCCAGAAAAATACTGACCTCAATGCTACTTTGCATTTTAGCAGCTGCCATCTGAGACATGTGGCCACTAGTATTCCAGTGGGCCAATATATGCATCTGAAATGTAACTGTAACACTGTGGAGGTCTATGTTAAGAGTTCTGAAGTTTTGGCAGAAAGATTCATTAAAAGTGGGTACAGTGAAACATGTCTTATTAAAGCTAAAGTGAAAGTTGACAGAATAGATAGAATAAACTTACTGAAAACAAATAGAAAAACGAATGCTTCACAATATAGTGGTTCTAATTTTGTAACTACTTTCACTATGCAGGTTTCAAGTCTAGAGGAAATAATAAAGAAACATAGAAACATAGAAACGTAGACTTTGATGGCAGATAAGGACCACTTGGCCCACCCAGTCTGCCCATTTCCCTTCCTATTGGATAAGCTGCAGATGCTAGTTAACCAACAGCCTACTTCCTGCAACCCCCCCACTACAATTGCCTTATGTTTGTCCCATACATGTTTGAATTCCCCCACTGTTTTAGACCCAACAACCACCCCAGGAAGGTGGTTCCATGCATCCACCACTCTCTCCGTGAAAAAAAAATCCTCACATTACCCCTGAGCCATCCCCCTCTATCTTTAAATTGTGCCCCCTTGTTCTTGCACATCTCTTTTTCTGAAAGATGCTACCCTCCTGGACTTTGTTGATTCACTTGAGGTACTTGAAAGTTTCTATCATGTCCCCCCTGTCCCTCCGTTCATCAAGGGTATACATATTAAGCTCTCTCAGTCTCTCTTCATATGGTTTCTGATGCAGGCCCTGCACCATTTTAGTTGCCTCCTCTGGACTGCTTCCATTCTGTCTATATCCTTGCGTAGATGGGGTCTCCAAAACTGCACACAGTATTCCAGATGGGGTCTCACCAACTGTCTGTACAGAGGGATAACCACTTCCCTTTTTCTACTTGTGATGCCCCTTCCTATGCATCCCAGGATCCCCCTGGCTCTCCTTACTGACTTCTCACATTGCTTACCCACCTTTAAGTCATTTGATATGACTAAAAAACTGCATATTTTAGAAGTGGAACCTGCCCTTAATGCAATTGTGCGCAGAGGCCCCAAGATCACCTATCACAAAGGCAAAAATCTTTCAGATTCTCTTGTACACAGCCATCACAAGCTGGAACATCTGGACAACAGAAATCACTGCCCAGTGGGCAGCCACAGGTGCAGGAATTGTACCACGTGTAAGCACCTACAGGTGGGACAAAACTTCACTTTATCTCAAACTGGAGAACAATATAAGGTAAACTCTTTTATTACCTGTGGAACTGAAGCCATGCTACACATTGCAATGTGCACCTGTGGATGTTATTACGTGAGAAAAACCTCAATATATTCAGGGTGAGAATGCTGGAACATGTGTGCTGCATAAGGGCTGGTCAGTTGGAGAATGCCTTGGTCTTACATGTCTACCATGTGGGACATGGAGATACCTTTTCTTTCATGGGGTTGGAAAAAGTGACACTTGGTGAAGGGGGGCAATATAAACTACGTGCAAGTGTGTTTCCTGGTCTGAATCACCATTTTCAATTGGCACCATTTTTAAAGAAAAAGATTGATATCAGCAGTGTCATACGTGCACTTTACCATGCTGTTACCTATTTTTTTTTTGGAATACACAATAGCATTGTGGAGCAACAAAACCAGCACCACTCCAGACTTAAAGCTGTAAAAGGCTTTTAATCACAAACACTTCATGGGATGCTCAGCAGCAGCAACAAAGTGATGTAGTATATCAAGCTTTAGACAAAGCATTAGGAAAAGATAGGAAAGTACTTCTTAAAATCAAGGAAAATGTGTCACAGAATGCCAGTAGAATGAATTTCACTAGGAAGTATACCAGACATGCTAGGAATATAGAACAAATCTTAAACGATAATTGGAGTATTCTAAGATCTGAACCACTATTAAAAACAAATATATCAGAGAGACCTAGAATGGTATACAAATGTGGACATAATCTGAAGGATAGATTAGTCCACAGTTATCAAGAACAGGTGACTTCTTCTTTACTTAGGGACAATTGGCAATTATCCATGTGGAAATTGCAAGTTCTGCACCTTTATCCTTAAAACCAAGACATTTGCTACTGTTAAAAATACAAAGGAATAGGAAATAAGTTTCTTTAACTGTAGCATGAATAATTTGGTGTACTTGGCAACTTGAGAGTGTTCCACATGTTATGTTGGAATGACGACAAGACCCTTCAAAGTTAGGATTGGGGAACACTTAAGGTCGATACAGACTGAGGACCTTTCAAACGCACTGGCTTGTCACTGCAAGATGACAGGGAAAACTGGCCACACCTTTAAATTGTGTGCCATTGAGAAGGTTATGGTTGGACCAAGAGGTGGTAATCTAAAAGAGAAACTTAAATATAGGGAGTCATTTTGGATCTTTACTTTAGGAGCACTGAATATACCTGGTCTTAATGACAAAATTGAATTGCTAACATGCATTAGGAAATAGAAAATCATATACAGTAAGGTAAAATGATTAGGTTTGGTTGTGCATTTCTTTACAGAGATTTTTCTTATTGTTCCTAGGTCCTTAATGATCCATGTTAAGTCTTCATGATCCTGAAAGTGTGTTGAAATTAATATACTAGGAACATATTAGTAGTAACTTAGGTTTCATCAGATTTATTTGTATTTTTTGTACTTCTCTGACTGTGGGTTATGAATCATCTTTTTTCATTCTGTTCACTCTTCTCACTTAAAAATATATGTGTATATATATATATATATATATATATATATATATATATATACATATTTGTTTTAGCATAATATAATATACTCTGTGATTACCCAAGAGATAAGCTCCTCTATGTAATTTGGTAGTTTTGAATTTAGCATTACTAATAATAATTATTATAGCAATAACTTGATAAGCACCCTAGTGTAGTATTTTATAGGTGGTAGTACTATACATATATACATATATATACATATATGTATGTGTATGTTCACTCACACATTTGTTGTTATGCAATTCTTGCTTTTTTATATGTATACTATCTCTTTAAGAGGCTACTATTTATATCAGTTGCATTGTGCTAATGGACTATCCCCCCGATGACGCATTAGTTGCGAAACCGGTCGAGGCTTTTATTGCTGCTGCTGAGCTATAAATGGTATGTTGCAGGCACTGAGCCTCCCATGAAGTGTTTGTGATTAAAAGCCTTTTACAGCTTTTAGTCTGGAGTGGTGCTGGTTTTGTTGCTCTACTTTGTTCACTTAATATAACCTGGCATACTCCTTACCTTTACATCTGGAGCTGTTCTTGCTTCCATTTACAATAGCATTGTACATACCAATATTAGAAACAGTTCATTTTTTGTGGACTTATTCTGAGTGTGTGTGTTTTTTAGTGAGGTACTTTCAGTTCACTTGTAGCAGTGAGGTGTTAATATGATCTGCATTTTTTATTAATGAAAACACATTGTGTATACATTAGGATACTAGATACTTTGTCTTAAAATCATTATATATATAATGTATAAATTGCAAACATACCTTGTTAATGCACTAGTTGGGATCAAATGACAAGAGCAGGGAAATGTGGAGTTAGGGTTTCCAACCCTAACACCCCCCTGACAGCACAGCAGCTGTGGTGTGTGCCTTGGGGTTCTGAAGACTGACACTCACCCTATTGACATAAAGGGTACACATCTGACCTTGTGTACAGATGGATTGGGGTGAGTGTTAGGCTTGAGAACCCCAAGCCACATCTCGCAGCTGCTGTACTGCCTGGGTGGTGGGGGTATTAGGGTTGGAAACAGGAATGCCTCTTTTCCCTACTTTTGTCAGTGTGACCATAACCAAGGCCACTGTTTTTCGGTTTTTAACGGAAAATCCGGTAAAATTCCGGAATTAGGGCTGCCTGAAAACCGGTAAAAACGAAGATTTCATGGACTATGGCATTTTCTATCAGATCAGTAAATCTATAAAAAAGTCTGTTTTTCTTTTAATTCCTTCCTGTACTATTTTCAGTTTGCTTTATTTAATGCTCTGTATATTAAGCCTTCTTTAATTCTGATTATTTATGCACATACTAAAAGAATGATAACAGAATCCCGGTAAAATCCAGAAATTAGAGTAACAATCACCGGTGAAATTCCGGAATCTTAAGTCTTGAAAACGGAATTTAATTGTTTTAATCACCGTAAATCAGTGGCCTTGACCATAACTAGTTCATTAAGGAAGTTTCTTGCAATTTATTTTCTTACTTTTTGAGACAGTATAATCGTATTTTATTTACCTGGGGGAGTGCAGGGCCCTCTGGGCATAATTTAACAGTGTAATTGTATTCTTATTTTCACAGTGTCCGCTAGTCTAAGTTCAATATTATCCCAAGAAATGTTATAATGCAAGAACTGTACAGTATTTTTACACTAAATCATCCAAAGGCATACCCTTGGAACAGACCCCTTCATCCCTGAAAATGTGGGTTTAACATTAAAACCTCTGCTCAATCCTAACTATAGTGGCGCTACTGCTATTATTACAGGTATTGCATGTTTATGACTCTAATTTAGGATGATTTTTTTTAATGCTAGTTAAATACATTAGCATATTATTAGCATATTTAATTAGTAATTCTATGTAGAAGCATCTCTTAGTATTGATAACGTGTCAGTGTGATTTGAAACATCAATGCTCTTCTGGGGGTATACTAAAGGTTTGAATATATGTAATAAACTTAAAAGAGAAGTATTTATTCTGTGCCTTAACATGTAGCAATCTTCCACTTTTGACGGACATCTGAGCCTCAAGTGTCAATCTGCTGTCTAGGATCATGCCCAGATATTTCACCATCACAGATGCTAGAGGAGAAACCATCCCAAGCATCAAGCCTGTTTCACTCTCATAGTGTCTGCCTCCCTCGTGGCAGCCCGGGTCAATCACCAGCACCTCCGTCTTACCTGTATTAAGCCTCAACCACTTAGAGGACATCCAGTCCTGGATCTCAGCCAGACATTTGTTTAGCACTACCACTGCATCACATGTCCCAGGCACAAAAGACATGTACTGTTGGATATCATCTGTATAGCAATGAAACTCCACACTGTAATGTCTAATGATCTCACTCAGGGGCAGCATGTACACTATGAACAACATGGGTGAGAGGACATACCCTTGGGGAACTCTACAAAGCCAGGGCTTAGGGTGGGGGGAAACTTTCCATCACCACCCTCTGAGCCATGCCTGTGAGAAAGGATGCAAACCAGCTGATGACAGTGCTGGTGAGTCCACATAGCCCCCTCAGGTGATCCAGTAAAATTGCATGGTCCACAGTGTGAAAGGATAATGAGAGATTGAGGAGGACAAGTATTGACCACTCTCCTCTATCTCTAGCCTTGAGGAGATCATTTTGCACCTTGACCAATGTAGTTTCAGTGCTATGTCCAGACCTAAATCCAGACTGGAGGGACTTATATATGTCAAAGGCTGTGAGATGTGCCTCAAGCTGCAGAGCCACAATTTTCTCAATAATCTCACCCATAAAGGGAAGGTTAGAGATTGGTCTATAATTCACCATGACGTCCCATTCGAGAGATGTTTTTTCAGAAAGTGCTTACCAGTGCCTCTTTCAAGGCATCAGCAGATAGCCCCTCCAAAAGTGAACACTGGACTATCTTGTCCAACACTGTGCCAGTGGACACCACACATCCCACTACAAGACAGGTTAGGCCTGGTCCAGTTCACAAAATGTAGGCTGCAGCTTCAAAATCATCTGCTAGACCTCTTCCACCTCCACCCATCTAAACTCACTCCAATCAAGAGGAGTTCTGTCAGGGATGTCCGATATAGTACCGCCAGCCAAGAAAGCCTGGCTGGGGAAACCTCAGCCCTGATGGATGACACTGTCAGAGAAGCAGAGCAAACTGCTCCCAGTTCACCACTGAAACTTCTGTAACCAGCTGCAGGCAGGCTAGATAAAGAAGCCTGCCCACAGTCTTGAAAAGGTGAGCTGGTCTGTTCTTTCCTGCAGCAACCTCTCTGAACAGATAAGTAGCCTTCTTATGGGAGCTTGCTGCCTGATACTCACCGTAGTGAATTCTCAGAGCCATGTTGTCCTCCTCTGACCATGAATTATGCAAATGGCACTCCAATCTCCAGCCTTTGGTCTTTATCTCTTTGAGCTCCTCATCAATCCAGGGGGACCTCAATCAAGAGGACCTTAGGTCATATATGGAGAGGTGTGACAGAGCTTTTACAGATCTCAGCCAGATACTTCCACCTAACTTCTTCGATGAATCCAACACTACCGGCCCCCATGACACTGATGTCCCTCCTCCTCACATCACCCCCTTCTACTTCAGGAAAATCACACTTGCCGAGGCCAAAAAATATCTGCTTAGGGTATTAGGTAAATCCAGGTATGGCACTGACATCCTTGATATGAAATTACTATATCTCTCATTGGATGTCATGCTCAAGCCCCCTACCACCATTCTGAACCTGTCACTGTCTCTTAGGCAATTTCCTAAACAGTGGAAGGCCACTGTTGTCACACCTGTGCACAAATGTAGGGACAGAACACTAGTCTCCAACTACCACCCCATTCTGATCCTTCCACCTTTATCCAGAGTCCTTGAGAGAGTAGTTGCTGACTAGCAGACTGGGTTCCTAACCAAATATAACATTCAATGCCCTCAGCAGCATGGTTTCCATCCTGCTCATAGTACCACCACAGCCCTACTGAAATTCACAGATTATATTCACAAAGCCTTGGACTGTGGTCACATAGTTGGTTCACTCTACATTGACCCGACCAAGGCTTTTTATACTGTTTATCATGCCCTCCTCCTAACCACCCACCATTCCCTTGGCCCCTCCTCAGTTGCAGCCAGCTGATTTAAAAACTACCTCAAATCCAAAATGCAGCAGGTTAAAATAAATAATTCTCTATCAAGTAGTTTACCAGTCTGCTCTGGTGTCCCTCAAGCCTCCATCCTTGGGCCATTACTTTTCAGCCTGTTGCTGAATACCTTACCCAAAACCAGTGACAGCAACTTAGTCCTATACGCTGATGATGCTGTTCTTTTCTCCAGTCACACTGACCTCCTCCCCCCTCTCTAATAATCTCCAACTTAACTTTTCACAAATTGAATCCTGGTTTGCCAACCATAAACTATTAATGAATTACAAAAAGACTAAACAATGCTCTTTGCAAGCCCCCACAATAAGTACAAGACTGCATGCCTTACCATCCGCAATAACCTGAGCAAAAACAAGGGGGCACACTTTGAAGATAGAGGGGGGATGGCTCAGAGGTAACGTGAGGAAGTATTTTTTCAAATAGAGGGTTGTGGATGCATGGAACAGCCTCCCTGAGGAGCTGTGGAGTCAAGAACAGTGGGGGGAATTCAAGAATGCATGGGACAGACATAAAACAGTCCTAATGGGGGTAGGAGGAAGTAAGCTGTTGGTTAACTAGGATCTGCAGCTTATCTGTTAGGTAGAAAAATGAGCAGACTAGGTGGGCCAAGTGGTCCTTATCTGCCATCAAATTCTATGTTTCTATGTTTCTAACCTTGACCAACGCCTGGAGATGGTGCATGAGTTTAAATACCTAGGAATCATACTACATAGCTCATTATCTTATGACCTACATGTCAATCCTATTTCCAAGAAGTAAACATTAGGCTTGGGGTCCATTACAGACATAGGCACTGTCTCACACCTAAGGTTTTAAGATTAGCAGTCACCAGCTCGATCTTGTCCATCATAGATTACAGCCTAATAATTTACAGTGCTGCCACTGATACCACTCTCAAGCTGCTGTTGATCATGTTAAATAAGGCCTACAGGCTGATAACTGGTGCTGACAAACACAGTCATACCTGCGTCCTCCACTTACAAGCCAAATGGCTTCACTTACAAGGTAGAATAAAATACCAAACCTGTCTCTTAACAAAAAAGTAAGCCTTGTGATAACCTCTCCAGTCACCCTGCCCCTACTTCTGCCAATGGCAAATCAACATCATACATGTAGTGCATCTAAGCAGGCTTTCCTCGTACCTCACTGTCAGACCTCACAAGCACAGTGTACTTTCAGCTACAGAGCACCAACTTGGTTAAATGACCTACCCTCTGAAATCCTGTCAGAGTCCAGACTAGGCACTTTCAAAGCCAAACTTCATGGACACCTTGCAACTCTGTGTAAATGTGACTGTGCCCACTAGATCCTGTATGCTGCTCCCCTTGGTTCACTGGCTTACATAGTTACTACCTCTCCTCACCTCCAGTTCCTTCTGTACCTTCCCCACAAATTGCTTTTTCCAGTACCCCACTTCTTCCTACCTGCTCCTCCCTTCCACACCCCTGCAGCATTTCCACCATGCCTACCTTATTACTGGTCTATCTCTTAGATTCCTGGTCTAGCTCTTAGATTGGACAAAGTCTACTATATCTGACTGCAACTTTGCCTGTGTTCAGCTGTTCTGTATTATTGTCTGTAATGTTGTTTGCTCAATTTGTTAAACTCTGTATCACTTGTTCCTTCCATTGTAACACTGCTGTACCTCCTTACTGCAGAACTCTACTGTGTATTTACTGCACTGTTATTATTTTACCTTTGTATACTTTGTTCTGTCTCCTGATCTGGAACCTTTGTAAAAGAACCCTTGGTTCAAAGGTATGTGTAATCATAGTAATGAATGCATGAATGAATGAATAAATAAATAAAATAATTAAGTGCCGTGGTGACAGCCCTGTTATAAGCTGCCACCGCTTCACAAGAGCTGATCACGTAGGTAGCACTCACTGCCAAGAGGTCCATTACTGCCACTAGACCATCTGGGGACAATCCCCTTAAAGGGCAGTAGCATACCAACTCCACAGGGGAAAGTCTTATGGGGGGGCAAACGAGAACTGCAGTGTGTAATGATCTAGCCAAAAGACTGGATCAATCTTGAGATCACAGATCTCAAACCCTAGTGAGGATACTAGCTACAAGGCATGACAGTGGCTGTTGGTCAGAGAAGCAACTCCCAGTGATGTTATGAGCTGGAAAAAGTTAAGTCTAAATTGTGATGATTCATCATCGATCCAAGCACTGAAGTTGCCCAGGAACAACCACCTGGGCAACTCCAATGCTCTCTCACAAATGAATTCTGCAATTTCCTGCAGAAATTCCTTCTTGTGCCCCTAAGGCCATTATGCAAGTAGGATTCTGCAGCCTGCAACTGAGCCCCAGCACATAACCACACATTCAAATGCAGAAGTAGATCCTATTGGGTGCACAGAGAAGTTCAGGCCATATCTAAAACAGATGGCCACATCCCTGCTCCTGCATTCCCTCCTTGGACAGTGTACCATGGAGAACTGGGCTGGGGTGGATGCCTCCAAAACTGGACTGGCATCATCTCCCAGCCAGGTCTTCATAATGCAAGCCAGATTAACCTAGGAAATCAAGCCTGCTATAACTGTGGTCTTGTTCCTGATCAATCTCATTACACAACATTGCCCACAGGGGACCGGCAAAGGCTGCTGGCCTGATGGCTACCTGTCTGCATGGTCTGACAGAAACCCTGGGAATGGGAACCAACCATGTCTGACCTCTCACAATGACCCATTTCACCCCAGGGTGCCTTCTCACCTTGACCACCACAAAACAACTCTCTCCCACTATGACCCCATTACTCTCCACCTTCCATTTCACCTTCACACAATCCTGACCTCCTTACATTGTCTAATAGATGCAGGTGGAAAAGGGAGGTCAGCAGAAGGATGAAGGACCTGCAGCAAGGATCCTGAATAAGTGATTCCATGGGGTCTGAACCCTAGACACATCTTCTTCCACAAATTTCTGCCTAAAATGTTAAAATACACCCTGTCCACCTAAAATCAACAATAAAGCAAAATAAATAACATAAAACCTCTAACCACCATACACACAGTGAACCACTCAATCCACTCTAATGCAAATAAAACCCCAACCCACACAAACCCAACAACCCTCCTCCACTACCCAACCCCTTCCCACCAAAAAAGTTTTTTTTTACTTGAACTAATCATGAAATGGGAGAATTCCTAATAAGGTGTTGTGGAGCAAGAATGTTCAAAATGTTCAGCTCCTGTTGAGGAGCAATGTCCAAACTAAGCTGCAAGTAAATGTCCATAAAGTTAGCTACCAAAGAGCCAAAATTCCAATAGTTCACTGACAGAAATCTTCCACCATTGATCTTACCAATACAGAGGAAAGAAGTAGTGACCTATAAGTAAAATATAATCCAAAAATGGTGCTCTCACTACCATAATCCAGAGGCCGTAAGTGGATGCAAAGTAGTAGGCTGCTCTAATGTACAACTGAAGTCTCCCTCAAAAACAATATCCTTGGATGTGTGTAAGCAGGGCTGAATTATTTTAAATAGTTCTGCTCTCCCTGCCTTTGACTGTGGTGTGTAAACATTAATCAAACTAAGATCCAGACTAAACTGCTTCACATTTAATATTAGCATGCTCACAGGCACTAAATCAACCAGGGCCATGACCGTAATATCGTAGCCAGAAAATAAAATACCCACCACTGAACAGTGATTTTCACCTATGAACCAGAAAGAAGGCACTTTCTGACATAATCTTTTCATAGCAGATGTATTGGCCAGGGTATGTAACCTGGTGTTTCATGAAAAAAATAACAGTAGCCTGTAAATCTCACAGGAAAGATAAAGTGGTTATTCTTTTCTTAACACTTCGAATGCTATTAACATTCAGCGTAGTCGACTGAAAATCAGGAGTGTGCATTATGCCCAAGAAAGATAGAAAATGAAGTACAAACACAAATAACTAGCAGTATCATTTAAACTTTCATTATCCTCCTCTACTCCTCAAACTGTTTTAGGTTTTGCATTTTTTGGCTTTAAAAGTTGAATCTGTGTCAGGTGCATGGTCTTCAGTTTCTGTAGGCAGATCAGACTGCAAGGATTGTTCAGCAGAAGGATCAGACTCCTCCCCAGCATCACCCAAGTCTTTATTTGCAGCTAAAACATCTCAAGGATTCTGCAGTTCCACTGGGTCTGTATGCAATAATTTAGATTTAGGTTGACCTTGTTTTTTCTGGCACCTGGTGACCATACAAATATTTTTGGTCCCTTGAGTTGTGGGGGAGGCATATTTGAGATAGGCATTTCTTTACCTATTTCCATGTTGGGAAGAACAACCCAATCTAACACCACAGGAGGACCAGACTTGATCATGTCCACCTGTGTATCCAAAGAAGATTCTGTCTCTGCTACTTGTGTCACATCCTTGAAAAGAACTGGTACTGGTACTTTATGAGCTAAAGTCGCAGTACTGGTGTTAGGTGGCTGAAAAGATGTACTGGCCCTTTCCTCAAAAGGCAGGGTCAGAAGATCAATGGGGTTAGTGGGACCTGCAGGCTGTAATCTATCAGGCACACATGGAATGGGGGGGACCTGTTTCTTTTTGAGACAGATTTTTGAGCTGTATTCACATAAAATTTCTGTTAAGCAGTATCCATTTCATCACTTCTGTTATGGGCTGCCCATTGACAGGATCAGTATGAGTTTCTGTCTTCCTCACACAGATTGCGGCAAAATGAATTTGTACATTTCTTACTACTATGTCCCAAACCTTACTGGCAAGATGGTGGCTGCACACTATACATGCTGAGGATGAGCTGCAGAAGCAGGGCTAGAGTTTTTGCTTGTTTTATACAGTATTTTGAACAGGTATGCCATCATTGCCTTAAAACTCAGCCTTACTGGACTTTCTTGTGCTGGGTTGTCTTGCCGTGGTGTGCTTCCCCGTGTCTTTCTGCTTTTTCTTTCCAGAAAGAAGACACCCTAATGGTGGAGGCTGTTGGACCGGAGAGTGAGCGGAAGGCACTTACAACAAGCCTTTGACCCATGAGAAGTGTACCATGAGTCTGTGGGTTCAAAGAAGAGGTGATTTGGGGAGACGGTGAGGGGATCGGAGAGATGCACTACTTGTATATCCTGAAAAGCATTTAGAATTGATTTGATACAGTGTGTTTGATTGCTGCATGGTCCTCTGTGCTGAAGCAGCTGGGAAAACTTTATTTTGAACTGCTCTGCATTATTTTGTGTTTTTTTTACTCTGTCTTTCCTTGTTGGGGGTCTCTGTGGTTTGGGTGGTTCGTGTTTTGTCACTCTGCTCATTTTGTGTTTATGTGGATAGGCCCATAACAGTTGAATTCTAGCTGCAGAGCTATTTAGAATTAAATTTTATTTTTTAGGATTTTTGGATTTTAGGATTTTAAACAGTCTTCGGTGCTTATTGTGGTGCTCACTTACTTCCTGATTTTTAGTCTGTAAAACATGCACAGTCTTGTGGTACAGTAGTTACAGCGACATTAATCTTTTTTTGGCCATAGCTGACAATATATTCATTTAATTCATTCATTTAATTAACAATTTAGATAAGATAAGATAGAATAACAAAATAACTATAACATAATATAAACTGAAGTTGAAACTTCACGCTGTTTGAATCACGTAATTGGGGGGGATCTCAATAAGAGACCATGCATTGGCGTTCTTCAACAGATCAGCCTTGTATCCATGGAAGTCAGATGTGCTTTCAGGTTATCCTGTTAAGATTATGCTTTTCTTTTGGCTAGAGCTATTCTATATTAATTTAAAAAAAGGCTGTCTTTGAATTTGGTGACTTGATACTTCTAACTGAGGTGCGACAGTGCAGTTCTAGCAACCTTGTGTTGACTGCTTATTGATTCTTTACTAAATTCCTTTAAAAATACCTCAACCTGGACCTCGACAGTAAGAGTATATTTCTTAACAGCAAATAATAAACAGTAAGTTCTTTAGTTCTTTTCTGTTGTAAAGTTGTAAAACTTAGAAATATAACAAGCTTTGGAAAGTTAAAAATTAAGAGCTAAAAAAGTAAAAAAAAAAAGTTTAACTAACAAGATTAATTGAGCTTAATTGACCTAAAACATCTGTAGCTAATTTGTGAATACTTTCAACTAGCCGAAGGTGTATTAGGGCCCTATTAAGTGTATGTCTAATAGTTAAATTGGTTGAGCTGCAACTTGTGAGTAATTACCGTATTGGCACTTATATCTGCCTTAAGTGATCTCTCTTCCTTACCAAAATTGGGACCATTTAAAGGCACTCTTCATCAGCATCTTACAGCTACCAGTTCCTGTGACTGTTTCAACTGACATGTCATTACCTCAGCAGTATTTACACATCCTTGTGTACCAACTTCTTCCCCTTTCTCTGCGAATGACAACTTTCACCCTAACTGCTTTGCCCTATTTCCTGCCTCCTTCCCCGATTCTTCTTTCACCTCACCCCTCTCACCCTCCACCTTCTTTCCACTATTTAGCTTCACTTACATAAACTTTTGTTCACCCAGATCTACCTATACCCATTTGACAAAGCACTTTGGGTTGCCTCCTTTTATTAGGTTATTTTTGATTTCCTACTGATTCATAGTTTTAATTTTAGTTGCAATGTTAATGTCATATTGTCATTTTAAATACTTTCTTGTCAAAATGTTGTGTAATACCATCTGTTGTATGTCTGTCACCCTTCCCATTGACATGAAATCTTTGTAAAAGAGCTGATCTGTGCTCAACAGTATTGTAACCCGATAATGAATAAAAAAATAAAATAAATACAATTACTGTTATAAATGTCTCATTTTCTCTGAGGATTGCTAGATATTATTATTATTGGTCCTATTTTTTCCATACTATAGTGCCAGTTTTTGGGGCCTCAATCGGGGAACATCTGGACTTCAACAAAATTCTGGTTACTGAAGTTTTCCTTTTAAAGTGCTGCATTGCTGGGCAAGATTGCAGTTGGACTGGTCTAAAGGCAATTTCTGATTTTTTACCACAAACTTCCACCTGTGGAAAGACAAAGCTTATCAACCTAGCCTTCTGGATGGTAATATTATTCCAGTCCTTTTCAGATCTTTCTGCTTGGATAGTTGGACTTATTACCTTAAAGAACTGAAAAGTGATTTTAGATTTATCACTTTCTATGGAAAGAGTTTTTGATCCTAGAAATATTATAAAACTACATGGATGGTGCAAATTTGATTTAATAATAATACTTATTGCACTTTATTATATTGCACTGCACTTATTGAATTGTGTATTGCCAAATAATTTAAGGTTGTTTTCCCTTTACCCATTCCTTCAAAATGGCAAAAAGGGTAACTCATATAGGCTCAGTAAAGACATGTTATTTATATAATTAATGAATATTGCAATTGTATTGCTTGTCACTTTACTTTGGCTCTCTAGTTGGTGTTTTGACATTATCCTCTTGGTACTGTAAAAATGAGAACTAGGAGTAAAAAAATAGTAGTAAGAAGGAAATATATATTAACAAAGATTCAGATAATGATGTTACTTTGGCTAAAGAGAAACCAAAAAATGGGAGGAATAAGAAAAAGACTAATAAATATTTTAAAGATTATGAAATGAACCTGATAGGAACCAATAAAGTAATTGGAGTAGGGCAAACACTGATTACAGAACATATGAAAAAAAGTTATAAAATCTGGCGAGTTCATACCCCACAACTCTGAAGAAATAGTGGATTTAGTGACTCAAAGGTCCCTGGTAGAGGTGTGCAAAGTGGCCAAAATTTGCTCTGTGAAGCAGTTAGCTGAGTAACATGGAATCTGCGAAGTAATCTGCAATGTGAAGCGGAGTACTTCACATCATAATGAGGAAAGTGAAACCAACTGAAAACAATTACTTCTCATTACTCTGCCTTCCCCCAACCACATCTGCACCAATTTTAAGGTGAAGTACATAGAAATTAATGTACTTTGCATTACTTCACCTTGTTTGTGAGCTCCAAGACAAATGTTGCAGTGATTCATGGGACTGCAGATCACATGGGCTCTAGATTGTTCTGCACAGCCTCAGTTCTGTGTAGTGGTAGCTGGAGACAGTTTGCTGTCAGAGCTCTGCAATTGAAACCCTCTAAAAGCTGTTAAAAAAGCCTTTTTGAGCCTTTTGTTTTTCAAAATTTAGTACATCAATTGTAGGAAACCCTCCTGTGCTCATATCATCAAGAGTTTATTGCTTGTGTGTGGATTTTGAATGTTAATTTGGAACATTCAGTCTGTGTACTGACAGACACTTGAAGTGTGCTTTGGGAGAGGGGCGTATCTGTGGTGCAGGTAGATTAACTGGGAGAAAAAGGGAGTCTTTCTGTTTTGGTTATACTTTTCTTGTATAACTGTGTTAATGTACACACAGTAATATTTTCAGTAATTCATGACATTTGTTTGCCGATTATTGTGGTGCAGTAGAATGTAATTTCAGTTTGTTTAAAATATTTGGTTATATTACTGAAGTTTTCAATTTGCTAAGCATTACTTATAGTGTGTGTGTGTGAGAGTGTGTGTGACGTGTGCCATCAAATCAGACACCTATTATTGTGCCACAAAGTAATTGCAGCAGTGTGAACCTGCTATCCACCACACCTGCATTATTTTGTACTGCTTTGTGGTATTTTGGTAGTGGACTGTTACTGCAGTTCACTACCCCCCCCCCACCAACCGACAAAAGGTATTCTTTCCAGATTTGAATTTGTGACTTGTGAGCACTGGTTAAGGTGTCATTGTGCTTTTGCATCTGCATCTGTTCAGTGCACAGTGCAGTCTTAATTTGTCTGTGTGTTTACATCTCTTTACGGCCTAATCTCCATCTGTATCTTAAGTCACAGTTGTTTATTTGACTTCCCTTCAGAGTACATTGTGGTGCATATCGTGGCATGAACATTGTACTCATTAATGTGTGTTTTTAAGTCAGGGTGATCATCACGAGTCACTCACAATACAAATTGCATTCTTCATCTTTATGGTCACGATGATTTATGAATTACAAAAACTTTAAGGTTTTGTGTTGTAAGTTGTATGTAACCCTGTTTTGTAGTATCTCAGCTTGACCATTGTACTCATTAATTTGTGTTTTCAAGTCAGGGTGTTTGGGGTGATACAGGTCATGGAAGTACAGCCATAGGTATTTGTGTACAGTTCATTAGTCATGTCACACCAGTCACTTAGCACGAGACAAATCACGTTCTTCACAAATCACAGCAGTTATATATATTTTTTTCAGTTCTGATGATACACTGATTGGGAACCAGAGAAAAAAGAAAGTTAAGGTAGCTGTATCTGGGTCTGTTGGTATTAAATCCCTCCCACCTCAAAAAGGTTGTGATGTAGCGGTTCCTGTTGAAGATGATGATGACCCGGGAAGGGGGCATGATAGAAAATATCAAGTACCAAAAGTGAATCAACAATGTACGAGAGGGTAGTATCATCCAGAAAAAGAGATATGCATGAGGAAAGGCCCAAAATTTGAAGATAGAGGGGGGATGGATCAGGGGCGTCAGGATCTATTTTTTCACACAGAGGGTGGTGGGTGCAAGGACTAAATAAAACTAATAATCAATGTTCTGATAGGACAGCAGCCCCATAATTTGCAACTGGTGCCCCTCAGTTCACTCCAACTGCTGCCCAGCATTGTCAGGATGGTGCTTAACAGCCTCCAACTCACTCCACATCAGGCCCAAATCAGCCTGTGTGGCAGGTAATTGGACAGGGTTGCCACTGTCACCTGCTGCAGGTTGTGGTGGTGGAGTAGACAGCCGCTTGATCCATGCCCCTTCCCTGCTTCACACCACCACGTGCAGATGGACACCATGCTGCCCCCACTTCCCCCATCAGGGCCAGCAGGTGCATTACTGCCCTGTTCTGCAATCTTGGCCTGCCACTGTACATGATGGTGGTTGTACAGATGGGTGTGCTGACCATCTGTGCCAAGGTGAGTTCCTTTGGGGCCATGGCACATCTTCACACCACACAGATTACCTTTCACTACACTGCTGTCCCCAGGCAGTGTAGTAAAGAACTCCCACACTAATGAGGTGCATGAAGAACCAGTCACAGGTGGGGGGGACCCAGGTGTTGATGGAGCCAGGGGCTGCTGCTGCAGTGAAACTCTCTTTCAAGCATGATTCACTTCCTGCCTGTATGAAGCATGTGACCTAGACTGTGTAAGCCATGTGATGTGAGTGGGCTGCCTGTAAAGTCACACTCCACCCTTAAAGGCAGAGTGAGCAACCAATGTGAAGTCATTATCACCATTATCACAAGATGAAGTGGTGAAGTAGCACTTTCAATTGGCACTTTGCTGAGCCATAAAGTAACATGAAGTGATGTACTTTGCATATACTTCACTGGCAGAATTTAACTTCACTGTATCTCTATACTCAACCTCTTTCTCCTACTACAAGGTTAAAGTGAAACTGTCTTTCAAGCATGAGTCCCTTCCTGCCTGCCTGCCTGAAGCATGTGACCTACACTGTGTAAGCCATGTGATGTGTGTGGGCTACCTGTGAATTCTGACTCCGCCTTAAAGTGAAGTAAGGCGGAGTGAACAATGTGAAGTCATAATTACAAAGCGAAGTGGTGAAGTGAGGGTTTAAAATGGGCACTTCGTGTAGTGGGATGGTAACGTGAAGTGGGCCACTTTGTGTCCACTTCCCGGGTGGAATTTAACTTTGCTGCATCTCTAGTCCCTGAAGTGTTCACCCAAATTAGGTTGGGAGGCTAACCAAGTGCAGACTGGGAGAATGCTGAACATACCTCCCTGGAGATGGGGGGGGGAAACACACATTCCCGTGTCTACAATAGAATTGCCTAATAGTAAACAAATGAGTTGAGAAGTAGAGCGAGGCAAAGTGAATGAGAATAAAGATTTGGATTCATCCCAAATAATATCAGGAATGCAGGAGACCTTACAAGGTCTGGAAGCTTTAGTAGAAAATGAAAGCATTACAGAAGAAATACATTTTAGGGATTTTTCAAAACATAAACATATTCTAAGAAGAAGAGTTAGGGGAACTAAATGAGAATTTCATATGGTTTACAGCATCTGAGGTTAAGGAAGCGATTGAATAATTTAAAAATAATAAAGCACCAGGGCCAGATAGTATTTCAATTGATTTTTATAAACTGAATATAGATTGGTGGTCAAGTACATTAGCTGACTTTTATAATAAAGCAGCAATGAAAGCTTTTGTACTCGACTCTTGGCATGGAAGTTTCATAATCCCTATTTATAAAAAGGGGTCTAGAACAGACCCGGCTAATTATAGACCAATTAGTCTTCTGGATGTGATGGCAAACATTTATGCAAAAATCATACTAAATAGATTATTACAGATATTAAATCAACATGAGATAATATCAGACTTTCAAGCAGGTTTTAAAAAGAGTGCAGGTACAAGGAATTAAGGGCCGTATTCAGAGAATCCAAAGCAGGATGCAAGGCAACTTGCATCAGAAAATATGGTGCAAGTCACACTTGCATCCTCCGTTGCATCCCTGTGGGATTCACAGAGGCAGCCTGCGACATGCGGCAGGCTGCCTGTGCTCAACAGCACCTATGTGCCTGAAACCCCCTTATGACATGGTGTAAGGGGTTTCTAGCAGCATTTGCACCTTATTCAGGTAGGGCAGCCACTACATCCACAAATGGGATTCAGAGACAACCACAAGTGAACATCTGTCAAAGACCAGTTATGCCAACAAAAAGGTGGTCTAACTGGTCTTTGCTGTTCACCGGAGGTTGTCACTGTGCCTCAGCACCACAACCTTCATGGGTTATGGACCCCCCATGGGCTCTGGATCCCAGGCATGGCATGTACCATGCCAGGCTGGGTGTGTGGCACACCCCCAATGCCCAGACCCCCCCACACACACATTGCAAGCCCCCCCATGCCCTGGGGCATGATTCTCCCCCACCATCCCCGTAACCCCCTGGTAGTCTAGTGGACCCCCACCTCACAGTGCAAGCCCTCCACACCCCCCAATACCCCATCAGTGACTGGCACAGCCCTCCCTCACCACCAAGGCCTGTTGCCAACACACCCACCAGGTGTGTGTGCGTGTGTGTGTGTTGGGGGGTGGAGACCACTGGGCCACCAGGGCAGGTAAGGGTCCATGATCTGGGGGTCCATGGCAAGGGGCTTGGGGCTGGAGCCTACACCATATGGGGCCTCAGAGGCAGGCATGGGGGTGCCATGGTGGCCCTCAACCGGCACAACTGCTGTCCTGTGGCCTGCGGCATTCGGTGCTGCACCATACCTTGTGCAGCTACCACAAGTCGCAGGACACAGACCTCTGCAACCACTCTGATTCTGAATTGGGTGCACGGGCCAGGTCGCAGGGCAGGTCACCACAAGCTGCCATTGCCACAGCTTGCAGCAGACCTTTCTGAATCCAGCCCTAGATCTTCATTCTTTCCCATATAATTGAAAAATATTGTAAAATTAAGAATCAAGGGCTATTTGTGGCCTTTGTCAATTTTTCTTTGGCATTTGATACAATAGTGAGAACATTACTGTGGGAACAGATGGAAGGAATGGGCATAGATTACAATTTAATAATCTTTATAAGAAGACTTTATACAAAAACTTGAACTAGGGTAAAATATTCACAAATGGGAAATTTAACACAAAAAATTGAAACTGGAATTGGTGTGAGACAGGATTGCGTTCTTGCCTTAATGTTATTCAACTTGTACATTAATGAGATTTTTCAACAATTAGATAATCCCTTACATCACTGTCTTACTATATTATGGAAAATGATTCTAGTCCTAGCATGTGCTGATGATTTGGCAGCTTTGTCTACTTCGAGGCTTGGCCTGCAAAAAGCATTGGATAGATTAGATGCTCTCTCTAAAAAACGTAATTTGAAACCTAATACTAATAAAACTAAAATTATGGTAATAGGTTCCAATAAGAGATATAGGAAGCTAATGCTGGCACAAAATAAATTGGATTTTGTCTTGGAATTCCCATGTCTAGGGGTGTTAATAACCAGTAATTGCAGATGGACTAAACATGTGGCATGGACAAGAAAAAAATAAAGCAAACAGTTAAAGTTCTTAAAAGATTTAACAATACATACATATATATATATATATTATGGTAGCACGGTAGTGCTACCATAGTTAGAGTTGAGGAGCCATTTCTATGTTAAACCCCAAAACTTTGCACCTTAATAACTTTGCAACTGTTTGACAGATTTGGCTGAAATTTGGAACACATGATCAAGAATCATAGGCCTTGGGATCTGCCAAGTTTTGTAGTGGTCAGATATACGACTGTGGAGTTATTAAGCATGATCTGTGCGCATGTTTACGCTTTTTATGGAATTCTACGGTCGCGCCTACAGGTCATATGGTTTGCGTGACCAGTCCAAAATCTTCAGGGAAAGTGCGGCCAGGGTCCCCGATGTGCCTTTCAAAGATTTCATGAAAAAATATTAAATAGTTCAAAAGTTATTCAAAAAACAGTTTCCCATTACAAGTCAATGGGAAAAGTTAACAAAAAGTTCAACACTTTGGCAAATGCATTTTTACTTTCGCAAATGGGCCTGTTACTTTTGCAGATCGGCCATTTTGTTTTCAGTTGGTGATCAGAAAAATGGTTGGCATTTAAATTTGGGACCCTCTATCAACCTAATTCTTTTTGTATTCACCTAGTCGGAACCTGAGGATGCTTGCCATGTCTTTATTTTGTGGTAAAACACCCCCAGAAATATGTTTTCAAATTTCTGGAAAAGTACTTCATAAATTACTTTACGTGCTCACACGAAAGTGTGAACTGCAGCTTTTGCAAATTGCCACAGTAGTTTTCCATCTGGGATAGTGACAGCGATTCTTTTGGCACTGTGCTGCAAAAGAACCGTTGGGAGTTTTGGGCTGAAATTTGGAGGGAACGGAGCTGACATCTCACAGATGTGCCTTTCAGTGTTGTATTGAAAAAATATTACACAGCGGCAAAGTTACAGCACTCCAAAGTTGACGGTTTTTCCCATAGGATAACATTACGGCGCCCGACGCATTACAGAAATCTTTTGGCACCCTACTGCAAAATAACGGTTTGGTCTTTTTTCCTGAAATTTGGAGGACAGACAGCCAACAGCCCACAGATGTGCCTTTCAGTAGTTTGGTGAAAACATATCACATGGCGGCAAAGTTACACACTCCAAAGTTAATGTTTTTTCCCATAGGATAACATTACGGCACCCGACGCATTACAGAAATCCTTTGGATCCCTGCTGCAAAATAACGGTTTGGTCTTTTTTCCTGAAATTTGGAGGGAAGACAGCCAACAGCCCACAGATGTGCATTTCAGTAGTTTGGTGAAAAAACATTACAGGGAGGCAAAGTTATGGCTCTCCAAACTTTTCTTTTTTTCCCATAGGATAACATTACAGCGTTCGCCACGCCTTTCAGGGCCCGTATCTCAGAAACGGTGCGAGATACGGACTTTTTGTCGGAAAACTTCTTAGCCCCCAACTGAGGGTTAAGATTCAAATTAGCCAGGACAGTTGTAAATAATATGACTTTTAAATTTTTTTTCTTCGTCATACGGTTCCTGAGATATAATGTATTTAGTATTCCAAGATCTCATTTTCTGCGTCGATACTCATTATTATGCATACATTATTTGTACTCACTGTCTTTCTCTATGCAGGTTTTGGGGAAAACCAGCCTGTGCTCTTACATTACTGTTATTTGCCCTTTCACTTGCGGTTCCGTACCGTTTCACCCACCGTTGACGTCTGCTCCACCATGTGTGTTATCCTTTGCGTTTTCATTTTATTGCGTTTCTGTTATTTTTGCCATTTCTGTCTACAGTACTGTTTATCTTTCTGTTTCACTTTACGTCACCATGCCCATTGACATTTCTGTTTGCAGGCATCATGTTACTATGTGACAACACATCACGTGGCAGACCATTCCCGTCTAAGCCACCATGTGCGTTACCCTTTCTGTTCTCATTCGCACTTGTGTTACCATGTGCACCACTGTTAGCATTTCTGTTTGCGTTGCTGTCCCTGTTAGTATGCCACAAGACATCATGTGGTGGGAGCGTGGGGCCCCGCTGCATTACATTCACTATTTCTCGTTATCATTCTCAAAAAGAAGGGAAATTAGAGGCAAAAAACTCCGTTTAATGCATTAGTTAGGGTTGTTCCACAGCGACAAAAGTGAGGAAATTCACTGTTAGGGTTGAAAACCCTTGCACCCCCACCCACCCACCCCCAACTGGCATTGGGGTGCATTGGGATCTGGGTCCTAACTCTCACCCCATTCTCCTATACTTCTGCTGCTTTACACATGTCATGGGTGAGAGTTAGGGCTGATGATCCCAATGCACACCCCAATGCCACCACGTGTGTCATCCTTTGCGTTTTCATTTGTGCTTGCGTTTCTGTTACTTTTTTGCCATTTGTGTGTACCGTACTGTTTCTCTTTCTGTTTCACTTTGTGTCACCATGCCCATTGACATTTCCATTTACAGACACCATGTTACTATGGGACAAGACATCACGTGGCACACCGTTCCCATCTATGCCACCGTGCGAGTTACCCTTTCTGTTCTCATTCGCGCGTGTGTTACCATGTGTGCCACTGTTAGCATTTGTGTTTGCATTGCTGCTCCTGTTACTATGCCACAAGACATCATGTGGTAGGGCCATGGTTAACTATGACGATGCTCCTGCCACCGATTACATTCATTTCTCATTATCATTCTCAAAAGAAGGGAAATTAGAGGCAAAAAACTCCATTTAATGCATTAGTTAGGGTTGTTCCACAGTGACAAAAGTGAGGAAATTCGCTGTTAGGGTTGAAAACCCTAACTCCGAATTCACCCCCCCCAGCACCACACACACACAGACAGACACACACATTCAAGTATGGGGGAGGACCAAGTCAACACAACCAATGACAGACATCCAGCAGCAGGTGACAGAAATGACAAACAATTGTCTAAATGTACTACGAGACATCCCCACCCACCTGACCAGGTACTGAATGCTCAGTGGAGATCAACAGCAAAACTGAGGCCATGTACACCAAATGTACACATCCCTGATTGCAGCTGCACACAACGTACCACACTTAGTAGTTGCATGGCCTTACCTACTTACTCAGGCTTCATATTTGGCTGAGGTGTGGGGAATAGAGAAGGTGAGTGAAATAGAGATGTATTTAAATAAAACTTACAAACAAATATTAAGGCTTCCATTAGGAATGCTAAATACATTAGTAAGAACAGAAATAGGACAAATACGATTTGAACATATAATACATGGTAGGATGATACATGTTTGAGTCAAAATAACTATAGAAAATAAAGACTCAATTATTGGTAAAACTATAAGGGAAAAGGAAACATTTCTGCCATTATATAAAAAGGGATGGCTATCAGTTGTGTATGGCCTGTTGGACATACACAAATTAAATTACTTAAGAACATGGACTTAAATGAATATACAACTGAGTTTAACCTATTGTAAAAAAAAATAAAAGATACAGGTATGCAAATACTCAAAAGAAAAAGATCTGGAGGGAAATAAAAGCTTTAAGGTGGCCAAACGGTTAGTTAAAAATACAAGGGAACACAATTTGAAATTCTGACTTACTGCTGTTCAACAACCAGACCTCAGATTTATACTAAGTTTAGATTTGAGGTCTTCCCAAGTAATACACTTGAAAAAAGATACAAAAAAGAAAATGTAATTGGAACAGAGTACTATTGTAACTTGAAAGAAGAAGACCGTGTACATGTCATACTTTGGTGTCCTTGGTATGATGACCTGAGACAGAAATATTTGGGGCAATATCTGAGGGGGCTGAATTTTCCAGTTAGGTATATTTTGGATCTATTTAATCAAGACAGAATAATGAGTTCCTGAATAACCTAGCAGTGTTCCTGACAAAAGTTCTTAATAATAGAAAGAAATGTGTACAAAGACATTGAGGATGAGGTCTTGAGTAGCATTTAAATGTCACAAAATGAAATCTGTAGGAAGGTGTGATGTGAGTGTTTCATTTTTTCACTTATGTACTGTAGGTTTAGAGGGAATGGGGCTACTCTTGGAAGTATTCCAGTTATTAGGAATATAATTAATTGATTCTGAGGATGATCTATTTATATGGATATATTTATGTATTATGGTATGAATATTTTGAAGTTTTGTATTGTGAGCACTATAATGTTTTTAATGGATTTTCTTATCTGTAAAGACAACTTGTCTTATCAAAGAATGAACTTTTGGATTGGATTGGATACTATGTCCCAAACTGAAACAGAAATCACAATGTACAGAATCACAGGTGCTATTCGAGTGGGATTTGGATACACACTTCTAACATGCCTTCGGCTGTCTCACATAAAACACAAGACCTTTTTCTTTCCCTGGAAAAAAAACAATTAGGGAGATGTTTGACCCCAGCCTCTGTATGTGATAGATTGACTCTAAATCACCACCACCTTTCCAGATATTCTCTGAGTCCATGATCAGTTCTGGTAAGCCTATCACTGTACATTGTTGTTTTAACCAGTGCATAATATTCACAACACTCACCCCCTTCATTTTAGAAAAGTGATTTTGTTATTTTGAACCTGTACTTGGTAAGAGGAATGGCAAGAAAGGAGGACAACAAAGGAGTGTTCTTTAACTGATGGTACTTTGTCCAGAAATACTCAAGACTTTTGATCTTCTTAAAATGGATGTCAAATGTATCATCCCCTGGGGTGGGTATGAGGACATAAAACTCTGGCAAAAAAACCTCATGCTGTGCTTTAGCAAAGTACTGGCCACATAAATATGGTACGGATGCTCAGGGAGACCCCCATTATATTTAATGCAGACAACTTCCTGTCTCTTGATAGGCTCAGTGGTGGGTTTAAAAAAACAAAATATAATTTTCTGGGAGGGCGTAGCTGACACAGCATCAGAAGACCTTGAAGTACACTGTGCATCTGGCTTATTCATCTTGGGAACACCTTGTCCAGACTGTTATGATTCAGAAGAGTTAGCTGCATCTTTCCAGCTGATTCTCTAATGTCTTTGGATGTGCCTTATATTAAGTGCTGTGCTAGGGTGAGCAATACCCTTCTGAGAGTTCTCAACACCATTAGTGCCATTTACCATGCTGGCCCTGTATGCAGCACAGGGCAATGCATTATGCATAAAAGGAGCCTCAGATTGAGATGCCACATAAGCCTGTGCAGGGAACTCAAAAACTGTATTTCCAGTTGTAAAGTTTTAAATAGCTGGGGCTCAGGTGCTGCAGAGAACTTGAAACTAGCAGGTAGATCTAAGTTAATAGTGCTGGTGGAGGAAGGCTCTCCCTCTCCCCCCCAACCACAGAATCCCAAGAGGCTGAGACCCTAAATTTAAAGAGCTAGCATACTGCCTAAAATTAATATTACATTTTAAAAGCAGTCAGCCATTACCTTTTATATCTGAGGCACTTTTTCTTTTTCCTTTGTTTAATTAGAAGATTGTTTACCTGATGTTGGGAGGTGTGATGTGTGGAACAGCACTCTGTCTGGTAGCTGACACGTCTGGCTCTCCTGCCCCAAACTACATTATCAGCATTGTGACCTCACTGACTGTGACATCACTGCTGCTTAGGAACAGCAACTGAGTGACTGCTAGGTCATTCACCTGTGATGTCACTGTCAGTGAGATCACAATGCTGATGATATAGTGTGGGGCAGTACAGTTAGAAATGTCAGTTGCCAGGCTAAGAGCTGTTCCACACATTCAACACAATATTATCACATATGAGACTTTCTAATGAGCAAAAGCAAAAAGAAAAATACTTCAGAAATAAAAAGTTATAACTGACTACTTATTAAAATTTGTATTATTTTCCTGTCTGCCTGTTTTGGCTCCACTTGCTCTTTAAAATTATGAATAAAATAGAAAGAGCTGACTGACCTGAGCAGTTTAATGAAAGTGCTATAATTTCCTGAGTGCTGACCAATCAGGGGGACACCCAGCCTTTACCTTCCTTGGAGCTGATCCAACCTACCGCTGTTAATGCTGCCTCAGTTCTTATAAAGGGAAGTGCAGTTATTTCAGCAATGGTCTCCTGGCTGCCTTTTCTACACATCCCATCAGGGTCTGACAATCAGCAGAATTATGTGAGATGAGCTCCCAGACCTCTGAAGCCAGATGTGACATATGCTGTTGCTTGTTGCTGTCAGTGATTGCCACAGTGGTCATGCAGCTCTCTTCTTCCCTCTGAGACTTAACGGGTGTTCTTCAGTGCTAGACTGATATTTGTTCACAGAGACTCCATTTGTAATAAAATTAAAAACAGACTGCTCAAGCCCTACATTGTACATAACCTCAGTGTCCACAGAATCATCAGCACTACAATTAGAGTCTGTATTCACCACAGCTGTGCTATCCCACAGCTTACATATGCGGTTCTTGTCAGTAGTGACTGTGACGACTGAACTACAAGATGTTCCATTCCATGTTATTCCTGCCACAGCTCTCCCTCCTTCTGCTCTTTCTTCAAGCATATCCCCACTGTGCTCATTCAGCTGCACCATCTCTTTGTGTTGTTTACTACTTGTTTAGTGCTCTGAGCATAATCCTAATCTGTGACAGGCTCCAATAAATGGGAAACGGCCCTTTTAGGATGAAAACTCTATCCTGGTCTCATAGTCTCACTGGCATTTGAATTTGCATTATGCACAGCCATCTGCATAGTTATGGGGCTCTCCTCAGTGCAGTTGGTAGCATTTTCTTTTGATGAAACCATGTCAGCCATGTTTGTCTAGATCAGTTTTGCCAGCCTGTCAGTAGCATCCTCAGCATACTGGTCTAGTTTTGCAGAGGTAACCTGCTTCATACATCTTTCAGACAGTTGTTTTTCCTTTTGCTGATATTTCAATTCCTCTTTAGCCATCAACATTAGCAAATGTCTTTTCTTATCTTTGAGTGCACTTTTCAGTTTCTTCTCTTCCTCTTGAAAAGTCAAAGCTGTCTGTTGTTCCTCTTCATTTCCAACTTCAGTTTCCATACTCTCTTTAAATCCAATATACTCATGCCATGCTTATTTCTATGGCTGAAATCAAGCCTGTCATTTCCCAGCCTCTATAGTTGATAAAGCAGGGAAGGAGGCTGTCTTCCCTGCTTCTACCATATCTAGCTTTACATCTTCTCCAACCTGGGCGGCCATCTTGCTAGATGGCCAAGGGTTCCTCCTACAGACATGAGTAGGGTTTTTTTTTGAAGGAATAAATCAAACAAAACATACATCATCAAAACAATACATACCAAACATGAAAATGCAGTTAAATTCACTGTTATATAACTAAAAATGGTGTGTTTCTAAAATAAAGTATGTACATTTAATAAACTTCTTATTATAGACTACTCAACATCTATGTACCCCACATTTCATCTTATTCTCTTCTCATGACCCATAATTCCCTGAGTTATATTTCTATTTCTAAACAGCTATTTGTTTGTGACTGGCATATCCGAATAAACGATCCAAGATAAGTTCTTCCAAACCTCTTCTAAAATTCTTCTATTAGTATGCTTTTTTCAAAATTATAGACTTTAACTCAGTTGTAATTTTACTGATTATTTCATCATGTTCCATATATTTTTGTTGTTATTGAAACACACTTCTTGCATTCCAAATATATCATTTTATGCAAAATAATATAAAATACAGAGTACTTTTGTCCCATTTATGTGCTGCTTCTGTATATACCCCATACATTAATGCATTATAGGTTATTGTTTTAAACCATTGTTCTGACCATTTGTCAGCTAAACTGTTCCAAAAACTCCTTGATGTAAGAACAGTTAAGAAACAAATGTTCCAGGGTCTCCAGCTCTTGGAAACAGAGTGGTCTACTACACATTCTCTCCTCCATGGTCTTATGTTTCTGAATTCTCTTGACATTTAGTTTTGAGTGGCAACTCAATCAATGTATATCCCACATTTTTGGTGGTATTCGCTTTTCCTTTAATAGTTGCAGTAATTCTGGTAAATATTGTGGGGGACACTTAGGGAATATTTTGGCTTCATAAAAATTATTTTCTTGTATCCAGGCATAAAGAGCTTTTCTAGGCTTGGTTATTATTAGCTGGCTAGGAATTTGCCAACTTTATTTTCACAAAAATGTCTCTAAAGGTATTCTTGAGTAGTGGCACATTTTTATAGGTTCTGGTCTGCCCTGATTCCATTGTTGAAACCAATTCTGACAGGTTACATAAACTCAGGGGGCCCAACTATAATCTTTATTCTGCAACAATGGTTGTATGTTGGCAAAGATAAATATACTATAAAAAATTCAATGGGGTTCACCATATGTAGTCCTTCTTGTTTAATGGGAAGGTAAATAATATATCTCTTTACAAGGTTAAGTCTACTGCCCCAGACTGTTTGGAAAAAGGGACTTAAAATAGTGGTTTAAAATGATTTTGGTGGAAGAAAAATATAACATAAATACAAAAAAAACCTGGTAAGAGACATGTTTTAATTAAATAAACTCTCTTTTTTTTTTACTAAATTTCCATTTATTCCACTGTCATGCCAATAACAGCCCCTGCTGTATTTTCCCTTCCCGGTTCACCACCTCGTCTTTTGTTGATACATAGGCAATGCCCAATATGTTAATTGGACCTTTTTTACAGTAATACCTGCTATAATAATAAATATGTGTGACAGCATTTTCATCTATATTGAAGAGGTAACCTGTACATTTCCCCATGTTTAATGCTGCCCCTGAGACTCTACCATATTCTTTACATATGTGTACAACTTCTTCAGCAGATTGTGTATCCTGTATAAGTGTACACAAATCATCTGCATATGCTAGGACCCTATAAAGGAGTCTGCCTGCTATTGTGTCTATGCCACCCACAACTTCCACATAAGTAACAGTAAGTAACAGTTTTCCAAAATGACTGTCCCCAATGAATAGATAGGCCCTGCCAGAATTCCTGTACATAAGAACACTGAATAAAAAAATGAGACATAGTCTTTTCTTGAGCTATACAAATATCCCTAGGACACACTTGTTCTGATAACATTTTATGTTTTGTATTACCCCTAACATTGAGCCTTCCATGACTACTAAGCCATAATATATCCCATAGTCTAGATGAAATCAATGTATCAGTCAGTCCCTGAAGGACTCTATTATGATAACAATTAGGGATTTCCTTATACACAGGAACAACAGAATGTACATGAGTTTGCAACTTCCCATAAAGAAACTTACTTGTTCTAGAAAAGACCTGGTCCAAAAGTACCTTCCATTTATTACGTTTCTTTAAAGCAGGTTGCAAATAGGTGGGAAAAGAGGCACCAGAGGTTTTCTATGACCTGGAACTATCCAACAGGTATACAAAGGAGCCAACCAATAATCAGCATAAACCAACCACAACACTGAGTGCAGACAACTAAGATCGACTAAATTGTGGTGGAAAAATACACTATAAAAAATGTGATAGGATTAACATAAGTCAAACCACCTTGCGCTATCAGGAGATATAAGGCATTACTCTTTATAGGGTTCAAATGACTCCTCCAATAACTTGAAAAAAAAGACTAAGTAAAGTTGTTTCCAACTGAAGCAGGACAGGATATACAGCACTAATATATAAAATGAGAGGAAGGAGTAATGTTTTAACAATATGCACCTCCATACACTTGGACTGTTGCCAAGATTTCCATTGCGCAACTTTAGGCTTGGCAATATCAAGATTCTCTGACCAATTAAGGAAAGCATTATCCCCTTTGCCAAACTTAATACCCAGCACCTTAATTGGACCCTGTAGCACTGTAATATCCTGTAGATCAGTAAAAGTAGGTTGCGCAGTATGAAGAGGGTACAAAAAACTCTTAGTTTTATTTAAAGTTGCTCCTGCCACAGCAGAATAAGTCTGAAAGTGATGCAACACCCTATGTCCTGAAGCCACATCTGCAACAAAAACACACACATCGTCAGCATAAGCGGAGACCTTAGCACTAATCGTACCCTGTGGGGGGAATGATACCAGTAATGCAGGCATCCTGTGCAATAGTTCATAATAAAGGATCCAAACAAAATACATAAAGCAGGAGGCTCATGGGACAGCCTTGCCACACACCCCTATGAATAGGGATATAGGAAACCAGAAAACCATTCACTGGGGCAAAGCATATGCATGATTATACAACAAAGCAAGCTATGTTACAAACTGTTCTGGTATTACATATGTTCTCAAAACCCGGGACAAAAATTCATGAGGGTCATGATCAAATGCCATTTCCTGGTCAAAAGACATCAGAAATCCCATAACCACATCTGCTTTACCCAATTCAACCAATTCCCTAAGTAAGAGGAGAGTATCCTCAATATATCTACCAGGAATAGAACATGTTTGATGAAAGGATATCAATGAAGGAGCTACAGTCAGGAGCCTGGTGGTCAGAATTTTCATCAAAATCTTAAAATCCATATTTAAGAGACTCAATGGCCTTCAATTATTAAGGTCCCCTCTGTGCCCTTTCTTGAACAACAAAATCTGAACAGAAGTACACAAATTAAAATCAAAAGTTGTCTGCTGTAATACCCAATTAAATGTCCAAATAAATCTGGATCTAGCACAGCCAACAAAAAATTATCTTGGTAATATTTAATTTAATGTAGTACGGGGTTATCTCACTTTAAATATTTTGTTCTGTATACCTTCTGTGATGCAGCATGTAAAAATAAACATAAAATAAAAGTAAAGTCTTTTTCTTTATATTAGGTCACACTCTAAGTCATGCAATCCATAATAGGTACCATTTAACAAGATTTATCATCTTTGTGTTAGAAACAGACTGTAGTCTGGACACCTTTGCTTCAGCAATGTACCACCTTGACAGAAAGCTCCCCCTTTTTTTCCATGGCGGGTCAGGTGCAGGAGAGATAGCAAATATTGCGAGTATCTCGTGGTGATGCATTATCATCTGCGCCTTATTCCTTGACTACAGGTATTTAAACCCACAATAGAATGGGCAAGACACCTCCACATATGGAGAGAGCAGGAGGTCTCACCACAGCCCATGCTAAGCAAGTAAGTACACATTTTACTCATTCAGCAGTGGTTACTGAAGCCGTAAACAGTGATAGCTATATGTATTTTTGAATGAGAGTTTTTGACTGAAACTTTTGTTGATAGGTGAGCGGCTTATGAGAGAGAAGTAAAACACTATTTGGAGATAAAGATACCCTAAGGTGAGGGAAAACTATTTGTCAAAATGATATATTTACTAAGGGTAACATATTTAATCATGTAAAGAGCCATCACATATTCCCCCCGAAATTAGGGAGAAATGTCAATGTAATATTTCAAACGGTGCCCCTTTTATAAACTTACTAAACGGTCTCTAAGTATATATTTGTGGTCTAGCAAGGGCTAAATATCTTTGTAATACACTTAAGAAGTGGTGGGCCGAGCGCAAAAGAGACCGTAGACATCACGAGTTACTCGTGATGCTGTGTGATCACTTGCAGCTGATTCTAACCCTGTAGACATTTAAATGAGTTAAAGAACGGGCGGAACACCTTAGTAAAGAGAGAAAACATGAGGTTGTGCCAGAATTCTTGTCATGATGATTAATTAAGCTAGTAAACATTTTAGAAATTTATAAGTTGTGAATAATCTTAAAGCAATGAGAGCAGCATTTGTATTTTATTTGATTAATGTATAAGAAATTTTGTTAATAGGAAAACGATTGATATGACCAATGTATGGTGGGATAAATTAATTACCAGGAGAAATGAAAATTGAAGGTGAAAATTATTTGTATATTATTGTTATTTAATATGAATTTGAATGGTGGAAATTGAAGGATAAGCTTATACAAATTTGGTTTATTGAATATTCTAAAAACAATATATATTTCCCTTTTTTTAGAGAATATATAAGACAGTAGCTGTGGCTATTTAATGGTGTATACAATTAATATGCACATAGGTGAGCATTTCAACCCCTGTGTATTCTATATTAGATATTTTGAATTTTGATAACAAGTGATCTTTATTAAATGTTAATGTTGATGTAGATGCAGTCTGAACACTGAAGAAGGATTATTTCTGAAACGTTTGTTTTTGGGATTGTATCTTGATATTAAAAAGTTTAAAAAACATTTTTTGGGTGAGTGGGCCCTTTGTACAAATTTAGTTCTTATGTGATACTCAATTAAATACCACAGGAAGGATGACAGTAAGCAAAGGACTACAGGCTTTATAAAATTCAGACAGCAAACCATCTATACCAGGTGCCGTAATAGTATGGAGACATGATATTTCCCATGCCACCTCCACACTACTGATAGGGGCAATCAAGGGTTAAAAAAGTGTATCAGTACCAGGAGGAATGGCAGCAGAAGTAAGGAAACTATCTATGTCATTACCATCCAAAGAAGGGGCAGTATACATATCCACAAAGTATGCTGTTACTTCCTCAAAATGTCAGGTATGGTAGTGCACCCGAGTACCATCCAAATGAGTAACTTCGGTCAGTAGTCTATCCGAAGCCTGTCTGCTACTACTATGAAATGCATCCCCCAATCCAGACTTCGTTGGTGCACACACTGTGGCCCAGATATTCAAACTGCACCCAAAAAGTGCGCAACAGCAGGAGCAAGCGCAAGTCTATTGCACCCATGCACAACAGACATGATATTCAAAAAAGGAGCAGGCCAAATTGTGCCTACAGCCAATGACTGAATATCACACTACCTGCGCCATAGCGCAACTAGGGAGGGGAAGCTGAGCAGATTTGATGTGCCACAGCACAACAAGGGATGTTCAGCTGAGCAGTCCAGAGGCACCATAGCGCAACCAGGGATGCCCCCCAGCTGCAGAGCAATGTAACTGCACAATCAGGAAGGTAGGGGCCCACCACCCATGCCACAGATGGGCACAGGAGCACACAGCAGAACAGACATTGTCCCCCCACACCCCAAGCACAACACAACCAGGGGGAGGGCTGGAATAACCACTGGTCCATGGAGACAAGCAACCAACCCACAGCCTGGTCATGGTGCCCCATCACACCTACCGGCAAGCTGTGACTGGCACACAAAGAGGGCAGACCACCCTGTGCCACACCATCCCCCCCAGTGCACAGCACACCCTGCACCATGACCCCCAGACACCCCCCATGAGTAGTGACCACCACAGCAGGAAACCCCTTGCATGCCACCACCCCCACAGTGTCAATGCAACCCTGTGCACCACAGAACCATGCAAGCCAGCCCTACCATGAGCACCCATCAGCAGGTTGCAGCACACAGCAATTCAACAATGCAGACAAAGTGCCACCATGCACAGTCCCCCGAGGTACTGCTGAGAGACCGACCATGCGTTGGCACAAGAGTTACCCCATATGGGACAGTCGTGTCCTTGACATCTCCACCAGTGGTACAGTGCTCTGCACAGTATTCCAGTGACACACCCTGGCCCACCACTGGCCACAACAGCCAGCACAGACACCCACAGTGGTACATGGAAGCATGCACCACACCAGATGCCACGCAGGGTCTGGACAGACACCCACCCATACCCAAGGGCACAACAACACAGGGATGCAGTGGTGGGGCAACAAAGCCCCCATTGTGGGCCCATGTAAGCCATGTACACACAACCTGCAGTCCACCATGGCACTGGAGTGCCAGCCACCCTGCGCAGGCACCATGGACCAATACACCACCAGTAGTCACCCGGAGCACAAGCCACAGACAGTGGGGCACATCCCCTGCAACACACACAAGCCACAGCATGGAGGTGGAACAATGACCGTGTCGCCCACAGTGTCACCTGAGCCAGGAATGCACCACACCAGTGACATGGGCAACCCAGCAAAGTGATGGGTACAGTATCCACCCTGCAGGGAATGCCACCACTGACATGCCAGCAGAACATGCAGGTCACAGACAGGCATGTGTGTCGGCTGTACCGGCCATGGACGGGCCAATGGGTGCACCATGGACACAGAGCACTCACCATGGACTACTGCACACAGTCATCCAGTGCACAGGGAACAACACACACAGCACAGATACTGACTGATATCTACCTCCACACCATAGCCACCTCCACATGGACACACACACATACCCATGACTGCACCACCCTTGATGCCATGCACACCACTGCAGCTGAGCACATATAGCCTGCTGCAAATCAGAGACCACCACTGTATTCATATAAAAGTCAAATGTATTATAAAAATAGAAAAATCAACTATGTACATAAATAACAACTATATACAGGTTTGTGGTGGGGGACACAAAAAAGGTGGGGGTGGGCAGGGGAAGGGTGGACAAATGGGATGGGATAGGAGGGGTGTGAGGGTGGGTCCAGGGGGGAGGGGAAGTCAGGGACCAAGGGACTACTGGTTGCTCCACTGGTCCTGGCTCTGGCGCCCCCTGGCTCTATGTCTTCGAAGAACCCCCGACTCGTCAATCCTCTGAAGAATTGTCACAGTCTCATGGGCCAGAATAAGGAGCTCCCACAGGGTGTCCCTGATCTCCCTCAGATGTCTCGTACCTAGGACAAGGGAGCACAGTCAACAGATGTGAATGCACAACCCCATACAGCCCGCCCACTGTGCATGGCATACGGCCATGGGACATACCACTGTGATGGTGTGTGACCAGCCGCAGTGATCACGTCCACAGGACCTGCCCACCCAGGTGCATACAGCCATGTGGAACGCTGCACACACCCACCAGCCAAATCACGCACAGCACCACCGTGGCAGTCTAGTGACATGGCTATGTGGTGCAAAGACAGTGGCACAGCCATGCACCTGGTGCACGCATGGACCACCAGTGACACACACCCAGACATGCATTGCCACTGGACAGTGTTGACTGTACCAAGTGGCGTGCATGGCAGTGATGTCAATGAATGGTGGCCATGCCCCACTGCCCACCTTGTCACACAGCATGCAGTATTAATCATGGATGTCTGGCACTCACTCACATCAGGCCGGTCAGGTGGCCGCTGTTGGTCCTCGGCCTGCCTGGCTGCAGCTTCCACTCCCCTCCGCTCTGCATGCACTCAGCGCAGTTCTTCCGGGCCTGTGGGGACAAAAAGGAGAGAAGAACATCAGTACATTCCCAAAGCAAGGTCCCCCTGCCCCAAGGAGTGTGCCCTCCCATCCAGTGAGACCCACCCACCCCACACCCTGTGAACACCACACGGCCAATCCCATATGGTCCCTCCCCTATGTGCTGGAAACATACAACACTGTGACTCATATGGACAATAAAAGTGTGTTAATGGAACCCCTACCTGGACGTGGGACTGTGCCCCTCCTGGTACGTGACCTCAGTCGGGCCAGTAGCTCCGGCTCCCTCCTCTGCAGGTCACCATATTGGTGCCTGCACTGCTCAGCAGTACAGCCCCTGCCTGTTGCCTCCTCAAGGACTGTGGCCACCTCCTGCCACACCTGGGTCCTTGCCCTATCCAGGGGGTCCTCCCCAAAGAGAGGTCCATGGTGTGGCTTGACTATGGCCACCAAATTTGCAAGCTTGATGGCCATCCAGGGAGCAGCTATTCTCTGCACCATTGCAAAGGCTATAGTAGGCAATATGGCTCTCTGCAGTGCGGTACCCCATGTGCAGATGCTGCGTGGTACAGCGTTGCCATTCCCTATCACGCTGTTACCGAACAGCATGATAGAGGTGCACCTATGCCTGACGCATGGCACCAAGGGGGCAAAGGTCGGGCACAGGGTCAAGAGTCTCTGGCACAAGGCCATGCACAACGCAATCGGATGACAATGTGTGTAGCGCGATTGGCTGCCTTTGTGCCAGTGCCACAGCAGACTATCAGGCAGTTGGCCATTGCACCTATGAAGGCCCATTGCCACAGTGCCATGTAGTGACTGTCGCTATAGCACCACTGGCACAATGGTGGCCATGCCCTGCTTTGCCTACTGTGCACAGCACGTCATCAGTGCAGCAGACGCCTGCATCAGCAACCTGGGCATGTGCAGTGAGGTGTACTACGCATGCCATAGAACTGCGCTATTGGCTCAGCACGTTCAACACAATTGCACAAAGTGTAACAGCGTGATATTCAGCTGTCATATGCAAATCATCAGATCAGCCATTCAATGGTGCAGCACTGTAATTTGCATCTAATTAAAGTTGCTCCTCGCTTCATTTGCATGGATTGCACTATAAAGGTGCGACAATGTGCTGCAGTGGTCATAGTCGGTTACTGCAGTTTATTGGTGAGTTGCATGCTGTATGGGAGTGTGGACTGTGGATTCAGGGACATGCATGGGACTGCACAGTCACAGGTAACAACTGCCATTCTTACAGGCTACATAATGACTGAGCACATTCTTGGAGAGGATGACAACAGTGGTGGGAGGAGGAGGAGGAGGCCATATTTTACTAAGGCCGAAACCAAGGCCCTTTTTGAGGCCTACCTGGATCAGGAGCCACTGCTCAGTGGATGGCAGGGCACCCCTCAGGCCCATGCTACTGCATGGGAGGAGGTGGCATGTGCCGTCAACCTGCATGGCAGCCACCAGTGCTCCATGCAGGAGTGTAAGAAGAAGATGGACACAGACAGGAGGAGGGTAAAGGAGAAGGTGGCTGCCATCAGGGCAGCACGTGCTGCAACAGGAGGGGGACAGCCGGAGGTGGTACAGCTCACCCCAGCAGAGGACAGGCTTGCTGCAAGCATGCACCGAAGTGCCATAGATGGAGTTCCAGGCAGTGGCTTCCAGACGGGTGGTGGCTCATCACTGCATGGTAAATCATGGTCTGTCTAGGGGGGGCAGGGTAGGTCATATGCAGTAATGAGACTTCGCTTTCCCTTACAGATCCTGAGCATCTGCATGGGTCAGCGGTGGTGGGCCTGTACACTGTGGACAGTTGGATGGAGTCGGAGGTGGGACCATCCACCTCCACAGGTATGTGTGGATCTGTACAACAGTGGGGCCACCTTGGCTGTCCACACTGATGTCATTGAGACAGGTGTGGAAGAAGAAGCCCTGCCTATGTCCCAGCATGCTGGCATCCATGGATGCCAGCACGCTGTGGCTGTGGTCGGGGCAGAGTCCAGTACCAGTGATGATGACATGACCGTCATGGGCAGTGACACGTGTGTGCCACAGGATGGACACACAGCAGGGCAATTTGCATCCATGGCTGTGGGTGGTGCCGCCGTGGGGGCCTGCATGTCAGCACAGTCCCAGGCTGTGCCTGTCAGCACCAGTGGGGCAGCACTGGTGTCTGTTCAGGACAGTGGGACTGTTGTGGCCACTGCGGTGGCACCACTGAGCCCTGGGGTGCGGCAGCGGGAAGGGCAGCATCAGCAGTCACCCACTGGGCCTGGGTGTACAGGGTTCAGCAGCGGCATCTGTGCACCACCTGTGGACATGCCCAGACCTGGTCCTGGTGCGCAGCACCCACCCTCAAGGGTGATGAACATCAGGCCCTTGCACACCCTGAGGGACAGGATGCCAAGGAGGAGGCTGATGACCTCTTGGACTAGCACACCCGCCTACTGCGAGCATCGGTCCAGCAGCAGATGTGGCTTGCAACATCCGTGGAAGCACTGTGTGTGGCTCTGGAGTGGGCAGAGGAGCATCGCAGCAGGGACACTGAACAGGTCCTGACATGGATGGACCATTTGCGGGAGGATGTGACCGCTGCCATTGACAGGCATGCACAGGCATTCATTGCCATCATGGCCACAATGGGCACACAGTCAGGTGCCCATGCATCACAGACACCACGCAGTGCACTATCCACCCCCCGTTCCTGGTGTCATGCGACTCCCACCCTGTCGATGCCAGGTTCAGCTGTGGGCATCCCGAGCACTCCTGGTGCAGGCATGTTTGGTGTGCTGCAGACCCCTGTGTGGGCATGGTCGCATTCATGTAGTGGAACCCCTGGGAGACCATCGGTGCCACCCCATGAGGCCAGTGGTCAGCCTGCCAGTGCTGGCAGGTCTCAGTGGGGCTGCCCATGCATCCATGGCAGCCGTAGCACTGACTTGTCTACCAGCACGGCTACTGTCTGGTGCTGCCCTGTGTGCATTGTGTGTTTCAGTGGGCAGTGCATGGGTGGGTACCCGGCCCTGCATGCGGACACACAGTCCACCTGCACACCCTCCCGTCTGCTGTCCGCAGTTGCGTGTGCATGATGATGCCTGCATTGCACTGTACACCAAAGTGCAATGGTGCTCAGCATCTGACACATGCACATGGACAGGCAGTGAGCATTGTGGCCTGTGGACATGTGTGTTGCTAGGGTGTGCATTCTGGGTCGGTGTGCCTTCTGCCCTCTGTGCACATTTGTTGCTTTGTGTGTGTGCGTGTGTGTGTGTGTCCCCTTCAGTGCGGCATGTTAATCCTCACCCATCCCTGGCTATGTGTGTGCCTCTGTGCCCTGCCACTTCCCTCGACAGCATGCACCCCCAGTGTGAGTTCCTGTGTGTTTGTGGGTTGTGCCTTGGCCACTGGTGGTTGCGCATGGCCCCATGACTTACCTGGGTTGGCTGAAGTGCTCCTCTGTGATGATGTCCCAGTGCAACTGTGCCAGCTGGAGCAGTTGGGGGTCCCGTCGGCCAAGGGGGGGCTGCCCATCACCATCATCACTGGCGTCCCCATCATCCTCATCACTGTCCCCCTCTTCTACCTGTACGGCTATCCCACATTCATTGGCCATGTTGTGCAAGATGCAACAGGCCAGGAATAGCCCACAGGCCTTTGAGGGGCTGTACTGTAGGGCACCGCTGGAGGTGTCCAGGCAACAGAAATGTGCCTTCAGCATCCCGAACACCCGCACGATGACATTGTGTGTGGTGGCATGTGCCTCATTGTAGCATTGCTGCGATGGGCTCATGGGCCGCCGGTAGGGTGTGAGCAGCCAGGGACGGAGTGGGTATCCACTGTCACCTGTGTGTAGAGGGTAGAGGTTAGTTTGGTGTTCAGCATCGCCCTGCCCCAAGCCATGTAGGCCACTACCCATGGCACCACTGGCCATGCCCCCCAGGCCCTATATTTGTCCATTTGGTTTGCATACTCACCCACTAGGTGTCCAGTGGGATGTCCCCACTCTTGAATCTATGGCACAGTGCCAGCTGGTGCCAGATGTAAAAATCATGTGCTCCCCCAGTGTGCGTGGCACAGACATTGATGATGCACCCCCTGGCATCGCACACCACCTGGCAGTTGATGCTGGCATAGCCCTTGCGATTTATGTATGCGGCCTCCTCGGGGCCAGGTGGTGTGCGTATAGCAACATGGGTGCAGTCTATTGCCCCTAGCATGCCAGGCATATGTGCTACCCTGTGGAACTCCTGTATGTTTGCTGTGCGCTCTGCCACTGTGCTGGGGAAATGGATGTACTCCTCAGAATCTGGCAGCAGTGTGCAGATGAATTGGGTGAGGTGGCATGATGTGGCTGACTGGGTTATGCCTGTGGTGTCCCCAGTTGGTCTCTGGAAGGTACCCGTGGCAAGCAAGCACATGCAGGCTGTTACCTTGGTCTCCACTGACAGGGCATGGCTCCATCGTGTGGGTGCCTGCATCACATCACTGCACAGCTCACAGAACCACCTCAGAATTGCCCTGTTCAGGCGGTAATGGCCCACAATCTCAGTATCAGTGTACAGCTTCAAGCTGGTGCAGGTTCGGTACTGCCTGTTGGGGGCATACCGCCGACGGGCCCTTCCACGGCCACACCCCCGCCACCCGTCTTCTCACCCCCCTCATTACGGCCTCCATGTGGAATGTGGCACTGGTCATGTCCCTGGCTTGCGTTCACCCCCCCGGCAGCTGTTACTGTATTCCCCCCGCTGTCCTGGCTGCTACCTCCCCTGCACTGGGTACACCTGCCTGTGCTGGCCTCTATGTTGTGTGGCTCCCCACACCTTCACTGTGCCTGGCTGTTCACTGTGACCTTTCCCTGGCCTGCCCTGTTCCTGCCACTTGCCCTGTCTGTGTCCCTCTGCCTCTGCCTCATGTGGCTTCCCTGTAGCGTTCTTGCGCCTCTTCCTTGCTCCTTTTTATTTTGGCTCATTTCCGCTATGGTGCAACTTCTGCTTGCTCCACTGTTGCGCATTGCTCAAGTCTTTGAATATCACACTGCACCATTTATGCATGGTTCCTCCCCTTTCAGTTGTGCATGCCTTCATTATCATTGTGCTGTTGCTCAGCATGATTTTGGGGGCACAACTGCCTCCTGCTGAATTTTGCAGAATAGAGCAAATTCGGACTTGCACAGGCGCAACTCTATTGCGCATGGCTCAACTCTTTTGAATATGTGGTCCCATGTGTTCATGCAAAAGAGAAGCAGCCCTAAAATATTGTAGGGCTGTCATCTCTTTTTTAACCGCCTGTACTTGTGTAGTTAAATTAAGACGTTGAGTGTTGATAGCAGTATACAATGTTTCCAAATGAGACCTTAAAATGAAATATCTTTTATAGTTAGACAATGCAGCTGATTTTGAATTGTGTATTGCCATTGACCTCAAATCAGATTTAGTATCAACCCACCAAGTTAACAAATCATCTGCAAGTCCAGTAGAGACATGCGGGCCTTCAAAATGTCATGGAGCTGCTGTATGAAGGCACCCAACTAGGGATCTGAGGTTTGAGCAGACTCGATAGACCATAAGGCCTAATCTGTTGGCAAATAGTATGTTAGTATGTTAGAATCCTCCAGCAACTGGATATTAAATTTCCAGTAACCTCTACCAATAGAGGCATGGGGTCCCACCTCTAGGGACACAACCAAAACCACATGGTCAGAAGTCTCAGCTGGTACAGTCTGAGCATGTAGCACTCAAACCATAGAGTCAGTAAAAATAAAATTGATCCTAGTGGACAAAGCACCTTTGAAAAATGTATGTCTACCCATGGCATGGCATACTCTATAAGAATCTTGTAGATGCCCCTGAGTAATAATATAATTAAGACAAGTGGTGTCACAAAAATCCTTATCAGTCACAGCCCCCCTATCGCGTTGGTGCACAATACAATTAAAGTCACCTCCCCAAATAAGATGCTGTGTCATAAAAAGATAAGGCTTAATAGAATTAAAGAGATCAACCCTTCCTTTCTTTGTGGTCGGAGTATAAACAACAATCAATCTCCAACTAGTTCCTAAAAGGACAAAATCTGACAGCAGTGCATGCCCTGAGACAATTTCAACCAGCTTTGTAACATGAAAACCATCACCCCGAAATAAAAACCCTACACCATCACACGTGTCTAACCCAAAAGAAAAAAAAGAAGGACCCCAACACCAAAGCTTCTTTGCTACTGATATCAAAGAAAGGGTGTTCAATCGGGTATCCTGTATAATACAAATATCACATCTCAAGGCCTGTAGGAAATGAAAAGTAAGTAGTCTTCAATGGGCATTCTTAACACTATCGGTGTTAAAGGTGGCCACATGAAGACAAAGGGCAGAGGACATGACTGAAAGGCAAAGATATGCACACTATAAAAAGAAACAAACATACTAGAGAGATCATGTAATCTTTCTAGATCTAGTGTTTCTACGAGGGCGCACACCAAGTCACGGAGGACGCTGGACCCTGCAGACCTCTTTTGATTTATCACTCTCTGAGTCAGAGGAAAAAAGGGGCTGAGAAGAAGTATCTGAATCAGCACCCAAGTCCGAAGACTGTGATTTCTTAGAAAGGACTTCAAATTTATTGCTTGGGGTAGCACCCCACCCAGGGAAGGAGCGTTTGCCAGCTTAGACCTGGTTTTAGTTTGCTTTTGTGCCCTCTTTTTGGCCTGTACAATAGTTTCAGGAGGCAGCATGACCAGGTCAACTGGAGGTCTGACTTGATCCAGGACTGAAGTTCCCACCACTGAAGGAGAAGCTGGAATGGGGGGGCACTACTAGCTCCTCATCCATCTGGACAGCCTGAACAGGATCGGTACTCAGGGGCAAAGATACTGAGGGAGAAGCGGAAGGTGCAGAACCAGGCTCTTCTAGTAGGGGGGGATCAGGTGTTACTACCTCAGGCAGAGGGGTGTTTTGAGGCAGCAATATCCTTCTTCTGTGCCTCAATCAGAATTTTATCCTGATTGGGGCAATCATCTCTATTATGGGTAGCCCACGGACAAGACCAAAAACCATGCCCAACCTCCTCACAGAGATTTCATTTCAGTTCCTCATCACAATCCATGCTGGCATGTCCAAAAGAGAGACAAAGAGAACATCTCAACCTATCACAAGCTGCACTAAGATGTTTATGAGACCCACATTTAAAACATGTCCAGGGCTGTCCAACATAAAAGCAATGACCTCACTCCCTACCCAGAAAAAGGCTATTGGGCAAGTTAACAGGACCCACAGTAGTGTGTTGAAGTCACACTCTAAATTTTCACCCTCCTGTTCAAAAGTGTTCCGAATCAAAAACAGGTTGAGGCGTTTCCAAGACTTCACAGCACAGCTGCAACCAATGTGATATAACAGGCACAGCCACATTCTCATTCCGAAATAATATGGTGATTACTTTAATAGCTAGTCTGGTTAGTGGAATAGCCCAAAAGAACAACCACAATTCAGTATACCTCAATAGTTCATACTTCACCTAAAAATGGTCCAACCCCTGTGGGGTCTGAAAGCTAATATCAAACAATGAGGTGCCTGAAATATGAATCAAAGCAAGGACGTCATTAGTGAACTAGCCCAAAGAATCCTTAATAAGGGTCTTTCCCACATAAAGACAGTCAGGGGTAAGTTCTAGGCCTCCTAAATATTGTAAACGGACTGTATTCCTTCTCTGAAGAGGAGAAGGAGAGCCCCGAAAACTGTCCCTCTTCCTAAATTCTTCCCAATTAGTTTTTGCATGGTCCCTATGATCAGGAGGAGGATCCGGGAGCAGTATATCTGACTCCATGCGCTCACCCCAGGTAGGCTTACGACAACTAGGGCCTTCATCTGCTAAAAAAAGAGGTCAACAAGAGGGGTATTTTAGGCAGTGACTTGGTGGAAAAAACTGGGTGCTGCACATCATCAGCATTCAAATCTAAATCCATTATATTAAGTATGAAAGGTAGTGGAGCAGCCAGCACTTCAGTAACAATGGTATCAGCAGAGATAGTGACCTCTGGCCAGGAATCGGACTATGGGCAGGATCAGGAATCCAATGTCCCTCAGTACCTGGCTTCCAGCCTGCATCTCACAGGGAATCCATCAAAGAACGGGGGAGACCACTCTCCCCACCAGGTTGTAAGGTAGGTGCAGATATTTGTCTCATAGGAGAAGGAAAATGGCCCAGGGGGGTAACCACATCACCCTGAACAGTAACTAGACCAGTACTCACAGGCCCATCCTGAGAAACAGTTACCACCGCTCTTGGTATTTGTAAACAGTCAGGGGCAGGAACGTTAGACCGAGCAGTCACCAACTCTCCTCATTGAGATGTCGGTAACGTAGGTGCAGCACTGGTGTGAGGAATCACCATCAGACTCACAGTCTCCTCAGCAGACACCAAGGGATTCAAAGCAGAAGGTAAAGCCTGCAGGAAAGGATCTGGTACAGCATCATGTTCGACTCCAGTATCAGTCTCAAGAACGTTCATTTCCAGTCGACGCAAACCCGAACCAGCGTCTGCTTCAATAACCTCCAACACACAGTGATGGTTCTTTGCAAGTAAAGGTTTCAGCCACAATTCCTCCACAGGTAGAAAAGCAGACAATTCGGAGGATGACAAACTGTGTACAGCAGCAACCTCATCCATAGCGTCAGAACACGCAAACAAGGCAGTTGGTAGAGACTTCAAAGCTGGACCTGCAGGAGCAAAGTTCTGTTCTCCTGCAGGTACACCAGCAGACTGAACCAACTCAGAGGTCAAGGCCATGGTCCCCACAGCATAAGAGTAAGGGAATTTCCCCGGGGTCCTGGCCAGATTTCCCCATTTACTAAAATGCCACTCACAGCTTAATCTGGTTCAGTATGTCATTTTGAATCTGTAGCCCCCCCCCTCCCCCTTCCTGGGATGAGGCTGAAAATATGGAGAACTGCCTAGTTCTCCTTCCTGGTCAACAAAAACTAAATTAAATAAAAAAAATGTTGATTCTGTTATGTATTTATTTATTTAAATTTTGTTGACCAAGAAAGAAAGAAAGGCTAGACAATACTGCCTGTTGTTATCTTCATTCTTGGGGGATGCTATAGATGCAAACCAACTGAAATTAAACCAGAATAAGCAATTGGTGGAATCTTAGTGAATGGGGGAAATTTGGGAAGGACACTGAGGAAATTCTCCTGCTCTTTTTTGAAAAATGCCATGGGATCTTTAATGTCCTCCTGAACAACCACAAGAAAAGGCAGGTGGAACCTTAGTTTAATATCTCGCTGGAAGGATAGCACACCCTGTCAGTACAGTGTCTGGAAAGGAGAAAATGACCACACATAAGTGTTCATGGTACAGCAAGTAAGAAAGGTACTAGACAAAGACTAAAACTTGTGCCACTCACCAGCATTTCCAATGAAAGTCCAGAGACTGTTGGAAAGTACCTAAATTCTTCTATTCCAAAACTTGATGTAACCATAGCAAACAAGGCAGTAGGAGAGGCATGCAGTTGTGCGGCTCAGGAGATTGGACAAATGCATGCTTTCCTATTGTCCAGAGAATTTAAGTACTTTTGAATAGTCTCTGGACTTTTATTGGTAGTGCTAATGAGTGGTGCATGTTTTTGTCTTTGCACAGCACCGCATCCCTGTAGTATTGCACTCAGGGGCCAGCATTTATGGTATGAGCATAACCTTGGTGTAGGACTTGAGCCTACAGTGACCTTCTTGGCCAGAGGTGGATGTGATACCAAATGAGGCACGCTGTCATCTCATGATCCCTACATTGTTTTAAAGCTGATAAAGTGGGTAGGAAAATTTCTGTGTCCTGAGTGGATTAGCAGTTATGCTACATCAGGGTACTACCACTAGTTAAACAAGCATTTGTCAATGCCGAAAGTTTGCTTGCTGGTATTAGCACTGGAAATGCAGAAGTTAGACGGATGGAGAGTAGGAATAGCAGTGAAGTATTGAACTTCATGCCAACCCCACCTCCAACCTGCAGAGATGAACAGGCTTTGGGGTAGGCATTTGGGCTGTCGCCCGTAACGTTCATGCCATTTCACCTCACCCTATTCTGCAGACACCAACAGGTGTTGAGGTGTGCCTTGGGGTGTTTGGCTTTACAGTAACCCCACTCCATAAGGACATACACTGTAACAGGTGTAATATAGGAGAATGGGGTGAACTCTGGGCCGAAGAGTCCAAGGCACAGCTCGATCCCTGTCACTGGCTGCAAGGTAGGGTGGTAGTGGTAGAATGGCATGAGCATTACAGTCAGCAATCCAAAGGCACACCCCTCATGCCTGTCAGTCTGTACAGGATGGGACGTTATTGTTAGAAACCCTAACACGCCAGGAGTTTATTAGTATTTGCACTGCAAATTTTCAACATGGCCTTTTTCTGACCCCCACCTCATGAAAGCATTTGGGACCTCTTCTCATGAACAGTGGCACTGTGTTTTTGTCAATGTGTCCCAAACTTTGAATTCCCACAGAGACCGTGCTGTTCTGCACCAGATGTACAAAAACACAGATCAGGCAGGATGTGAAGAATGACAGCTGCACCATTCATAGGGAGGTGTGAAGAGATGGCAATGTTGAAAATCTGTAGTGAAAATATTAAAAATGCTCGAACTTCCAAGCGTACGTGGAAACTGTGCAACGCATGCGCGCAACACATTCATTTGATGGAATTATTTAAGCAAATTTTCAAGATAGGCATTTTGTGACCTCTGCTCATGAACACAGTCACTATGATTTTCTTAATCTGTACCGTACATTGATTTCCCACAGCAACTGCACTATTCTGCGCCAGATGTGTAAATGCATATTTCGGACAGGATGTGAAAAATAACAGCTGTACTGTTCATAAGGAGGTCTGAAAAAATGCCAGTGTTGAAAATCTGGAGTGAAAATACTACAAACTTTGCAATGCTATGAGGGTGCATGGAAACTGTACAATGATCGCTTGTAACACACTTTTTTATGGAAGTTTGTCACCTAATTTTCAGCATAGGCATTTTAGGACCTCTGCTCATGAACAGAGTCACTGTGATTTTACACATGAACATACATATGAACATACAAACATACAAATCTACCAGCAGAACAGACCAATCAGTCTATCTAATTCTGCCTGAGTGTGCAGCTAGCACCCTAGATTGCAGCTGCCCCAGCCTCCTCCCCCTCAGTTCCTCCCCCGCTTGTCCCAGCCCCTGCCCCCTGACTCTTCCTTTTGCTTTATCCCACTCCTTCTTAAAGCTATTGACTGTCCTACATATTACCACCTACTCTGGCAGCGCATTCCAACTAGACACCACCATCTCAGTGAAGTAGTGCCTCTTCATTTCCCCCTTGAAATGTCCGCCTTCCAACCTTAGTCCATGCCCCCCATCTCTCTTCCACTCCTCAGTTTAAACACCCCCTCGGTGCTAGGCTTATTTACACCCCTCAGGTATTTAAATGCTTCAATCATACCTCCCCCATTCCTCCTCTGCTCTAGTGTGTCCATGTTCAGCTCCTTCAGCCTAACTTCATATTCCTTTCCTTCCATCCCCTTTAACATTTCTGTTGCCCTCCTTTGCACCCCATCCAGTAACTTTATATCTCTCCTCATCTATGGCTTCAAGTATTGCACACAGTACTCCAGGTGCAGTCTGACCAATGATCTGTAGAGCGATAGAATCACATCCCTGTGCCTCAATGAAAACCCCTTTGCGATGCACCCCAGCATCCTGTTTGCCATCACTGCTGCTCTCCTGCACTGGGCTGAGTTGTTCATGCTCCCAGTTACCAACACCTCTAGGTCCTTCTCCTCCTCTGTGATCCCCAACCTCACCAACCCCCAACCAATAGTCGCTCTTCTGGTTCTTAGCCATGAAGTGCATCATCTTACACTTCTTTGCATTGAATCTTAGCTGCCACTCCACCGATCATGTCTCTAGTTTGGTTAGGTCCCCCTGCAGTTTTTTTCATCCATCCTCTTTATCCACCACTGCCCCAATTTGGTATAATCTGTGAACAGACTAACCTGCTCCCCACTCCATGTGCTATATCAGAGATAAATAGCCCAAATAGCACCGATCCCAGCACTGCCCCCTGCTGCACCCCACTTGTCACTGCTGTAGGTGCCGAGAGATCCTTCACCACCACCACCCTCTGCGCCCTCCCCTGTAACCAGTTCTGTATCCATTTAGTCAGCTTTTTTCCCACCCCCACTGCCGTTAGCTTCCCCCCATCTCCCATGAGGCACTGTGTCAAAGGCCTTACTGAGGTGCAAGTACAGGACACTTACCGCATGGCCCCTGCCCAACTCCCTTGTCACCCAGTCATAATAATCTATTAGGTTGGTCTGACAAGACATCCCTGAGATAAACCCATGTTGCCAGCCATCTTGGAGGCCATTACTCTCTAGGAATGCCAACAGCCTCTGCTTCACTATTGCCTCCATGAGCTTACCCACTATGGATGCAAAATTGATCATCAGATAATTTTCTGACTCCTCCCTAGGCCCACTTGTGTGTAGGGGCACCACATGGGCCACCCTCCTGGTCTGGGGCACACACCCAGTTTCCAGGGAAGTGTTGAACAGATCTGCCAGTGGCTCAGCCAACAGATCTGCCATCTCCCTCTACAGCCTGGGGTGAATGCCATTGGAATTTAGTGCCTTGTCCACCCTTACTGATCTCAGCCCCTCTAGCACCCTATTCCCTGTGATAATTTTGTCTGTCATCTCCTCCCCCCCCTTTCCCCACTCCCCCAGCCCATGCTGGTAGTGGACCATCCCTCTCTTTAGTGAAAATGGAGCAGAAGTATTCATTTATAATTTCCACTTGCTCTTCCCCCTTTTCCATCCAATCCGCTCCCCGCTTTATCCTCACAATATGTTCCTTGCACTTCCTCTTTTCCCTGACATACCTAAAAAAGTCATTTTCCCCTCCCTTTATGCCCTGTGCTAACCTTAATTCCCTGGAGACCTTAGCTTTTTTCACCCTCCTGGCCACCTCTGTTGACCATCTCCTGTAAGCCTCCTTAGCCTCTCCTTTCCCTGTTCTGTACTTCTGGTATGCAGCCCTCTATTCTCTCATCCCTTGCAGCTCTTCCTTTTTCAGCCAGCATGGTTTCTTGTCTCTGCTCTTCTTACTCCTGGCCCTGGTGCAGGCAACTGTGGCCTCTGTTATCCCAGTCTTTTGACTCCCCACTTTTGTTTTGCATCCATCCCCGGACTTATATCCTGGAGTCTCCCTCGCAGTATTGCTCCCATCCTTCCAAAGTCCACCCTACTAAAGTCCACCACCTTAGTGCCCATGCCTCCTATCTCCCTGCCCAATATGAGAACGAGCCACACTGTTTGGTGGTCACTACCCGCTACTGGGTCCTCCACTCTTACCTCCCTCACCGCCTCCCCAATTGCCAGTTCTAGGTCCAGAGTGCTAAAAAAGCCTTGTAGGCCCATTTACCAATTGCATCAGAATGCCATCCTGGAATGCATCAAGCAGCACCAGCTCCCTGGTACTGCTAGTGGCCGGAGTGCTCCAGTCAATGCCTGATAGGTTAAAAATCCCCCACTATCACCACACTCCCCCTTCTATACACCCTCTTTCTCTGCTCTGCCAACTCCCCATCCAGTTGCCCGGATTGAGCTGGTGGTCTGTATACCACTCCCAGCCTCAACTTTCTGCCCTTGGAGTCCAGGAGCTGCACCCAAAGCACCTCTGTCCTCTCCTCTTCTCCCTCATCCCTTATGCATTTGATCTCTTCCCTCATATAGAGTGCAGCTCCCCCTTCCAATCCCCTGGTCCCTGCTGTATATCCTGTATCCTGGGATTGTCAAGTCCCAGTCATGATACTCTGTGGCCCAAGTCTCTGTCACTGAAGCATTGTCCACTTTACCCTCTGAAAGGAGTGCCTGAAGCTCTGCAGTTTTGTTCCCCAGGCTTCTTGCATTGAGAGAAACCACCTTCCACCCATACCCTTCCTTCTCCTCACTCTTTTCCTTGGCCTGTGTCCCTCCTCCTCCTGGTAGTCCACACCCTTTCTCCTCATTACTCTTACCAGGTGTTGGTGCCTTCTGTATTACACTCAGACCACTCAGCCTGCCCCCTCCCAAGGTTACTACACCTCCGCTTTTAACTATATCTAGGGGGTGATTTCATTAAGCTCCCTTGTCCAGACCTTTTTACCAACCTCAGTCTTTTGGCCACCCCCCACTAGTTTATATCCACCTTAGTAGAGATATACCCCTCTAATCCCACCTTTAATACTCCCAGCCCCTCCCTGCTCAAGTGTAGCCTGTCCCTCTTGTACAAGTCACTATTCCCCCAGACCCTATCCCAGGTAGTCACTTACCCATAATTTTTGGTGTGACACCAATCCCTTAGCCACTCATTGAACTCCTTGATCCTACCTTTCCTCCCCATGCTTGCACATGGTACCGGAAGTACCTCTGAGAATGCCACCAACTCCTCCACTCCCTTACACTACCTGCCCAACTCCTAGAACCTCCCCCTCACTACTTCCACATTCTCCCCCACCAAGTGGTTTGTACCCACATGCAACACTAAATGAGGTTTCTTCCTCCACCTCACTGCACATTTGAGCAGTGACTGCCCTGCCCCTCCTGCAGTCAACGCAGGGATAGATTCAATCCAAATACGGGTGTGCCTTTGCCCCCTTCTGCCCCATCTCACCCCTTTCCATATAGAATCCCCCAGGACAAAGTAACCCCCATCCCTTTCCCCCTTTTCCTTCTAATGCCCCTTCCACCACCTCAGTATTCATTCTTCCCTGCCCCTTACCCCTGCCAGCTGCACCCTCTGTGACTACTGTATCTGCACCCCCTTGTTCTGCCTCACCCCTTTTCTCTGCCTTATTCTTCCCATCCCCCTTAAACCCCTTTCCAGCCTGACTACTTCCTACTGGGCTTCCCTTGTCGACCTCCCCTCCTCCCCTGCTGATTTTCAACCCCACTCCTATCTCCGTTGTTGTCAATTTAGAGCCCCCATTCCCTTCGATCCTGATAGTGATGCCCCTCCCATTCTTCCCCCTTTCCATAGCCTTCTCTCCTCCAGTCCACCCCTTCCTTACTAGCCCCCTTCTACTCTTTCATCCTCGCGATCTCTTCCCCTACCCGTTACCATCCCTGTCATGCCCCACTTGTCCTCCTCCCTTCAGTATGTTCCTGCTCCCCCTCTCTCTCCCATAGCAGAGGCTTGAATCTATTCTTAGTCAATAACCCTCTTACATCTCTTCCCCCTATTGGTTCCCCTCCAACTTGTTCTCCTCTTCCTCTGTCCCACCCTGGTCCTCCCTATCAGCAGCCATCTGCTCTCTCCCTGTACTCATCGTGGTCTCTTCCTCCCCATCAGCAGGCTCCCACCTCGCCTCGGGCACCCCCTTCCTTCTCCTCTCTTTTCTGCTAGTGCCTCTGATACTGGGGTCGGTTTCAGTCCCTAGTTGTTCTTCCCCATCCCCCTTGCGATCCCTTATTCCCCCCCAGATGCCTACCATACTCATCTGCCCTGCCACTTAGACTCCTCCCTAACCTCTACAGTTACTCACTCAAACTATCCAGTTGTCTACAGACCATACACCACCCCATCCTCCAAGCCCAGTCCAGGATCATGGCAGACCCACACCCTGTACACCCCATCACCCTTCGAAAGATGCCCACCCTATTGACATGTGACACCTGCCCCCTTTGGCCTCCATCTTATGTTACGGGCTCTTACTTCCGATTTCTGTACCCTACTACAACTGTTAGGGTCCTATTTACTCAAATTCCTGTTATCCCCCACACTAGTCCCCTACTGCCCCCTTGCTGACCGGGTTAATTCAGTCTCAAATCTGATCTGTTAGATTCTGTATTACTGTAGCAATCCTGAAGCCTCCTTGTCCATTTTTCACCCCTTAGCTACCATACTTTTTGTTTTCAGCCCTCATAGTTTCACTTAGCCCAGTTAGAAAACGTATTGCACTCCAAGTATTACACAGCTCAGTTAGAGAAATAAACAGAACAACTAAATCTGTATTATTACAGCAATCCTAAAAGTATCTTATCATTGCTTTGTCTCCACCTCAGAGACCCTGCTGTAATATAGGACCACACAGGACCCTTTGCAGTTGGGTGGGCAACTCTAAAGTCCCAATAGAGCTCTGTTGAGCTTGCTCACTCTCCCTCTCTCACTCGCTCATTCTGTTTCTCCCAGAGCTGCAGGCTGCCCTTTTGTACTGGGCTCCTGCCTGCATTGGCACCTTTTCCTGCCAACAAAGAAATCTGCAGCAGTCCCGATAGAGCTCCATTAAACTCACTCACTCCCCCCCTTTCACTCACTCATTCTGTTTCTCGCAGCGCTGCAGGCTGTCCTTTTGTACTGGGCTCCTGCCTCCGATGGTGCCTTTTTCTGCAGACAAAGAAATTCACAGCAGTCCAAACAGAGCTCTGTTGAGCTCGATCATTCCCCCTCTCTCACTTTCTTGTTCTTAATTTGTCCCAAACACTGATTTCCCACTATGACCATGCTATTCTACTCCAGAAGTGCGAAAACACATTCTGGCCAGGATGTGAAAAATGACAGCTGTACTGTTTATAAGGGGGTGTGGAAAAATGTCAATGTTGAAAATCTGGAGTGAAAATATTGCAAATTTGTGAAGTTATGAGTGTGCATGGAAACTGCACAAAGCACGCTCATAAAACAGTCATTTTTTGGATTTTGTTCACCAAGTTTGCAAAATAGGCTTTGAGCCTCACCTCATGAACAGTGGCACACTGTTAGTTAAGACCAGTCCCTAAAAGTGATTCCATAGTGACCAAGAAATCAACTTTTGGGACTGAATAATGCCATTACAGTGACTGAATTCATGAGGAGGAGTCCCAATAGCCCCATGATGAAAATTTGGTGCCAAAATTCCCAAAAATGACTGAGATATGCACCAAAGTAAAAAAAAAAAAAAACAATTTATGCCATTGTAGAGCTTACAAGCATTTCTTCAGTTTGCGGTCAGCTTTGAAGAGTGCAGATGTGTTCCCACTCCACCCAAGATTGTCGTGCTGGGCTCCAGAGGTAAGTATTGGGTAAGGGGGGGTGTGAGGAGGTGGGGTATGCAGAGGGTGTGCGCAGGTTGGGGGAAGGGCATCGGACATGTTGAGGGACCATTTTCTTGTTTTATAGGTAAAAAGAAAAACAAAAGACAATGCGGGTCAGTTTTATTCTTTTGCAGGTGTGTTTGGTACACTGGGATGGGATCCCAGTGTGCTACCGGCATTTGTGGGGAAGGGGACCAAAGTCAACAAGGATTGGGCCCCCTGTCATCACAGAAATAGGTGGGGGGGTACATGATGCCGAGAGGAATTAGGCACCCCCTTGACACACAACAGAAAATGGGAGGTGTGGGGACATTAAGCCGATGGGGGGTGGGCTTCCGCATCAGCAAATGAAGTGGGTCAGGGGCATGCCAACAGGGGGATTGGGCACCCCTATCAGCTTTCATGGGGCTCTGAGGCAGCCATATAGAGCTGCCATGTTCCTGGTAATGTTACACCAGGCAAGGTACCACCCTGCAATGATGGATCACTCCCTCTTTGCAGCAGAATTGCTGACGTTGCAATGATGAGGTGGCCTTTCATTGCAGCAGCCAAATCATTTCAAGTTGGTGGCATTTCTGCAGAACCAGTGTCATCAGGACACAGGTCCTGCATTGGGTGCACACCGCCAAGCCCACAAATGCAGTGCTGGCATTGGCTGCCAGACTGCCGCACCTCCACAACCCACTTCTCTCCTAAGTTGCCACATAATGTTTCTTGCGCATGTGCACAAGCAAACATAAAAAGTGCTGGTAATCAAGCTACAGCACACTAACATATCAAAACCTTTTGTAAAATAAATCCTGACTGCCACTGCAAACATCACTGTCACCTTTACTCTCAGTGAAACAGTCATCTTGGTCCTAAAAATGAAACTCCTTTAAAATAGTTAAAAAAGTAAATCAGTGTGCTTTTCCTTTAAAACTACCTTTTTACACACATACAGTACATCAATTAAAAAAAGACAAAGTACTACTCATAACTTTACTTTTTTGAGATCTTTCCTGACCTTCATAAAAATGCTTTATATCCTTATCTCCTATTGTGGCACTCTTTGCTGTCTAACCCTGTCCAGATAGTATTGAATCTTGAAGCTTTCTGTTGTGTGTGTGTTTTGTGTTGGGAGAGGTGAACATTCTGCTAGTAGAGTTCTGCACAAGTTTGAATTCCTGCATTCTATAATAATCAGACATTCCAGCTACTGAATGGGTGGCAAGACAGATGATAGACATGTGGGGTTGGAAGACTTTGTATCAGTAACTTTTAACAAAAGGAAATACTTATTTTTAAATAAAAAAGTTGGAGTTGTTTGTTTTTTAAAGATATCTCAGGTTCCCCATTTTATAAACAAAATAAGATACATCAGAGTGTGAGTAGTTATGTGATAAATGCACTTTCAGGTGCTAAAGGTGCTCAGCATAAATGCCTCATGCCTGACAGTGCACCTGGGCATGCATTTATCACATAACTACTCACACCCTGTTGAGTCTTATTGCTTACTTATTAGCTGTTCTTTCTAGAAATGCATGACATTCATGTAAACATATAGGATAATATATGGATAATCATACACTACAAGGCTATTCTTCTAACGAGTGGATACAATGCTGACTGATGACCTCAAGAGCAAAGCTCGAGAGGTCCCTAAGCCAGCATTGCATCCATGAGGTGGAAGAACAGCCTAGCAGTGTACGGTTGCCATACACTGTTCTATATAGTGTATGGTGACTGTAAAATAATAAAAAAAATTCACATTTCCCCATTTTAGATCAGCTTTGCTGACCCCCTTGAGTAACTGCCACTACCCAGCACACATGCGCGACTTTCACACAGCAGCTCAAGGGACAGATCACAACTGCTGCTGGAGTATCTTGTATTATGACATCCTCACTAATGCAGAACGAAAAGTCATTCTGCGTTAGTGAGGACGTCACTACTGCAGCAGAACGACTTTTTGTGGTATATGACTTTCCATACACAACTATAGTCCACCATATACTATAATAGGGTAGCTGGCACCTGCACACTGCAAAAGTCTTAAAAATAAAAAAACAATTATACAGTTTTAATTCTTGGGCTGTTGATAGAATTAGAACGTATTGGAATTAGGGACTGATACAGGTGAATCAGTCCGTGGCACAGCAAGGGTTAAATGTAACATGAACTCATCCTTTTGAGGCAGTGATAATATACTTTACTGTAGAATGCTGGCTTGACCTTCCCCTGACACACACACACACACACACACACACACACACACACACACAAGTTGTACTGTATTTTTTTCTTAATGCTAAAGTGAGCAGATGCTCTATTGTGTCCTGACCCCTGCACTCTGACTCATAATTTGTGTGGATCACTGCTGTTGCTGGAGCTGGTTTTAGCCATAGTTCCATAGTAAGTACAGTACTTTAAAATAAGTTTGGAGTAAGTCCACTTTAAAAAATAATGTTTCACCCAGCTATCCGGGAGAAGTTATGCAAAGAAAGGCATTGGTTTTCTATGATTTCTCAACCTCCATGACAGTTGTTCCTGCCTTCCGTGCCTCCTGCACAGAACAGACTTTGGACTTTTGCTCCATATAAGCTGAGAATTAGTGCTCAGTGGCACTGTCATGAATAGTGCAATTGCATTAGTGTCCTTCTGTAGCTGATCTCTTTACCAGCTTAACTTCTGCGGTGTCATGACTGGCTTCTCTTCCTGACATGGATTTTTAATGACAAGTAAAACTGAAAAGAAAAACAAAACAAGGATCAATCAATGCCAATGATGTTTGATTGCATGTTTTTATAATACAAATATGTTGTGAACAAGGGCAGGGAGGAGATACAGTAGATGGAATGGGGCTGAATGGAGCTTTGTGCTGTGGGAGCAGCTGTACCGGCAAGTCTGATTGTTTATTTAGTTATTCAGGCTGGTGGAGAGGAAGAGAGGGTTTTGAGATCCTTGCAGGGAATTACTCCTGTACAAATATCCACTGTCCTGAGCAGGAAAGCTGGATTGCCACTGAATGTGTCTCCTATACAGATGCCCTCCTGTCTTGAGGGAGGTGGGCTGGATCAATGCCAAGCATAGCTCCTATATGGTGCTCCTCTCTTACCTGGGGGGATCCAGGTAAATACCCACCAGGAGCAGTTAATCTTGGTATTGTTACAGGGGATCAGGATGGCCTGTCTTGGCAGTGACCAGCTGGTTAAGACCCTGACACTCCTATAGGTGGACATGATTGGTCCACCTTGCACCCACCTCTGTCCCTTATTGTGGCTCCTCTGGCCTTTGGTACTGACTTCTCAATGTTCCTAAACGTACTGCTCCATTAATCACTAACCATATTCAAATATATAGGGCCCTTCATTTCAAGGTGCTATTTATTTAAATACTTTTACCTAATTCCATAACTTATTGGTTTTTGAATATTTTTTCTACCTTTTTCTGTCACGGTCATTTTTAGTCCCCCCCCCACACACACACACACACATAAGCCCTATGGGTGTCAGCTTTCTAACCCCCTGAAATCATTGTTTACAGTGTGCTCCAATGTCCACCAAAAACACCCAGTTTCAGAAGGATTGCAATGTGACACCCTTAGGGTTCATGAGGATGATGGTAAAAGATCTTGACAGAAAAAAGTAGATACCAATATTAAAAAAAAAAGTTAAGAATGAAAGAAAAAAACATTAAAATGAAAGGGAACTATTCATTTCAATGCAGTCAGCAGTCAGAGGAGCAGGGCTTCAAGGGACATTGAGGATTCAGAATTAAGGGTCAAAGTAGCAGCTATAAAGGACACAGGTGAGAAGGAGGTAGGTGGTAGGATGCACAGAAATTATAAAAGTGTGGAAGGTTATTTTTAAGCATTATGGGGGGATACTGATGGTGGGATTGGACAAAAGCCTCCCGTATTTTTTGGGTTGTGATGGAGTTTACAGTGATCATGGAGGGGTGTAGGGTGGCCGGCTGTTGGGGGTGGTAAAGAGTATGGGTACACCCAGGCTTCTCAATGGGTAACCAAGGAGCCACCACTTACGTCATTACACTGCATCCTCCGCTCCATGGGAAATCAAAGAGAAACTGCTAGTGGCATGAAACTTAGCTTGCTCGACATGCAAGAACTGCAGCAGAGATTATGGGACAGGAAATGTTGTGGAGGAAAGGGGGAGAAAGAATCAGCCAGTGGGTGTTGGAGCACAGATGATAAAAATGGCAAAACCCAGCACACACACTCAAGTGGTTAAACACCTTCGAAAAGTATGCTTTCCAGGGAAAAACCTACATCACTGAACAGTACAACCACCATTGGATTCAGTATGATTTCATGCCACCTCATTAGTTATAGCCTATCACACCTCCAGAACCTGCTTTTCTTCACTAAACCTATTCCAATACAGTATGTTTCATTTGAATTCTGCATAAGACATGAAAAGAAGAGGCTTTAAAAAATAAAGGTTGTGGGAACATTCAAAGATATGAGTGTAAGTCGGCCCAGTGGCACTGAGGGCTGAAGCGCTGGGTGCCACACTTCGGACTATGCCAACAACCCAGGTTCGGGAATGGACTTGGGTTGGTGGGGGTTGACTTGGAGAGGGAGGACTGAGCATCCCAAAGGCTGCTCTCCTCCCTCTGGGGTGGGTTACCAGGGGTGCGACAAGCACCTGACATCCTGAGAGGGCCGGTGGGAACACGGGCTCTCAAGGGGCTTGGTGGCTCCATTTAATGGAGTCGGGGAGGGGAGACGATGTTAGGCACTGAGAGAGATGTGCATGAGCACATCACCTCTCTAGACATACATCCTTGTGCTGGCGTCTCAGGGGGCTGGGAAGGGGGACACAGAAAAATGGAAAAAAAAACTCAGCGGTCCTAGATGATGGCCATTCTAAACCTCCCAGTCCACCATCTCCGGGACAGACCCCACTGTGCGAAAGGGAGGAAGGAGGTAAGAGGCACTCTAGGGGCAGATCGTGAATTTGGGTGAGATGGGGAGAATGAGCGGCCAGAAGGAGTGGACACCGAGGGTAGGAAGCAGGGGATAAAAACAGAAAGTATTAAAAAAAAAAAAAAAGATACAAGTGTACTTGTGTTTACGAATTCAGGGTCGAATGTTCAAAAAAAGTTTTAAAGATTTGTGCCAAATTTATGTTATAGTCCCACAAATTGTGATAGTCTGGTGCAATTGCCACAGCTCTTGATGCTTTGGGACAATAAATGATGTGTGCCTCACTTTTTTGCCATAAAGCATTACCACTGCTGCAAATGCATCACTGTGTCTGAAAACAGAATTCAAAAGTTTTGACACATTTATTTTGACAGAGCTGCAACTCAGAATTGAGTACTGCACCTGCATCAGGACTTTTTGGAAAATCAGCCCTGACAGTTTAACTTTTTTTTTTTCTCTGAAAGAAAAAAATGGTGCCTGTTTTAAATTTAAAAAACTCCAAAGGTGGCACAGTAATTTCTTTTGATAATGAGGCAGCCTAGCACCTGTATTCCCACCTCCTGATGCATAGTACTGAGCATTGGTGATAGGCTGCTTCAGCCAATCAGAGGCCATCATTTTCTCTACTCATTTTCTAATTATCTATAATCTTGATTTTACTATAATTGTGTTCATGCTCCCTGCATTGTCATATATGTTGTAAACCTAGCACTTGTTAGCATGGACTCAGAGGGATTTAAGGAAAAAGCCCTTCAGGCTCAGACAAGTTCTTCATAAAGATGAGTTATTAGATTAATTTTAAACTGCAATATTAGTATCTTAACTGGGAAAATCTGTATGAAACCTGATGCTTTGAAAGAGACAAGTGGGAACTCTATGGGAACTCTGTATTATTGTATTTTTAATACAAAATCTAATATTTTACAATTTTCATATTTAGACTACAGTCTTTATTTCAGTGAAGGCTCCAGAGTGACAGGTTTTCTAGCAGTAACTCCATTTTGTCTTGTTATTCAGCTCCATACGGGATTTTATATGGCAACAGCAACATTTTATATGTTAGCCAGCAAGAAGCTGAAGCTAAACATTCAAAATATTTAGTTTCAGAATATGTTTTTGGGGGGAGGTTAAATGTTCCCTAGATGGCCTAACAGCAACTCATAAATAATTTCACACAGAAAATATATTTGAAAAGTCAGAAGTAATATACTAGTAAATAATTGGAAAGAAATGAAGCCATTGTGCACATAAATAAAAAATAATACATAGGAAAAGAAAGAGAAGTGTTTTATATAGCACCTTTAATGCAAAATGCATTACAAAAAGCATTACAATCCAGGAGTAGAGGTGTTGTTGATTTCAAACTTCATTGACAAAGTGGGAGCGAAGTGGCCAAAATTCACCTTTGCAAAGCTTCACAAAGTTTCTGCCGCCCTTAGGAACTTCAACTTCTTCAAAATGGTGATATTTTTACCAAATGTCGCTGCTTTGTTTGACACAGTGACCATTTTGCAAGTGCATTTTGGTTAGTTTACTGAAAAAAATGGCAACTCAAAACTTCACAAATTTGGCAAATTTGCACTTTGTGAAATCCTCAGAATTTACAAATTAATTTGTGAAATGCATTTTCAGTATTTTGCCCAACCCTATCCAGGAGAAGAAGGGAGGAAAGAGAGAGTTATTGGAATTTCAGGCACACACAGAGATCTAAACATACAGTATTTTCTTTTCAGGTTGCATTTTTCCTTGTCTGTTATGAGTGCAGTTGGGGAGCTAATCCCTTTGGGGATTTGTCATTTGGTTGTGTATCTTCTGCATTGGGACTTTTCTCATCTTGAATGGTAATTACATATAAAGATAGAAACTGACATCAGATAAGGACCGCTAGGCCCATCCAGTCTGCCTGTATACTCTACCTTTATTTGCGGCCAATGACCCTACTTGGTCATCAGCTTTAGCCTCTGCTTCCCACTTCAAGGGTTCCCTTATGCCTATCCTGTGCATGTTTAAATTCCCCACTGTGTCTGTCCCCTCCACCTCCTGGGGCAGGCTATTCCATTTACCCACCACCCTTTCTGTGAAAAAAACTTCCTCACATTTCCTCTTATCATGCCCCCCTCCAATCTTATATCATGTCCCCTCATTCTTGTACCTGTCCTATACTGAAAGATGTCACCCATTTGTACCTTGTTTATGCCCATAAAATACTTAAAGGTTTCTATCATATCTCCTCATTCCTTCCTCTCTTCTAGTGTATACATACTGAGGTCTTTTAATCTCTCCTAATATGTCTTCTGGAGCAGCCCTGCACCATTTTTGTTGCCCTTCTCTGAACCGCCTCCACCTGGTCTATGTCCTTACGAAGATGTAGCCTCTAGAACTGTACATAGTATTCCAGATGAGGCCTCACATGTGTTTTGTAAAGTGGTATCACCACCTCCCTCCTTCTGCTAGTGATATCCCTTCCTATGCATCCAAACATTTCACTGGCCCTCCCTTCAGCCTTTGTAGTCTGTTTGGCCACCTTTAGATCATCCGAGATGATAACCCCCAGGTCCCACTCTTCTCTAGTGTACATCAGCAACCCCACCCTATCCTGTAGCTCTCTCTAGGGTTTCTGCACCCCAGATGCATGATTTTGTACTTCCTCACATTGAACCTCAGTTGCCACACTTCAGATCATTTTTCCATGTTTCCTAGGTCCTTCCTTATTTTCTCCACCCCTTCTGGAGTGTTTACATTGTTGCAGATCAGATCATGGTGTCATTTGCAAACAAGCAAGCCTTCCCTTCCAGCCCTTCAGTAATATCACTAATGATGACATTACAAAGGACTGGCCCCAGGACTGATCCTTTAGGTACCCTACTGGTCACCCCCCTCTTCTCAGATTGGATCCCTTTTGCTACCACCCTCTGCTTTCTGTCCTCTAACCAGTTTCTAACCCAGTTTGCCAATTTGTGGCCCATGCCCAGGCTACCCAACATGCTAAGCAGCTGTTTATATGGAACTGTGTTAAAGGCTTTGCTGAAATCAAGGTAGGCAACATGTACTGCTCCCCCCTGATTCTCCTCCTCTGTCACCCAGTCAAAAATGTCTATCAGATTTGTTTGACATAGCTTTCCTGCTGTGAATCCATGCTACCTCAGATCCTGAGCTCTACTGGATTTCAAGTGTTCCACAATCCTTTCCTTCAGCAGCGCCTCCATAATCTTCTTCAAAATTGAGGTGAGACTGACCAGCCTATAGTTCCCTACCTCATGCCTGCTACCATTTTTCTGAAGAGGGACTACATGTGCCCTCATCCAGTCCCCTGGACTACCCTGTGTTGAGTGACTCACTGAACATAGCTGCCAGTGGCTCTGCTAGCTCCTTCTGTAGTTCTTTTTAATATTTTGGGAGGTGTGCCATCTGGTCCCATTGCCTTGTAAATCTTCAGTTTAGTGAGCTCCTGTAGGACTCTCTCTACTGTAAATGGACTGGTGTTCACATCTCTCCACCCTTTTTATCTGATGCCCAGTGGTGATCCATGTCCCTCCCCTTCTTCCATGAATATCGAACAGGATTTATTCAGTATTTCTGCCTTTTCCTGGTCTCCCTCTACACATTCCCCTTCATACCCTTTGAACCTTACAATCCCAGCCCTGGACTTCCTTCTATCACTGATGTACCTATAGAATGTCTTGTCCCCTTTCTTCACCATCTGTACTGCTCTTTCCTGTGTTCATGCCTTTGCTCTCCTAACAGCTTTCCCTGCTTCCTTCAGAAAATTTAGGTACACCACCGTATCCTCCTCTTCTGTCGCTCCTTATATTTTCTGAAACCCAACAGTTTGACCCTTACTTTCTCTGCTACATCTTTTGAGAACCATAGTGGTTTCCTCCTTCTCTTACCTTTGCTTCTCAGCCTAAAGCGCTGGTTTCTCACCTCCACTATGGCTCCTTTTCCAGTAGGTGTGTCTACTGCTCCTCAACTCCCCACCTTCCTCCTTGCCAGATCTTTTTTTGTTGAAGATTTTTATTATTACAGCATACCAACACCATACACATGAGATACACCACAGCATTTGGTGTCCTCAGGGATTTAGTGCAACAATAGTTATCTCAGACCTGTACAAATGTTATATATGCCAAACTGATTATTGGAGCATTACAACCTTATAACTGCACTTGAATATCCTCGTCGTCTCTCCCCATCCATCATTGCTTATTGAAGCTCAGCAGTATATATGTGTGAGTGTGTGTGTTGGGGGGGATCCTGAGGCAACGTTCATCTTGATTTCCTGTCTCTTTGTCTTTTTATCAGGTGCAGGTCTAGCACTGATGCAGGATATGCCTGTGTTGGTGTGCAGCCTTATCCTACAAAAGATCTAAAACACAACTATGTACAATTTGAAAATCTAATACTTTGTTGGATCCTAATGATAGCTTTTGCCAGAGTTTCTTTGATGCATATCCCAATCTTAACAAAGTCTACTCTCTGAACTCTAAGACCCTTGCCTTAGTGTGGCTTAACTATGACTCTGTACCCATGATAAACCACACTGTGTGGTGGTTGCTGGACCCTAGGAGACCTTCTACCTGGACTTCTGTGATTCTGTCTCCACTGGTCAGTACTAAGTCAAGAATTGCTCTGTCCCTGGTGGGTTCTAACACTGCCCCCTGCAAAGAGTCCAAGATGTCTTTGCTCCTAGCTGAAGCAGCTGCTGGGATGGTCCAATTCACATATGGCATATTAAAATCACCCAGCAGCAGTACCTCCCCTTTTGATATCATCTCATGTATTTCATACACTAACCCCCTATCCACCTCCTCCCCCTGAGCTCAAGGCCTGTAGATCAACCCTGTGTTGATTGTTGTGCCATTGCCTGGCTCAAGGGTGACCCACAGTGCCTCGACCTCCCGCTGTCTATCATGTACTGCAGTTAATACCTTCTCTGACATACAGACCCCCTCTTTTTTACTCTCCCTGTCCCTCCTGAATAGAGCATAATCTGGTACACTTATGTCCCAATCGTGATTTGTGGAGTACCACATCTCGATTATTGCCACTATGTCTAGGTTAGCCTCTACCATCAAGGCCACCAGGCCTGAGATTTTATTTGCCAGGCTGTGGGCATTTGTAAACATAGCTTTCCATATGTTACTGCATGCCCTCCTCCTATTCCCACTTTTGCCCTCTTGTTTCTTTCCTCCAACCCTGGTTTCCTTCTTTTCTGCCTCCTTACCTCTGCCATTCCCTTTATAACTGGTTCAGGTGTACCGTCAACAACTTACCCTCCTGCTCCTAGTTTCTGGTTGTACTAACCTGTGGGGGTGAGCTGCTTGGGTCTCCCTCTTCCCATTGCCCCACCCGGCTAGTTTAAATGCTTGACAAGGAAGCATTTAAACCATTCATTGAGGACTGCTGTCCCCTTCCAGGATGGATGTAGGCTGTCACCCTTGTATAAGCCCTGTAAAGGTTATATTGTGACATTTGTGAACTAGAAAAGTTACAATAACTCTGTCTGGACATTATCCACAGGATAAAGCAGACCCATGTGAACAACTCTTGGTCAACATGGAGGCATAACTGACCAGTTGCCTTTTTATAGAGATAAAAATGGATTGGACAATTTTCGTATAATTATACTCCACTTTCACTCTCTCTTTTTCTGAGACAGACAGACAGACAGGCATACACACACACATACACATGCAGTTCTCTGCTGTGTCTATGTTTTTCAGTTTTTCTGTCGCAAATCACATTGTCTATAGCAAGGACTATCATGAATGCACAGAATTACAGACTATGGGACAAAATGCCAGAAATGTTATGTTTTTTTTTTTTTTACTAGAAATGACACCATCTATTGCAATTATGTATTTCTGTCAAAAATCACATTGCCCGTGACAGAAAATATCATGACTATATGTTTTAATGGTAAATCCCACTGCCTTTGTGAAAATCTGTCAGGAATATCAGTGGCTACTGAGGGCGGTTTCTTTTCCTGTCAGAAATATCATTGTCCTTTCCAAAACATTTGAAAGTTATACCAGTGAAGAAGTGTATAATTATTTTACTTTAATTAAGACTACTATATTAATTATGCAACCGTAGGCCACCATTATCAACTTATAAATAAATAAATGAAGTATGTTAACAAGCTACCATGTTAAACAATTTGCAAATTCATCACACACACAAAAAATTATAATGTAAGGTTAGGGTATGATTAGTAATCCATATGTCAGGGATGTCAAATATTAGATTTCTAAATAATTCAGTACCTTGGGGGACTGTGTTTCCAAGGTGATAAGCAGATCACTGATTGAAGGGAGTAACCCTAACCACCGTACTTTCTCAAAAAGGCAATCTGAATACAAAAAAAAAAAAAAAAGTTATTGTCATGTTAGAAGAAAGCAAGGTGAAATTAATATTAGTTTCATTTTATTTCATAAAACAATTTAAGAAGATATATAAATAGTGAAAGGTTTGTGTTTTCAATTGAAACACAGAAACAAATGAAGATTATCCAACAAGCTTTTTTGCAAATTCAACCACAAATGAGCAAGGAAAATGCCAATAGATAAAGTACCAACCTTAGACTGAGACCATGGAATTGTGAGAGAAAAAAAGTGATAAATAACAGAACAAGTAACAAGCAATACATGTTCAGTTATGTAAGATGGAACCTTCTTAGTCAAAATCTTATGCACTTATGAAAAACAGTTACAGAGATGTCAATTTAAAATAAATAACAGTTAACACATTGATAGCCCAACAGTGATATGGAAGTCTTGTAACAAAAGGAAAAGCTCTTTAGTTAGTGGGTTGCTTACAAATGTGGACTCAATATGTCATAGTCCCTGAGATACCTAGTTATATTGGACCCTAACTTTTGAATTTCCAAACTTGTATGGGTTAAAAGTTGAACCCCTTTATATATTTGTTTTCCCTGCTAAGCTTTCCATGTGCCAAGTTTCCACTGAGACCCATCATTCTATATGTCAGAAAGCCTTAGTTTCCTGCTCCATGGAGAACCCTCCCCTGGTAGGGCTTTTAGAGGGAGTGGGTAACCCTTGTCCTGTGCACTTCAAATTTGTGGCAGAAGGTGCTGTTTGTGCTTTATGGGTGGATAGTGTGGAGTACGGACATGCCAGCATCAACCTATGGGGCTGGGAGGATTTTCACCCCTGTGTTTTTCCTCCTTTCAGATGCTGGGTTGCAAATCCGGGGTTCAGCATGCAACAGACATGTACACTACAAAGGCTCCAGGTTCTCGTTTCCCACTGCCATCACTGGCTGACTTGAACCAGGTGGTGCTCTGGCAGTGGTGAGTAGATTATCTCTACCCTGAGAAGGCAAACACCCTTTAGGATGCACATTCCTCCTCCAAATGCTGATCTTCCAGCACCCCCATCAGTATTCCTAAACCTGGGTCACCAACATCATGGGTGACAACCCTTGCACTGCCCCAGTGGGCCAGCTTAAAAGTTGAACCCTATTTTATTTTTTTTTTTGTAATGAATCCTTTCCTAGGTTTACATTGACTGAATTACATGTGTAGAGTTTCTTTTCCTTCCTATCCCTGTTGATGGACAATTCCAGCAAACATGTGTCTTTCAATGGCCTCATCTATGATATTATGCCCTGAATACATTTATGTAGTCCAATGCCTTTAAGTTTGTTCAAAAACTCAAGCAGATCAGATGTGCTATGCACAGCATCACTATAGGTGTTGGAAACCATAACATTAGAATAACCTGGCAACTATTAATATAATTATTTGTTTGGGAAATTTCCACAGAAAAGTAACTACACCCTCTTGTGAGAGCATCCTTCATTTGAATTGAGTGAGTAGCATGTCATTTCTGTGCTTTGGTGCTTAGCTGGGGCTTTGTTCATTCCATTAATCTGTCAGATTCCAGCTAGTGGAAGTTCATTATAGCAGATATGCAGTATGCAAAACAAGCATCAGACCATTGACCAGCCACACCATTTTAAATGTAAAATAGGCATCACTATGACAAGTTATATTCTTAATATTTCACATATGATGCTGAAAGAACCTAATGACAGCTACTTTCTGAAGTACATTTTGCCAGTGGCACAGTTCTTCAATCAAGTTGAACTATTTTACCTTATCTTAAGGAAAGATTGGTTTTCTCTCTATATTGAATTTCAAGTGTTTTGCAAAGCAGTAACCTTACCAATATGCCTTGTAGGCTCTGCTGTGAAATATTCTAACCAGTTACAGTGCAACCCAGAACTCTACCCTGGGCTCAAGGGACCCTCTCTATCATTCTGTTGTTTTGCCCCAAGCAGTCCCATGCTGGCTGTATTACCATTATCACTGTTTTCTCTACTCCAAGCTGTCCCTCCCCTCCCTGGAAGGCAGGTGACAGTAAATGACTGCCAGGATTGTGTCAAAATTCTAGTTTTCTGCCCTCTCATGTTACCTGTCCTCTCTTCTCTCTCTCTCTCTCTCTCTCTCCCTCTCTCTCTCTCTCTCTCTCTCTCACTCTCCCCACCCTTACCTACTTGCACAGAGGATCTGTTGTTCTTTCCTTTAAATTTCCCTTTTTCAAAACTTCTGCTGGGCAGACTTTTTAACCTTCAGACCCCCTCATGGCTCCCCCTCAATAGCTATGGGGAGGAACAACCTTCCTCCCCATAGATATTATTCTTCTCTTTATTCCTTAAAGGCTCTGCTCTGTGACTACACAGTATACTCCTGCTCTTGAACTGTTTCTATTCCCCTTGTTTTCCCTTGGTACCTTCCATCATGATTCACAACCTGTCTGCTCCAGTCTCTGGTACCCTATCATGATCTCTGTGTACTGCCCCCAGTTTTGCCTATGTCCATACAGTACTACAAGTGAAGTGGAAAACATTCACTGGGATAGCCCATCACCTTTACTATAGTATCAAACATGCCTGATAGGCCAGGGGATACATTCCCTCATTACACAATATATTTGTAAACTGTATATATTTGGCTTTATGCTTTGGGGAAAAGGGGACATTTTACAAAGGAGCAGTCTTTCCCCAATTTACTCCTGGATCCAAGTTAAACTTCATTTCATTCCCAGAGCTGGATTCCTCCAGAACACCCCCCCCTTTTCCAACACTGCCTACTTCAGTAGTTATACTATCATCACTATTGCTTTGCACTGCTTGTACTTGCTTGTACTTGTTGAAGCAGGTGGCACTAGGATGATAATGCACCTGATCCTTGCACGAAATTGTATACCTGTATGCTGCCTAGGTCCTCTGAGTCTTGCAAAGTAATGTCCAGGTTTTTGTAAAACAGATAACATGTAATCCACCTGGAATCTATATTTTCTAATTGAATATTATTAACCTGAATGTTGTGCTCCATGTCCCCATCCCCATATAAAGATCACATCTGGAACCAAACTATGGCTCAGCATACTGTACTTCTCCAGGCCAAAAAAAATTCTAAATCAAAATATGCAAAGCTAAAGTTAGTCTTAGCAGAAACCTGGTTGGTGCTCCAGATAAAATAAACCAGGTCCTCTTGATGGTTGATGTCTTGTTTGCAGTCATTAGTTCATTTACTGGTACATTTTCTCTAGAATCTGAAATCTTGAGCCCTGCAGGTAGGTTTAGTAAAGAAGCAAGGAACAGTCACTAAATTGTTACTACATAAGTAATAATACCTGACAGGGTGGGTGTTACTGGCCTATACTTGACTGTCCATGGGCATAGTTAGGCCTGACACTGCAGGTGGAGGGCCTTATAGCCCTAGAAAGGTCCAGTATAGGTCATACCACCAACTCTGGAGGGTATTATTGTGCTTAGAAAATGTGTTACATGTTAAGACTATTAAAGAATGTGTTAAATGTTTTAAAAGTCAGAGTAAATGTAATTAAAATCAATAAAAAAGCATATTGTTGTAAAATAGTCTTTCTACTGGTAGCATTGCCAGTAAATGGCACTGTTGTGGGTTTTGCGTTTGCTTTCTAGGGTGCTAAATATGGGTAGAGCTAGAAGGAGTGATTATCAGTTCCATTGGAAAATGTAGTATGAGTACTGCTGGCACCCTTAAGGTTAGCTCAGTAGCATGTGAGCTCTATAGCACTGCTGTGTTTTGTTATGCTGAAAAAAAGAAGGTGAGGGAAGTGAGAATTAAACAAAATTGCATCAGAAAAGCAGCAACTGTCACTGAAAGTGTGACTGGTGATCAGGAGAAAGAATATGCTCGGTTGGACCCAACAGCTCAGCGCTGATTGCAACTGATGGCGATATAGTGCTGATGTTTTCTTCTATGTTTCTTTGTTTTATTTTTGTCTACAATGTGGTAAGTGGTGGGAAAATAGTAAAGCAGGTGGGTTGATAATTGCTAAAGAATTCACCAAATAAGTAAGGATTTCTTGGGTGGGGGCAGGGCGTCATTTGCTAGTTAAACACATTCTGGCCAGACCTGATAGGGCTGCAGGAGAGGGAACTGGGGGAAACATACTGAAAAAAATTTTTTTTAATACTTTTTCACCAAATTTTCAACATAGCCTTGTTATGGCCCTGCCTCATGAAGAAGGGCAGATTAAAGGTTCAACTCCTGGCCTAAAGGTGATGTTGTGCAGGGACTGCAAAATCAACTTTCGTGAAGCAAAAACACATTTTGAACAGGAGTTGAAAAATTGCAGCGGCCACATTCATGAGGTGCTGTACAGAAATGGCTATGTTGAAAATCTGGGGTAAGCATGCAAGCAAGCAAATCAAACGTGTATCCTTAGCACTTTTACACTGAGAGTATACTCGCTTATCCTCACTTGGCCTTTTTCCGACTGTCGGAGTAAAAGGAGCAGTTTCAAGTAAGAAAAACTAAATAAAAAGCAAGCATCTATTCAATCTCAGCTCTGCTTCTCTGGCTCTCCATTTGTTGTCATTCACTATGCATCTGTAAAAAAATGTGATCCAGCAGGATGAGGGAAGGTATGCTATGCTGAGTGGGGTTGTTAGTTTAATAAAATAAAAACAGACAAACAAAAAAGAGAAATGGAGATCAGTCAGGGACAGGGAGCAGATCCTGGTGTGTGTGTGTGTGTGTGTGTGTGTGTGTGTGTGTGTGTGTGTGTGTGTAGGAGGGGGCAGTTTTATTATTAAACAGCTGGGATCAACCAAGGAGCAAGGCAGTGCTGTCTGTTCAGGGAAAGGGAGAGGCTCCTTAGCTGGGCGGGATCTATAATTAAATAACTGGGGTGACTAAGGTGAGGCAAGGCACCTGGGGGGGTACTATTTTAAAAAAAGCAAGCAAGCAATCCAAACTTGTTTTGCTGGAGTACTGCCAGCCAGGGTCCCCACATATTCTCCACACAGGGATCCCATGGATGTATGGTTCAAGCATTTTGCTTTTCTCAAGAAAATATTACATGATGAAGTGTTTGTTTTTTTTTATTGCCAGCTCCAGTGCCAAAGATCTCACGATTGGTCATGAGCTCTAGAAGATAGTGTGTGATTATTTGTTAATTACTCCTTAAAAACTCAAAGACAGGGGTGGTTAGTTTAATAAGATAAAGACGTAGATCAGTAAGGGAGAGGGAGAGGATCTTCAGCTAGCAGGTTGTTCTGCAATTAAATTAAACAAGGCAATCAATCTACATCATGAAGGCATCCTATAAAGGGAGGGGTGATTAGTTTAATAAAATAAAAACAAACCAGAGATCAGTCAGGGAAAGGGAGAAGATCTTGAGTTGGGTTGTGGTATATAATTTAATAACTAGTATCAGTGAGAGTGAGGAAAGCCAACCTTGGTATTACTACAAAAAAAAACAAGCAACCAACCAAACCAAGTTTGTGTCCTTATCACTTTTACACTGACCACACTTTGTTATGTTTGCACAGTCTTTGTCTGGCTGTAGGAGTGAAAGGAGCAATTTCAAGTAAGAATAACTATATAAAAAGCAGACATTCGCTCGATCTCAGCCTGAATTTGCTCCTTTTCTTTGGTTCTCTGTCTGCTGTCACTAAAATGCAACTTTAAACAAGCCTTTGTCAATGCTGAGTGTTGGCTTGCTGGCATTGACATTGGCAGTGCAGGAGTTAGAGAGATGCACAATAGGATTGGCAGTGAAGTAATGAACTTATGCCGACCCTAGACCCATGATGCAGAGAGTGACAAGCATTGGGGTGTGCCTTTGGGTCATTGGCCATAATGCTTATGTAATTTCACCTCACCCTACTCTGCAGAGACCGACAAGTGCCGGAATATGCCTTGGGGTGTTCGGGCCTTAAGCTCACCCCATTCCATAAGGAAATATACTGACATGGGTGCAGTGTATGAGAATGGGGTGAATATTGGGGCTGAAGAGTCCAATGCACACCTCAACACCTGTCACTGGCTGCAGGATAGGGGGTGGAATGGCATGAGCATTACAGCCGACACTGCTAAGTCACACCCCTGATGCCTGTGAGTCTGTACAGGGTGGGGCATTACAGTTGGAAACCCTTATGTCCAGGGCATTTGTTGGCATTTTCACTCCAAATTTTCAACATGGGCTGTTTGTGACCCCACCTTGTGAACAGTAGCACTATGAGTTTGTTTTCTGAAAGGTGATTTTTGTACAGCGACTGTGCATTTTGGCACCACCGGTGTGAAAACACATTTTGGGCAGGATGTGAAAAATGACAGCTGCACTGTTCATGAGGAGGTGTAAAAAATGGCATTATTGAAAATCTGGAGTGAAAATATGAAAAATTGGTGACATCATGAGCATGTGTAGAAACTGTGCAACACATGCCTGTAATGCAATTATTGTGGGGATTTGTTTACTCAAATTTTTAACATAGGCATTTTGGGATCTCCAGTCATGAACAGTGTCACCGTGATTTTATTAATCTGGCCTGAACATTGATTTCCCACAGCGACAGCACCATTGTGTGACACATACAAAAACACATTTTGGGAGGGATGTGAAAAATTACAACTGTACTGTTCATAAGGAGGTGTGCAAAAATGACAATGGTGAAAATCTGGAGTGTAAATATGAAAACTTGATGACGTCACAAGTGTGTATAGAAAGTGCAAAATGAACGCCTATAGCGCAATTATTTAGGGTATTTTTTTTGCCATCTTTTCAACATATGCATTTTAGGACCTCCACTCATGAACAGTGTCACGGTGATTTTATTAATGTGTCCTGAACATTGATTTCATACAGCGACCGCGCCACTGTGCACCACATGCATGAAAACACATTTTGGGCAGGATGTGAAAAATAACAGCTGTACAATTAATAAGGAGGTATGAAAAAAGGGCAAAGTTGAAAATCTGGAGTGAAAATATAAAAAATTGTCAAAGTTACGAGAGTGCATTGAAACTGTGCAAAGCGCACTCATAACAGGGTCATTTATTTGAATTTTTCAACCAAATTTGCAAGATAGGGTTTTTGGGACCCCACCTCGTGAACATTTATATTGTCAGTTTGTTAATCAGTCCCAAAGGGTGATTTTGTGCAGTGACCATGAAATTACCTTTTGAGACTGAGTAACGAGATGACAGTGCATGCGTTCATGAGGTGGGGTCCCAAGCACCCCATGTTGAAAATTTGGAGGCAAAATAAAAAATAATGGCTGAGATATCCACCTAAGTTTAAAAAAATGAATTTATGCCATTATACAGCTTACTGGCATTTCTTCAGTTCGCAGTCAGATTTGAAGAGTCCAGACATGTTCCTGGTCCACCGAAGATCATCGCGCTGGGATCCAGAGGTAACTATGAGGTGAGGGGGGTTACAGATTGGGTGAGGGACTGTTTACTTTCTTTCAGGTAATTTAAAAAAACCAAAATGAACACTGCAGACAGTTTTCCTTTTTTAGAAAGCAGTAAAATAGTGCCCTGGTGCCGTTGTCCTGATCCGCTGGGGTTGTCAGAGTGCCAAAAATGTTTTTGTCATTCTGACTGAGTGATAACAGTAATTGCCTTTTGGCGTTCACCGTTATCACATAGACCCCCATACCTCTGAACCTCTCAGCACTGAAATTCATAGCACTGGCCATCAAGAATCAGAGCAAATGGCCAGAATATGTAGCACTTTCTTTCTGAAAGAATAATACGTCTACAAATAGTGGGTCACATATACAGTATTCAGAGTTAAGGAATGTTTCTGTCAAGTTAGTTCAATAATGTTACAATTTGTTTTTCCAGATGCAGCTCTAACATTGTTGATAACATCAGTAAACCTTTGCGGAGCAAGGGGAAATTTCAGTGTAAAAATCATAGTGCTATGCCAGATTCATAGCAGTTGAGAGGTATGAAGCAAATTAAACTTATTTTGCTGAAGTGCCAGCCAAGATCCACACACGCATTCACCACACAGGGAGCCCATGGCAGTAGGGTTCAAGCCTTTTGCTGCTTTCTGGAAAGTATTGCATGATGATGATGATAATAGCTTCATTTATAAAATGAGATGCATGGATTATATTATGGACCTATTTACCCAGTCCTTCAATAATATATGTGACCTCTATGCACCTTTCACGAAAAGAATGGTTAAAGGCAATCACGTACCCTGGTTCACCGAGCAGCTCAAAACTTTAATGCGAACCAGAGACTCACTATGGCAGCTCTCCATTGAATCCAGCCTCCCCCTTGATAGACAGAATTATAGAATGGCTTGGAACAAGTGCACTTGGGCCATTCGCAGGGCAAAAGCGGATTACTATAAATCCGCCCTAACCTCGTCCTGGGGTTCAGGCCACAAGTTTTGGAACAACATTAAGGAAATTTGTGGTAAGTCCCCAACCTGGTCCCCTCCCAAGTCATGTCAAATGGGTCCTTGACCTCTGACCCTACACACATTGCTGCAGTTTTCAGTGATGACTTCTCCAACCTTAGCCATGTTCTCACCCCTAACTTTTATGATCCACCAGCTCCTAGCACACCCACACCTCATCTCTGTGCCCCCCCTTTTACTTCCGCCGCATCTCTCCCAAGTCAGCTGAATCATACCTTACCACTGCCCTTAGTCATGCCTCTCCCAACGCTGATTCCCTTGATCTCAGAATTCTTCGGCTATCCCTTAAGGAAGTCCTTGTTCCTCTCACCCACATTCTAAACCTCTCCCTATCACTAGGTAAATTCCCTACCATTTGGAAATCTGCCTCTATCACGCCTATATTTAAAGGGGGTGACCTCTCCTCTTCTAACAATTACCGCCCTATAGCCATACTCCCCACCCTCTCCAAGGTCTTAGAGAGAATAGTTTCGGATCAGCTCACCGACCACCTCAATAAATATGACCTACTCTGCAAACAACAGCATGGTTTCTGTAAAGGTCACAGCACAACTACGGCCTTGCTTGAGCTAACATCACACATCCATTCTGCATTGGATAAAGGCTACATCACAGGTACAGTCTTCATTGACCTCACTAAGGCCTTTGATACCATCCACCATTCACTACTCCTAACCTCCTTGCTCAACCTGTGTCTCTCACAGGATGCTGTAGGATTGTTTTCTGACTATCTTACCAACCAGACCCTTCAAGTTAAAATTGGCAATACACTATCTTCCAAATCTCCTGTTCTCTCAGGGGTCCCACAAGGGTCCATTTTGGGTCCCCTCCTTTTCAGCCTCTTCCTAAACTCCTCTCCACATCCTGCACCTCCAACGTAATACTCTATGCAGAGATGCCGTCATCTTCTCTTCCAGCCCAGACCCCTCTCAACTCCACCACTCCCTCCAGTCCTCCTTCAATGCTGTCGAAAGCTGGTTTGCCTCACAACGCCTTATTATTAACTATAAAAAAACTAAAGGTATGCTCTTCACACATCCGCAGAACTCCAGGAAAAGGCTTGTTCCTCAAATACTATCAGTGTCCTTGACCCCCCTGGAATTTGTGCACACCTTTAAATACCTGGGCATCACTTTGGACACTGGTCTCACCTATCATGAGCATATACATCAACTATCCAAGACCCTAAACATCAGGCTAGGGCTCTTTCACTGCTATAAACATTGCCTTACCTCAGAGGCCCTTAAACTTGCTATCTCCTCCTCGGTTCTCTCCCTACTTGACTATGGCCTTCTGACTTTTGGAGGGGCAAGCCCCTCAGCCCTTGATAGTCTTAGACTTGTGCAAAACAAGGCCTGTCATCTTATATTAGGGTGTGACAGACTCACCCATACATGTGTGCTATATAAGGACACTAATTGGCTTAACCTTGATAACAGAATCAAATTCCACACTTGTGTCTTAGCTAAAAAAATTACCCTTGACCTCTCCCCCACATCCCTCACCTCCTTAATCACCTTGGACTCTAAAGTTAAGCATACCCGTAGCTCTGATACCCTTTGTTTCTCCATCCCTCCCTGTCGCACAACTCAATTTCAAAGATCCTTTTGCTACAGGGCACCCTTGTGGATGAATAACCTACCCTCCTCCTTGCGTCTAGATTGAAGAATTGGTAATTTCAAAATGCACCTTAGGGCCCATCTTCGCTCCTCAAGTGACTGCGACTGCATATGAACTAGTGCCCCTGTCCCTCTATTACTGACAATGGCCTCTGACTTGCCTCTGCATACTGCTCTCCGCTCCACAAACTCAGGGATGTTAAGTTTCCAGTCTCTTTTAACTGTCTCGAACTGCACTAAGATCCTGAATGCTAGCCTAGCATTCCTGTTGTAACTTAACCTTACTCTGTAATAATTACTGTATTTGTATCTGTATCTGTACTAACTGTATTTGTGTAACTGATTTGTTATATGTGACATGGAACCTTTGTAAAGGAGTCTATGACTCAAAGGTATTTCTGATTCTTCTGAAATAAATAAATAAAAAATAGACAAGATTCTATGAGTAGCAACAGCAGAGTCGCAAGTAAATCCTTCTGTAAACAGGAAATGCTGGCAACCACTATTATGGTTACTTGAAATGGTGACAGTGAAGTTTCCATCTCCAAGTTACTGTGTTAGAACTGTAGTTACACCAAATTTGGCAAGGGCAAAAAATGTACATTTACCAGCACTCTCCCCTATAATAATGTACAGTGGTTGAGCAAGAACTGCTTGATTCAAAAACTTTAAAACATTAATAAGGAATACAAAAGCCACTGCCTTAAAATTGTTGCTCATTCAAAATATGAGTTAGTGACCATTCCACTGTATGTAGTAGAGTGTTCATATTGGGCCCTATGCATGATGCCAACATGCCGCGGAAACTGGAAATGTGTTAATGCCACAGAGCAAGGCAGTGGTGATAAAATCGGTTTATGTACATTTTTTTATAGAAATGGTATGAGTTTACTTGATTGTTAAATTGTGGATGTATATTCCTACAAAAAGGTTTGTAGGTTGGGTATTGTAGAAAACTAGTACAGCGATCATAGGTCACTACGGGTGACCTTAAAATATCCAATAATAATTGCTAAGGAATGTGGGACTAGAAGAAGATGGATAGATCAGAATATAGAAATAAAGAAAAGTAAAAGAATACAATGGAGTAACGTAAATAAGGAATAATTAAAAGGATATCTAAACTCACCAGAAATAGAGAAATTAAAACAATGTTGTATGACAACACTACATGCTAAATTAGATCTAGATCTAGAACAAGATCAAAGGGAAAATCTCTTTTTGGGATATTTGGCATCAACAGAAACAATGTATAGGGAATTGGAGAAACAGCAGAAAAAAGGTAATACCAGGAGAGCATTTTTTGGTGTTAAGTGGTATGATGGAGAGTGTATTAAAATGAAAAAATTAATAAATCAAATTGGTAGGAGAACAGTGAAAACAAATATTGTAGAAGATTGAAAAGCCATGAAATCGCTAAAGTCTGAATATAAAGTATTGATAAAAACTAAAAAGGACAAATATAACTATGCGCTATAGGGCAAACTACAAATAGCTATACAAGAAAAAAATGGAAGTGACTTTTGGAGATTAGTGACTTTTGGTATGGATGATATAAGATATAATGTAACAGTGGTAGTTCCACCAGAAGAATGGATACAGCATTTTACTTCTGTCTTTGGTACTAGAGAGAATACCATTGAATGAGAAATAGGTATAGATACAGACAATACTGATAATTCAAATTGGGTGGAATTTGCAAAAGAGGAGGTTGCGATGGCAATACAAAAATAGAAAAAGAATAAAGCCCAAGGTATAGATAATCTAGGGGCTGAGTTATATCAAATGGATGTGGAATGGTGGGTGGAAATATTATTAAAACTATATAAGAACATGTTAAAATACAAGATAATACCTGAGAATTGGAATATAGGGGTAATAGTACCCCTTTACAAGAAAGGGCAAATGACATTGCCAGGAAATTATAGACCAATAACATTATTGAATATCAACCAAAAAATATTTACTAGATTGGTTTTGAACAGAATAGAACATTGGATGGAAAGTAATGATATCCTTTCCTGGTTCCAAGCATGTTTCTATAGAAATCGGTCCACAGTGGACCAGATGTTTACACTTAGATATATCCTAGATAAATATGTTGGATCACGGAAAGGAAAGATTTACACAGCTTTTATTAATATTAAGTTAGCATTTGATTCTGTCCATAGAATAACTTAAGAGATCTGGGAATGGACCCAGAGTTATTGAATATTATTAAGATACTGCATCAAGAGAATAAACTTGTTGTAAGGTACAACAAGGAAGGAGACATGAGTGAAGTGATAAAGGTTAGTTATGTGGTGAAACAAGGGTGCATCCTGGCACTAACCCTATTTAATTTATATATTGACAAAATAGTGAGAGATTTAGAGGAGGTTGATACCTTTGCACCAAAAATAGAGGAAACTAGAGTACAAATATTGTTATACACAGACAATGCAGTGGTAATATCTTAAACTGCGCTCGATTTAAGAAGAGTGGTTATAGCAATAACACAATCTTTAGATATACTACACATGAAACAATCAGGAAAAAACTAAAATAGTATTTTTTGGATATAAGTCCAACAATAAACAAAAATGGAGAATTACAAACTTGGAGCTTGAAGAAGTCAGAGAGTTTATCCATTTGGGGGTAACATTCTGTGATGACTTAAAATGGAAAAACCAATAGAAAAAAATTAATGAAAAAGCATTAAAAACCTTGAGTGGAATTAAGTATTTTGAAAAAAAAATTAGGTGGGAATTCTTTCATAGCCTAATACAGATGCTTAAAAGCAAAGGTTAACGCCCAAATCTTGTATGGTTCAGAGGTACGGGGGCATCTAGGTAACTATAAAAATTTGGAAGTAATTCAAAATAAATATCTAACACTTTTGGGTCTCCCAAAGGGAGCCTCAGCGTCTGGAGCAAGATTAGAAACAGGAACTCTATCAATTCAAGCAACAGTAATTAAAAGAAATATGTCATATTAGAAAAAAATTATAACAGCACATATAGATAGTTTGATATATAAATGCTGGGTAGATGCAATGAAAAGAGAAACTGTATTGGATATAAATTAGCTTAGTAGTCTAAACCAAGAATTGAATAAAGCCGAGTTGCCCTATAATTATATACTGGGACCCGAAGGAAGTATGAGGGATATATCAGAATTTGTACAAATTGCAAATCAAAGAAAAGAAGATCAAGTAATCCAAATTGATTTTGGAAGGATAAAAGACTCATGGAATGGTTCTCCATTTAAGAGAATAGAAACAGTTTTTAGAGTAGAGGAATATCTATTAAAGTGTGAAAATGAAAAACATAGAAAAGCAATTACCAGACAAAAGCTTGGGGAATTTGACAGATGGGGAGATAATTATAAAGGATTTAAGCTTGTGGACACCTGCGTATGTTGCAATAATGCAGCATTGTCCAGCACTCGCTTAATTTTTGAGTGTGAAGCATTAGTGATATAAGGAGACTATACATTGAGCAATCTTTCCAAAATCATGGCGGCATGAATAAGGATGAGCAAATAAATGAGGTTTTAAACTAAATTATCGTTATGGATTTGATATCTGTTTATATTTAAAACTTGATGGAGCTAAATTATTGGAGATGAAATATACAAATATTGTAATAAGCAGAGAATGTATTGGTTCTCTTTGTGAATTTTAAACTTTGTATGTAACAAAAGGATATTTTGATACATACTTGGAAATAAACCTTACCTTACCTTACCTTACCTAAGTAACGTGGACACTGTGTGGCATTCAGAAACTGGGTGCAAGACAGGTGCATGCCCGATCCCCAGGCCGCACAGAGAGCAACTTGCTGGGGGGAGGGCAGGGAGCATGTTTGGGGCAGGCCAGCACTATGTGCCATTCATCATGGTAGGTAGTGCGGTCCACAGGGGGAAAGAGGACAGAGCAGGTTATGGCTACCAGGACCCTGCCATAACCCACTGCCTGTCCCCATGGACCTCATCTGCTTGTCACTGTGGGACCAGGAAATGACCCCCCCCACTGCCCCAGCCCACTAGCCTGATGGGGAGGGCAGGAGAAGCTGGTCAGGTGAGTGACTGAGACACCCCCAGTGCATCCTGATCCACCTGCCAGACACCCCTCCACTACCACCACATGACAGCTCTGTCCTGGACTGCCATATACACCCCATATACACCCCCTGCCCCACACATGGCTGCCCGACCCCATTGTGGTGGAACACACCTGCCCTCCAAAACACCAACACAACACAACACAACACTATGCCATGTGGTGTGTTTCCAGCAGCAGTGAGACGACTGGTGGCCAAAGAGGTGTGGGGAGGGCTGTGCCACTGGCCATCTCTACCCATGGCACCACCTAGCAGGTATGTGATTTGGGAGGGCAGTGCTGTGAGTGAGTGGGAGGACTGCTGGTCACTAGCATATGATGGTGCAGCAGGGTACCAGGTTTGGGGGCTTGGGTGGTCACTGCTGGGCACCTGCATGGGCATGGGTGTGGTGGAGTTCCTGGGCAACAATGGGGATGAGACTTGTGCTGTGTGGGGGGTCAGCCTCTGGTCTTTTGGATAAGACATTAAACCGAGGTCCCATCTGCCTGTTCTGGTGGTAGATCAGGTGGATGTTAAAGATCTCATGGCACTTCTCAAAAAGAGTAGGGGAAGTTTCCCCAGTATCCTGGCCAAATTTCCCTCATTCACTAAAATACCACCAGCAGCTTAATCTGGTTCAAGGTCAGTTGGCATTCATCTGTATCCTCCCCCGGGTCGTACCTGAAAATAGGCTGAATCTGCCTAGTGCACTTACCCGGTCAACAAAAATGAAATAAAATAAATAAATATGGGGACAGGGCACTGCTGTGGGTGGGGGTTACCACACTGGGGCACAGCTGTGTGATGGGTGTGGTGGCTCCTATGCATCTGCAGCACACAGAAGCATGGCTATGCAGGTCCATGTGCCTACGGGTGCTATTCATGCAGCTGGACCAGAGCTGCCCTGTGCATGAGATCCACTCCTGGACCCTATATGGGCATCCAGTTGGATGCCTGCCTGGGTCAGCAACTATGCCCCTGTCCACCCTGCACAGTCCTACATGCTGGAGGGGCAGGGCCATGGATGGGTGGCCACCAGTTGTGAATAGGGGCATGCGCGCACCATCCAGGGGTGCTGTGGTACACGGGTGGAGTACGCACCTTTGGTGCATACCTTCTACCCCATTCACACATAGGACCCATTATTAGCTGTGGCAGTGCTTATTATGACTATATTGGGTCAACACATGTTGCAAGAACAATGACAAAAAGGTAATTTAAACCAAATACCAGGGAACCTTTGTTGATAATGGAAGCCGTAACTTAACGGCGCTCACCTATTAATTCACAGTTGTTTAAAATATAGCAGCACATTTGTAAAAACGTAAATGTTAACAGAGTTCAATATAATAAATAGAAGGATCTACTTACTTACAGGCTATATAGCTGACCTATATGTATCTAACATAATGTAATATGCTGTTGATTATCTACATCTCCAAATTCACTGTTTCAATGTATTAAAACAATAAAACTGTTTAACTTTAAAACTTAAGAGTGCTGGAAATTTGAATGTCCTCGAGTAAAAAATGCTGACACTTGTGAAAAGACTGTGTTTAGAAAAAGCAGTAACTTTGCAGTACTCACATTCAAGTCACTGTGTGAAAATCATTATAGTGTATAGTGGAACGTTGTTCAGGTCAAAAATCACACCATACTGAAATGCTGTTCATCCACAGAGTAAAAAATGAATGGAACACTGTACGGACCATACATACCAATATTTGTGACACCTTATGAACTGCAAAAGGAAGCTATTTTGGGGACGTTGCGTGTGCTGAGAAGAGCACTCTCAGCAAACATCAAAGATTAATACAGTACTAATTTCTTGAGTTTTGAATATGCCCTGGCTAAAGAATGGGGTCCATTCTTGCCAGGGTATTAGAAATCCCTAAACATTTGGAGACACTAACCCCGGCAGAACAGCGTTCTATTCATTTGGAATGACACACTCGAGCAGCCAAAGTTAGTCACGCAGAACAAGGAACCACCACAACCCATATCATTTTAAAATATCAACATGTGAATATTAAAATGAGGGCAGTATCGTGTGGTAGGGTTCATGACACCACTAGCGTAGCGTAAAAAATGTCAAAGTGCGTGCAGGCAAGGGAAAATGATCTAGAAAAATCAGGTACAGTTAAAATCTTTAATTTCTGTCATTTTAACTGTGGGTAGTCTGTGATCACCAGAAGTCAGGAACTAGAGTAAAATTATTGTTTTGTAGAGTGGACTGAAAGCATGAAATCCTCATGGACAGTTGATAGTTGTCTGTTGAAGTGTAAAGAAATGCTTTTGTTTTGTGTTGCTGCGTATAGAGTTCAGTAGCACTTGTATCTGTGTTTTGAACTGTGATAATTAGTAAGAGTTGAATATCGAAGCAGCCTGTGTCTTTTCTTATTGCCCCCACAGCGAGCGACCATACACTATAAAAAATACTGCCTTCGCAATCTCGCTGAACCAGTGTGTTTTCAGCCACCTCGGGGTTTATCATTCCAGTAGACCTCTCGAGCTTCGCTCTCGAGGGCACATGGAATCATAAATCCCTCTGTGGCTGAACACACTGGTTCAGCAGGATTGCTCAGCCAGTATTCTCTATGTACAGCACATATACCTAGAGTGGTGAGATGTCCACTTACTGGCACTCACCTTAATCAAATTACATTTTTTTAATGTTTTAATGTTCAGTCTGTCTTTTCACAACTGGTGTCAGCATTTTTTGCTCATGGGCATTCAAACTGGCAAATGTCTTATACTTACAAATGCGTTATTTTTGTTCAAACTGAGATGGACTTTCTCCATGCGCTGTTTTCAATAAACACTTAAATTCCAGTTGGTGTCATGATTTGCAACAGGCCAGTAAATATAGGGTTTACCGGGGTCAGTGTCAGTGCTCGCTGAGACATTCCTGCAGTTTTCTGAATGTGAGCATGTGAGGGAGAGAGTATGTCCCACCTGCTGTTAGCAAGCCGTAGCGCTGTTAGTTGAGTCATTTGCAGCATTAGCGGCAGCAGCTGTACTTCATGGCCTCACGGTTATGTAAACCCATCTTTTTCTTTGTTTGCTGTCAGTACATGTACTGGTGCATTTTGCTGAGCACAAAAGCAAGTTGAATTTGTTTTTAATACAACAAGACTTGACTGAACATCACAGCTGACTCAGTGTAGCTTGAGAATAATAACTGAGGGAAAATGCATATTTCACTTTATTGGGTCTTTCTTTTTCTATGTTGTAGTAGTTCCTAGCTTTTGCAAGTCTAGTCTTGATAAACATATAGGGTGTAAATTAACAAGTCAGAAAGTGACAAAGTATATATTCTGTGTGTGAGATAATATATTGTGCATGCTCTTGCAGCGTTTTGAATTGTGAGTTCATTGTTTAGTGGTTGGAGACTGACCTCCGGACAATGGGGAATTTGGATATTGCATAACAGAGCCATCAAAACACTAGTGATATTACACCTTTGTATTAAATTAGCCAATACTTTACAGAACAGTGTCCATTCATCATTGCAATATAGAAAGTACAAATAAAGGCAGCTCTCTACAGTCATGAAATGTTATTCAGGATGATTCATGTGCTGACAAGCATACAATGTGCAACTGCAACCTTTGTCTTGGCCACAGCAGCCCTAAAAATTAGACTAACTATTGTAGAAATAAAATACATTGAGAGCTGTAACTTTCAGTCTAACCTTCACACTTGGGGTTGATGCTTCTAACATCGCATAAAACCATCTACACTACTATAAGGGCTTAAGTGGTCCATCTCAAAATGAGGCTAAACTGACAGAAATAGTTGACATCATTTTACTGTAGACCCTCCATAATTACTTTTAAAGGGACATTTTCAGCTGGATTATAATGTTTGATTTTTCTGTTGACTAATAAAATGATTTATGTCTTAAACTCTTTTCCTGTGATTTCATTTTATGGTTTAGGTTTATTGTTTTAAAATACCACCAAATAAGTAGTTTTTTTTAACAAATGTTTTCAGGAGTGGGTCATCAGTAATCCTCTCCTGTGCTATGTGTAGTGTGTGCATCCCATCGCAGACACCAAGCTCAATACAGCAGCAGTTTTGAGGGATGAATATGCAAGCCCATGACATGCCTGTTTGAGATGCCTCAGTACTTATGCACTCACTCTCACAGCATGAGACAGAGTTTTTCAGTCACAGCTGCCTGTCATTCTATTTTCTGCTGAAAAGCAGGCATGGCCAACTCTTAGTAAGAGGTGAGTAGCAGGTCATGGTTGAACAATACCGTCAGATCATTTCTTATTGTTCGCCTAGTTTTTTTCCGTGTGGTACTTTCATCACTAGTGATTTTGTAGTGGTACTGGAAGTTAGTGATGAACGTCACATAGCTTTCTTGGAAGTAGTCAAAACATTTTTATGTAGTATAGTATGATGGTGTGGAAAGGTAATCTGTTCAGTCTAGAGCAGTATCATAATGGCAAAACAAAGTTTATTTCTAAGGCGCCCAATCCCAGAGGCTCTGGGTGCCGTACATAAAACATACATCAAGCAGGGTATCAGGTAAAACAGTATCATAAATAAAACAAATAAATGGTAAAACAACAAATGCAATATCAGAATCGGCATATTTTTTCAGGTTTTCTGGGCTGGTCAGCTCAATACCCTGCCCCTGGAAGGCCAGAGAAAATAGATGGGTTTTTAGGCTACTCTTGAACCCCTCAACTGAAGGGGCCTCCCTGACATCAGCTGGTAAAGAGCTCCATAGGACTGGTCCAGTGACACTAAGGGCCTAGTCACCGGAAGTTCTTAATCTGGTCCTAGGAACTTCAAGGAGGCACCTGGTTGAGGAGAGGAGGGAGTGGACTGAGGTGGCAGGTGGCAGAAGATCACCAAGGTGGCCAGGGCTGAGATGTGTAGGGCCTTATAAGTGAGTAAACTCACCTTGAAGATAACCCTCAACCTGACTGGCAGCCAGTGCAGAGCTTGCAGCACTGGGGTTACATGGCTAGACCTGCTGTAGGTAGGCCAGTCAGCAACCTGGCAGCTGCGTTCTGCACCAACTGCAACTGTTGAAGGGTACCTCCAGAGACCCCCAGTAAAGAGCATTACAATAATCGAGTCTGTATGTCATAAAGGTATGCACCAGTGAGGGCAGGTCTTCAGGACGAACTAGGGGATTGATCCTGGCAATGTTCCTTAAGTGGTAGAAACCACTTTTGATGACAGCCAATACCTGAGTTTCAAGTGTCAGTCTGTCATCAAGGATCACATCAAGATCTCGCACCCTGGGGGAGGTCATCAACAAGGTGGGTCTCAGGAATAATCCAGTAGCCACATTGGAGGCACTCCCATCATGCCCTGATCCTGGCCCAATCACTAGTACCTCCATCTTGTCCAGGTTAAGTAGCAACCAGCTGTAAGACATCCAATCATTGATCTCAGCCAGGCTGATATTAAACACTTCCACATCGTCCGATGTTCCAGGTGCAAAGGACAGGTACACTTGGGTGTCATCAGCATAACAGTGAAAACCCACACTGTGCCACTTAATGAGTTCACCCAGGGGCAGCATATACACTGCAAATAATGTCAGCGACAGGTTCAGCCCCTGAGGTACTCCACATGGCAGGAGCTTACGGGAATAATGCAGATATGTAAAACAGAGAATCATAACAAAAGGATGACACTGACTCAAAATCACTGGGTAATGAATATTTCTACACTCAGTATTTCTGTACAATGTGAGAGATGGGAATGCAGTTTGAAAGAAAGTGAACAACTCTAGTGGCCAGAGAGTCAGATTATTATATTTGGGGAAGTATAACCTAATTTCTTCATTAGATATATCTGTGACCTATAAAAAGCCAATGCAGGGGCCCTGGGATGTGTATGTTGTGGCATGATAGTGTTGTCTTACACAAATTTGTTCAGCCTGAAATGCTGAGCTCTCCTCTCACCCAAACTTGCATGATATGACCCTGTCATAGTTCATGAGACAGTCCAAATGGCCCAGTTATATCCCAGTTGCAGAAATATGAATTATTTTTGCATGCGATATTTGTGCATCTTATTAATTACAAAAATAACATCTACTTTTTTGTGCCATTGCACACTCACACCACCCCCATCAATTCAAGTAATTGTCTAGTCATGTTTGCTTTTCAAATCAGGGAATTTTTCAGTATTGCTGAACAAGTTTTTTTGTTCTTCTATTCAATGTATGCTTATAAATATTATTGGCCACTCTCATGATACATCATGTACCAACTGAATCATCTAAACATACTCCATCCATGATGAGTTGTGATGATCATTTCAAATGTTTATTCATGTGCCCACTATAGGCAATGAAGTACATACAGTATCTTTTACATTAATGATACAGGATTTTTTTTTTTAATTTTTATGACTAGTCAACCTAGTCAGTGCACAGTTGCAGATTAGAGACATATCCAGGACATATATCTGAGAGGGTATGCTAGCGAGCAAGAAGTGTTTGAGCACAAAACACAGCAGCACTCTTTTTATTGAATTGCCTGCCTGCCTGGTAAAGCATAGTAGTATTTTGCTAAAATCATTTTTTTCTTCAAGTGCATTCCTCTTCTGTGCAGTATATACCTAATCTATATAGGCTTTCTTGAAGAAACACTGTGTTTGGAGTGGGTTGGGGATTCATACAGCTGGGGGCTGGTGTGTTGCAAGCAAGCTGCATCTGAGCGTTTTATTTTTTTATTCACGTACAGGATTTATCTTGATAAGAGCAGCTTGGGGGTATCTGTCTCTATATAAATTGCATTTTTGTGAAGTTTCAAGATAAATGAAATAGCAAGGGGCATTTGAGCATTTGAACAGAAATGCTCTATTTTGCTCTTTATTCTGTATTTCTTTTGATAGGGGTGGGTGAGGTAAGATGAGAGTTGTTTCATAAGCACACTGGCCTTGTGCTAGAAATATAGATTTTCATTTCATTATTATGTTGTGCAGTTTCTACATCAATTAAAATTGCATCATAAAAATAGCACACTGTTTGGAGGTGGTCCAGTTCTCCTCCCCCTCATGCTACAAATCAGAAAAAAATAACAGAACAGGTAAATTAATTACAACTAATGACGGCAATACAGACAAATTATGAAACATATTTTTTTTTTTGTCTGTACACCACCCCAACTCTTCCGCCCAAACTCCTGTCTCCCACCCTGCTCCCCCCGGACTTACCTTTTTCCCTCAGATACCACCTGGCTTACTTCCAAACAGGGGGCCATGGTACCAGGTGGATCTGTCAAGGACAGGACAAGGTGTTGGTGGAGGGCACCTGCTGACATTGCCTCCCTGGCTTACCCTTTCAGGGCAGGGTTTGAGGTTGGCTGGAGCCACCGACTCCAGAATTTGTTCGGTGGAAAGAGAGCATGAGGGCATGATCAGGGCCAGGGTGGGCATCATTGTGGGCAGCCAGCAATTTCTAGTGGTGTGTTTTTCCCCTGGGGCAGGGACATGCAATGACGTTCTGCGTCCGTCCCGTACGACTCAACTAACGGTACCAGTGTTGTGGTACTCCCAGCCTCCGCCAGAGGTCCACATTGTGCTGGACACTCTACTCCCTCCCCCCAGAGAAGGAGAACAGTCCCAGGGATGCTCAGTCCTTCTCCCCAGCTGGATCTCCAACATCTCGAGTCTGTTCTTGAACCCAGGTCATCGGCGTCACAGACAGGCAGGCACCCTGCCCTTGTGGTAGTGGGCCAGCCAGTGAAACATGTAATTTTAAAAAGGGATAGCTGACATGTTTCTATCTGCACTGCAGAGAATGCCTTGTTTTCTGTTGTGTTTTTAATGAAATTCACCTCATGATGGAATTCTCTTACAATAACATATTTTTGCCACCTCAATTTGATAAACAGTCCCTGCTTATAGCAAACACTGACTTCGGCTGGGGTGGGAGGGCAGGTAAAACTTTTCACAGCAGTTGGTGTAATGCATGCATAAGAGAACATTAGCTTCATAAAATCTACATATAGATATTGTACAATAACTGCATATAGCGTACAATGTGAGACTGTAAGCAGAGGGTGTAATACATGCAAAAGAGAACATCAGGTGCAGATCACCACAGATGGACAAATGCAGAGCAGACAGCTGCCAATCAGAGAGAGAGAGAGAGAGAGAGAAAAAAGGAATTACATGCTGCATGCCAGGGATGCTGTCTCTCTCTCTCTCTCTCTCTCTCTCTCTCTCTCGCTCAGTGTAGAAACAGCAACAAGTTCAGGGGACACTGAAGAATGCTGAGCAGACAGCTGCTCCTGATTACATTTACTTTCTTGCTCGCTCAGTCGCTCTCTCTCTCTCATTCTCCTGCCCCTCCCCCAGTTTCTTGTTCTCTCTATCTCTCTCTGCTACTGGGATGTGCTAGGAGCTCTGTCATTCTCTTGCTCCCCACTTACTTGTTCTCTCTATCTCTCTGCTGCTGGGATGTGCTAGGAGCAATGAGGACACACTGACTATCATTACTGGGTGGGGGTGGGGCCAATCTGGGGCTCCCAATCACAGAGAATACAGAGACATACAAATGAAATGCTGCTGTGGGGTCTGCACCCACTGCAGCCCTAAAAACCAGTGTGAGCATGGACTGTTCTGACCCAGCGGTGACTTTTTTGACACTCAACATGTTCATTCACAAGGAGTGTGGGACTGCTTTTTTACTCATTGCAAGAAGTCTGCAGGGCTCCTCCCGCTGCAACCCTTAAAAACAAACTATGGTCAGAGCTGATATGGCTGTGGAGAGCTTTTAGGAGTGGCAAGAGTGTGGAAAAGAATATGTGGTTCTTTCGTTGCACCGGAATCAGCTGTAAGTAATACTGCAGCAATTACAGTACTGTGCATGCATGGTACTCGCACATGTGAAGTTTGCCCAATAGTCAGCCCTGTGCAACATGGCACTCTTGACATAACTATGTATGCACGATAGTCATGCATGTGCAGTTTAACTAAACATCGCCATGTTGCACATGGTGGCCATCAGTACTGCAGTTGCAGAACAGAAAAGCAGTGCACCATTAAGTAGATATGTTTATGTGGCCCGTGGAGGGGAAGGGCTGCATAAACAGAATCACTGGGAACTATGTCGGAGCACTGTGGCAGCACATCAGACAGCAATCCAATTTCATGCTTCCACAGTGCTACTATACAATTCTAATTATGGCATAACACCCATGCAGCTGTACAAATCAGACTCAAGAGGAGTCCATTGACAAATCAGAGATCTGGTCTGGGACTTGCTCGTCATCACAGTCACTTTCTCATTCTTACTAAGCAGTAATTTCTGGCAAATGTGCTTTAACCATATTGATCTCAGTGCTGGTAGACTACTTCTGGTTTTCCCCTGATTGTATTAGGTGGGGGCAGTAGCAGTCTTGAAGTGCTAGCTGCTGGTGGTGGGATGCTCTGGAAAAAAGTGGTCCCCATGCTCGTCTGCACATTTTTGAAATGATGCCTTTCCTTGTTTTTGCTGTAGAGAAACTGACCTCTTTAACACAAAAGCAAGGGGTCAGTTATGGCCTCCACCCCCGTCCTTTGTGATTCAAGTGAGGAACGTCGTTATGGGTTTGCATCAGATATACAGTGGCAGCCGTAGATGCAACATATTGTTAAACTGTAATCAACTGTATGTAAATGCTCTTTTTTTGAATGTGTGCTTTCTTAATGTTGTCACTACCACTTCACCCATGTATACTCTGGCCCTGGATTTCTGTACCCCAAGTTCATTATTTTAGATTTTTGTGTTCAGGTCAAAAATGCCTTTCAAATAAGGGTAGTCACTAATCTAAATTATTTATAGTTTTTTATGTTTCCTTGCACATGTGCAAGAAACATCTTGTGGTAGAACATTTCAGAGGTGTGTCAGGGACTAGTCCAATGCACAGCAATCTACAGTGGGCTTGTCCCTGGCAGACCAATGAGCATGCAACCAGACTGTGATACTAGTTACAGTTTCACAGCTGGAATCAAATCTCTAATTGAAAGAAATAAAATGCTAGAATGAGAGCGCTTCATTCCTTTCATTCATGCCCTTACTGATCTTACTGCTTGGCTCCCCACCCATCCTGTAGATGTCCGGGTACCCAGCCATACACTGCATCCCCCACTCTGTGTACCATAAGCAGTAAACAGTCCTATCATTAAAGAACAAATAAATATTTTTTTTTCCTTCCCAAGACAGATGTCCACGCTGAACTTGTTTGTGTCTCTGTGTGAATGACAGTGCATCTTCTTGTCACTGAGCTCCTCTCTCTACAGTGCTTCATGTGTGTCACAATGAACAGCCTGAGCATTGATCTCTGTGATGGTATGCACTGTCCCACCCTGTGGATCTCCTAGTGTCCATGCTGCCTCAATCTGCCCCCCCACCCCCACTGCACAATACAAGGAGCAAGAGTACTGAGAAGTGAGGCAGCATTGCCTGCAGAACTGTAGCTTAACCCTGGACAGTGGGGAGAAAGAGACATGGGCTGCAAGGATAGACACCAAGAAGGAGAGGCAGCAGTGCCCCCCCAAGAGAGAAGAGGATTCAAAGAGGTGGTGAGTGGCACCAGTGTCAGGGACAGAGTGGAGAGAGAGCCCCCAAACAATGACAGCAGCGTGCTGAGATGTGGCGAGTAAGCAGAATGAAAGTGATCACCAGGTGACTGGCTGTCACTATTGCAGTGCCACTTAGGCTGTGTGAAATCGGGTGCAATGAAATGTTGTGACCTTAACCATGATGATCGGTGGCTTCTAGACCTGCACCTGAACAAACATTCATTTAAATGAGTGGTCTGTCCCCTAGCAGTGTCTACTCCCTCCCCCCCACTCCTCACACCCCAAGAGAGACACAGCAACAGCAAGAGCCACTTTCAGTGCAGCATATATGTGCATGTCCAATCTGTTCCAGTCAGAGATGGTGTCAGCCCATGCTCCCAAACAGAAAAGTGGAGTACAGTATGCGCCCAAGCTCAGTTGCCATCCATTTTATTTCTGCTCACTCTTCTGGTACCTTGCTGTTGGTCTGACTCTCTGTTTGTCTTTCTGAAACCCAGTGGAAGCAGACAGCCCATACAGAGGAAGAGAAAGTGGCAGCAAGAGTGCCATGACTGGGACAGAGAGCAGTGCTGCAGAGTTTTCCTTTCATTGTAGGGGTGCAGATTTTAGAGAGAGAGAGAGAGATAGAGTGAGAGACCATGAGAGACACAGTGTAAAACAAACTTGGTGCACCTATTCCACCACTGCATAAAAGGAGCATCCAGACAGACCCTGAGACAAATATGTGGGTCACGTATCTGCCCCTTCAGATTGACTAGCACAGTGTTGGGTGGGCACCATATGGGCACCCCTGGGTAGTTGGTGCCCCCTACACCTCCACCTCACATCAGCACATATGTAACAATCTGCAATAGCCACAGCCTGATGTAGGTTACTCATCTTCCCCTCCACACCCATCCCACTCCACGCAGGTTGGCACAGTGACAAGGTGACCTCCTGGTGGGCAGCCCAAGGTAAATAGTGGACTGTGGCCTGGCAGAAGTTGGTGATTGGTGCCCTCCCCACAACCATCCCACCAATGCACATTGGCTGCCCCAGCCAGAGACAGAAATGTGAGTTGCACATTTGCCATGCCACACCTGCTTCTATCTAGCCTGGTGGGTGCTAGGTGGGTGGAAATGGAGTTGTGGTCCAGATCAACTGGGTGGCCCAAGGCCATTGGCACCCAACACATCTTTCTGCATTTCTGCAGAAGTGAAGCATTTTCTCCTTCCATTCCAACTCCTGTACATTAGGAGCACTCTGCAGGAGCTAATGACAGATGTGGTTCACACATCTGTCCATCTTCACCCATCCGAGTTCCATGAAAGCTGGCAATAGCATTGGGTGGGCTCCAGGCAGGTGGCTCTGGGAGAATGATGCCCCATCCCCCCATCCCACCTCCACACAAGGGTAGCACCCTGCAGAAGCCAGGGATAAAGATGCAAGTTGCACATCTGCGCTTTCATACTCATCCCTGCTCCACCAGAGCTAGCATGAAGGTCGGATTGAGCTTTGGGTGACTGGCACTACCTCACCCTATGCCACACCTCTACACTTGCAGAACACTCTGCTTCAGCCAGAGGCTCTCCCACTTAATGTGCATTAGCCATGGAGAGCACTCTGAGGTACTGAGATACAAAAATGTGGATCATGTATCTGCCCTCCACAACTGTTCCCACACTGCTGGGTGGGGGGTGGGACAGTGGGTACTCCAGAGTGACTGGTGCCTCATCTTGCACCCCCACCTATCAACCCAATACTTTACAGCAGCCAAAGAAGAGATGTGTATTGCACATCTGCCCCATCAAAAACTGTCCCCATCCCAAAATGTTTCACACACAGGCTGGAGTGTGGTCTAGGATGGTGGCCATTAAGTGACTGTCCCCCCTCCATCCCATCTCCACACATGGGGATCACTCCTCCCCCTCCATTACACATTTGCACATAGAGAGCACTCCTCCCGCTCCATGCCTCCTTTGCATATGGGGACCAATTCTCCTTCTTTAGCCCTCTTCCACATGGTGGACATAGTGTTTTATGTAATAATATTTGGTCTCAGTCCTTATTGAATGCAACACTGTACATATTGTATGTACTAATACAAAGAAAATTGCTGTATTTTAATTTAGATTATGTGCCCTTACTTTTTGTATCTCACACCATGCATTGTCCTTATCATTGCTTGTACAAGGGACCTCCTTACAAATGAGCTTGCTCAATGGATTTTATCCCTTCACAATAAACTTGAACTTGAACATGGAAAGCACACTTCCCTCCATTCCCTCTCCCCACATAGGTATCAGTGCTCCACCTCCATCCCACCTCCATACATTGTGATCATTCATCCCCTGACCCCTCCAGTGCTTCTGCCACTACATTTCTACTCCCCCACATGGAGAGCACTTCCCCCACTGCATCCCACCTCCTGCACATAGGGAGAACTCCACCTCAACACATGGGAAGCTTTCCTCCCACTTCATATCAGCTCTGTACATTGGGAGCACTCCACCCCTTAATCCCACTGCCCATACATGGGGAGCATTGCTCCCTATCCATCACGCTCCTACACATGGGGACACATGCACACATTTGCATCACTCCTCCTCTACCACCATCCAACCTTTGCATATAGAGAGTACTCCTAACCCCATTCCACCTTTGCACATGGGAGCACTCTGCACCAGCCAGAGACAAAGATGCAGGCACCTATTTCTACTTCACATGATAAGCTCCAAGCTGGACAGAACATAAGTGGGATTGAGATGTAATGAGTGGGTTGCCCTGGGAGATAATACCAATACCCCTCACTAGCTCTCTGAATGAGAGAAGGTCCCCCCAAAATCAATCTTTATGCTTTTCTCCACTCACCACTTTTCTGCTGATTATCCTCCTGTTTGCTTGCCTTACCAGTCACTCCCTTCCCAAGACAGGACCACAGGCCACTAGGACAGGGCAGATTTTTCCTCCACCTCTCCTGTCTTCACATCGGACCACACCACCAGTCCAGCCAGCATCCAGCACAGTCAAGGAGATGCAGTTCGGCCCTGGATGGGTCAATTCTTTCTCTAGTAGACCATTCTTCAAGTTCTCCCACAGTTCAACTGAGGCTAGAGAGGAGTAGCACACAGTCTCACTCTACCACCATGACAGTCAACAGGACACCACAACTTTTTGGCACTGTACAGAGAACAGAGCACAGCAGCATGTTCACTAGTCTGTCTCACCAGGCTTCTCCTGCTCTCTCTTTTGATGATGTCTCCATCTCCCCTAGCCATCAATGGTCCCGTCCATGCACATTTTGTTGCAACCAGCTCCAACCGCTATGGAGACTGCTGACTCACTGAGTTTTTAGCAGCTGAGCCTGAGCCAACCCAAAAAGAAAATACAGGAATTAGAAATTTTCTGAGGTAATTTCGGGGAAGGAGGTGAACACTCCGAACATCCCCCTGCCTACGCCCATGCAATCCACAACAGTTCAGACACATGCAATACTTACACTTAAAGGCACTCCTCCCAGCCCAGCCAGCCCCCCCTGCCTACCCTGGCACACAAATCAATGCCAACTGAGACCCCTCCCACTTCCTCTGCATGCTGCAAGGTTCCCTCACTCTCAAGCGGTCAGTCCTGTACAAGTAGTAGAGTTGGGAGCCAAGGGTTCCAGTCAGACCTGCTGCTGTAATGTAGCTAAAGCCTGCCTGAACACAACAGGACACCTAAAGTGAGTTCTTTTAATCCCTACAGATGGAAGGCTGCTGCACCGATGATTGCTATAGCCACTCAGGCACCATCGGGGATTTAATAAAAGAGCTGGGCTATGGCAAGCAGCCTGCCATCTGCCTCCTCCTCCTCCTACACTGACTGCTTGCAGCACTTGCCCAGCTCTGCCTCTGCTACGAGTGCCCACCAATGGTCAGTAGTGTTGGTGTGTGGCCCCTTTTGGAGTGGTCAATTGAGCTCCTTAATATGTTACTAGTCCCTGCAACTGATACTCTCTTTTGACTTCCTTCTGTGTCTGGTTGCATTTGCCTGTTTTTAAACACCCAATAAACTTTTTTTCCTAGTGTCTACTTGTAAAAATTTAATGATAAAGGCAAAATTATTTTCAATTGTAATGGCATTATTATGTCAAACAATAAAATGATTGATTGATAGTGTCTACTTAGTTACAGAATATTAAATATATCAAAATAAAATATAATTGCTTTGAAGAAGATAGAAGCTTTTATTATGGCTCGTCTTCAATGTACGTTTGGAGAACGCTGAAATCTCATCTTGATTGTTTTACTTACTTATTGCTATTTTGTATTTTCAGGTTAAATCAAATTAATGAAATATATTTTTTTGGGGGAAGATAGAAGCTTTTATTATGGCTCTTTTTGGTTTGATCCATGCACATTGAAGTGGTGAAGCAGTGAAATCACCACAATTTTGGAGCCTTACACCATTCCTCTGATCCTAAAAATATGTATCATAATGGTTGTATGATTGTAGGTGTATATTCAAATGGCTTTAATTCATTATAATTACACACTAAAAAGAATGGTCTTAATGAGTTCATTTAAGGTTTCATAATTTGACCTTTTGCAGTTTTAATGACCTCCCAATCCTGGAGTCTTCAATTTGTTTTATCAAAACATTTCTTTGCTCAGTTCATGAACAGTCCAATAAGATTTAGAATAAAATTACTTTACAACAAAAAATGGATAAACTTTGGGTTTGATTTTGTGCAAATATTAACTTCTCTCTGAGTTGAAAATGCAGAGCAGATTAACTGTGTATACTTTTGTATTTCTCCACACTTTTACTTCAGAAATTTGCAAACAAAATATAGAAAAAAATAACATTTGACCTTTTGCATAAGTCTTGACCCCCATAAAGGGAACGACTTACAACTTATTTACAGTAGGAGTCATTCAAAAAGTATCCCAAGATCAAGATTTAGTAAACTATGCATTTAATGCATTTTAATGACAGTAGTTGCCAAAGAGGACATAATAAATGAAAAAAAAAACACTGTTGCAGCATAGATGCCAAAAAGTTTGACATACAGCCATTGTTTTTTTGTCCTTCTTGTCCCTATCTGATCAGCGTCAGCTTCACATATAGATCTCATATGATATTGCTGGCTAATAATTACTAAAATTAATCTGCTGCTTTTGTTCTGAAAAGATTTAACATGATCCCATCCTGAAAAAATCTAATGTGACCCCAATAAGCACATCATTTTGTTTCAAGCTAGTAAGCACTAAATAATTCCATTGAAGTACTAGTAAGTCAGGATTTACTGTTAATTAGGCATGACAAGATAGTCTGGTCTCATTTCACTTAAAGTGGTGTACTGCTTTAAAGAAAATTAGGTTGTCATAAGTGTAATAGGAGTTATCCCAGACAAGTGTAAATATCTCTAAAAGTATACAAATTATACATAAGCCATCAGCATGAAAGTTGTTCATGACAAAACAGCCTTTCAAATGAGCCTATTCATTAAGCTACACTAATTATATTTTTTAAACTATGGCCATCTGATTACCTGAATTTTCATTCTTCTTCACAATTTTCACCTTTTGGATGGCTATATTTAAAACATCTAATTAATTTAGATTAGTGACTACCCTCATTTGAAAGGTCATTTTGTCCTGAACAACTTTCATTCTGCTTGTATATTGGTAACTTGTATACTTTCCGAGATATTTACATTTGTTTGGCATGACTCCTACTGTGTTCACTCAGAGAGAGAAAAAATGAGGTTATATGGAAGACCATATTTGACAAAATATAAAGAATTCAGATTAGTCACTACCCTCATGTGAAAGGTCTTTTTGCCCTGAACAACTTTCACATGGGTTGTTTTTGTGCACCTTGAACAGTTTTAAAGATATTTAGATTTACTTTTTAACTGCCATAAGGATTTGCAGTGTTATGGAAGGATTCACTAAAAACTACTAAAAAAATGTGTTCCACAGAAACCCCTTTTCAAGTGAAATCAATATGGCTGTAGGCTCTACCCACAGCCATAAAAAGCAGCTATTTCAAACTGCAGCATTCTAATTGAGCTAGCTGATTGTTTTGGTAAAAAGGAAGGCAGGTAGAGGACAACTTATTTACTGATGTCTGTTGCCTGAAACCCTCCCAGGTCCTGCATGCTGATAGCCAGTCAGGTAGCTAGGTTTCTTCAACCCATTTTCTAAAATCATTTAATGATAATGGTGATGTGCCATGTAATGGGATCACAGCCCTTCTCTGCACAGTTTCTAAAGACATTTTGACAATTTGATAAAGGGGTGGTGGTTGCCATGGACATGGCCCACTAGGTAATTAAGAAAGCATGGCAAACCTCACAAACCTGGTCTCTGATATTTGTGACACCCCTACCTCTAGAACTTTAACTAGCATGCCATAGGGGTGTTGCAGAAACTGCATCAGTAACCAGATGGCTCAGTGGATACAAATATAGATGAGGGACTAGACTAGCTGGGTAGCCATAGTGTGGGAATGGGGCTAGGGAGGAGTTCAGTAGATGCCAGAAAGAGTTAGAAATGTGAGATATAAGTGGGGTTGGCAATGGACTACCAGGGAAATTAAGTAGCATAGAAAGAATTGATAGTGACTGGTCCAACTGGGGCAATCAGATAAGGGGAAGAGTGGAAAGGGGGACTTCCATGTGCCATACCAGTTGTTTGCTAACTGACAACATTATATAGTAACATACTACAGCTGGTATGCCATGTTGTAACTTGATGAATCTGAAAACCACTTTAGTACCCACTGAGATGTAGCCATCTAATTTACATTGTGTCTTAAATGATTTGTGTGTGTAATGCAAATGTGTGTCCGTACAATGGGCTAAGTCTCCCCACCCAACACACACACATTTTGTACCACCAGCAGTTATCTATTAATGGGGCCTGGCATGACACAACTCATGTACCTTTCCAATTACTAATACTAAAAATTCTTTGTTGGCCTTTCTTAGCTTGACTTTTATACCATGAGGAACCTCACAACATTTTCAATGTGAGCCAACCAACCTTCTTAATAAACACTTGAGAAGTGGAAAGTTGTTACCATTATACCATAGGAATGTAAGATTGCAAGGGATTTTAAATTTATTATGTCTGCCCCCCACCACTTCATAAGCAGGTATGGAAAAGTGTGCCATGCAATCATGCAGTAATCAGTGACTTTATACCAACCCAGAGTACATATAAAAAGCAGTCTGACACATATTTTCCACGGTGGTTAAAAAATGTTACATCTCAGTAAATCAACAGTGGTACACTGATCTTTATCCCAAATAATTGAATGTAGCAAATACAAAATATGGGCAAACATGACAGTTAATTTGGAGCTACTATGTATATCAAACTGGGAGCTGTAGTGTAAAGCATCTCATTCACTTTCCTCCCATCTACTGTAACTTGTAGCTCTGAATAAGATGTCACTTTTGCACATATTTGCCACCCACTGTTTTCAGTTATTTGACACCTAGAACAGCAAGATGCTATTTTCTTTTGATTTATTTCAGCAATTGATGTCTGCATTTTCCTCTTGGGTGTTCATATCACCATTGTAGTCAGTGGTAGAGGAGAGTGGTACAAAATGGAAATGTTTATTAATGACAATTATAAGATTTATGGGCATTCACAAAATAAATGCTTGACATGGCTAAAATGTCACTGTTCATACCACTCCATTCACTTTCTACAAGTGCACTGGAAAACATTCTGTAACTTACTATATGGAGTTGAAGAAGAAGAATCAGCATTCATATACTGTAGTGCTTTTCACAGACATTGTATCCCAAACTGCTTTACAAGCAATGTTAGACTGGTAGTGAAGTGACTGAACATGCAGTGGTAGCCATTTCGCACATCACCATCCACACACAGCTTTAGACAATTGCATGAACCAGTTTTATAGGAAGGAAAATGTTGTCCAGGACACAAGTGAAAGTCCCCCTACTCTTGCAAAAAGTGTCATGGGTTCTTTTACTTCCACCTGATCAGCACCAGGGATGGGTAGAAGGGCTTTCTGTTTCATATCTCATCTGAAGGACGGCACACCCCGACAGTACAGCACCCCCCGTACTGTACTCGGCTGCCAACATTTAGGTATAAGCCCAAACCTGGTGTGGGAATGAACCCAGTACTTTGGCACAGAGGCAGATGTGGCTACCAAATGAGCCATGCTGACACCACTGCCTCAGTGACATACAATAAGTAGAGGTTATTATCAGATTCTTGCACACACTTGAGTTTTGCCTGAGTGTTTGTTTTTAATTCCTCAGTAACAGGAAGCTGTTTGGTCCTTTATTAACTGCAACAGTACCCACATAGTATACATGGCATCATGCAGCTACATAGTGTATTATGTGGGTAAGAAGACAAGGAAGTTCAAATTCCATGTAGGGGAACATATGAGGGCTAGCTCTAGAAAGGATGAACATTATGATCTGGCTCAGCACACAGATAGTTTGGTAGATCCTGGACAACACTATTTTATGTTAATAGGGTTGTAAAATGAGCTTTCTGGTTTGAACGGTGGTTCACTGGACCAGATAAATATAGAAATATGGAAACAGAATTTGTTTGCAGATAAGGATCACTTGGACCACCCAGTCTGCCCATTTTCCCTGTCTACAGTATCACCACAGACCCTGCTTGATCTCTGACTCTTTTTTCCTTCACTCATTCCTTCCCCCTAATGTCCTCTTATGTCTTTCCCAAGCTTTCTTGAACCCTTCCACTGTTTCTGCCCCAGTTACCTCAGCTGGTAAGCTGTTCCAGGAATGCACCAACCTTTCAGTGAAGAAGTCCTTTTTCACATCTCTCCCTGAATTTACCCCATCCAGCTTCATATCATGTCCCCTTATTCTTGAGTATGTTATGTTTCTGAAAAATACTTCTCTACTGTACCTTATTTACCCCATTTAGATATTTATTGGTCTCTATCATATCCCTTCTCTCCTTCATCTCTTCCAGGGTGTACATATTGAGTTCCCTCAGTCTCTCCTGCAAGGACATGTGATGCAGACCCCTCACTATTTTAGTTGTCCTTCTCTGGACTACTTCCACTCTGTCTATGTCCTTTTGTAGATGTGGTCACCAGAACTGTACACAATATTCCAGATGAGGTCTCACCAGTGATTTATACAGAGGCAACATCTCTCTCTCCTTCTGCTGGTGATCCTTCTCCCTATGAAACCCAGCATCCCACTTGCCTTCCAACTGCCTTGTCACACTGAATGGCTACCTTTAGGTCACTGAGGAGGGAAGGCTTCTGGATTTTCTAGCTGGGAGCAATGGCATGGCCAGGCCTCAGTGAAAGATCTGAGCTGGCTCCATTACTAATATGATGCACTGATTAATTCTTTATTTCTTTTCTTTACTGCAGACTTGAGGATGTCTTGAAAAATTGATTTCATAGTTAATGACATCAAGGTGTTATGCTGTAACACTTTGAATAAGAATAAAAAAGGTAGCACCAGAAAATGCATGGGTGCCTCCAGTAAACAAAGTCACACATGGAAAAACAGAACCTGGCACTTACCCGAATGTGAACTTTCACAAAGCATGCTACTAAAATGATATCCCAGCCAGGTTCACATGGACATTCAGACTTCATTTAAAAGGTGCCAAACTGTGAGAGTAGTGGACACACAAGTTAGCCCCATGGACTGCCTAGCATTTCACACATGCATTGATGCACTTTCTCAGAGGCCTTTGAATGCCCTACTAAGCCTCCTATATTACTGTCTGATAAAAAATCGTTTTAATGGAAGCATCAAAAAGTTGTAATTGCTGACAAACAAAGTCTGTCAACAATGTGCAATAATATCTTGTCCTTTTTATGTTTGCTTGCACATGTACAGCAAAGCATATTATTAACAATAATGGGGCTTCAGAGGTGTTTCACTGTCAGGTCCAATGCAACCCTGTCTGACTCTGCCACCAGCAACATGCCACCTGCATTAGGAGCAGACTCCTCCCCATTTTTGATGTGCGTTCCCTCCCTTGTAACAGTAGGGTGCCACATCCCCAGTGTCACCATTGGTCCCTTGGTCTTTCTTTAATTAAAACCTGAACAGCTGAAAAACATCCATCAGTGTCTTTTGCAGTCTCCCCTACCCCCACCCACTCTACCCCCACCCCATTCAGCACCTTCCACACCATACCCCTCAATCACCTAAAATAAGTCCAGTGCTGAAAATCCACTCTACAAGTAAAACACATCCTTCTGCTTCAATGCCAACCTGAAACTGAAGCAAGGAGGTAAACGCTGTCCATGCATTTTCAATGCGTTTTGAATTTTACTCGTAACTGTCATTTTTTAAATAGTTTTTACCATTATTTTTTTTACTCTACCTCATGAACAAGGTAGATGACATCTTTCAAGTGCAGCCTGAAAGGTGATTCTGCAGTTGTTCTGCAAAATCACCTTTCAGGCAGGATTTGATAAATTTCTCTTAACATTTCATCAAGTGGGGTCAAAAAAGAATATGTTGACAATTTGGGGTCAAAATCTTTAAAAAAAAACACCAAAGTTATGATGGTCCATTGACATTTTTCTATGTTCACTCATAACTTTAGTAATTTTCAATATTTTGACCCCACATTTTCAACATTACCTTTTTTTCACACCGCCTCATGAACATGATAAATGCCATTTTTCAAATCCTGCCCCAAAGTGGATTTCAGAGTAACTTCATAAAATCACCTTTCAGGTAGGATTTGAAAAGTTTCACCTATCACATTTGTGAAGTGGGGACATAATCAGTCTATGTTGAAAATGTTGGGTCAAAATCTTAAAAAACACCAAAGTTATAAAGGTTCATTGAAAATCTGTTAACGTTCACTCATAAGTTCAATAATTTTCAATATTTTGACCCCAAATTTTCAGCATAGCTGTTTTTTTCATACCACCTTATGAATGGAACAGGTGTTTTTAAAATCCTGTCTAAAATTTGTTTTCACACTTGTGGCACAAAATGACATTTCAGACAGGATTTAATGACACCTGTAATGTTTGAGGGGATGGTCATAAAAAGAAAATGTTGAAAATAGGGGGTTAAAATGTCAAAAAAGAGTAGTGAAGAAATGTTGTGTACAGGGCTGGCCATTGACCTAGTGGATTGTGTTCCCTGTTTTGGTTACTCAGGTTTGGGGCTGAGCTCAGACAGCCATCTGGGCAGCATCAGGATGGGGCCTGCACTGTCAAACGCCACTGCTCCAAGCCTGGGAAGGTATTGCACAGTGTTGTGTTTCACAGGCGATATCTTGTGATGGACTGGGGAGCCTTCCATCACAAGGGGTTGATGTGCATGTCATGGCCTGATGGGGCCACGTACTGTGTCAGTAGAAGTGGGTTGCCATAAAAAATGGAGTTTGAAATATCTGCACTGTTCTGTTTATTTCATTCCTAATGTCATTTAGATGAATGAGGATACAGTTTCACAATCACCAAAAGGGACACTCTTTTAAAAAGAACTATGGCAATGAAGATAATTTCACTATTATAACTCTTGTTATTTGTCTCTATGCTATCTATAACCAACAACCACACAGCAGATACAAACAAGCAAACATTCAGGATTGACAAATTCTTGCTCATTTTAGCAAAGTTTAATTGCATTCAGCATTGATACATACATAAAGTTTTCATTGTTTTTAGATTGTATTTATGCACTCTCCAAATGGCATGTTTTGCACATTATATGCTTGCCAGTGACCTCCTAACAGCCTGTGCTGGCAACTGCCTTTTGCAGTGATATACCTTTAGATGTTTTGCATATGCTGAACCAGTACTAGAGTGTAGGTATCCACTTGATGAAGCACTAAGCACAGGCACTAACATTGCGATTGGTCTGTTTGTGAAGACTCTCTGACTCACCTCCATTTTTATTTGGTAATAAACTGCTTTCAAGAATAAAGATTATGGCTTTTCATCAGAACTTCATCTGTGATGCCTGATCATTTTTCATGGACAACCACAGTTGGGAAATAGTCATCCCAGGCTACACCATGTTCTGGAGGGACAGTCCAGGGAGGAAAGGCAGAGGGGTTGTTTTATATGTGAAGGAGGATATAAGGGCTGCTGAGACACAGGGGCAGCTGAGGGACAATGAAGTGTGGGTGGTACTATGGGTAAGCCTAGAGATGAGGTCTGGGGCTGTTATCCAGAAGATGGTGGTGTACAGGCTGCTGACACAGGGGGAGCATTTAGGTAAATCCCTGGGGGAAGTTGTTAGCAAAATGGCCAGCACAGGGGAAATTGTGATAGTGGGGGACTTTTATCTGCTGGATGTAGATTGGGGCATTCTTGCCACAGCTATATCAAGTGGCAGGGCCATACTTCATTCCATACAAGGGGTATTTCTCAGGTAGCTGGTATTGGAACCCACTCAGGATGGGGCAGTGCTGAACCTGGTAGTTACATACAGAGACAGCATTGCTGACATCACAGTGAGTAGATCCCTGGGTACGGTTTGGCATACAGATAGGACAGGAAGAAAACACAAGATGAGGGTTCTGCCAGCCTGGTAGTGCTGAAGATTGAGATGCTGGATGCCACACCTTGTGCCACGCCAGTAACCCGGGTTCACGAATGCACTTGGGTCATCGGTGGTCAGCAGGGGAGAGGGATTGAACATCCAAAGGACTGCTCTCCCCTCCTGGGTGGGTTCCAAGATATGCCTGCTCCATAAGTGGCTCCTGGTGGACATCTGAGGCCCTACAGGTAGTAGGGCTTGATGTTACTTAAGGGGTGGAGCAGCGGTGGCCAGGCTGCACTTTGGTGTGCTGCCAGGCATTGCACATCTGTGCTCCAGGGGGAACTGTAAGAAGAAACCCTGGAGGCCTAGTGGATATGAAAGGGCTACAGTGTCCTGCCAACATCCCAATGCCAGACCTGATTTCCTGTTCTCCTGGCTGCCCTCTGGATTCCTTGGCAGTCCCTATAATCTCAGAAAGGCTGCCAAGGGTAGGCAGGCCCTCCCCCAGGGGGTGAGCCAGGGGGATGGACTTAGCCGAGGAACCAGGGAGGAGACCAGGTAAGGAGCACTTCAAGTCGGGAGTCGAGGCAGTGATGAGAGGGTTTCCCAGAGAGATGCCCTAAGCCCCAGGAGAAAAACAGAATTAGCAAAAAAAAAAGATGAGGGTCCTGGACTTCAGGAGAGCAGATCTTAAAGAAATGGGAAACTGCCTCAGAGAATGCCTTGGGGGTGGCAGATGGGGAGTGGAGGCTCAATGGAGAACAATTAAGAAGGGTATAACCAAGGCAATGGCATGTTGTTTTAAGGAAGTGAGCAAGGAAAAGTGGAGGAAGAGGCTGCTATGTTCTTTAAGAAGGTGGCAAATGCAGTGATGGTGAAGAAAACAGCAGTAAGAAAGTATGAGGAGACCCAGAAGGATGAAGACAGAGAGGTATACCTGGCAGAAAAATGGGAAGCAGGATGGAGGATGAGGGCAGCTAAAGCACTAACAGAAAAGCGCACAGCTAAGGAGGTCAAAAAAGGTGACAAGACCTTCTTCAGTTATGTGTGAAAAGAAGAAGACAAGGGTAGGGATAGTGAAAATCAGGAGGTCAGGGTGCACAGAGGAAGATCAAGAGAAAGTGGAAATACTAAACAATTACTCCTGCTAGGTCCTCATGGTAGAGGGTGGGGGGGCAGACCAGCATGCTGCTGTAAGTAATAGGAAGAGGGAGAGTGGACATAAGTCTAATCTTGGTGGAGAGGGTCCAGAAGAGATTGGAAGCCTTAAAAGAGAATAAGAAGATCGGACCAGATGGAATTCATCTAAGGTTTCTATAAGAACTGAACACGGTGCTTTTCACCCCTCTGGCAGCACATTTTAGTGCCTCAGTGGAGATGGAGGAAGTTTCAGAACAACTGTAGAAGGGCCGATGTGGTCCCTCTACACAAAAGCAGCAGTAAGGAGAATGCTAGCAACTGCAGTATAGGCCAGTCACTCTAACATCAGTGGTGGGGAAATTAATGGAAACACTACTAAAGGAGAAGCTAGTAGAGCACCAGGAGGCAAAAGGGGTTGCAGGACCATCACAGCAGCATGGGTTCACAAGGACAAGGTTATATCAGACTAATCTCATAGATTTCTACCAAGGAGGTGGATCAAAGGAGAGCAGTGGACATGGCCCATCTGGAGTTCAGTAAGGCTTTCAGCACTGTGCTGCACAGGAGGCTAGTTAACAAACAAAGCAGCCTGGGGGTGAGGGAGAATGTGACAAGCTGGGCGTCAAACTGGTTAAGGGATAGGAGGCAAAGTGTGGTGGCGAACAGTAGGGAAGGGTGAACTGGTTCATCCAAAACATGAACCAACTTGAACATGCTGAAGTGTTCATAAATGAACAGTTTCTGAAAACCTTTGGCTGTTCAGATCAGTTTGGATGGCTGTTGTGTCATGGGAAATGCAGCCAAGAGGTGCCAGAGCAGGAGGAACCCACAGGAGTGATCAGAGACAAGCCTCTGGTTCCTCACTGGATGGCTGAGCTGTCCATCTCTCTAAGGTGGCACCCGATTGGGTTGCTGCTCTAGCAACCCATGTGGTCAACCTTAGAGCTATGCAGAGGAATCAGAACAGAGAGGAACAGCAGCTTCTGTAGGCTGCTCTGTGCTGCATCATATTCTGGGTGCTTGACTTGTGCTGCTAGCATTTTTTTCTGTCTTGGGCGACAGAGGAAGAAGTCAACTCTAAACAAATGAAAAAAGTAGTAAACTAAAAACAAGTGAGAGGAAGTTGGGGTGGGGAGTAGGGTACTGGGAGTCGGGACTCATAAGGGGATTGAGCAGAGGACTGGGTGTGGGAGTTGGGGATTGGGGTGGGAAGTGGAGTAGTTATTGTTGGGGGAAGAGATTCAGGGAAGGGAGGAGAAACTTGGAGGAGACTTGGGGGGCAATTTGTTGTGAGAAAGAACTTGAAGACAGAGTGCTGCAGACAAGTAAGAAGAGAACAAGAAATTGAAGAGACACTTCACTGTTAAGTGCTAGAGCCAGACTGCCTTTTGTTTTGGTAACAGTCTAGCAGAGGGGTGAAGTCTGTTGAACTGTGCTGGACACTGCCCCACCCTCCCCCGGAGAAGGAGAGCCACCCATGGGGTGCTCAATCCTTCTCCCCCCGGCTGGCCCTCCGACAACATAGGTCTGTTCCCGAACCCAGGTCGCTGGCGCCGCAAGGAGAAATCCAACTGCTGTGCTGGCGGGCTGGCCTGAATATCATTATTTAACCACAAAGGAATTTTACCTTTACTGTTATATTTTATCCGGGCTGGAATATAAGCTTTTTCTAGGTCTATTATCTTGTTTTTAACAAATACCCAAGAGCCTTCCAGTGTTAAAGGTGATAAAATTTTTCCAATGGGGTATTTTTTAGGCTGTTGTTTATTGCTTCAAAGTTGGCTTTGTGGTAGTTATACAACTGAGCATTATTAACTAGTATGCTAGAGTCATACTGTAGATCAAATACAATGGTATGGTGGTCATTATTCCCTAGTGGGTTTGATATTGAAAGATTTAAGACTTTGCTGCTTCTTTGAGGACTTGAAAACTCAGAACAATCGTACAATACAAGCCTAATCACATCTACTTAACATATTTTGCCTTTCTGCAGTACTAAACAACCCAAACAATATCAGTCTGTGGGAAAAAGCTGGACTGCACTCTATTGCACTGGGTTTTAGTGAATAGGTGTAGCCATATCAGGTAGTGGTAAACACTAATGGTACACCGAATGGAATGGAAATTGCCATAGGCGTAGCCATGCCAATTATTTCTGAAAAACTGTGTGAATGTAAATTTTGAAAGGCCAAGCTACTGCTAGTAAGTTGTGTGCTAAAACACAGTGTGCACAAATCAAGTTAGGCAAAATTAGTGTCACCGTTAAAGGCTATGATCAGGCAGTACATAGAAATGTGCTTTTTAAAAAAGCAAGCATGCTGCACATATGGGTTGCAACTGAGGTTGACAGTTAAAGGTAAATTGGTTTGAAGTACTGTAGATAATGTTACTGTGGAAGTGCGCATGCTGAGTTCAAGATATAATTCTGTGTAAAGCAGACATGGAGCTGATAAATATTCAAATAGATGGTTACAGTTGGAAGCTTGGCTGTACAATCTGTCTTCTTAATCATTTTTGTCATCCAGTTTCATTTATGTATTTTCTGTATCTGGTTATTGTATATGTTATAGCATGCATCACCTATGTCCAAATATAATTGGAAAGAGAAAAGGGGAGGGAGTATGGCCCAAGGGGCCGAGAATATTGACACAGAATATTGTCATTACAATTGTATTGTCTTGGTTATTTGATGTATTACTTATATTATACCTATAAAGACTGATACAAGTGTAATCAATTAAAAAAAAGAGGTGTTGAAGCTAAACTACCTAAATAGCATCTTAAAAGAAATTGCAACAGATGTAACTCAACAACTAAAGTAATGCACATCACAAGGGACTTGAGGCACAGTAGGCAATTTGAGCAACTATATAATAAGGCAAATGGGATACTAGGGTGCTTGAGGAGGAATTTCATGTTAAGAAGCCAGGTATTGTTACTTCAATTGTATAGAACATTTGTCAGGCCCCAATTTGATTTTTGCTTCTAGATCACTGGACCCGTTTTCACAAGGGATATTAGTCCCTTTGAGATAATCCAGAGAAGGGCAACCAGATAGAAAGTGTACAATGGCTACAGATAGACACATATGAGAGGAGACTGGAGATGTTTGGGTCTCTATAGTTTGGAGACTAGAAGGGAAATAGTACCCAGTCAATATGTCTTGTGAAGTTTAGCTAATGAATAATAGTGTCTCAAAAATAATGTTTTCAGTCATAGTACAGAGATGTTTATGTTGTCTATGTTTAGCGTTTTTCCACTGTAGTACAGACTGGAATTGACATATATAAATTACAGGGGGTGCGGGGGGCATAGCCCCCTATAAAACATCATGGAGAAATTGCATCCATTCTTGGCTTGTTATCCATTCTTGGTTTGGTTTGTGAAGAAGCGTGTAACTTGTTTGGTCAGGAGCTATGCTGGGTTCATGGTTTGTGGTTAGAATCACAGGCTGTTAATGACTGGTACATCCTCTTGACTCAGGTTTGAGGCTTACTTCATTGACTTTTGTTTTACTTTGTAGCTTCCCCCAAGTTACATTCCCCACAGAGTTTGCTTATTTATTTTGCTCACCCACTCAGATTTGTTCACCCTCCCCTGAATTTTCATGCCTCATGGAGTTGCTTTTATAATCTGTCCACCAGCCCAGAGTTCCCCCCTCTGAACTGTGTCCACCAAGGAGTTTGTTTAGTTTGTCTTTCTGCCCACCCCAATTTTTCCCCCTCCCAATTTGTGACCCCTGCCGAGTAAGATTATATAGTCTGCCCCCCCCAAGTTGCTTGCACCACACAGTTCTCCTACTGTGGATTTGAGGGTGCCTTTCAGGCTGTGTAGCACTCAATGTTTTTCTTGCGTGCTATGATGTCTGTCACTGCTTGCTCAATGTGTTTTTTGACCATGCGATTCTGTAGTCGATGTATTGACCCGGTGCCAAGGAAAAGGGGGGTCCGATTGCTTATGTATAAGATCATCTCAGATCAAGATCTGATGGCCCAACTGGATCTGACACAAAGATGAGTGAGGGAACATAAAGAGGCTCAAGGGAAGTCTGGGTGTAAAACATTTCAAAACATATTGAGGCAGTTCTTTTATACACAAAGGACAACAAATTTGTGGGATTCCATATAACAAATAGCTAGAATTTTAAGCTGTTTAAATAAAGGCTGGATTAATACATAAGGAAGGGAACTAACTTGGAATACTACCACTGAGATAATAGGAGGGTGGTCCTGATGGAGTAGCCTCTATGCCCCCTTAATACCACAGTATTAACCACATCACACTGCAGTAGGTATCCAAGGAAATATATGCCTCTTTGTAATGAAACAAAGATCTTTTATTTTATTATTTATTTAACATTTTAGTGACCGGGAAAGGCACACTGCACCAAAGTTCATTTCCAGGTGAGGCCTAGGTACATGGTACATTAAGATACACAATACATAAAGATACAAAATATTTGGAAAATAGATGCAATTAAAGAAATGTTACAGAATATTTGATATAGATACAAGTAAGAATTAACAGAGGAAGCCGTGATTAGATCTGCAGAATAGCAGATAAGGAAGAGGGGGTAAGAAGTATGAAAGAGGATCTGGAGAGTTGTTAAGGATTTGGCAGTTTAAATTCAATCAAGCAAAAAGATGATGAATCACCAGTGAACACATTCATTTAACAGTTTGAAATCATCAAGGTTTATTTTGCTTTGGCCACCTTGACTATGCCGTTATCTAGGGACATACATAAGGTGGCCAAAGCAAAAATAAATAAAACGTTATTAGTTCATACTGTTAAAAGGACGTGTTCACTGGTGATTCTTTATATTTTCGCATGGTGGAATTTCAGTCATTTTGAAAATGTCTGTGGACACTGTAATAGTATTTTTGGACTTTGTGTATTTTCATGGGATTTGGAGTTTAATTTAAATGCCAAGAAGTGCAATGTAATGCACATAGAGGAAGAAATTCCATGATCAAATACAGAATGGGTGTGTTGCTGTTGAGAGTAGGACAAGGGAGAGGGCCCAGAGCAGAACAGTATTGGACTACTTGAAAACAGCAGCAGAGTGTAACAGGTCAGTGGGAAGGATGACTAGGATGATGCATTTTATAGAAAGGGAGATTATCAGCAGAAACGAAGGGACTCAGCCACCATACAGGTCTGTGGCATGTCCTCACATGAAGTACCTTGTGCAGGTCTGGAGACCACAATTGAAGAATGATAGAGACAGGTTGGAAGTGGTACAGAGAAGTGTAAACAGAAAGTTTCATGGGCAGCAGGATAAGACTTACAGTATGTGCAAGTTTGTCAAATCTCAACATGTACATTATATGCTACAAGCAAGAATGGAGACAGGGACATGATAGAAATGTACAAATACCTCCATGGGATTAATGAAGTAGACAGTGGAGAGCTTATATTGACTGTGAGTAAAAGTACCCGAGGGAGCTTAATGTATCTGGAGGGGAAAATGTGAGAAATACTTCAGAAAACATTTATTTACAGAAATGGTGGCGGAAGGGTGGAATAGGCTACCAAGCGTGGTAATCTGTGCAACTTCAGTGGGAGGAGTTAAACATGGGTGGGATAAGCATATGGGATGGTGAAATCTGTGTCTAAAGGAAAGGGAGGAAAGGGGAGTGAAGGTTCACAGGGGCCTGCACAAAAACAAAACAGGAGGTAGATTGGTAGGTACTTAGGGCTGGTCCTACTCAACAGCTGTCTTGACTTTTTTCTTGTAACAACATGTATGTTTTTATGTTTTTCCAAGTCTTGTCATCAAAATAAGACACCAAACTCTGCAGTAGGGTGGACACACGGGGGGAAGGGAAAGAATGAGCTGAGAACTGAGAAAACTCAAGGAGTGGTCAAGGATATGACAGCTGGGTTTCAACATGAAAAAGTGCTAAATAATGCTTTTGGGCCACAGAAACTCGGGGACTGAGTATAAAATGGGGGAGTGTTATTGACCACCGTGCAGGAGAGACACCTTGAGTAATAACTTCTGATGACCTAAAGGTGGCCAGGCAGTGCAACAAAGCAGTTGGGAGGGCTAGTGGGATGCTGAAGTGCATAGGAAAAGGTATCACCAGCAGAGGGAGCGAGGTGGTGCTGTTTCTATATATATCACTGGTAAGACCTCACCTAGAATGTGTACAGTTCTGGAGGCTGCATCTCTGGAAGGACATATACAGAGTTGGACAGTCCAGAGGAGGCCAACTAAAATGGTGTAGAGTCTGCATCAAAAGTCCTATAAATAGAGACTAAAGGAACTCAATACATACACCCTGGGGGAGGAGGGAAGGGGATAGGATAGATACCTTTAAATTCCTCAAGGGCGGGTAAATAATGTGGAGGAGGAAAGTATGTTTCAGAAAAAAGGTGCACAGAAACAAGGGGTAATGCTATGAAGCTGGTGGGGATAGATTCAGGAGAAATGTGAGGAAGTACTTCTTCACAGTAAGAGTGGTGGATTCCTGGAACAGACAACCAGCTAAAGTGGTGTGGTTCAAGAATGTATGGAATAGGCATAAAGGAATCTTAGTGGAAAGGAATGGAGGGAAGGAGAAAGAAGCAGAGATCAGGAAGGGTCTACAGAGATACTGTAGGTAGGGAACAATGGGCAGACTAGGTGGGCCAGGCCATCCTTACATGCAGACAAATTCTGTTTCTATGTTGTCAAAAGTCAATTTCATATTTTGTACCCTTCTTTTGCCAGCACTGCTTAATATGGAATGGTAAAGAGTTGATTAGTATTCTTGACAACTTTTAACTTTAAACATGTCCGAAGTTCTCAAGAGGTGATTTTGCAGTTCTCAGTTGGATAGAAATAATACCTCTGGATGGCTACCTGTATATATAGCAACAACATTGTGTGAAGCTTTGATTGTTTTTCTGGTGTTGTACTTAACATCAGCAACATGTCTACCATTAGAGGTGTTACAAAGTTTTCCTTCACTGGTGAAGTGTTGGTTGTGCCATACAAAGCTTCATGAAGTTTGGTGCTTTGCAAATTTGCTGCTTTACTGGAGCATAACTTTTATTTTGAAAGAAGAAGGCAAAGACATCCCACCATATTACCATGCTATTATGAAGATGTTTTATGAATATCATATTGCTATACAGCCAGATATAATCCATGATTGCTGTATCTCTGTAACCTAGCTGCTGCCAGTGTTAAATTCTAATTTAAGTAAGGGTGTGTGGTCTGCATTCAGAGTGAGTCTTCTACCATGGGGATGTTCATGAAATTGTTAAAGCTGCTTTTTCAGTTTGTTCATACCTGTGTTCAATATTGGTTAGGATATTATGAGAAGTGCAGGGTAAAATGTAAGTTATGCAAACAAAATATTGCCAAATTCTCATTTTTGCAATATGCAGTTTTTGAGAAATTGTGAGAAAATTATGTAAATTTAGCAGATGTGCATTATGTCCTAATTGCAAATTTTTTAACACTGGGGACCAGATACTCAAACATTAGTATGGGTGCTAAGTGTTGTTTGCCACACTAACTGGGTTTTGCACTTGATTTGTGGGTGGTGTCTATATTCAGAGACCCCTGCAGTGCATGCAAAACTTGTTAGCACTAACATACCACTGAACCCATGAAAAGGAAGTGGTTCCCCCTGCATACAGGTGCAATGGAAAATTCAGAGGTTTGAATTGATGGTAAATGCCACCCAAATGGGTGCTAGTTACTGCCTTTGAAAACTTCAACTTAATGAGGTGCTAGGCCCAGATGTTGGGGTGTGGTACTGCATCCACCTCCCCCCCACTCCTGAACCCAGTCCTGGTGAATAATGAATGCCCTGGTGTCTAGTGGCATCCACACACCCACGATCACCTGTCCCTGTAGTTCTAGCAGTCTCCTTGGTGTCTAGTAGCACCCCACTCCCTGATCACCCACACCAGTTGTAAACACTTCCTACCTTGTGTCTAGTAGCATACCTGACAACTTTTGAAAGGATTGCTGCAGGCTGCCAGTGGCAAAAGCAGCAATGGGCAATCAGACTGGCACATTACCTGACAGGTAAAGCCCAACTTGCCTACAGGAATATGGACACTGTACAGTCAGAAAACTATGACCTGGAGAAAAGCAAAATCTTGAAAAGATTTGACATCTCAGGAGAGGCCTACAGGCAGAGATTTTGATCTCTGAAGTACAACTCAGTCGACAATCCTCGAGAAGCCTTCACCTGACTCAGAGAACTTCTAATAAAATGGCTCCAACCAGAGGACAAAACAGTCCCACAGATCATTGACACATTTGCAATAGAGCAATCCATCAAAATCCTGCCTACAGATGTGCAGCTTTGGGTAAAGGAACACAGACCAGAAAGTGAGGAAAAGGCTGTTTCTTTGGCTGAAGACTACCAAATGGTTAGACAAATGCCACAGCAGTGAGGTAACAGCCAAGCACTGGTAAGACACTCTTTTTCCCATTTAAACTCCAAGTCTGATAAGAACTCTGTTGTGGTTAACAAATATGTGCCCAAAGATGTTATTTGCTATAACTGTAAAAAGCCAGTTCATATTGCAATAAATTGCCATAAGAAGAGTGACACTTGAACAGATTTGTCCTGAGCAAATTGGGGCAAGTACTTAACAGATGTGAAGGTGGGAGATAAGACTGTGAAGGGGTTTATAGATTCATGAAGTGGACAGACTCTAGTACATATTGAAGTACTAGGAAAACAGTGTGCAAAAGGACCAGGTACTGATGTCATCTTTATTCATGGGGATACTTGATACTATCCCACCAGACAAGTGACTCACTATTAATGGGGTGTCACATCAAATGAAAGTGGGGATAGTACCTAAGTTACCTGTACTTGTGATTATTGGAAATGACTTTCCAGGATTTACTGAGTTAATCAAAGAGGGAGTAAATCTTGATGTTTCAGCAGCTGTGGTGACAAGAGCTCAGGCAATGAATGCTGGGTATTATTTTCTTTTCACTGATTTTGATTCAGACTTCTTTGAGTACAGCTCCAAGATCCAGAAGTCCAGGAAAGAAAGATGACGCCTGAAGAAACAGTGGTAACAAAAGACTGATGGACATAAGGGGTTATCATATGAAAATGCTGAAACTAAACTGATCACTTTGTGTTGTTTTCTTTCAGATCAAGCTAACAATGTTTCTCTCCAGGGTTATTTTAAGCAGCTGGGGGTGAAACCAAAACAGGGTGAACCAATGTTTAAAAAATGTAATGGGCTACTTTACAGAGTTTGGGTTAAACCTCAGACACAGGGCCAGATAGAACAGTTAGTTATACTACAAAAGTATAGATCTGAGTTGTTGCAGATAGCACATGATAGTCTCATGACTGTTCACTCAGGGAAGGATTGCACCCTTGCCAGATTGCTGTACAGATTTGCCTGGCCTGGAATTCATGAAGATGTTACTACCTATTGCAGTTTATGTGCTGAGTGTCAGCCCCAGTCCCTAAAAAAGACAAGGTGCCCCTGGTGCCGCTACCCTTGATAGATGTGCCTTTTAAGAGAATTGCATTGGATGTGGTTGGCCCCTTAGACAAAAGTAAAAAGGGTAATAGATTTATTTTGGTAGTATGAGACTATGATATTCGATACCCAGAGGCATTTCCCATGCGTACTGTCACAGCCCCAAAGGTGGCAGCAGAGCTTGCCAAAATTTTCAGCAGTGTGGGCATACCAAAAGAGATTATTACTGATCAGGGTAGTAATTTTGGTGTTGCAATACTGAAGAATCTGTACCAACTACAAGGTATCACTACCATAAGAACCTCCCCTTATCACCCTCAGACAGATCGTCTTGTTGAGCATTTTAATCAAACCGTAAAACACATGTTAAAAAGGTTTATAAAAGGGGAAGGGAAAGATTGGGACCAATACTTACCTTACCTGATATTTGCTTACAGAGAAGAGCCACAGGCATAAACAGATTTTCACCATTTGAAATGCTGTATGGTAGACAACCTAGAGGGCCACTATATAGAAATAATAAAAGAAACATGGGATGATAATCCCCATCAGAAACAATCTATTACATCTTATATGTGTTCCCTGAGAAAAAAAGCTGGCAAAATATGTTGAAATCACCCATAGTAAGGGGCTGAGCCCCTTCTTGCTTATCTCACCCTGACTCAGCTCATTCAGGAGCCAACCAGGCATGCGGCAAATGGTTCCTCCAGCTCCCTCCTGGATTGGATCCTGACAAACCGTCCAGACAGGATCGCCTCTGTGGGAACACTATCTGATGCAATCTCCGACCACTCCCCGGTCTACTGTGTGTGGAAAGTTCCCTCCCTAAAATCCCACACCAGATCATGCATGTCAGGAACTTCGCCAGGTTTGATCCGGGAGAGTTCCTTGATGACTTAAGGCTCACTGACTGGTCTGATGTGTTAAGAGCTAATGACCCCTCGGTGGCAACTTCCCATTTCCTAACCACCTTTGGGGCTTTGCAAGACAAACATGCCCCAATGATCACCCGTAGGGTGAGGGGACAGCCACTCACTGGTTACATGGGAGTCTCCTAGCCCAAATGCAGGCCAGAGACAAGTGTTGGGCCAACTCTAGATTGACTCGTGACCCTGCTATGTTGCAACGATACAGACGCCTTAGAAATGAATGCAAAAAGGCTATCAGGAGTGCAAAAAGTGACTTCTGCAAGTCTGCTCTCACCAACTCTGCTAATGATCCTAGGAGGTTTTGGAGAAATATAAAAACACTAGTCAGCGGCTCCTCTAACCCAGGGGTAACTGACATGATCTTAAATGGTGCCTCCCGCAACAATCCCTTCACCATTGCCAACTCTCTAAATATGCACTTCTCTGACCTCTCGGCCCTTACTGCTCATTTCCCTCCCGGGGGGGGACGACCTACTTTCCTTCCTCTAACCGGGGAGAGGATCACTCCCTATGTCAATCGTTTCATATCAGGGTGGTGTGGTGACAATCTCTGACACACAGAAACTCCTAGCTGGACTCTCCCAGTACACCAGCCCGGGCCTAGATAATATGAAGCCCAAGCTACTAAAACTTGGGGCCGCCCCCCTCATTGCGCCCCCAGTAGCTCATATCTTTAATCTATCACTGTCACTGGGGTCCATCCCAGATATATGGAAGGAAGCAAGGATAGTCCCTGTCCCGAAGCAGGGTGACCCCAAAATACCGGACAACTATCGTCCAATTGCTATCCTTTCATCCCTTAACAAGTTCCTTGAAAAAGTAGTGTCTGAACAGCTCTCAGAGTATGTCCAGCATCATGAGCTGCTATCCTCTTCCCAGCATGGCTTCCGTAGGGGGCATAGCACCTCCACAGCCCTGATTGAGGCCCCCACTGGCATCAGATCAGCCATGGACCAGGGTGAGCTCTCTGGAGCTATATTTATTGATCTATCCCAAGTCTTCGACCTTGTTGACCATGCACTGCTCTGTCAACAGCTGGGGTCACTTGGTTTTTCCTCTCCTGCCATGAAATGGTTCTTGGGCTACCTGCATGGCAGAATGCAATGGACCTACTTCAATAAAGTCCTGTCCATACCCCTACCGGTCACATCAGGTGTCCCCCAGGGCTCGGTCCTTGGTCCCCTTCTCTTCTCTCTCTACATCAACCAACTGCCTACAGTGACCACAAATTGCATAACTGTCCTATATACAGATGACCTGGTGATACTGGCCCACTCCAGTGACACGGCCACTCTCACCAAGAGCCTGTCCGAGGACTTCAATAAGGTCCTGACCTGGGTGACAGGCCATAAATTGGTCTTGAACCTAAAAAAAACCCAGACTATGCTTTTTGGCTCTACTGCCAAAATCAAAGCCTCAACATCCCACCTGAACATAATTAATCTGGATGGCTCTTCCCTCCCTGTGGTAAACTCGGTCAAGTACCTGGGGTCACCTTAGACCCCCAACTTGATATGGGAAGTCACATCGTGAAAGCCTGCAAAACAGTAAACTGTAAGTTGGGACTGGCCTACAGGGCCAAGTACAACCTTACCCCTGTGGCCAGGCTTGCCCTAGTGAGAGGTGTCCTTCTTCCCTCCCTTGGCTATGGACTGCATATCTTCGCTTGCTCCACGAAGGCCCATCTCACCAGGTGGCATACTGCATACAATAATATCTGTCATTTTGCCCTAGTGGCCCTCCCCATCTCACCCATCACTGTGAGCTCTATAATAAACTCAGGTGGCTCTCTCCAGCCAGATACCTGGACTTTAGGATAGGTTGCCTTACGGGCAAGGTGATCAGCATGGGTACCCCATCGGGACTGGCCCAGCTCCTTCCTCCAGCTAACTTTTCCCCCTACTCGCTTAGGTCTCAAGCCCAGGGGTTGCTCAAAGTCCCTGCCACAAGAACCCTCATGGGAGCTAGGGATTTCATTGTGTGTGCGTCTAAACTCTGGAACTCCATTCCTGAGTCTGTTCGCCTGGCCTCCTCCCATCAGTGCCTCCGAAAATCCTTGTGGGATTACTTGAAACAAGCCTCAGCCTGTGACTGTTACAGCCTCCCTAGGGCCTCTTAGTCTCTTTCAGGGCTGCCTGGAATCTATTGCCACCTGCCCTGCTCCACTAACACCACCTGACCTGGATAGAACCATTGGCCTGGTGTCCCCTGGCCCTGTTAAACTTAAATCCGTATCATGTGTTATTGACTCATCATGCTCTTAACCTAATGACTATAAGTTGTACCATTGCTTTCTACTTCTTTGTAATATGTGCCTATTATACCTTTGCTTCCTACTTCTCTGTAAAATTGTGCCAACTGTATTCCCTCTCCTTGCCTTGTTGTTATTATGCAGTTGTGTCCTTAGTATTTTCCTCTTATATTGCTCATGATGTCAATTAGTACTTGATATGTTGTCTCTGTACCATTACGCCCATGCTGTCAACTTGTATTTGATGTGTTGTCTCTGTACTATTATGTTGTACTCTCCCGGGTCGTTCCTGAAAATAGGCATAATACTTGTCTAGTGTACTTACCCGGTAAACAAAAGCTAAATAAATAAATCATGAAGAAGCCCAAAACCAGCAGAAGGTGTATTATGACCATGGGATAAAAGAAAAAGGTTTTGAGCCAGGTGAAAAGATCTTGCTACTGTTACCCACTACAGAAAATAAATTGTTAATGAAGTGCTCTTCTATAACAAAGTCGGTTCCCTGTTTGAAGTTGGCTGAGCTAGTCACCGGCGCATGAGCCAAGACAAAGCAACAAAAGAGCATGGAATAAACATTTAAAATTGTACCCTGTACATGTAAACACTCCTAGGGATAGAATGCAGGAAGTGGGACTTGCCAGCAGTTCACTGAATGTGCTAGTGGACTACAAGTCTTTAATACTGAAACTGTTTTGTACTGGGGCACAATAGTGAGGTTTTTGGCCACAAGTATACTTATTTTGGACACTGTTAGCAGAAGGACTTCGACTCCATCCAACGTTGGTTCCTCTCAAACCAACTATTCTTGAACTCAAAAAAAAAACAGTCTCCCTCACCTTCGGATCTTGGGCCAAGCTAACCCGGCTTACTGTGCCACCCACATTCTATACTCTGGACAGATCTCTACTCATGACCTGCACTTCATATCATTATCTTGGCATCTGGCTAGATCAGTACCTTGACTTCTCAGCGCATATAGACGGCCTAAACAAAAAATTGCACCCCATGCTGGGAGCCCTCTACCGGAACAAGAATTGCATTCCTCTACCAACCAGGCAAGCAATAGTCCAAAAAATTATCCTCCCGATTATGGATTATGGTGATGTTGTCTACTGTGCCACCCCCCAAACCTCCTTAGCAAGGCTTGATCCCCTTTACAACTCCTTCTGCTGATTCTCTTTGGACCATCCTCCTAATACCCATCACTGTGACCTCTACCAGTCCTTGGGCCTCCCCTCACTACATAACTGACAATTGCTTCACTGTGCTAGAACCTCTGCCAAGTTCTGGTCTCAGACGCTCCCGTCCTACCTGTCTTCCTCCCTAACCGCCCTCTCTCCACCGGCCTACACTCTCAGAAACATAGACTCTAGGCTCCTGCACATTCCATACAGATCCACCCAGTCTGGCCAGGCTGCTTTCAGCTACAGGCTGCCCAAATTATGGAACTCCCTGGCAGCTGATATTAGACACTCCACAAGCACTCCACAATGGAATTCACTTCTTAAAACGCACTTCTCTTCTATCTGCTCCTGTTTCCCCCCCGTTGACCCCCATCTCAATTCCTACCTCCCAGCTGATATCACCAGCCTGGTTTTCCATTTTCAGTCTGCACCTAATATTGCTAAAATGCTATTTGAAAATGTACTACTCTACTTGTATTATGACTGCCTCATCCGTTGTTGTACCAAACACATTATGTATAACTTGCTGTTATTGTTGTTTGTTGTTTTTGGTTTTTCTGTACTACTGTACCATTGTAAACTCCCTACCCCCAGGGCGCATCTGGAATCGAGTGGTACTCTGCTCAGCATGCCTTCCTGGTAAATCTCTTAAATAAATAAATAAATATCTTATTTTAAGCATTTCTGGGGTTTGACACTAGTGGTACTGGAGATATGCACTTCAGGTCCATGGGAGATATTTCAGTTGCGCCACAGTGAGCAGCGTGAGCTCACGCACAAGGTGGCATGTGCAGAGATGCACACAGAGACATGCACATCGGTGCATGTGTCTTGCATGTCCTGCAGGGATGAGGGGACAGGGCAGCACATAAAATAACAGGCAAGGCAAAGAGGGGTAAGTGTATGTTGGAAGGTGGCAGTACACAACTATGGAGCATAATTAGGATACAGAGACAGTGCTTAAATCAACGAAAGAAAGAAAGACTGTGTTTCAGTGTGTTACATGTCAAATGATTACAACTAATCTCACTATTTCACAGGAGGATGGAATGTGCAATAATTGTAGGCAAATAAAGCAATTAAAGGAGAACTTAATGTACAGAGCATACTAACCAGAAGAAGTGAAACTGGGGTAATGGAACAATCTGGGTTAGAACCTATGCAAACAATGCAGCAGAGATGCCCTGTAAAGGAGGAAACTTTGGGGGAACAAGACATTGATTGGACTCAGGTCACTAGAGTGACTAAAAACAAATGTAGAAGAGCTTTGGGAAGTAAGTGGGGTACCTCAGGGATCAGTCCTGGGGCCAGTCCTCTTAAATATCTTCATTAGTGACATTGCAGATGGACTAGAGGGTAAGGCTTTTCTGTTTGCAGATGACAGCAAGATCTGCAACAGAGTAGATGATTCAGATGGGGTGGGCAGAATGAGAAGAGATCTGAATAAACTAGCAAAATGGTCAGAAGAGTGGCAACTGGGATTTAATGCAAAGAAGTGCAAGATCATGCACATAGGGAAGAGAAACCCTGAAGCCACCTATAGGCTGGGAGGGGAGTTGCTGGCAGTCACAAAGGAAGAAAGAGACTTGGGCATCATCATCACTGATGACCTGAAATCATCCAAGCAGACCTCTAAAGCAGTAGGTAAGGCTAGGGGGATGTTAGGGTGTATTGGTAAGGGTATCACAAGTCGTAAGACTGAGGTAATAATCCCTCTTTACAAGACACTGGTTAGGCCCCATCTGGAGTACTTCGTGCAGTACTGGAGGCCACACCTTCACAAGGACATTAACCAAATTGAGGCAGTCCAGAGAAGGGCAACCAAAATGGTGCAGGGACTGCATCAGAAGACATATGAGGACAGATTAACAGAGCGCAATATGTATATCCTTGAGCAAAGGAGGGAGAGCGGTGATATGATCGAAACATTCAAACACCTTAAGGGCATTAACAAGGTGAAAGAGTCTAACATGTTTAAATATAAGAAAAATAGCAAGACAAGAGGACACAGCATGAGATTAGAGGGAGGCCGATTAAGGGGGAATGTGAAGAAATTCTTTTTCACAGAAAGAGTGGTGGATGCATGGAATGGCCTACCTCAGGAAGTGGTGGTTATGAATACAGTGCAGGGCTTCAAAAAGGCATGGGATAGGCATAAGGGAGCAATACAGATGAGTATGAATAGATAGGCCACTGACAGAGCAAAGACCGATGGCATATTTATAAGGTAGAAAAAAGAAATGGGCAGACTGGATGGGCCTTGCACTCCTTATCTGTCATCAACCTCTATGTTTCTATGTTTAAGGAAATAGCCCTATATAACCCATTTTCTGCACTAACAAAAGAGGCCTGCAGTGAGGAGGCAGCAGGTGGAAGCAACATGGGGGAGGCATCAGTTAATAAAGAAAGCATCCAACTGTCTCAGAGTGCCAGACAGGGAGATAAAAGCATATTAGTCATAGGGGATTCAATATTAAGGAGGATGGACACCATAATATTTCAAGATAAAAAACTAACATTGTGGTCAATTGTTTACCAGGTCCGAGAGTACAGGATATAGCATCAAGACTTCCTAAATTAATGGATGCTAGGCCAGGTAGTCAAGTAGTAGTTATACATGTGGGGGGATAATAACATCAGGAGAGACCATGAAAAGGAGCTGGTTTATGGGATTGTGCACAAAAGGTTAAAAAGGCAGGTCAAATGCCAGTCATATCAGGAATATTGCCTAGATTAAAATAGAAACTGAAAAAAATCATATGATACTGTGAATAAACATCAGGACAGCAAAAAAGTGTGCAGAAGAAGAAATACCCTTCATTGATACCTGGGGAAATTTTTTTCCAAATGAAAAATGATATGTTAAAGATGGTCTCCACTTAAATAGAGCTGGGACTACTACACTGGCCACAAGTATTCAAATAAACATTTAAACAAGGATGGGGGGGGTGTAAACATTGTAAGAAAGTCTGGGAGGAATACACAAGGTGCTAAGCAATTTGAAAATAGAAACCACGCTCAGAGAAGTAAAAGAAAAACACACTAAATCCACCCTGAGATGTATGCTAGCAAATGTTAGAAGCATCCAAAATAAAAAAGAACTAGAAGCGCTGCTTACCCAACATAAAAACATAGACATCATTGGGTTAACAGAGACCTGGTGGACAAGCAGGGATGTTTGGGGTAGAGAAATACCTGGATACACACTTTTTCATATGGATAGGATACATAAAAAAGGGGAGGTAGCAGCATATACAGTATATCAAAACAACTTAAAAGCATTAATATTTCAAAGAAAGTTAAAGAAGCTGGCACACAAACTGAGACCTTATGGATCAGAATAGAATTAGAAAGCAACACATTTATCATACTAGGGATTATTTATAGACCTCCAGGTACAGGAGACGTGGTCAGTCAGATAATAAACAAAGAAACAGCGAAGGCATGTGAAATGGGAAAAGTAGTCATTATGGGAGATCTAAATTACAGTGGCCACTAAATACATTAGCAAATCCTTCTTGGCTACAATAGATCAACTAGGGCTCACACAAAATGTGGGGCAATCCACTACAAAAGAATTACAGATCAGTAAATGCACAGTAGAACCTCCTTTGGGTAATAGTGACCATACTAGTGTATTTTGTACTACTAAAGAATATACCCCAATAATAAAAGGGTGCAGATAAGTTTATAATTTTAAAACAGCTAATATCCCAAATATACAGAGAGAACTCGAGAGAGTAGACTGGGAAGTACAGTTAGCAGATAAATCAATAAATGAGATGTGGGATAGCATAAATAATCACATAAAAGAAATATGTGACAAAAATATAAAAAAAGTATAACACTGGAGGCATCAAACCAAAATGGTTCACTACAGCAATAAAGAGACTATTAAAAAAAACGAAGGCTATATGAAAAATATAAGTCACTAGGAACACAGAAACTCTGGGAGGAATTTAAACTGAAACAGAGACAATATAAAAATTTAATTAAGGAAAGTAAACAAAGAATAGAAAAAAAATAGCAGGGTCAGCACATAAAGACAATATGCGAAAATTCTGCAGATATGTGAACTCTTTGCGTAAAGCCAGCAATAGTCTCTGTTCAATCACAATCGGGGATAAAATAATAAATGATCCAGGGAATGTTTTCAATGAATGTTTTCGATCTATTTTCTCACAAAAACCAAAAAAAGGGCAAATAAAGAATGAAACTTCAGAACCTTGTGTAACTATTACAGAAGAAATAATTGTAGAAAAAATAAAGGGACTAAAAAAATACATATTCTGCATGGCCAGATAATATATCAAATGCCTTACTTAAAATACTGTCCCCAAAAGTCGCTAAACCACTGAAAATAGTTTTTTCAAAAACTCTACTGGAAAGTGCAGTAACAATGGACTGGCTAATGGCCAATGTGGTGCCAATACACAAAAAGGGAGACAGAGCGAGCCACACTAACTATAGACCCATAATCCTGACATCAGTCCCAGGGAAGTTAATGGAGTCAATTATTAAAGATTACATAAATATTCTCCTGGAAGCCACTGGCCAGGTGGATGGAGATCAGCATGGGTTTTACCCAGGTAGGTCCTTTGTTATAAATCTGTTGTGTTTTTATGAGATGATATCAGCAGCTTTTGATGGGGTGCGACCTGTGGACTGTATCTATTTGGGCTTCTCTAAAGCCTTTGACAAAGTGCCCCATCAAGAGGTCATTAAATGTTTACAAGACAGAAATATCATGGAACAAATTATAGGATGGGAGGATGCATGGCTGGGGCATAGGACAAAGAGAGTCAGCATAAATGGGTATTTGTCAGGGGCAGTACTATTGACTAGTGGAGTGCCGCAGGGGTTGGTGCTGGGCCCAGTGCTGTTCAGGATATTCATGGATACCATGGGGAAGAATTCATTAAACTGGATCAGTAAATATGCAGATGATACAAAACTAGCCAGTATAGCCACAACTAGAGAAAATGTTGACTCAATCCAAAGGGATTTAGATAGCATGCAAGACTGGGTTAAAAAATGGGTGTGAGCTTTAACCAGGATAAATGTTGTATCATACACCTTGGTATAAGAAATAATAAGCATAATTATATCTTAAATGGTCAAAACCTAAGGAAATCAGAAGAAGAAAGGGATCTTGGTATTACCATAAATAGTAAACTACCTTTTGAGGCACACTATAATAATCAAATAACAAAAGCTAACAAAGTGCTGTGGACAATAAAAAGAAACTTCAGGAGCAGAAGCAAGACAGTGGTGACACCACTGTAGAGAGCATATGTCAGACCCATATTGGACTATGGTAGTCAGGTGTTGGGGTCCATATCGAAGAGGGGAGTGTATGCCTTGGAGGGAGTGCAGAGGCAAGCCAGAAAAATAGTGTTTAACCTAAGAGATGCTCTATATGAGCAGAGATTGGGGAAGTTGGGTTTAATGTCATGGGAAACTAGAAGAGTGAAAGGGGATTTACTAATGTGCAATGATAAAATACATAATAAGAATATGTTACAGGATGTAAACCTAACTCTAAAAAACCTAGCAATCAGTACCAGAGATCACCCCTTACAGCTCAGAGGAAAAAAAATTCAAACAAATAAAAGAAAGGCTTTCTTTACACAAAGGGTGGTGAGGCCATAGAATGGGCTGCCCAAGGACTTGGTTACTAGCAATACAAAGGTGCAGTTTAAGAGATGATTAGATAAGCACATACTAGAAGGAAATAATATAGCATGATATGGGTAAATGGGAAGGAGCAAACAATGGGCTGATCAGGCCTTCTCAGCTCTTCAAACCTTAGTATGAACCTTAGTAAGTGGCAAGCGCCTTATAAAGAGCTTAGACATACTGGCACAGTTAACTATGAGACTGAGATCCCTGATAGGAAAAAGTCTACTAAGATATACCATGCTAACCTCCTCAAGAAATGGGTTGAAAAAACACCAAAAGTTGCTTTGCTGGTTTTACCAGAAACTGATAAAGAAGATATTGATGTAGCTTATGATAGATTGGAGCAAACTGTTACTGCTGATGTTATAAGGGTGAATGTTTCCTTAACCTCCCAACAAATCACAGAAATTTGTAACTTGCTAAAGACATTTAACAGTACTTTTACCCCAGTGCCAGGCCAAGCTAAAGGTGATGAGCACATAATAGCAACAAATGATGCTCACCCTATTAGGCAAAATACATACACATTACCAGAGCTGTTAAGAGCAGATGTGGTTAAGGAAATACAAAAAATGAAAGAATTGTGTATCATAGAAGAATCGAGAAGTGCGTGGTCATCACCAATGGTGATTGTAAACAAAAAAGAAGGTGGTATAAGAATCTGCCTTGACTTTAGGAAATTTGATAATCAAGTGTCAGAATTTGACAGTTATCCTATGCCCAGAATAGATGATTTGGTGGGTAGACTGGGGAATGTCAAGTATATCAGTACCCTTGATCTCTCCAAGAGTTACTGGCAAATCCCCCTAGTGGAAGAATCCAGAGACAAAACTGCATTTGCCACTCCTATAAGATTTTATCAGTTCACCACAATGCCCTTTGGTTTACACAGCACTCCTGTTACATTCCAACAGTACATGGATGTAATTTTATCCTTTCACACTGGTTATAGTGCTGTATACCTGAATGATGTTGTGGTGTACAGTCCAGAATGGAAAAGCCATGTGGAACACCTACGAGCAGTTATACAATCAATCAGAAAGACAGGTCTGACAATTAATCCTACCAGGTGTGCATTGGACATGCAGGAAACCAGCTATTTGGGCTATGTTTTAGGAAATGGAAAAGTCAAGCCAGAGGTTTCAAAGACAGAAGCTGTAGCTAACAGCCCTGTCCCCAAAATCAAGAATATTGTTAGGTCATTTTTAGGACTGGCTGATTATTATCAGAGATTTGTTCCCAGCTTTGCTGAGTTAGCTACTCCCCTCACCGAACTTACTAAAGAACGGTAGCCAAATAATGTGAAATGGTCCCCAGAGTGTGATGAAGCTTTTCAGGCCATTAAGGTTGCATTATGTTCAGCCTCTGTTTTAAGAAGTGCAGACTTTGAGAACCACCTTCTGTTACAGACTGATGCATCAGAAGTAGGCCTAGGTGTAGTCTTGAGTCAGCATATAGATGGAAAAGAACATCCTATTCATAAAGTAGGAAGTTGCATGACAGAAAGAAAAAGTACTCCACTATTGAAAAGGAATGCCTTTTGGCATAGTGGACCATGGAGTCCCTTAAGTTTTGTTTACTAGGAGCTGACTTTGTACTTGTAACAGATCGCAATCCTCTCTGATGGCTTAACCAAATGAAGGATAAAAATTTTAAAATCACACGGTGGTACCTAGCACTACAGCCATTTAAATTTAAAATAATGCACAAATGTGGGAAAGAGAATGTCAATGCTGATTATCTGTCTAGATATAGATCTGGAATTGAGTATTCTGAAGGTTGAAAAAAATGCGTGAATTGAAACTTCTCTGTTTGACATGCTGCATATGCACTGAACTGTAAAGATTATAAGTTACTTTTTTAGGTATTTTCTGGTGCTCTACAGCACTTACAGACTGCCAGAAGCCTAACGTAAATGCAACCTGTGATAAAACTGAAACTGTAGCAAATATACCTGTGCTTTGACTTTTAACTATTGAGCCCTTCAGCTGTGACACAGGAACAGTAGTTGTAGTTCCTGGGGAATTAATGAGGACTACAACTCAGTGCTTTTACTGTGTTTTTTGACTTTGGGAGCAAGTTTACTACACGTAAAGGTATACCCATGTATGAGTGGTGTTGCACTGTATTAATGTCATTGTTTTTTAGTATTTGTGAGGTATACTCGCTCTGTAACCCCCGGGGCTACTTCTGGGTCACGTGGCTCCTTAAAATTTGGCCTGCAGCAAGCAGGGCAAGCCTGAGCAGGATAAGTGCATGTCAATGCACACAAAGACATGCGTGTCTGCGTGTGGTTTACGTGTTTCATGGGGTTCGGTGGAGCATAGGTGTATAGTTTGGCTCACAGTAGATAACTCTCCACAAGGTATGACGCTAATGCTACAAAGAGTAAGTTGGTAATATACAATAAAACCCAGGCAACCTAGGAGGCTCTATATACCCTTCCACATTGTAAATACTTTGTTACACATTACTAGTTATGGCAGATAATGTTATTACACTTGAAGGAGACATGGGCATTAGGTGTAATACATGTCTAATATACCTAATCACAATGGAACTTCTGCAAGACACATTTAAATGTGATAAATGTATACATAATGAAGAGTTGATCCAGGAACTAAATGCATTTAGTGACAGGTTGCTGCAACTTGAAGCAAGCCAGAAAGAAATGGTGCATTGCCTAGGGACACATTTAAAGGATTGAACATCCTCTAATTCCCCCATTTCTGATCCTGTAACTGTCAATAAGGGAAAAGGACTAAACATCTCTATCACAAATGGGATACTGCAGCAGGCTGAATTACCTGCTGTGATAGAAAATGAGATAAACAGGAAAAGAGCTTGAGAGGAAGATAACCCCACTGAAACTGACGACTTATGGTATAATGTCCAAAACACTAAGCCTGCTAAAAAAGGTATGCATGCCACTAACTTTTGTATCCCCCTTAAAAATAGTTTCACTACTTTAGCAGCTAATGTTGCAAGCACAGAACAAAGTATAGTAGGCCTTTAATCTCATTTGACACTATTATTAACCCAGCATCACCCAATACTCTTAGAAACAACCAGCCAATGGGTGGAGCCATAAACACTTCACAAACAAATATTCTGGATAGTGACAATGTGGAAACTAATGACTATAATCTACCGACTCCAAGAAACTTAATGGTCATAGGCGATTCTATGATTAAGCTCCTGGACAGGGCTGTTTCTAACCTGAATAAAGCATGCAGAACACTTTCCTCCTTTAGTGGGGCTAGGATCATAGACTTAGCATATATGAGTAAAGATATTATAAAAATCTCTGGTCATAACCCACTTGTTATTCATACTGGGGCAAATAATGTATTTCAGGACTCCATTGAAAAAATTAAACAAGATCTAGTAGCACTAACCAATAAATTGATACATCTGGCTGCAAACCTGCTATATTAGAAATGTTACCCATCCCCAAGACCTTACCACACCTCAATCAGAAAATAGGGACAATAAATGACTGGCTAAGAAAATGGACATTAAAACAAGACATCAAGTGACTAACACATTGGGAAGAATTTTACCTTCAAGATGATCTTTACTGCATGGATGGACTGCACTTAAGCAAAAAGGGGAATTTCTTATTGGGTAAACATTTTACCACCTTCATCGACAAACATTTAAACTAAATGGTAAGGGGGGGAAGGAAGGCTGTTAGCTTAAGTAATGGGGATGATAAGCATCCTATTCCTCCCTCACAAAATATTAGTATCAATGCTTCCAAATACTCCACACCCACTATAAAGGATAAAACTGAAATAAATATACTGTTACTTAATGCCCGTAGTCTAACAAATAAAATAGACAAATTAAAATATATCATGCAAAAAAGAAAATATTTAAATTTGTGGAATCACTGAAACCTGGTTCCAAGATGACAGTTGGAATACAGACATCCCAGGTTACAATAAAATAATTAAAAAAAGAAGGCAGATAAGAGGTGGGGTTGGATAGCCCTATATATATGAGATAGATACACTACCCACTCTATCACACCAACAGAAATTACTAATAGTAATATTGAAATCTTATGGGCTCAGATTAAACTACCAACTGAAACTGTATGTTTATGATTAGCCTACAAACCCCCAAATTTAAATCCAGAACAAACAATGACTTTTTATCTGCCTTAGAAAACTTTGACATAAGTAATACCTATATACTAATGGGATGTTTTAACTTCCCCAATATTAACTTGAGAGACATGCCAAACCAGGGGAAAGTCAGAATTTAGACCAAATCATCAAGAAAGGAACTAGAGACAATAAAATCCTAGACATTATTCTTACAAATATGGAAGACAAAATCTTAGAGCCCACTATAATAGACCCATTAGGTAATAGTGATCACAATATGATTTTAGTCCATTTACAAACTAAAACATTAGGGTCCAAAGGTATCACTATGGTCAAAAACTACTCTAGAGCTGATTTTAAAGTAATAAAAAAACTATCTTGCTTGCTGGGACTGGCAATCAGAACTATACAGCCTTAATGTACATCATGCATGGAGACAAATCTGGACAAAACTGAAATATTGTCTTGACATGTGGGTCCGTACTAGAAGGAAATGCATCAAAGGTTACAGAAAACCTGTCTGGTGGAATAATAAAATCAAGAGTTCAACAGATAAAAAGAAAAAGAGATACAAGAAATACAGAGACAGGCTTACAACAATTAACTGGAATAAATACAAGAAACAAGCTAACAAGGTTAAACAATGCATTAGAGAAGCAAAAGCAAGTACTGAGAACAAATGAGCTTTTGACACGTTGGACAATAAAAAGAAGTTCTATAACTATATAGGTTCACTCAGAGGCTCCCAGACAATAATAGGTCCCATAAAAACTGGTAAAGGGTTAACCAGTAATGAAACTGAAATGGCCAGAGAATTTAATAACTACTTTCTCACAGTTTTTATTTTTATTTTTTATTTAGTTTTTGTTGACCGGGTAAGTGCACTAGACAAAATCCTGCCTATTTTCAGGCACGACCCTGGGGAGGGGAATACAGATGAATACCAACTGACTTTGAACCAGATTAAGCTGTTGGTGGTATTTTTAGTGAATGAGGGAAATTTGGCCAGGACACCGGGGAAATTCCCCTACAACATTGCTGGTGGCATTGTAGACTTTGCTCAGCCTTCGCTGGAGAAGGATGCTGTGCCTGTAGTGGCTATGGAGATTTCAGGGGAATCACCTGGGCTGGAAGTGCCTCGGGCTGTAGCTTTTGTCAGAGATGTATCTGTGGGGCTGCCTGGAGATATGCATGGTTCGGACCGTGCAGCAGGAGTTCATATCATGTAGACATCTGTAGCCTTGCCCCTTGAAGAACTACCAATACAGCCTGTTCCTTCAGCGGAGAAGCTTAGAGTTAGCAGCATTTTGACTCAGGATTCCTCAGCTGTGTCAGTGGCTTGCCCTTCGTGATGCACTGAGGAGGTGTTGGCGGTGAATCATCTGTCAGCTGTTCCATGTCGAGTCTCGCTGTCTGCTCTTTCCCTTCTGGGGACTGGAGCAAGGAATCAGCACTTACTGAAGCTGGATGGACTTTCCAGGATGGTCGCTGGCTGCTGGATTTGGAATGGATTACTTTTACATCACAGTGGACTCGGGTTTCTGGACTTTCTGCTCGTTCGGCGGATTCAGAGTCTTTGGTTACTGGGCTTTCAGGTAATGAAAGAGAGCCTTTGATTTCCTGTGAGTCAGTCCGTGTTTGAAGAGATGAGGCTGAGATTCCTAATGCCCCTCCTTCTCCTTGGAGAGAACAGTTTCGTACTGGCCCTTGTTTCTCTGACTTATTTAGGAACAACAGACTAGATCAGGCCGCAAGATGGAACACTGTCCGCCTGCGATATTGGGGGGGGCTCCAGGAGCACCCAGACCATTTTTTTGTAGCATGAAAATTGCTTAAAAACTTTATGAACTTTCAAACTTCTGACATATATTATATGCCCTCATTAACATTAGAGGGGAAGACACCTTCGATATCAGCTTTCTGTCTTTTGCAGGCCTGGATAAATTTTGATTGAAGTATGATGCTCTGAAGTCAACTCCACTTTGGACTCCATTCTGGGCTATTCCCATTACTAAACCTCTGTTTAAAACTGTTAATATTATGTTCCGTAATGAAGGGGTAAATGTGGGAGATATCTTATATTGGCTGGAGAGCAAGTGTACTGTGTTGGGGCCTCCTGAGCCCATTATTGATGGGGAGGGTATTTGGACATGGAGCTGAAAGTTCAAGATTAAGCTGCATATTGTGGGGGATATCGTCCAGCATATCCCTAACAGCTTTTTTGGGGGGAAGATAGGGGGGTATGTTTCTACCCTGGTCAGCTCAAAGCTTGCTACAAGTGTGGTAGTGCCCGTCATTTAAGTAGTGCGTGTGATAACATCAAATGTGCACTTTGTGGAGAGCTAGATCACGACAGTGGAATCTGTCGAAATGTTTTCCGTTGCAACTTGTGTGATCCTCAAGGCCATGCCTATTATCAATGCCGATATGCTGGTCAAAATAATTCGCGGGGAGGTTTGGATAAGGAAACCCTTATTTCTGAAGCACAAGATAGGTTTAGGCCTAGATCGGAAGACACTGATCCTTCTGATCCAGACACCCCTGCCCCAGAATCTTTCACTGGAGCTCCTCCCAGTGGCTCTGAACCTAGGCCCTCCGAGGCACCTCCCGGGGCTGATATTCCAATGGCTCATCAGCCTTCTGAGAGTGTGGGACTTTCACTACCCAGTACATCCACGTCTGACCCACCGACTCAGAGTTTCAAATACTCCATCCACGAAGAATGACAAGGTCTCACACCAAACAATTGGTTACAGCCACCACTCCCCCCATCCACAACTCCTTTCAGGTGTTGCAGGATCAGGATGGGGATTCGGAATCTGATGTTTCTGTTCAGTCAAGAGATTTGTCTGGTATGGAACTTGATGATGAAGTGGGGCCCAACTTATTGGAGTCTAAGAAAAAGTCTGGCCGTAAGCGCAAAAAGGATGAGTTCTAATCTATTTTTTCTCTGGCTTCTTTAACTCTCATTTCCTTGAATACTTGTAGTATCAAAAATTCAAGGAAGCATTTGGAGCTCTTGCATTTTTATAAATCTCAACCTGCAGATATCCTTTTCTTGCAAGAGACCCGGTTTACTTCCGCGTTTGATGTTAACTACACTAAAAAATTGTGGGTTCAAGGGTCTTCCTTTTGGTCCTATGGCCCCGATGCAGCTGGTGGAGTGGGAATACTTTTTTTTCATACTCACGTACATGTTCTCCAGTTGGTGGATCTAGTTCCGGCTAGGGCTGTGCTCCTGGATTGTTTTTGTAAAGGATATCCCCTCCGACTGATAAACATTTATGCCCCCCAAGTCAAATCTGCCAGGATAGACCTTTTCCATGAAATTGAGCATTACCTTTTTTTCCCTAGACATATTATATGGGGGGGGGGGCAATTTTAAATGTGGTTTAGATTTCAAATTTAAAAATCAGATACAACTAAAAGTGTACTGTGATTCCCATGCTTTGCATAAACTCATTACAAAGGCCTCCTTATCAGATACATATAGAACCCTTCATTCTGACCCTGGGCCTACTTATAGATGAGGTAACTTAGCTACTAGAATTGATTTTGTCCTCTCTTGCCGTTATTTAATTCCCATTAGTTTTGGTCTGACCCCTTGTGAATTTTCTGACCACAGTTTATTAAAAGTGTGTTTTTCTCTCTCCCACATTACCCCACATTTTCCTGCCTTTTCTGCTAGATGAAAACTGGATCCTGTTTTACTCATTCAGGTCCAGTTTCAGCAGGCCCTTCTTCAGGCACTGGACAGATGGCAGCCAGTGGCTGGGATGTATGATTCATTGGGAGATTGGTGGGCTTACACTAAAATTGAGTTTCAGTGAGTTTCTACTTCCTTTATTAAAACTATGCAGTCTGAGGAGTATATCACTTATTTGGGATACTGGGCTCAGTTTTATAAGTTACTGTCCCTTCCACTTCCTTGGACATTAGAATCCAGGAAAAAATTTCAATAATTCGGAATAAAATTAGAAATTTCCACTATGGAAAGGCCTGTCACCTTCACGATAATCTGCCTTATGGACTCAAGTCCTCCTCTGTTTCTGACCCATTTTCTGCCTGCAGACAAGCTTTGGACAAAAAGCTTATGGACAGTCTGTACTATCCCTCAGGCACCCTGAAATCCACTGATGCTGAAATGTTAAGGGTAGTTCAACTCCTTCTAAAAGGGCAACATGGTTTGGCTTTCAAAACAATGAGTAATTGGGATGCACTCTTTTCTTTCAGGCCACCTCAGGTGACTCCTCCTCAATCTTGGGCTGTGGACCTACCCATCACTCAGGCAGAGGTCAGGCTGGATATTGGACATTTAAAAATTGGTATTTCCCCAGGCCCAGATGGCCTTGTAAATGAATTATACAGATTTTTTGTGGATGATTTTAGTATCATCTTAACTCAATTGTACAATGAGATTCTCACCACTACCTCTCTGCCTTCAGGTTTTTCAGATGCCCTGATGATATTTTTGTTCAAGAAGGGGGACAAGCGCATTGTTAGAAATTGGAGGCCGATTAATTTATTGAATACAGGTTATAAGATTTTCTCGGCTATCTTATGTCACAGACTCCAACGCCTTGCTACAACACTTATCCATCCTGTGCAAACATGTTCAATTCCAGGTCAGAACATTCAACAAAATTTGACTCTCTCCTTAGAAATCTGTGAATGCAGTCATCTGGGATATCTCACAGGGTATTTACTCTCATTGGATCAAGCTAAAGCTTTCAACACAGTTTCCCATGGATTTTTTTTCAAGTTCTCCAGCGATATGGGTTTTCTGAAAAACTTAGGACCTGGGTTGGACTTTTATATACTAATGCTCATAATTTTCCTTTGGTTAATGGCCTAGTGGGTGTTGGGATTGATTTTCATAGGGGAGTTCGGCAGGGTTGCCCTATTATCCCTTTATTGTACACCTTTGTATTAGACCCTTTAATTTGGGAGCTTCTTTATCATCAGAATATTTTGGGTCTCACTCCAGCTTTTGATATCCCTTCTCAAGTTTTAACTGTTTGTGCTGATGACATGTGTCTCCTGTTACACAACCTGGCCTCTGGCATTTTAGCTTTGAACATTTTAGCACAATTCAGTAAAATTTCTGGGACTTCGGTGAATTATGAGAAGAGTACTGGGATTTTTTTGGGTGAGGGATCTTTTGAACCCTCTATTGGGCAGATTACTATTAAGCCCGGTCCTATTAAAATATTGGGGTGCTTTTTTGGCAATGGTGATTTGGTCTGCTTAAACTGGAAACTGTGTATTGAAATGGGTGAGAGTAAGATCCAGCTGTGGAAGTCTTGGACTTTTTTGAAGAAAAAGCGTATTTTGATTATTAAGAAATTCCTTTTACCTTTGTTTTTATATTTTAGTTCTGTGTTTCCTTTGCCTATGAGACCTGTCTCTATAGTATTTTTTTTCAGATGCTGTGGGGAAGCTGATTGAACCTGGTTAAGCAAGATTTTACATATCTACAAATCAAGGATGGAGGCCTCGGTATGATAAATCCCTAGGTTTTTTATTTTATTTTTTTTTCTAAAATCTACATTAAAGGAACCTGCACAGTATCAGTCTCAATCTTGGGACTTACAGTAAGGATATTTTTTTTGGTCAAGGATTTTTTGACTAGGTGGTCAGATGAGATTCCTATTATTAAGTCAAATTCTGGTGCGCCTTCATTTGTTTATCTGGTTGCTGCTAAATTACGCCAGTGGCAACTGGCCCAACCTGTGGTTCATCAGCTTACCCAAAAAGCATTATATTCTAAAATCATGTTCACCAATTTTTTGGTGATGGTTGATTTTCCCAAATGTTTCCCTTCAAAGTTCATTTGGCTTTGAGGGTTCTTACCAATACACAGATTCCTGATCATATGTGGGATGTGACTTGGCTTAGTTGCCATAGGAGACTAGGGGTCAAGGGGAATTTAAAGCACAAGGCTGTTTCGGAAAGGTATTGTCTCCGTATGGAATGTATAGGCCTGGAAGAAACCATGGATCATTTTTTTCTTTCATGTCATTATGCGTGGTTGTTTTGGTCAAATTTGCTTACTAAAAGGGGCTGGGGGTGTTCTTGTCATGTCTCTTACGAATGTTTAGTGCTTGGGGACTATTCAGGTTTCTTTTCCTGATATTGCCCCAGCACACTTACTGTGATTTTTGCTTACATTAAGTTTTACATGTGGCAAGCACATTGTTCATTTTCATTACAGCATACTGACACTTTGCCTTCAGTTGTTCTTAAACACACTGAATCAGCTTTACGGACTCAGAAGGATTTTGAATCACGGACTTTGCCTACCCATTTGTTTCATGAATATTGGAAACATGTCTATTGGATTTAATTTCTATATGAATTTTTTCATTAGTGGATACTTCATTTCTTTTGCATTTTGGATGATTCCATTGTATAATGCTTTTTATCCTTATTTCCTTTGTCTTTGAGATCCTGTATTGATGTTATTGTTTCTTTCAATAAATAATTCCCCTACACTTTTCGATAAGTGCCATGGGATCTTTAACATCCACCTGAACTACCACCAATCCAGGCAGATGGGACCTCAGAAGTGCAGCACCCCTCTCATGCTGCACTACAGTGTCAGTACTGGGTTATTAACCCAAGTGCCAGATGTGGGACCTGAACCCACAGCCCTCTGATATCCTGGCCTCAGAGGTGAGTGTGCTACCTACTGAGCCACTGACACTGCTAGAGATAATCATACTGGGTCAGCAATTAGTACTAATAAACAAGAAATAACTCATTTTACTATTGAAGAAGTAAAGAGAGAACTTCATAGACTAAAAACCAACTCCTCAGCTGGAACAGATGAAATCCATCCTAGGTTCCTCAAAGAAATTGTTAACAAAATCATAGAACCATTATGTATACTATTCAATTTATCACTAAATGAGGGTGAAGCTATTTTTGCCTGGAATGATGCTACTGTCATTCCTATTTACAAATCTGGTCATAAGGAAGACGCCTCAAATTATAGGCCTATAAGCTTAACATCAATTATAGGGAAAACATTAGAAAGACTTCTTCTCCAATGGTTGGAGGAACACATTACTCTTAATAACTTAGAAGTCTGACTAATTTACTGCAATTTTTTTGAAAATGTAAGCTCCTCACTAGATGCAGGGATACCAGTGGACATTATATTTTTGGATTTTGCGAAAGCGTTCAACAAAGTCTCCCATAGGATACTAACAAATTATATAGTTACATTAGAATTTCCCCAATACATAATAAACTGGGTCACCTCATGGCCACATAACCTTCGACAGTGTACTTCTATTAAAGGACACTACTCCCAATGGGGTGAAGTAACTAGTGGGGTCCTGCAGGGTTCAGTTTTAGACCTAGTTTTATTTAATATACTAATCTCCTCAATGCAGCCATCAAATAATGTTTGGATGGCTAAGTACACAGATAACTGCAAATTAGGATGCATTGTTAATACCCCTGAGGAGGCTGGAAATTATCAAAAAGAATTATTTTCTTTGGAAACCTGGCAAACAATAACAAGATGGTATTCAATGTACATAAGTGTAAAGTAATCCACTTATGTCATAACAACTCAAAACATAATTATGAACTTAATAATGTCACAGCTCAAGAAACCACCAATGAAAGGGATCTAGTAATAATTACAGATAATAAACTTAATTTTGATAATAATACTCTTGCTATAGTCAAAACTGTCAACGTATTACTGGGTGTATTTTAAAGCATTTCAAGAGTAGACAGCCAAAAGTTATATTACCATTATATACTGGACTAGTGAGATCACACTTGGATTACTGTGCACCCCTTTGTGCTCCAAATACAATCAAAGGAAAAAAGTTAATTGAGGGAGTCCAAAGGAAAATAACCAAAAATATCACCAGCTTGGAAAATAAAGAATATGGTGAGAGACTGCAACAACTTAATCTTTACTCAATGAACTATAGGCAAATATGTGGTGATCTGTACCTAACATACAAAGCCACAAGAGAGCCATTTCTTCTAGAAACCCTTGGTTTAGAAATAAATCCTACCGAGGTACACACGAGGTCCCACAGTTTCAAACTAAACAGTGAAACTTGTGGAACTAAGAAAAGGAGTCAATGGTTCTCACAGTGAGTTGTGAACCAATAGAATACATTACCATTTACAACAGCTGATATTAAAACTATGGATACAGTAGTAGTCACAGACATTACCAGCTATTTCCAGATATTTTGTGAAATTTCTAAAGAGTTTCTCTCTGCTGCCCCTATTGTGGAAATGGAGAAAGCATGAGATATTTCTGGAAATATCACAGAAATTTCAGGAAATAGCTGGCAGTGTCTGTGGCTATTACTGTATATTTAAAAAACCACTAGATTCACATATGGGTACACATACAGAAAAATATCTTTAGATGACACACCACCCTAGGGTGGCAAGCTTATATAAAAGGCATTGCATCCTGTGCTTGTAGACCACTATGAAACTATGAAGCTATGAACTGTCATGTTAAAGGAGAATTTAAAGAAAGTTTTGGAAACCTGTTTTTATAAAACAGGTTCCCTCTTAAGGAGGAGAGTATGTGACAGGGTTGAATGGGGCTAAGTCCCAGTTGTTCTGTAGAAAGAGTTTAAATGCAAGGATCTGTTCTAGTATCTCCTTTTCTGTCTCTTGTCTATCTGGTTGCACAACCCAATTTTCTCGTGAGACCTAGAACTTGATCACCCTGATGGTTTTGCAATTGTCTATCTCTCTACTTTTCCTTGTTGTTCTGTCTTTTCTCCCCCTTGCATATCTGCTGGTATAAAAATATATGTGAATCATTATTTGGAAAGACAACTGATACTGGGATCCCTTTGTTTAAAAATGTACTGTACATAGTTCTACTGTTGAAATGTATATAGTTATACTGTTGAAATGATTGCAAAAAGCTGTTTGGAACTCAAGGGGATAACCTGAGAAGCTAGTTTGCATTCTCTCTGAGAAGCTATAAGCAAGAGGTCAGTTCTGGGTCAGAATGTTCTTTTTGCTGCACTTGTTGAAACTTACAAGAACACTGTGAGAAGCATGTTGTTTTCTTAATGAGTGGGGGTTGCAAAGACTTATAAAAACAGACCTGCAATTTCTTGGATGAGAGAGACACAGAGACTGAGACAGACTAAGATTGGAAATTGAGAAGAAACTCAAATGGACTTGCTCTGTTTATACTGCCATTGTAAACAGTTATAATGAACAATTTGTATTTTTTTATTTTACTACTATTAATAATAAAACTCTTATAAATTTTACAACTGCTCCTGGTTTTCCTATGCTTCCTGACCTGTGCCTCAATGACAATGGATACCACTAGACACCAAGGACTACATATGCATTATGGGCTGGAGGATCGGAAAATAGAGAGGGCACCTAGACACCATGACACTTTGTCACTGTACCAGGCCAGCTCATTGGATGGTGGGGGTTGCCACTAGGCATCAAGAAGGAAGTGATTACAACTGTGGTGGGTGATCAGAGAATTGGGGTGCCACTACACACCAGGGACATGGTGTTCCATACTGGGCCAGGTGTTTGTAGGGTGGGGTGCCACTAGACACCAGGGAGGAATGTTTACAGCCAGGACAGATGATCAGAAGGTAAGAGTTACCACTTGACACCAAGGATAATATATTCCACACTTGGATGGGTATTCAGAGGGTAGAAAGTGTGACTAAACACCAAGGAGAACAATTATATAGTGGGGACAGGTGTTTGGCATGTGGTGGGGGCAGCCAGCACCATGTCTGATCTGGCAGTCAACCACAGGACAAACACAAACTTGTCACCACTTCCAGAGCAAGTGAGCCCATAATGGGCATGCTAATTGTTCCTTGGTCCCTTTCATGCTCAATGATCTCATTTGCATTTTGCAGCTAAATATCACACCATGGCTCCTGGCACTAGCTAGTTTAGGGGCACAGTTCCCTATAGGGCTGCATGTGGCTGAAGTCTACATTGGGGCATAGCAGCTTGCCTTAGTGCTGCACTGACATGGGCCTATATTCAGTCAGATAGTGCTGTGCACTATCCGACTGAATATGGCAACCTCCCAGTCAGGCAGAAGTGCAGCATAAACCTTTGCACTCCACTTTTGCACTTACCTGTATTTGAATATCTAGCTTCTGGTTTGTATAAATGCACAGTCTGTGACTGCAACTTTTAAATCCACCCCCAAAATGGGTGTTTGTGGCATATGACTGCGTACATTGCAAATTCTCATTCCAAGGGGGATTTAAATGTTGACACCCATAGTAATTGTGAGGGTGGAGCAAAAATGACCCAACAAAAAAAATCCAGAAGCAAATGATTTGATACCTCTTATTGGACCAACACAGATGTTACAAGAAAGGAACAACATGCTCTAGCTTTTGGACCAACCAAGACCTTCTTCAGAAGCTTTATGACAGTTATTCAGAAAATCCCATACTATTAACACCCAGCTGATGTATAAAAAATATAAATAATTCTCATTAGTTTAACATATACATTTGAAACATAATAGAAAATTAAGTCAGAGAAGTTCATTAACACCAGTATGCTTCTGAGAAGCCCCTGAATGCAAAGTTTATCAAGAATTATCAACAAGCAGAGAGTTTGTCTCACATACATTTTAAAATGTCTCAGTAAGTTTCAAGAAAGCATTCTACAGATAACAAAACCTTGGGATACTATTCTCCCTAATACATGTAAGATGAGCTTGCAAGTTTTATTGCAAGTGTCCTTGTGTTTTAAAGAGCACAGCCAATGAAAGGCAAAATGCTGAAATGAGACCTAATTGCAAGTAGAAAACAAGCCCCAAATTAAAATTACAGATATATATATATATATATATATATATATATATATATATATATGTATAGTTATACATATATATATATATACACACATATACAGTATACATATATATATATATACATAATACATATACACATACATATATATATATATATTAGAGGCAAAAGCTCCATTTAATGCATCAGTTAGGGTCATTCCCACAGCGACAAAAGTAGGAAATTCGATGTTAGGGTTGAAACCCCCTTCGCCCCTCCAGCCCACCCCCAACTGGAATCAGGGTGCACGTTGGGGTTGTCATCCCTAACTCTCACCCCATCACATGTGGAAAGAAGCTGAGGAACAGGAGAATGAGGTGCGAGTTAGGACCGATAACCCCAACGTGCACCCTGATTCCAGTTGGGGGGGTGGGCTGGAGGGGTGCAAAGTGGGTTTCAACCCTAACATCGAATTTCCTCGCTTTTGTCACTGTGGAACAACCCTAACTGATGCATTAAATGGATTTTTTTGCCTCTAATTTCCCTTCTTTTTGAGAATGGTAACGAGAAATAGTGAATGTAATGCTGCGGCAGGAGCACGGGGCCTGCGTGCTCCTGCCACATGATGTCTTTTCACATAGTAACATTGTGTCCGCAAATTCAAATCGTAATGTGCATGATGACGCAAGGTGAAACAGAAGAAGAAACTGTACTGTAGACAGAAATGTTAAAAATAACGCAAACGCAACCGCAAATGAAAATGCAGAGGGTAACGCACATGGTGGCGTAAACGTGAACAGTAAGTGAAACGGGTACAGAACCTCAAATGGAAACGGTAATGGTAACAGTAATGTAAGCATGCAGGCTGGTTTTCCCCAAAAGCTGTATAGAGAAAGACAGTGAGTACAAAGAACGTATGCAAAATAATGACTCTCGGAACAGAAAAATGAGGACTTGGAATAGTAAATTGCTTATATCTCAGGAACCGTACGACATAGAAAAATATTTTTAAAGTCATACGAATTGTCACTTTCCTGACTAGTTTTATACTTAGCCCCATTAGGCGGTTAAGTATTTTTTTGACGAAAAGTCCATATCTAGCACCGTTTCCGAGATACGGGCCCTGAAAGGCACGGCGAACACGGTAATGTTATTCTATGGGAAAAAAACAGAAGTTCGGAGTGCCATAACTTTGCCTCCCTGTAATATTTTTTAACCAAACCACTGAAACGCACATCTGTTGGATGTTGGCTGTGTTCCATGCAAATTTCAGCCCAAAATACCAAACCGTTATTTTGCAGCAGCAAGCGATTGCTGCAATCGTCATGTCGTAATGTTATCCCTGGGAAAAAGTGTCAACTTTGGAGTACCGTAACTTTGCCATCATGTAATATTTTTTCAATGAAACACTGAAAGGCACATCTGTGAGATGTCAGCTGTGTTCCCTCCAAATATCAGCCCAAAACTCCAAACTGTTCTTTTGCAGCGGGGTGCCAAATAATTGCTGTCATTTTCCCACAGCCTGGAAAAGTACTGTCGCAATTTGTGAAAGCTTTCGAAAAAATTTGTGACACTTTCGTGAGTGCGAAAGTACTTTGCGAAAGTACTTTTTCCAGAAATCTGAAAAACATATTTCTGGGGTGTTTTATCCCAAAATAAAGACATGGCTAGCATCCTCAGGGTCCGACTAGGTGAATACAAAAAGAATTAGGTTGCTAGAGGGTCCCAAATTTAAATGCCAAGCATTTTTCTGATCACCAACTGAAATCAAAATGGCGGATTTGTGACAGTTAAAGGGCCATTTGTGAAAGTAAAAACTGCATTTGCGACACTGTTGAACTTTTTGTTAACTTTTCCCATTGACTTATAATGGGAACTTGTTTTTTGAATAACTTTTGAACCGTTTAATATTTTTTCACGAAATCTTTGAAAGGCACATCGGGGACCCTGGCCACATGTTCCCTGAAGATTTTGGACCAGTTGCACAAACCGTGTGACCTGTAGGCACGTCCGTAGAATTTCAAAAAAAGCGTAAACGCATGCACACATCACACTTAATAACACCGTAGCCGTATATCCGACTGGTACAAAACTTGGCATATCCCAAGGCATATGGGTCTTGCTTCTTTATTCCAAATTTCAGGCCAATCCATTGAGAAGTTGCAAAGTTATTAAGAAGCAAAATTTTGGGTTTAACATGTAAATGACTCCTCAACCCTAACTACAGTGGCACTACCGTGCCACTATAATATATAACACATATACATATACACACTAGTGGTGGGCAAAGTGGGCTCAATCTGCTCTGTGAAGTGATTCATGGAGCAAAGGCGGATTTGCGGAGTGCTCCACAATGCGAAGCGGAGTACTTCGCGTTATAATGAGGAACACGAAGTGCATTGAAAACAACTACTTCACATTACTCCACCTCCACTGGTCACTTCTCTTTCTATTTTTAAGGTTAAGTACATTGGTGGCAGTTCAGTTTGCCTCACTTCACCTTGTTTTGGAGCTCCGAAGGAGGATTTTGCAGTGATTCATGGGAGTTCAGGTCACATGGGCTCTATATTGATCTGCACAGCCTCAGTTTGAGGTAGCATGAGTAGGAAGGAGTAGGAGACAGTGTGCTCTGATAGCTGTCTGTAGGAATCTTTTAAAAGCTGTTCAAAAAGCATTTTTGCTTTTTTGGGGGGGGATCCAACTGTAGTTCATCGATTGTAGGAAACCCCCCGTGCTCACATCATCCAGCATTTTTGGTTATGTGTGGATTTTGAATGTAAATTTATAACACTGAGTGTGTGTGGTGAAAGACACTGAAGTGTGCTGTGTGCAGGTAGATTTAAGTTGGAGAACTAGTGATTTCTTTGTGTTTTGGTAATATTTTTGTTATATAACTGACTGTGTTACTGTACACATAGTAAAATTGTCAGTGATAGTACAAATATTCTTGCTGCTTGTTGTGTGAATGTGGTGCAGCATTTCATAAGGTCAGGTTGTTTAAATTACAAATTTACATTACGTGGCACTGAGTACACTGAACATTTGCATTTGCATCACATTCCTCATTCAGCATTGTACACAAAGTGTTCTGTGTTGTGTGTGCAGTGTTGCATGCTTCAAATATAATACACCCTTTAAAATTTATGACACAGATCAGTTTAAGTGCAACTAAGCGCAGCAGTGTGAACCTGCTATCCTCTGCAGCTACCTGATTTTGTACTGTGATCGTGTTCTCTGTTCTTAGTGTTGCTGCTTGTAGTGCCATAAAAATCAGCACTGTTTGTATTCAGTGCCCCTACCACGTTGAAAAGGTATTTTTTTACCAGACTGGATTATTTTTGTGACCCCATCAGCACCACTGGTTACTGAAGTTGTTTTAATTCCATTACAGTGTCACAACACAGTAGTCCCTTATCTGTTGCTGAAGCCACAGTTGTTTATTTTGCTTCACATCCAGCTAGCGAGTAGCAACCCTCCAGTCAGAAAGTGAACATATCAAAATCTGAATTTGGTAATAATATTTGTGGTTGGTCCCCCAAAATGCCTGCAAAGTGACGTGCAAGTAAAGCTGTTTCTGGCCATGGTAATGTTGGCAGCAAGAGGGTCTGTGGGCGTGGTAGTAGTATGCGGATGGAGAAGTGCATTGCTGATGTGAGGAAAGGTATTTCTCCTGCAATGTTTTTTACAGCCCAATCAGTAGCTTCACTGATAGTTGGAGGAGATGATGTTTTCCCAGCCAGTGGTGTTAGTGTTAGTGGTGGTGGAGGTAGTATTAGCATTGTTGCGTCAAGTTCTAATTCTGACCAGTGTACCATATCCAAACATATTGAGTGTGAAGCAGTGCAAGTAAGTGACAGCTTAGATGATGTCATACTTCCCAGTAACATCCCATTAACTGAACCTGATTCTGATGATCATGTCAATGATAGCATACAATGTGATATTCCATCCACCGTGGCACTTAACATCACTCATTTTCCATGCAACAGTGATTCACAGTGTGGTGAAAAAATATCAGGTGATGGTGGTGTAGATGCTGATGATGAATGTGATGATGCTGATGATGATGATGTTGCTGTTGTTGCAACATGCAGTCCAAATGTTAGCATCTAAGCAGAAGATGTGGATGTGTGTGACAGTGACGTTGATGAATATGATAATGATTTAATTGACCCCAGCTGGGAACTGGAGAAAAAGGAATTAAAAGTGGCTGTGTCTGAATCTGTTTGCAGGAATCCACTTCCTGTAAAAACTTGTGACTTACCGGTTTTACTGGATGTTGATGATGAGGATGACCCAGTACTCAATATGATTAGTAGTCATGGTGATCAGTTGCAGTCCAGGTCCCCAGTGCCAGAAACATCACGTGCCCCCCCCACTTCAGAGCTTAAAATAACAGACTTAAATAAGCCACATCATCATGGACATGTTAAAAGCAGAGCATCACAGTCCCTTGTTTGGGATTTTTTTGTTCAAGATGCAAATGATGATTCAATTGCAATCTGCCGGGTTTGCCAAGTGCGTGTGAGTCGAGGTAAAAAAGGGGAGCCATCTTGGGACAGGAGGACAGCATACGCATCTTAAGAATAGGCACTTGGCTCTGTGGACCCAGCACAAGCTGGTAACTAATACCAGACTTGGGCATTCACCCGTATCACAGGCGGCAACCATAGCCAGCATGTCATCCCCTTCCATGACTGTTAAGCCCAGTAGGAAATTAAACTTGTGCAGTAGTGCGGTAATAAGAGCAGAGGATTACTACAGGCATGATGAGGCGGAGGACCATAATGACTTTGAAATGTCATCCAGTGCTGGTGAGAGTAGCAGTTTTTGTGGTGGTGGTGGTGGTGGTGGTGAATGCAGTAAGTCTAGTGCAAGTGGTACATCAACCCCGGTTGGCAAATCTGGAAAAATAACATAATTTCTGGGTTTGTCATCATCACCTGTGCAACCGTCTTCATCAAATGTCCACACTCCACCCCCTGCCAATGCCATTCATCACAGAGCACAACCATTTGTGACCAACAACACACACCATATAAAACATTTAAGTCAGCGCACATTACAGAGTGTTTTTGCGCATAAGCTGAAGTACCCCCCCAATCATACAGTGTCACATGAACTTAATGCTGCTGTAGCGTAAATGCAGGCAATCAATCTTTTACCCTTCTCCTTTGTGGAGAATTCTGGGTTCTGGTGGTTTACTGCCCATGCCTGTCCAAAATGGAAATTCCCATCCAGGACATACTTTTCTACCCGTGCTGTTCCCGAGTTGTTCCACACTGTCTCAGACTCAGTAAGACATGCCCTTCAACATTCCTCTTCTCCAGTCATCCATTTAAGTATGGATATATGGACAAGTGGCAAAACAGCAGGGAGTTCATATCTGTGTATAACTGCACACTGGGCACAGGTGCCGGGGGTTGTTTGTGGTGCTGGTAGTGTAAATAATCAGTGCAGGAAGCTGGATTGTTGTGGTAGCAATCTTCCTGGAATTCGCCAGCATGCAACAATTGCTATACACAGTTTGACCTGTTCACACACTGGTGAGAACATGTTGGACATGGTACTGACTGAAACTGACAGATGGCCAAACCCTCTGTCCCTGACAGCTGGGTTCATAGCAAGTGACAATGGGTCAAATGTGGTGAAATGCATCACGAATGGTGTTTTTTTCATGTTCCATGCATGGCCCACTGTTTAAATCTTGTGGTTCAGGAGTTTCTGCAGCACCCTTACAGAAAGGAAATGCTGACCATTGCACAACATACCTGTTCTCACTTTACAAGATCTGGAAAGGCCCGTGACCAACTGCAGCAGTTGCAGATACAAAACAGCCTGCCTCAGCACCGCTTGAAGCTGGAAGCTGTCACCTGATAGAACTCCACATTATACATGGCAGAGAGGTTGTATAAACAATACAAAGCCATCACAGAATATCTTGTTATGCACACTAGCCATGACAGTTCTGGGGCCTCCATGTCTATGACGACTGAACAGTGGCACCTCATAAACTCTGTAATAACAATTTTGTGGCCTTTTGAACATGCCACACAGGCAGTGAGTGGTGAGTCTGCCTCCATTAGCCAATCAATTCCACTGCTGCGGGTCCTGAGGCAGACATTGGTGATTGTACAGCATGGCCTTGATGTTGCCGGAGACAGTGGTAGCAGTATGTTGCTGCAACACATGCTGACAGTATTCGACCAGAATCTTCACATTGTGAGCATTCAGCATAGTGACAACTTTGCCATGGCAACAATGCTGGACCCACGATACAAACATGGAATTGCATCAGTACTGGAAGGAGGGCCTGAACAGGTAAAAGATATCAGTGGTCAACTGGTTCGTTTGGTTCATGGGGTACAGAAGTCACATGCCAAGGTTTGCAAACCTCAGCAGCATAATCCAGCTGAAGGTGTAGCTGGAGGACCAGCAAGCATATCATGCAAGGGTAAGGGGACTGTAGTTCCTGGTGGTCTGTCATCCAAAGTGGTTGGCATCAACCCACTTTGGGAGGCTTTGTCCCAAGTAAGTATCTGTGACATCAATGATTCCAGGGAACAGGCTGATTCATCAACAATCAGACTTAGTGCAGGACAGAGAATGGTTGAGTCATATTTGCCTGAAAACAGGCATCTGACAATAAGTGATGATCCTCTTTTGTACTGGAGTGGAAAGGTCAGTGAATGGCCAGAGCTGACTGCAGTGGCACTGAAGTACCTCACATGCCCACCCTCCAGTGTAAGTGTTGAGAGGGTATTCAGCTCAGCAGGTGCAATAGTCAGGGATCGTCGGACAAACCTGTCTCCTGCAAATGTTAGTTTGCTAACATTCATTAAAATGAATGAGAGGCACATACCAGCACATACCGCAATCTCAGTATTCATACCCCGGCCTAGTCATGGTGGTCTTGCTGATGTGGAAATGGAGCATCCTGGTGGCACTGGCAGTGGCTGCCTGAAACGGCCCACCACTGACATAGATGATGACACAATGGAGAAAGAATTTCCCAGTGGTCAGATTTCAGACATCGATGACTGTGAGGGCAGTTTTCTTTATGAGGATGATGATGTGGTTAATGTTGCAGGTTTTAACTGCAGTATTTAAAAGGCGGTGTGCCCCACCCAACCTGGACCACCACCACTGAGACTGATGTTATCCAACTCTGCTGCCACCATGAGGCTGTCTGTCCACCCTGGACCACCACCACCACCACGACTGATGTTATCCAAGTCTGCTGCCACCATGAGTCTGTCTGCCCCCCATGGACCACCACCACCACCGGGACTGATGTTATCCAACTCTGCTGCCACCATGAGTCTGTCTGCCCACCATGGACCACCAGTCTACCAGTGCACCACCACCACCAGCTTCTTAATATTTAAACCATAAAGTGAGTATGTGCACTCATGTTTGTTATGCTGCCTCACTTCCTTAAGTTGTCTGTTTTGTTTTCTGTAGCTTTTCAGAGCCGCAGTGGCAAAACACATACAGTACACTTATTTTGTTTCTTTTACAGGAGAACAAAAACAGGCTCTATCGCTAATATTACTCGTTGGAAAATATGCTGTAGCTATACCGTACAGAGATGAAGTGATGTAATGTCCATGTGAAATCCATTCTGCTAAGTATGAAGGTTTTATTTCATCCATTTCATTGCTTTGTGAAGACTGCTGCAAATATTGCAAACAACAGGTTGTCTTAGTAGTTGACAAGATGTGTCTCTGAAATGTAACTTAGTTGACAATAGGGATTGAGATTTGAGAACCAGGGAGGGACACATAACAATGAAGTTGTAACTTTTAAGAAGTCATTCATTTCTTTTTTTAGGGAAATTCATGATACTTTGTTGTTCTGTCAAAGTGGCCTTATCCAAAAAAGTTCGTCAACATGATCAGGCACACCCCTTCCCGACCCAAGCTTGGACACACATGCAACAAGCAGAAGTCATTTTATTCAATGACCATGACCATCACTGAGAACCAGACTCCAGAAAGATGCTGATGAAATCTGTGAAGAAATAAAAAAAAAAAGAAACCATTATAGACAAAACTGAAAATATGATCCCCCCCCAAAAAAAATAAATATTTACCTTCATGTTCTTGAGACTTATCCATTTCCATTTAAGTGCAAAAAATTCTCATTGAGCACTGGATGGTGCACAGCAACAGTTTGGAGATGGAGTCACCTGTGTGTGATGCAGAACAATAGCATGGGTACATGTCCATGTCAAGTTCAACCCCCCAATCATCACCTATAAAATGTACAGCCATATATATATCTATATATATCTATATATATATATATACATATATATCTACTCACCAAGGCTACTACTACTGTACACACAAAGGGCACCTTTCAATCCAGTTCAGATGATCACTTTTCACTTTTCTGCACACAAGGAGGATGCATTGTGGGCTTGCAGAAAAACATCTGGGGACTCTGTGCCACTTTTGTGCACATGATTGAGTGCACCATAAATTCTGGGGGACTTTGTATGTGCTGAAACATTCTCATTTCACTCTGTTACCACTTGTCAATTTTCTGGACACATGGAGGATGCATTCTGGGCCTGCAGAAAAAATCTGGGACTCTGTGCCACTTTTATGCGCATGACTGAGTGCGCCATAAATTCTGGGGGACTTTGTATGTGCAGAAACACTCTCATTTCACTGTGTTACTACTTGTCAATTTTCTGCACACAAGGAGGATGCATTCTGGGCCTGCAGAAGAAATCTGGGACTCTGTGCCACCACTGTGCGCATGACTGAGTGTGCCATTAATTCTGGGGGACTTTGTATGTACTGAAATAGTCTCATTTCACTGTGTTACCACTTGTCAAATTTCTGTACACAAGGTGGATGCATTTTGGGCATGCAAAAAAAATATGGGGACTCTGTGCCACCACTGCGCGCAGGAGTGGCTGTGCAATAAATTCTGGGGGACTTTGCATGTGGTGTGACGATACCATTTCACTTCCTTAGCACGTGTCAATTTTCTGGACAGAAGACAGATGCATTTTGTGTGTTGTGATTGTGAGCACATAATGCCATACTTAAATTATGAATTAAAGCAGCATTGCAACAATGTGCTGACAATTTTGACCTATAGCTTTTTATGCTATTTTACATCGCCAAAGGTGCCGCCGCTAGTGCAGGCTACTAGTTACCTGATGACTTGTATGATACCCTTCTTTTCACAGTTTGTGTCTGTTTTACTACTTTTTCCTCATGTCTGAGAATAAAAAAGGAGCACGCCATTTAATATTGTTCTGACCAGGTTCTTAGCACTATTTGCAGCTATTTTTGAACAACTATTGTTCTGTGATGTCATAAAACACTGCCTGCTGCATAATTGTTAATTTGACAACAGAAATAACAACAGAAATAATATATAACAACTGATGGAGAAAAACAGTGTAAAATACTGACGAAGAACTGGTCTGCACCATATTAAAAGGAGTGCTCCTTTTATTATCTCACACATGAAAAAAGTACTAAAGCAGACTCAAATACTGGAAAGAATAGTATCATACAAGTCAGGATGTAAGTAAAGTGGCAATGTAAAATAGCATAAAAAAGTATAGGTCAAAATTTTCAGTAGATTGCTGCACTGTTGATTTAAAGAGATTCACCAAGTTACATAGTTATGGATGGTATTACACCCAATATATTGGTGCCTAACCTATGGGGAATCTTTCTTGCTCCACATGTCCTTAAATAGTGCAATAATTTTCTGGCAAAAACATTCGTAATTTCGGTAAAATGGGTCCCGGAGGACTTCCCATTCTGAAGAGCTGCCGAAGTTCTGCCACCCGCGTTCAGCAATGTTTTGGTGAAATGTGGGCACGTTTGAACTAACAAGAGCCTTGTTAGTGGAAACGTGCACACGTTTCACCACAAACTGACCATTATAACATAAAGAAACTTTCAGAAAGCTGCCAGCCATTCACTATAATAAAACATGCCCCTGTGCTCTCCCTGGCATCATGTCATAACATTGCTGAGCAAGTTGGCGGAACTTGGGTGGATCTTCAGAATGGGAACTTGGGAAGTCTTCTGGGCCCCAGTTTACCAAAATTATGAGCGTATTGGCAAGAAAAGTATTGCACTATGGAATGTAAGGACATGTGGAGAAAGAGAGATTACCCTGGAGGTAAGTCTCCCATATAGGGAACATGTACATCTGTATGTGCATGCATATATTTATTGAAGTGCTTAGTGCGTCGACGTTGCATCTTTACACATAATGGAGCCCCCGTAGCATCTGCCATACTACCGGGTCGCTGACATTTATTTAGTATAATAAAGTATGTTGTGGCATGAGAAAAAATGCTGCGACATACTTAAAAGACTCAACTGGATGGTAAGCCTTGCAGGGGTCAGGATGCAGGCACTCCTGTTGCTGACGGCTTCCCTTTAAACTAATACTGTGGCCTTCCCTCTGTCTGGTATGAAACAAATAAAACACAAAACAGTACAGCACTGGGGGTGCAGAAAACAAAACCTAATGCTCGATCCCGTGATGTTCCAGCAGCAGATGAAGCATCAGCACTATTTGTAGCTGCTCTTGCTTGATCCACTCCATCTGCTGCTGGACAGCATCCATCCTCTGATTATTTTCCTCCATCGCAACCCACAGCAGTGCTACTTCTGACTGCATTGCAGGTGTGTCAAACTCCCCTGCTGTGGGAGGAAAGGCAGGTAGTGGTGGTGGTGAGGGTGGTGCTGGTGGCAGTGGTGGGGGTAGTGGTGAAGCAGCAGCTACTGCTGTGGCCCTCCTCCTGCTCTAGCGATGCACAGCAGCAGCACCCACTGCCACTGCCACAGAAGGGCCAGCAGGTGGAAGCCTGGCCTGTTCTGTGGCAGCCTGCCACTCCACCTTGTGGTGGTTCAGCATGTGTGTCCTCTGGCCCCCAGTCCCCAGATGTGTCCCCCTTGAGCCACGGCACACCTGCACACCACAATGCTCCTGTCACCCCTAACACATTTGAAAAACTGCCAGATTATCGAGCTGCGGGGGGGGACCAGGTACAACAGGGGCAGATGTATTGCCAGCAGCAGTGTCATGCCCCTGTGGGGGCTCCACCTGCTGCTGTGGAGTAGGAGGTGCTGCTGCTGGAGATCCTGCAGCTGGTACAGATGGAGGTGGTGGTGGTGGCAGCGGTGAACTTGCTGGATGTGGCGGTGGCACTGGTGGTGATGCTGCTTCTGGAGGGGGGTGGATGAAATATTCTGGAGCTGTCCAGTGACACCCACCCACACTGACCCCATGTGTCCACACTCCCCTCTGTCCAAAATGAGCCACAGACTGTCCCTGGTTCATAACTCTCCTTCTCTCTCCACTCTGATGAGTCACGCGATGAAGACCAACTCACACACGCACACACACACAGTCATACACAGACACACACACACTTACACAAAACAAAACTTATAAAACAAATAAATCAGTCACAAAAAAAGAACTCAAAACAGTACAACAAAAACTAAAGAATTAGCTTTTAAAAAAGCTGTTGGGTTTTATGATGTTGAAGCAAGTTAAACAACAAATACACACTCCTCTCCTACACTATCCTTCCTTCTCCTATCTCTGCAAAGGAGAAAGTGAAAGTATCTGCTGGTATGACTCACTTCCTGCCTGGCTGGCTAAAGCAGCATGTGACTTACAGTACTGTAAGCCATGTGATGTGTGTGGGGGGCTGCTTAAAGTGCCTATTGCTGTCATTCTGCCTTACTTCGCATTAAGGTGGAATAACAGCGTGAAGTCAACTCATTATGAAAAGGCAAAGTGAGTACTCCTCAATGTCCACTTCGCGTAGCCTGCAACTAATGCGAAGTGGGCACTTTGCACTCACTTCACCTGCAGATTTTAAATTCGCTGCATCACTAATACACACATACATACCCACAGACACACACACACACTTATATAGGGATACATGATGGGCATGAGTGTGATATGACAAATATTGTCACTCCTGCAGAGTTAGCTCTTGATAGCTCATGAGTGCTGAAGGTACGAGTGAGATATCCAGAGCTCATGCTGCAGGTGTGACAATATTTGTCATAGCACATGATCTGCACATTATGTATTCGATTTATACAATAGGGCTAGACATTTCAGAAGTATTGTTATGTTGTCTTGTGTTCTGTTCCTGTTTATGTGTTTGCTCATTCTGTGTATGAGTTTTTCTGAATGGGCTGGCAGTGTTATAAACTCTGGGAAACAGATGAGTGTGTTTTGCAATGCTAAATGAGTCTGTTTTAGGTAGGAGTGAGAAATAAACTATTTTGTGAAGCTGTATTCTTTAGAAGTCTGGCTATAGTCAAGCTGAGAGTATCACAGTAATGGTAATGAACTGAGAATCAGAGTGTCAGAACAGCTGAGACTGTTTTTAGTGGTAATTGAGTTAGCTGCAGGCAGCAGTGAGGAACATAGTGTTCTGAGAAGCTGTGCTCTTTAGAATTCTGGCTGCAGTCAAGCTGTTAGTATCACAGTAATTGTAATGGGCTGAGAGTCAGAGTTTGAGGAACAAGTGAGAGTGTTTTTTCAGTGGTAATTGAGTTAGCTGCAGGCAGCAGTGAGGAACAGACTGTTCTGTGAAGCTGTGCTCTTTAGAATTCTGGCTGCAGTCAAGCTGAGATTATCACAGTAATGAGCAGGAAGTTAGAGTGTGGAATAGGTGTGTTTTGTAATGCTAACTGAGGTTGCTGCAGGCAGCAGTGAGACCTCTCATGTAGTTCTGCATTTGTGTCTATGGTAACAGCACAGGTGTTTCTTGCATGCTGAGGGGAAAGTTGCCTAGAGTGATGATATCAGTGACCTTTGTGTGACCTGTGTGTGTAAATGGCTGATACCACCACAGTAGAGAAGAGGGTAAAAATATTACACTACAGTGGATGATACACTGTTTTATCTCACTCATTTATCACTCACCCCTATTGCATAAATATATATATATATATATATATATATTCATTGCAAAACAAACTGTGTTTAGTGCATCAGTTAGGGTTAAAGCAAACAAAAATGAGGAAATGAAATATTAGGGTTGAGCCCCTAACCCCTCCCACACAACACACAAACCCATCCTCCACAGAATGACAGATACCAGGGTGTGCCATGGGGTCATCAGGCCTAACTCTTACCCTAATCCATATGTAAGCAGGATGATATGCTACAGTAAAGGAGAATGGGGTGAGAATTAGGCCTCATTATCACATGGCACATCCTGGCCTCTGTCAGTCTGTGGAGAATGGGTGTGTGGGTTGTGTGGTTGGGTTAGAGGCTCAACCCTAATGTTTAATTTCCTCACTTTTATCACTTTAACCCTCACTGATGCATTAAATGCAGTTTTTTTGCCATGAATGTCCTTATTTTCTGAAAAAGTGTAATATAACTATTAAAAAACATGTATTGGTGGGAGCGTGGGGCCCGCCCACCAAGTTGCCCATTTCTGCATAACATTGTGCATCTGTGAGAGTGTGGGACCAGAGGGCCCACACTCCCACTTATGCATAGCCACAGAGCCATACAGCAGCCCTATAGGGCAAGGAACCCTTGTAACACAAATTTGACAATCTCTCATTAACAGTGCATCCCATGGGAAAAATTCCACTGCAGGCTTACTCTATGGTTTAAAATCTTGTTCCAGCAGCACAGGTCACCTAAGATGACCTGAGCTGCCAATAGCAAAAACTCTGTATTGCGCTTTGTTTTCAAGATACGGGTGCCAAAATGAGTGACAGACCCCGCAATGTTATCCTATCCGGAAAACAATGGACAGGCACTCTTTGAACCATTGTGACAGTAATTTGACAATATCTCTTTAACCATACTACCCACAAAAACAATTTCACTGCAGGCTTACTCTATGGTTTCAAATTATTTTCCAGTGGCATAGATCACCTAAAGATGGTCTAAGCCACCAGTAGATAAAACTCTGTACCTGGCTTCATTTTCAAGATGACTGTGCCAAAAGGCGTGACAGACACTGAAATGTAATCCTATGGGGAAAATGTAAATTTCATCATGGCATGTCTATGCAACCACTTAATTCCCCAACACCTAAACAGCATAATTCAGACCTGTAGGGCATCCCCTCAACACCCTGTAAATTTTGAATAAAGAGACCACATAGTTAATGAGCTATGGAATTCAACCAATCAATCAATCAAACTTTATTTAACTAGGCAGTTACTTCATTGAGCAAGCTCATTTTCAAGATGGTCCTGGACACAGAGGACACTTTTGCTTACAGAAGACAACACTTCATACAATCGGTACAGGCAGTTACAATATAGAAAAACAGTACTTGGATGAATCAGACATGTAAAGCAAGTGCAAATGTAAACATTTAAAGTGCAGCGTATACAGGTTGTAGCTTATAGAATACAAGTGAGGAGGGGAAGGAGGGACATAGAGAAGGGCAGTGGGAAGAAAGGTTATCAGACACCATGGTAAAGAGGGAAAATAGAGCAGCCTAATAGATTGAGACCCCCTGTAAAGCTAACTGATGAGAGGGGGGAGGTGTGGGGGAGGTGGTTGCCCTAAAGGGAATTCTAAAGTTTTTACACCTTTAAATATTTTTCAGTTGCGAGATAGCAAAATCCTGGGACGTGACAAAAATACTACTCCACGACCTAAAACAATCTAGTCCACAAGCGGACATCTGGTCATGCCAATCTGGGCCATCTGATCATCCCCAGGCACATCTGGTCATGAAATTCCGGCTATCTGGTTGTCCCCTCATGAAGAAAGCTCATGGACCAGGATTGTCTCGTGGACTAGGATTTTGCAGGCTTGTGGACTAGAATTGTTAGCGAGTCACAAAAGAAGATTTTGTAATTTTTAAAAAGCTATTTTTTGACAGAAACAAACCAAACCAAAGGCATGGCTTTGTAGAGGGGGTCACCCAGAGCAAAACCCATGCCTCATTTGACCCAAAAGTCACCTGTGGAGAAAGCTACAACATTTTGTTTTGCTGAAAAACTAAAAACAAGATGGTGGCTCGCAAACTAAGAATTTTCTGATGTACTAGGATTTTTCTTCATGAGGTAGCAAAATTCTTGACCATGAGACAATTCTTAGGTCACAAAATATACATATACATTTTTTAGTGAACTGAGCATGCTCGGAACTCAAAAATTAAAAACTTAATAACTTTGGAAAAGATTAATATTTTTTTGCCAAACCAATGCTTGTTTCTTGACCCAAACTCTTTCCATGTTCCAAATTTTAAACCAAAAGACCACACAGTGTGGTTGCAGTGCCACAGGCAAAAACCACATCAAAACTGGCGAAAGTGCATTTTTTGGCATTTCGCTTCTCAGAAACTGTATGTCCAACCTAAATGCAACTTGGTAAATCAAGAGATCTACCATACCAGACCACACGTTCCAAATTCTGTGAAAATCCATTGAACAGTTGCAGTTATTAACGTGCAAAATTTGAGGTTTAGCATTAAAGTGCCTACTCAACCCTAACTATAGGGGCACGACCATGCCCCTATAATATAAACACATATATACATACATACACACACATACATATACACATACACATACACATATGGCATACAGAGGGTTTAAAGTGAAATTTACTCAAAATGAGCAAATGTTTCACACAAAATATAATATATAACTTAGCTTGAGACATTTTTCCCAACTATACTCTCAACCAGTTAATACACTACATAAACTTTAAAGTCTTCAGTGTTGTAACAGGATTTAATACATGATAATATCAATTGTAAGTATAAATGCTCAGTAACTTCCACCCAACCATAAAGCTTTCTGGAATATTATGCCACCAGTGTAAATTTTCTGGATACCACTGCCACTGTCAAGGATGGAACCCTACCTACCTGTATTTATAGGACACCAACAGACAGACAGACAGAGATACTTACACAGGAAAAGTAATCACCCATGCCACACAAAAAAAATATGTCATGTATAGTCAAGCACTTCAGTATCACTGCCTCTGTTCAAAGAAGGAAGACAGAGACACACATTTGGCAATGCTTAAAAAACACCTTTGTTGACCAGGAACACTCTTCCAGAGAAATTTACAGAGCAGTGGAATGTGAAACACAGGTCCCAAGAGAACAACTACTGTAATATAAGAAAAGGACCAGAACCAACAGAATACCTTTAGTAGTCCCATATCATCCTGACCTTGAACTTTTACGTAAGATTATTAAAGACTTCTACCTAATAATTAGTGAGGATGAAACCCTCAATTGTATTTTTCAAGAACTACCACTAGTATATTGAACAACCAACTAATTTAACTGACCTGATTATTAGGAGTCAACTTGAACCAGAACAGAATACCATTACATCATATGGCACATGACCCTGTCATCAACACAGATGTAAGATGTGTGAGCTCATTTCCACTTCAGATTGTGTGGTTACATCACAAAACAGACAATTCAAGATACAGGGGAATTATATATGTACATCAAGTAATGTTGTTTATTTCATTCAATGCAAGAAATGTTCTCACTCAGGTTATGTGGGGGAGACAAAGCAACAACTCCACACTAGAATTAATTCACACAGACATTCTATTAATATGAAGATGACTGACCAACCAGTAGGACAACACTTCTCCCAAGATGACCACTCAATCTCAGATATGTCTGTGATGGTCTTAAAAGGACATTTCAACCATACACAACAGAGACGGGCTTCTGAAATTAGACTTATTTTACTTCTCAGTATGGTGGAGGATGGAATGAACATTGATGATGGTTATATGACACATTATTCCACAAACTTACACAGACCTTTTATTTCAAAAGATGGGCAGAAATACTTCAATTCTTTGTTTTAGAGTCTGGCTATCTACATGTTGGCTTCTCACCTTAGCACTGCGTGTGTGTGTGTTTTGTGTTGTGTGTGTGGTGTTTGGTGTGTATGTGTTATGTGTGTTGTCTGTGTTGTGTGTTTTGTTTCTGTGTGTGTATTGTTTATGTGTTTGTGTGTGTGTGTGTGTTGTTATGTGGATGTGTTGTGTGGATGTGTTCACATGTCCACATGTATGTGTGGGGTGAGTGTGCCATGGGGCAATTTTTATGTGGGGGATGGGTGTTTTTTTGTGGGTATAGTGGGTGTTGTTATTGTGATGATATTGAGGCAGGCTTTGATTCAAGCAGATGACATAATGGTGTTACAGTGGCTAGGACTGTGTAGTGAACATTTACTTCCTTCTACTAGTTGTCAGTGGTTGGATTATGTACTGTCACATTTGTTTTAAATCTGTTCATATTAAGATGCATATCTCATTTACTTGGAGATTTATGAAAGGTTTAATTCCTTTGGGTAAATATTGCAAAGATTGGTGTGAATGATGATGTATTAGGATTCGTACATATATCTCATTCCTACTAGTTACCTTTCCCAGGGAAGGGGGGCTGGGGGATTTTATTCCTATGAGTTTTTATTTAGATTCCTTAGACTGGTTCTGTGCATGTTTGTTATACACTAACACTGTATTGAAACCTGTACATATCAAACTCATGGTCTCATTTTTTGGGGGGTCCTTGACAAGTGTTTTTTTTTTTTAATTTGGCATTTATACTCACAATTGATATTATCATGTATTAAATCCTGTTACAACACTGAAGGCTTTAAAGTTTATATAGTGTATTAACTGGTATAGAGTATAGCCAGGAAAATATCTCAAGCTAAGTTCTATATTATATTTTGTGTGAAACATTTGCTCACTCTGAGTAAACTTCACTTTAAACCCTCTGTATGTCATATGTGTATATGTGCATGTGTGTATGTATGTATGTATATATTTGTGTGTGTGTGTGTGTGTGTGTGTGTGTATATATATATATATATTTTTTTTATTTATAAAATGAGCAAATCCTCCAAATCCAAATCCAGTGTTCTGATTGTATAAAACACATCATGTGACCATGCGTATATCAGAGCGCGACCGCACACCTGTGCTTTTACCTCCCTCCAAAACAATTCTGACATTTTATAAGAAAGATAAACCACTCTGAGGTGTGCAGTTGCGCTCTGATATACACACACCTTGGGTGGTTCACACACTCGGCTTGTGGCCTCATGCGTACAATGCACACCAAGGCATGTGTATATCAGAGTGCGATCACACAACTCAGAGTGGTTTATCTATTATGTATGTGTATGTATATGTGTGTGTATGTGTATATATATATATATATATAGGGGATACATGATGGGTGACTGTTTAATATTTGCCATGTTCCACAGTTGCACATCATGTGTGCGATTTATACAATGGGGCCCTTATTTTATATATATATATATATATATTTCTCATGAATTTATTGCTTACAAGATGTTAGGACATTTGTGTCCTTGTAATGATTATGATATATAAGTCAGCATTGCCACCTTTTGGTGATTTGTATTACTACACTGATATATGTAAGAACTGTACTCTTTTGTTTCACAAAGTGATAACTACTATAAAATTGTATAATGTTATCTTGGACTGTGGAGCCACCTCTAATTTAGCCAATAGGGCTCATCTCTGTAACTAGAAATGTTTCTATCTTACAGTAACCATAGTAATTATCATAGGTATATAATGAGAGACATTACGTCTTATACCTCGGAGACCCCAAGACACACAGAGACACCTCGAGGTATAGGGTACACTTAGCATTAGCTCCCAGTTCGTATTGGTAAGAATTGCTTAGGGCAACTTTGATTTATCCCTTTTGGTACTAATAAACAAGTTTATTACTATTATGCAACGTGTCTGTGATTCCTTACATTCTCAATATTGCCAAGAACCTGAGAGTGAGGTTTAGACCTCCTGACAATTGTCGACCACAAACCAGCTAAAACTATATAAAAAAGTATAATTACTTTTCCTCACCCCATTGAACAAAATAGTACTAACCTACTAATGTTTGGTTTTCCTTTTCAAATACACTGACAAGATGGCTATCTTGTTACATATTCTCCTCATCTCAAAAGTGATCCCCTGCATCCAAGACATGGTAAAGCACCTCCTTCCTCACCTTGATCCTCCAGCATCTGCCCCAGAAAAAGTTTCCATTAATATACCTAACAATTTAATTACTGTCCAAAAAGGTTCTAATGCCTACCTCACTGCCTTGGTTGTTACTCCTGATAAATCAACCCTACAAATTAAGTGGCAAACCACATCACAAGGTCAAATTCTTCCTGTGGCCAAGCTTTCCAAAAAAACTTTCCATGGTTGGCCCAACGCTAAATTATCCCCTAATGGTTCTCTATCCTTGTTGCAAACTGCTCTTAGACATTCTAATTTATACAATATCAATGCCTTAATTAATCCCTCATATTGTAATTCTTTATTTAAAGACTCTGCCAAAACATTTTGTGCTATACACAACATGGCCTCTGCAGCCATGTATCTTTCTGTGTTACCCCCTACTAATAAACAGCTTTTGGAATGTCCAAAGCATACCCCTAGTCCTTGTAGTGGTCTTACAGCCACTGCCTTACCTAGTACACTTATTAACAACTTACAATTTATGCATATACCTGTTTTGTTTAACTTGACTTACTAAAATATAAAAAAAATTGGTATGTGTCATACTACTAATACTTCAGAAATTTTTTTTGTACTTTATTGCTTAATAGTTTAGCAGCTTTTCAAACTTGTATTCAAGACCCTATTGCCAGGATACACACCACCAAGCATAGAGGCAATTAAAAAAACACCTAATCCTAATAATTAAAGTCATAAACATAATATATGTAAAGTTAACAATTCTAATGTCACTGGTGCAACAGGCACCGTGCTCATACATTATCGCTACCATCAATAATCTCTTCCACAATCTCAAATCTAAAAAAATCCTGAACATAATACATAAACATATTTCTAAATAGTATTGTCCACAATGTAAAACCCCTAGCTGTATTGCTATGTGTATGCAACACACCTTAACCATTCCAGTTTTCACAGCTAAAAATTTGGGTTTTGTAACCAGACACCTTAAAATTGGTCCATGTTTTACTTATAAAAAATGTTCTATTAAAAACACAATGTTTGTTTCTTTTACTATCTTTTTACCACATTTTAATCCCACTACAGTTAAATGACAAACTTGCTTCTGTTCACTCTATTGGGCACCTTAATAACAACATCTACAAAAAAAGCCTGGACTTGCCTCCTTGACTGGTCTTCCATCCTATCCTAAATGCCTGGGTTGCCCTAAACATGGATTGCTGTGTTAAAAAAGGCTACATTTACCTATGTCAATGTAATATATTTACTATTATTAAACCTGTATGTGGTTATTCTCTCAACAGTATCAATTGGTCCTTTTCCATAAACAATGACATAAGTACTAATGGCACAGACTTTTCAGACTCAACATTGGCTCCAAACAAACTTTACTAATCTTATCAAAAAAAGGTTCATCTCCTGTCAACACAAATTTCCAAAACCAGCTACACCTGCCTGGTACAGTTGCAAAATTGAAAATTACCTACTGTTATAATGCAATATAATTCTGATGGTAAATACTGCATCATCACTTATCTTAACCATTATGTATATGGTTCACAAACATGTGTTATTAATATACCTAATTTTAGCTTTTTCCCCCACCAAAATCATTGGGCATATCTTTATTACCCCCGTTCCCCTTATAAACACTGATATCATTAATAATAACCCTAATTATCTGCTCACCCTTTCTAAATATTTACCATATTTTAATGTTCACATTAATCCCCTCACACTAACATTAAAATTAGTTAAAAAAAACACCCACCTCATCCACATCAGCAATAACATAACTAAAACTAACAAAGCAATGCTTTCCCTTATAAATGATGAACAATGCACTTAGTAACACTTGGTTAGAAATTACATTTAAAGGTTTTGTTATTATACAAGCATTTTTCATATTTTTCTTAATTATTATGCTCTGCTGCCTATGGTGCACACTGTGTCAACACTGTGAGCAGCTGCAGTTCCTTTACAAGTCTCACGCATCGGGTCTTTAAATGGCCCCTGCTCCCTGTCCATTTCCCTATTTTCCTGTATTGCCCTTAGAGGCAACAAGGGGGGAATGTGACACGAGGTCCCTGCACCCTTATTGGTAACCCCAGCTGTACACCATAGACAGCTAGCAGTTAGGGGTATGTTATACTAACATATAGGGCTAAGGGCATCTACCGTACAAGAGTAGAAGTCAGAATATGTATGCATATTATTGTTATACACTTTGCTTTCTGATATACATATATATATATATATATATATATATATCAGAGGCAAAAAACTTCGTTTAATGCATTAGTTAGGGTTGTTTCACACTTACAAAAGCAAGGAAATTTGGTGTTATGGTTGAAAGCCTCCCTTGGCCCCCCTGCCCACACCCCCAACTGGCATCAGGGTGTGCATTACGGTTGTCCGCCATAACTCTCACCCCATCACATGTGTAAAGAAGCAGAGGTGTAGGAGAACGGGGTGAGAGTTAGGACTGACAACCCTAATGGGCACCCCGATGCTGGTTGGGGGTATGGGCAGGGGGGCCAAGGGGGGCTTTCAACCTTAACACCAAATTTCCTCGCTTTTGTAGGTGTGAAACAACCCTAACTAATGCATTAAACAGAGTTTTTTGCCTCTAATTTCCCTTCTTTTTGAGAATGATAATGAGAAATAGTGAATGTAATGTGGCAGCTGGATTGTGGGGCCCTTTGGGCCCTGCACTCCAGCCACATGATGTCTTGTCACATAGTAACATTGTGCCCACAAACGCAAACAGTAATGAGCATGGTGACGTAAAGCGAAACAGAAAGAGAAACAGTAGTGTAGACAGAAATGTTAAAAACAACACAAAAGCAAGCACAAATGAAAACTTAAAGGGTAACACACATGGTGGCATAGACGTGAATGGTAAGTGAAATGGGAATGGAACTGCAAGTGAAAATGGTAACAGTAATGTAAGCGCACAGGTTGGTTTTCTCCAAAAGCTGCATAAAGGAAGACAGTGAGTACAAAGAATGCATGCATAATAATGATTCTCTGAGCAGAAAATGAGGAGTTGGAATACTAAATTGCTTATATCTCAGGAACCTTACGACGTAGAAAAAATTTTTAAAGTCATATGATTTATGACTTTTCTGGCTAGTTTTGTACTCAGCCCCCATCAGAGGGCTAACCATTTTTCTAACAAAAAGTCCGTATCTCGCACCATTTCCAAGATACGGGCCCAATGGGCATACTGTCAGTCAGTGGGCAGCAGGGAGGCAGGCAGGTGGGGTGCTGCCACCTGCCGCTGACCGGGGGGAGTGGGGTGGTGGGGCTCAGTGAGCAGGTGGGGAGGGGGGGTACCGTGCAGCTCTCCTTATTATTACCTATGCCTGCGATCGGGCTGTGAGCAGTCCATTAGACCACCAGTGATATTAGACATATTATTTTACACTGAAGCCAGCGATCAGGCTGCAAGCGGTCCACTGGACCACCAGGGATATTGAACATATTGTTTTACACTGAAGCCCACAATCAGGCTGCGAACGGTCCACTGGACCACCAGGGATATTGAACATATTATTTTACACTGAAGCCCGCAATTGGGCTGTGAGCGGTCCACTGGACCACCAGGGATATTGGACATATTATTTTACATTGAAGCCCGTGATCGGGCTGAGAGTGGTCTACTGGACCACCAGGGATATTGGATGCTTAATTGACTCTACATATGCCCACAGTCAGGCAGAGAGGCACATTGCTGCGCTGTGCAGGGGGTGTCGGTCCCCGACGGCTGCTGTCTGGCAGGGCATCAGGCACAAGTCACCGGGGATCAGCGCACCTGCATGCAAATTGAACCATAATGACATGCAAATGGCTCCATTTGCACCTTGCATACATTATGGCCCCATTTACATGTGCACTTTTGAATAACACGGTCATTGCGCATAGCACAATGGAACTTGTGCTAGTGCAGCCCCCTGCTCCACTCTGGCCACTTGCACTGGCACAGTGTCACTGCACCATACGCACTGTGGGTGTCCAGGGTGTGATATTCAATGATGCTGTGCCATGGTGCAGCTCTGTTGAATATTGCCCAGTCAATGGCCCTGTGCAACCCAGTTTCGCTGTGCCCAGGCTTGTGCCACAGCCTGGTGCAGTCTGAATATACGGGCCATTATGTCTTATACCTCAAAAACCCCAAAAGACACAAAGACACCTCGAGGTATAGGAAACGCTTAACATTGGCTCCCAATTCACATTCTTAACAACTGCTTAGGACAACTGTGATTTATCCCTTTTGGTAGTAATAAACAAGTTTATTATTCTTATGCAACATGTCTGTGACTCCTTGCATTCCCAATATTGCCAAGAACCTAAAAGTAAGGTTTAGACCTCCTGACAAGTGTGTGTGGTTACTGATGAATGGAATAGTGTAGTTTCTATTGGTTGGATTTTGTGACTGGTTTGGATTCCTGGGTTTTGATTGATTGGTAGTGGTCTTGTAGTTAGTGGTGGGTGAAGTGGCCCCAATTCGCCCCATGAAGTGATCCGTGGAGTGAAGGCGAATTTGTGGAGTGCTCCACAACACGAAGTGGAGTACTTATTAATGGGTAACAGGAAGTACTCTTGCAGAAAATAAGGAGAGGGAGACAAAAAAAAAGAGGAAAGAGTAAGGATTGCAAACAGTTAAGGGGCAAGAAATAAGACATGATTGGAGTGGTGCAGTGCAGTGACTGTGGAGCAGCAGTCTTCCGGGAGATGTTCTGGAGGATGCGGTGTTGTCCCATCTGCAGGCACCTCTCTGGGCTGAGGGAGGAGGTTGCTTATCTCCAGGCTGAGTTGGCCAGGATTTGTGGGACCTCCTCTTCCATCCAGGGACCACCAGTGCCACTGCCGTTGCCTCAGAGGTTGCCAAGAAAGAGGTGGTTGGACCACAGTGGGCTCAGGGAGGGTGAGAGTGGTGGAACAGAGGTGCATCCCTCAGTTGTACCTCCACAATTCCTATGCCATTCTGGCAAAGTGTGGTTCCTCTTGGAGGCACCCACAGTGGAGACCAGGGAGGATGCTGGGAACCTCCACAAAGGAGACCCACAGGAGGGTGGCAGGGGACCCTGCAGGGGAAGAAAACAACTCCTGGTGGGGGACTCCATTGTTAGGAAGGTAGAACTGGGGGAGGAAGGAGAGGGAGGTGAAGTGCCTGCCTGGTGCCATGGCTTGGAGGGACAGTGAGCGAATCCTCAGGATTGCCAGAGCAGCTGCACAGGGGAAGGAGCTGGATGTCATTGTCCACCTAGGGACAAATGACCTGGCTAAGAAAGAGATTAGAGAAGTGCAGGAAGAGTTTGTAGAATTGGGGAAGGGCCTTAGTCAAGTAGCATGCACGGTAACCTTCTCGGAGGTGCTACCCATCTATGGCATAGGAGAGGATAGGGTGCTCCGCACCATGGGATTCAATCAGTGGTTGAAAAACTGGTGTGGAGCTCAGGGATTTGGCTTCATTGGGGACTGGGGGTCCACCTGGAGTGATGCAAGCCTATACTGGCATGATGGGCTGCATCTGTCTGGGAGGGGAACCAGGATCCTAGGTGATAGGTTTAAATGCTTCATTGGCAAGCTTTTAAACTAGCCAAGGGGGGAGGCACTGGAAAGGAGCAGAAAAATCCTAGCCCCCCCAAATAATCACGGTAGTAAGTGTGGCAAGCACCAACATAGAGGTGTCGATAGGGAGAAGATCAAGGGTAAATGGAGAAAGTGACAAAGGCAAGAAGGACAGGGATGGGGCAAAAGGGAGTAAGGCCATCAGGAAATGGAGGGTAATGAGTACCAATGCCCGTAGTCTGGGCAACAAGCTCCCTGAGCTGATGGCCTTAATGGAAGAGGGATGCCTGGATATCGTAGCAGTCACAGAAACATGGTACACAGAGAACCATGACTGGGATGTTAACATACCAGGGTACATAACCTACAGGAGAGACAGGCAGGGGAGAAGAGGGGGAGGAGTAGCTCTCTATGTAAAGGAAGGGATAAAAGCAACTGAACAAAAGAGTAAACAGGGAGGACAGGAGGCACTGTGGGTCACCTTGGAGACTGGAAAGGGCACCACAATCTGCACAGGGGTTGTGTACAGACCCCCATGTCAGGGGGAAGAAATGGACAAGGATATGATAGAAGGCATTCTTAGAATGGCAGAGAAAGGGTAGATACTGTTGATGGGAGACCTGAATATGCCAGATGTTAACTGGAGCACATTTGCTGCAGCCACATCCAAGAACAGAGCCATTCTTGATGCCCTACAGATGGCAGGCATCAGACAGTTAGTTTTGGAACCCACTCGTGAGGGCGCAATCTTAGACCTCGTACACTCAAACGGGGCAGTGAGAGGATCTCAGACCTAGAAGTGGGTTGCCATCTGGGGACAAGTGACCATCAAACAGTGTGGTTCACGTTAAACTCAGCTACGGAGTCAAGCCATACAAAGTGAGAGGTACTGGACTTTAGGAGGCTGACTTTGGCAAGATGGAAGAGTGTCTCAGAAAAGCACTAGCAAACAGGCTAGAAGGAGATGTGGAGCAACAATGGGGAATTATCAAAACTGCCATCACAGAGGCAACAAGCCTTTGTGTGAAGCAAATAAACAAATCAAAATGAAAGAAAAAGACACTATGGTTCTCAAAAGAGGTGGCTGTGAAAGTCAGGAAGAAAAAGATAGCATTCCAGAAGTATAAGGAAACACAGAAGGAGCAGGACAGCGAGCTGTACCAGTTAAGGCAGAAGGAAGCAGGGAGGGAAGTCAGAATAGCAAAGGCTCAAACTGAGGAAAAGATGGCCAACTCAGTTAAGGGGGATAAAACCTTTTATAGGTACATCAGCGAGCGTAGAAAGACAAAGGGAAGGATAGTGAGGCTGAATAGAATGAGCAGTGGGTGGGCAGAGGGACAGTGAAAAGCAGGAATACTGAACAAATATTTCTGCTCAGTATTCTAAAAGAGGAGGAAGTGCCTAAACCAATTAACAGAAGCACTCTTGATAGGGGGTCGATCCCAGTCCTTTCACAGAAGAAAGGGTTCTGCAAGAACTCCTAAAAATGAAGGTGGACAAAGCAATGGGTCCTGATGGAATTCACCCCAGAATTCTAAAAAGAATTAAGGAGGAACTAGTGAAACCACTGGCTACTGTTTTAATAAATCATGGGAGGATGGTGTGGTACCCGAGGACTGGAGGAAGGCGGATGTGATTCCCTTCACAAAAGTGGGACCAAGACAGAGGCAGGAAACTACAGACCTGTCAGTCTGACCTCTGTGGTAGGGAAAGTGATGGAGTCACTTCTGAAGGAAAGAATAGTTGAGTACCTAGAGGCCAGTGGAGCACAGGACCCAAGGCAGCATAGGTTCACAGCGGGAGGGTCATGTCAGACAAATCTAATAGATTTCTTAGACTGGGTGACCAAAGTAGTAGACCAGGGAGGGGCTGTGGACATGGCCTAGCTAAACTTTAGCAAGGCATTTGACACAGTCCCACACAAAAGATTAATAGTCAAATTAACCAGCCTGGGAGTGGGACCCAGGGTGGTAGCCTGGGTAAAACATTGGCTGGACAACAGGACACAGAGGGTAATTGTAAATGGAGTCCACTCTGAAGAAAGGAGGGTTACTAGTGGGGTACCGCAAGGTTCAGTATTGGGTCCAGTCCTTTTTAATGTCTTCATCAGTGACATTGCAGAGGGACTGGAAGGAAAAGTATGCCTTTTGCAGATGACACAAAAGATCTGCAACAGGGTTGATACACAAGGAGGCGTGAAAAGGATGAAAAGGGACTTGGCAAGATTGGAGGAATGGTCAGAAGTATGGCAGCTAGGATTCAATGCAAAGAAGTGCAAAATAATGCACCTGGGAAACAAGAACCCAGGGGAAGAATACACAATGGGTGGGGAGGTAGTAACAACAACAAAAAATGAAAGGGACCTGGGGGTTATCATATCAGATGACCTTAAGGTTAGCAAGCAATGTGAGAAGGCAGTAGGGAGGGCTGGGGGTATACTGGGATGTATAGGGAGAGGCATCATCAGCAGAAAACAGGAAGTTGTTATCCCTCTGTACAGACAGTTGGTGAGACCCCAGGCACAGGCAGGGGAAGGCCAGATGAACTGGCAGCCGACTGGTCATGGTGCTGAACAGGGATGGGATCCACACCTTGGCCTGGGGGAACAGGCACATCCTGCTCCAGAAGACCTGGTGCTGGACTTGGTGGTGGTGGTGGTTCAACTGCCTCAGAGTCAGGACAGGAGGCAGTGCTGGTCCTGCTTCCGGGTGGGGGGGGCAAACAACTAACTACTTATAAAGGTAAGAAAAATAAAATTTACAGAAAGAACAAATTAAGTAAAAAAGAGTACAGAAAAGACAAAAAAAATGTAGCTTTTAAAAAAGCTGTTGGGTCTAAATCAAAGTTTTAATCTCCTCCTCGCTCTGATCTCAAAGTATCAGCAGTCACAAAACACACTCCTCCCTCTCCATCTGCACAAGAGAAAGTAAAAGTGTCTGCTTGTATGACTCACTTCCTTCCTGCCTAGCTAAAGAGCATGTGGCTTACAGTACTGTAAGCCATGTGATGTGTGGGGGGCTGCCAAATTTGAAACACCAAGTGGATCACTTAGAATAATAATGAGGAACACAAAGTCCATTAAAAACAATGACTTCGCCTTACTTCGTGTTGCCATTCTGCCTTAACGCGAAGTGGTAATGACAAGGCAGAGTGAGCACTTTGCATTGCCCACTCCATGTAGCAGAGTGGCAACATGAAGTACCCACTTTGTGTGCACCTCGCTGGCTGAATTTAAATTCACTGCATCTCTACTTGTAGTGTGATGTGTGTGGCATGATTGGTTTATTTCTGTGTTAGGAGGTCTAAACCTCACTCTCAGGTTCTTGGCAATAATGGGAATGCAATGAATCACAGACACATTGCATAAGAGTAATAAAGCGTGTTTATTACTATCAAAAGGAAAATCACAGTTGCCCTAAGCACTTCTTACCATTAGGATCTGGGAACCAAAACTAAGTGTTCCCTATACCTCGAGGAATCTCTGTGCCTCCTGGGGTCTCTGAGGTAAAAGATGTAATGTCTTACATTATATACCTATGATAATTACCATGGTTAGTGTAAGATACAAACATTTCTAGTTACAGAGATTAGCCCTATTGACTAAATTAGAGGTGTCTCCTCAGTCCTAGATAACATTATACAATTTTGTTATAGTCATCACTTTGTGAAAACAAAGAAGTAGTTTGTACATAGCTGTGTAGTAATACAAATCATCAGAAGATGGCAATGCTGACATATATATCATAACACTACAAGGACACAGGTGTCCTAACATCTTGTAAGCAAGAAATACATATGTATATTGGAAAGTAAAGTGTATAGAAATATGTGCATACATATCCTGACATCTACTCTTATACGGTAGATGCCCTCAGCCCTATATGTTAGTATAACATTATACCTAAATGCTAGCTGTCTGCAGTGTACCTCTGGGGGTACCAATTAGGGTGCAGGGACCTCGTGTAACATCCCCCCCTGTTGCCTCAGAAGGGGCAACACAAGCCAGAGAAAGTAAGTGGAGAGAGAATAGGTGTCATTTACAGACCTGACGCACAAGCCTTGTATAGGAACTCCAGCTGCTCACAGTGTTGGTGTAGTGTGTGCCAGAGGCAGCAAAGCATAATAATAAGGAAAAATATCAAAAATGCTTCTATAATAATAAAACCTTTAAAGGTAATCTCCAACCAAGTGTTAGTAAGTGTACTATTAAAATCAGCATCATTAATAAGGTTAAATACTGCTTCATTAGCTTTGGAAATATTATTGCTGATGTGGATGAGGTGGGTGCCCTTCCTGTCTAAAAGTGACTTCAAAGTGAAAGTCAAAGGATCAATGTGTACATTAAAGTAGGATAAATACTCTGAAAGAGTAAGCAGATAATCAGGGTTACCATCAATGATATCAGGTTCCACAAGGGAAACAGAGGTAATAACTGTGTGCCCAATAATAGTGGTTTGATGAGGGACAAAGCAGAAGTTAGAATCAGTAATAGTACATGTCTTTTCTCCGTATGTGAACTGTTTAAAATTAGTTACCACACAAAATTCACCATCTGAATTATATTGCATTTTAACAGTAGGCAGTCTCCATTTTTGTAGCTGTACTGGGCAAGTATAAGTCTGTTTGGAAATCCCTGTTGACAGGCAATGAACCTCCTCTCAATAAGATTAATAAAGTTTGTCTGGAGCCAATGTTCAGTCCAAAAAGTGTGCCATTAGTGCTGATGTCATTGTCCATGGAAAAGGACCAATCAATACTATCGGGAGAATAACCACATACTGGTTTAATAACATCAAATACATCACATCGACACAGGTAAATGTAGCCCTTCTTAGCACAGCAGTCTGTGTGCGGGGTGACTGAAGCATCCAGGAAAGGATGGAAGACCAGTAGAGGAGGTAAGTCCAGGCGTTCTCTGAAGATGTCGTCATCGAGGTGCCCGATGGAGTGAACAGAAGCAAGCTTGTCGAATAAAGCTATAGTGGGATGAAAACATGGTAAAGAGACAGTAAAAGAAACAAACATTGTATCTCTGATAGAACATTTCTTAGAAGTAAAACATGGACCAGTGTTAGGGTGTCTGGTCATGAAACTCAGAGTCCTAGCTGTAGACAGAGGAATAGTTAAAGATTGTTGCATACGCATAGCAATACAGCTAGGGGTTTTACGTCGTGGACAATACCATTTTGAAATATATCTTAATATATTATATCAGGGATCCTTCCAGATTCTAGATCACAGAAGAGATTGTTGATGATAGTGATAATGTATGAGCCATAGGCTGTGCATAGGATTTCTCTAGCAGTGTATTGTTTATCTGCGTCTTTGTTGTTCTGTGCAATAAGTGCATTAATCTTATCTTCAGAGTCTGTAAATGCCTTAGCAATGTTGTGCATGTTATAGACAGTGTACCTTTTTTCCTGACTAAGGCCATCCACACCATGCAATAATAGGGGTATGATATCATTGATTATACCAGTTTCAAGCGTTTGTGAATGTGCTTTGATAGTAGCAATGTTCGCTTTATTCCAGAAAGACATTGCAGTACCAAAGATACCAGTGACAGTACCTGTGGCACCAGTGACATCAGATGTGTCACGTGTATTTCTTTTATGACCTTGATCATATGTTTGAGGTTATCTTCTAAAATTGCCTCTGTGCTCGATGGTATGTACCCTGGCAATAGGATCTTGATTCTGAATCTGAAAGGCCACTAAGCTACTGTATCAAGTAACAAGGTATTATAAAACAATAACGTGTTAGTAGTATGACACATACCAAATTCTTTCATATTCTAATAAGTCAAGTTAAACAAGACAAGTGCATGCATATATTGCAAATTGTTAATCAGTGAGCCCAGTACAGCAGTGGCTGTGAGACCACTATGAGGACCAGGGGTTTGTTTTGTACATTCCAGAAGTTGTTTCTCAGTAGGGGTAACACAGATAAATAAATGGCAGCTGAGGCCATGTTATGTAAGGCACAAAATTTCCTGGTAGAATCTTTAGACAGTGAATCACAATAGGAGGAGTCAATTAAGGTAGTGATATTATATAAACCAGAATGTCTAAGAGAGGTCTGGTGCATGGACAAAGTACTATTTGAGGATAATTTTGCATTGGGCCATCCATGGAAAGTTCCCTTGAAGAGTTTGGCCATGGGGAGTATTTGTCCTTGAGACTTGGTTTGCCACTCAATTTGTAGGGTTGATTTTTTCAGGCGCAACAACTGAGGCAGTGAGGTAGGCATCTGAACCTTCCTGAATGGTAATCAAATTGTCAGGGATATTGATGGAGACTCCCTCTGGGGTAGTTGCAGGTTGATCAAGATAATGAAGGAGGTGCTTTACCATGCATTGAATGCATGGGATAACACCTGAGATGAGGAGAAAATGGAACAAGATAGCCATCTTGTCAGTGTATTTGAAAAGAAAAATCAAACATTAGCAAATTAGTACTATTCTGCCCAATGGGGTGAGAAAAAGTAATTATACTCCTTTATGCAGTTTCAATTGGTTTGCATGTAACCATTTGTCAGTCAAATTGTTGTTTTGCATGAGTCTAACTTAACAGACTGCTGGACTGAGCTTGTTGACAATTGGATAGGGTCCTACCCACTTACTGGAGAAAGAATGTGTTTGATGCACAAATCTGAGAAGCATTACCTGACCTCCAACTTGTTAATCCACTTCTTGTGTGTGTTTGTCAAACTGAATTTTGGACTAGTGCTGGGCCTTGCCCATGCAGTTTGCAGAATACAAATGAGTATGTATGAGGTCTTTTTTTGTGTGTATGTGTGATTATTTATCCTCCTGGGCCACCTCTCTGCCCCCATTAGAACTTGCATCCTTGCTGGGGATCCGGCCGATGTCCATCTTGACCGGGACCGCTGGCACCCTGAAACCCCTGTGGCTCATGGATCCAGTTTGGGTGCCAGCTCCCAATGAACACTCATGGACGGCCATCAAGCCACATGAGAGGTGCCACATTTTTCCTCTGTTCACTCCACACCCCCTTGCTGGAACCGTGGGCCTGCAGTGATGCTGGCAGGGGCAGAGGCACATGCGTCCACACACCTCTCCCCAGCTATCTGCCCAGACTCCTCCTGATGCTGTCACCCCATGCCCTGACCCCCATCCTCCACCAGGGGGCAATCGGGCATTGAGAAGTGAACCCCCCCCTCTCCAGAGAAGGAGAGCAGTCCAACGGATGCTCTGTTCTTCTCCTCCCCACCAACCCCCGGCAACCCATGCTCATTCTCAAACATGGGTCACTGGCACAGCGCGAGGTAAGGCATCCAGTGCCTCAGCCCTCAGTGCCACTGGGCCTGTATGAGTTCTTTTCTTGTTTTTTCCACATATTGATCCACAGAAACAAGGTCTGCAGTGGAGGTGTGTAGGTCACACAACGGGTGTTCATGTGATGTCATACTTCTACCAGTCATCATCTCAAAGGGTGTCAACTGGGTGGTAGCTGAGGGTGTGCCCTTAATTGCCCTAAGGAGTAATGACAGTAGGGAATCCCAATCCTTGGGATTGTCCTCAATGAATTTGGAAAGCATTTGCTTAATCTGTCTGTTGGCCCTTTCTACTTGACCTGATGACTGTGGGTGATATGGTATGTGGAACATTTGATGAACTCCATGGAGTTCAAGGGCTTCTTTCATCAACTCATCTGTAAAACTGGTTCCTTTGTCAGAGTCTACCTTGAGGGGTAGGCCCCACCTGGAAAAATTCTGTTCCACCAGGATTCTGACAGTGACTTTTGTAGTGCATGTCTTGGTGGGGAAAGCTTCAACCTACTTAGAGAAAAGATCAGTTACCACAAGGGCGTATTTGTTGTTTCTACTGGTATTGGTAAGGGAACCAATAAAATCAATCTGTAAGGCATGCCAAGGCCAGAATGCCTTTGTTGTAGTAGCTTGGCATTTTGTGTGGTAGGGATGGGGTTGTTTTGTGCACAAACAAGTCAGTTGTCTATGTATTGTTTAACATCCTTGTTGACACTAGGCCACCAGGCAGTGGCCCTAAGTCTCTGGAGTGTGTTCTCCACTCCTTGGTGTCTGCCAGTGGGGGTAACATGCTCTTAGTGCAGAAATTTGGATCTGAGATGATGAGGGAGCACCCATAACTTGGTGGGGGTGTCATCTGGTTGGTACCAGATGAGTTTGTCATCCAGGGACAGGTATACCTTACCTTCATGCCTTTGGTATGGGTTCTGGGCAGATAAATTCTTCTCAGTGCCTTTGTCCAGGAATCTGAACACATCCTTGAGTTCAGAGTCAGCATGCTGGGCTTCTGACAAATCCAAGGGGGAGAAGGGTTCAGGTTTCTTCCTGATGGCTGCAATGTGCACAGCTGGCCTGGCCTCTGGATGGTCCATCATCCAGGTGTCCCCCACTTGGGCACCTTCCTTGGCAAGGGTGTCAGCAGTGTCATTGAAGGCATGGTAGGAATGATGTATAGAGTGGGCTTTAACTTTATGTACATAGAGTTTGTTTGCAAATTTCTGTGCCTGTGAGTGAATGTATATTACCAGTTCCTTATGTTTCACCAGGGTGCCATCAGAAATGGTAAAGTAGTTCTGCCAGAAAGGAAGAAATTCTGTAAGAGAGCAACAAACCCAGTTAGAGTCTATAAAAATGATGGTATCCTTGGTTCCATGCTGGATGAACTCGAGGGCACAGGCCACCGTTGCCATTTCCGCATACTGTGATGATGCCACACTGCAACATTTAGAAATCTTAACTGTGTTACCAAAAGGGTTAACTACAAATATGCCCATTTCTGCTATCTGTTTTCCCTCATAATAGGAAGCTGATCCATCTGTGAAGACATGACACAGTGAGATGTTCTCAAGTAACTGTGGTGTAGCAGGAAGGAAAGGACCTGGATCTGATAGATCAGGTGGCTGCAGAGTACAATCATGGGGTTCTCCTTAGAAAAGGAGGCCATGCACCAGCATGGATGGCATTTTGGTTAGGTGGACCTTAATGTATCTATTCTGTAGAAGGAGGGAACAGTATGTCAGCCTGGTATTAGAAACTGACCCATCCTTTACTGTATCTGGCAGCAAAAAGATAGTAGGGGTGTGATTTGTGTTGATGATTGAGGGGAGTACCCAATGATATACAGAAAGTGCTTGACAGCTCAGTAGGTACTCAGAAGGTTCCTTTCACAAAGGCTATACTTCTGTTCCATTGTGGTCAAGAGCTGTGATGCATATGGAATGGGTCTTAGGGTGCCATGGATCTTCTGGGCCAGCACTGCAGACATAGCAATGTCAGAGGTGGTGGATTCCAGATGGAATGGCACGGCTGGATTGGGGTTAACCAGAGCAGGAGCTGAGGCCAGGGACTGTTTCAGTGACATCACAGCATGGGTATGAATTGGGTCCCAAGTACAGGAGACATCCTTCTTTAGTAGTTTATACAGAGAGGCTGCATTCTGAGCAAAATCACAAATAAAATATCTGGAATAATTTACCATACCTAGAAACCTTCTAAGGGTGGCCATACTGATGGGCAGTGGCGCATTTTGGAAGCCCTGTATCTTCTTTCAAGTAGGGCTTCAGCCTTGGTCTATTATTCTAAGGCCCAGAAAGAGTACCTCTTTCTGACATAGTTGTGCTTTTGCTGGGTTACACTTGAGGCCTGCCCTCTGAATGAGGATCAGTAGTTCATCTAAGAGATCCAGATGTTGTTCCTGGGTGGCTGTGGTCAACAACAGGTCATCCACATACTGCAAGAGACACTGAGGTGTAGAGAAACCCTCAAGGGTGTCCATCATGTGCAGAAGGAACAGGGAGGGGCTGTTATGGAACCCCTGTGGTAAGCAGGTCCACGTGTACTGCCTGCCCTCAAAGGTGAAGGCAAACTTATATTGACTTTTGGGGGCCAATGACAATGACCAAAAACCAGTGGAGATGTCCAGGGCACTAAACCATTGTTGGTCAGGGGTCAGTAGTTGTAGCACATATGGTGTTGATGCCATGGTTGGGGCACAACTAGGAGTAACCTGGTTTAGTTTCCTGTAGTCAATAGTAAGTCTCCAGGCATCCGTGTTTTTTTTCACAGGTGACACTGGGGAATTTCCAGTGGAAGCACATGTCCTGATTACACCTTACTTGAGGAGTGACTTAATTGTTTCCCTAAGAGAAGGCAAGGCCTCAGATGGGAATGGGTATTTCCGTTGCCTCTCATGTACTGGGCCTGTCATTTCAATGACAGTGTGCATCATGCCACAATCATGCATGTTGGTGGCAAATGCCTCCAGATGCCTTTGTAGGATGGGAAGCAGCTTTGGGAAAAGCTCATGGTTCTTAAACAAATCTATGACTTCATACTCTTTGTCATTTGCAGAGATTGTTGCAACCACATGTGAGTCAGAGATCATGATGGTGTGATATTGTCCCTGAATTTGTATCAGTACCATGTTGGCTAGGTCTACCACACAGCCGTGCAGCGCCAAGAAGTCAATTCCGATTATATTAGGGTGATCATGCAATACCATCAGCTGAAAGGTGTGATATGCCTCCAGGTGTCCCAGTGTCACGGGTAGTGGCAGGGAGTGGCATGCAGGTAACCTAGTTCCATCTACACCAGACATATTGGTCCTTCATCTGGTAGACCAAGGTGATGTGTCTGGGTTGTCATCCTGTAATACAGTCACAGCCACACCTGTATCCAGCAGTACTGTGAGTAGACGGCCCCTGACCTTGGTCTCTGTGCAGGACCTTCTGTTTATATCCAAGACCAGCTTGTTTACAATATGGACTGGGGCTTGTAATTGTCAGTCTGTACCAGTGGAAGCATGGGGAAGCTCTTGAAAGAGAGTCTGGGCCTGTTTCCTGTGAACCATCTCAGCATGATGTACTGATGCTATATAGGGAGCTGCTTCCTGGTTCAGGCCTGTGTGGGCCTGAGAGCCTGGACTTCCCATATATCCATGGCCTGTGGAGGCCTGCTCTCCTGGTTGTATCACAACAAGGGTCCATACTGAAACAGGGTCACCTACGGAGCGCTTTTTCCCGAGGAGATCTCGGTTCTCATCAGCCATTTCCCTATATGAAGGGTCTGGTCTCTGTTATTTACCCTTATTGTTTTTCTGGTGTTTCTTGCTTTTGTGGTAGTTCTGGTTCCCAACCCAGGATTGTTGTTGTTGGGCCTGTTAGGGGTGTTGGTTATCCGTGGGGAGGGTCTGTTTCTCTTGGGCCTGCTCCTCCACCATGTAGTGCATCATGGCCTCCAGAATGGCTTCCACGGCAACTACCTTCTTGGAGCTGGAGCTTGAATCAACAGATGTAGAATTGATAAACTCTTTCTGTTTCCTGAAGAATATCTGCAAACCTTTCCATGGTAGGATAGGTGGTTGACTCATCCTTCTCTCGGACTGCAGGAATCATGTTCCAAAGGAACAGGGTTTTATATTTAATGAGATCCGCATCTGCGGCTTCTCCTGCAAGGTTCTTCCCTGCTCGGTAGGCCATCCAGAGCCTCTGGTGGAAGGTTGCTGGACTTTCCTTTGCATTCTGTTTCACAGAGTATGTGAGAATCACTCCTACCACACTTGGGTTGTGTGCAGTGATGAGTTCAGATGCTGTTTCATCAAAGGTGGCCTGGCTGTCCTGTCGGACAGCATCAGGGAGTTTAACCCATAGACCTGGATCAATGGTCTGGCATAGGATCTGGACCTGATAGTCTGCAACGAGACTAAGCATTTCACATTTAGCATGCACCTTTTCCAAGTGGCAAGTGAGGTTGTCGGACAGGTTCATCCGACCAATGCTGTCAGCTATTTGCTGGACAGAGTGGGCCATTTGTAGGGGATTGCTGGGACGATCATTCAGAGGTGGATTGTCTTGGGCACCCTACATGGCTGCCTGAGCTGCAGCTTCAGCCACAGTATGTACCATTCTGTCCCAAGTGGCAGCCTGCTGTAGCATCTGTCTGATCTGCGTTCGGAGTGTCCGCTTGCTTCTGTCAGGCAGCATCACATTTCCTAAGGCGGCATCAATAATTTTCTCTATCTCTTGCTTATTGTCCACAGTAATAATGGTGATTAGTGGTGCCATTGGGACTAGGCCTGGGCCTGCTTCCTCCCATCATGGGGTTTGCCACGTTGGCATCACCCATAATGGTCATCATGCTGTTGATGATGTTGAGACGTGTTGTCATATGACGGGGGTCTACCATGTTGGGGATGGTGGGGTGGGGTTACTGGGTCATAGTAGGGGTGTGACTGGGCATTGTACTGGGAAATGTCATCATCTGACTCCTCTTCCTCAGATGACGTAGTCAAGATGGGAGCTACGCCACCCATCGCCTTGACATGGCCAGCCAGCACCTCTCGCTGATGGTGCAGTTTTGCCATTTTGTATTCACAATCCTCATGACTAACTTTTGCAGCATTCTGATCCACATCATCCTGCATCTGCTTCTGTAACACTCTATACATGGAGCTTAATTCACGATTGTCTATAGTAGCAGCTCCCTAAGTCATTATGTGCTTGGTTTATCTCGTCCTGTAACTCTCCCAGCTCCTCACACATCTGATCATTCATTCTACTAAATAAGTCATTCATTTGCAAAGCCTGCTCCTTATTCTGTCTCAAACTTTCACACTCCTGCTTCAACGTACAAAGTTCCTCTCATTTGCCTGTTCAGAATGATGCAAAAGGGAATCCTTTTCATTCCACAGGGTTTGGAGCTCGGACTCCAAATCCTGCTCTCATTTTACACATTCAGTTTCCTGCAGTCCCATCTCCTGCTTAAGAGATGAGACTTGCAGTTCAAGTGTTCAAAATCTTGCTTCGGAGGCTTCCAAAGCAGCATAGAGAGCTGCGACCAACAGCCCTTTAGCATCTCACTTTCTGGCTGTTTGTCTTGTCTCTGAGTATGGGGTTGAAATCCCCAGTACGGGGTTTTCAGATTGACTTGCGTTCTGTGCAAAGCCAGCCCATCCTCCATGGGAGGCAAGGAAGTTGGAGACATCGAGTCTCAAGTCTGTGCAGATATTTGATATGGTGGCCATTGTGTGGGAGGGAATGAAAAATCAAACTGTGAAAAGGCGCTGTGCAGTCTATCAATTCACAACAGGTGCATTATTTCACAGGCAGGCTATTGTGTACTTGTAAGCTTGCAATTCAAAACTGCCATGGGGTGAGGTGAGATGGCATCAACTGCACCCAGTAAGCAACCAGACTTTGCAAGTGATTACAAAGTGGGTGAAAAACAGGAGAGGTGATGCAGGTATGCACACCTACTGTCCCCATTGGGAAGGGAAAATTGTAGCAAAAAGTGAAAACTTTGCAAACTTCAAATATTGCCTGCCCGCGGTCATCAATTGCCAGCAGGTCTAAACCTCACTCTCAGGTTCTTGACAATATTGGGAATGCAAGGAATCACAGACACATTGCATAAGAGTAATAAAGCTTGTTTATTACTACCAAAAGAAAATCACAATTGCCCTAAGTAGTTTTACCATTAGGAACTGGGAGCCAATGCTAAGCATTCCCTATATCTCAAGGAATCTTTGTGTCTCCTGGGGCCTCCAAGGTAGAAGATGTAATGTCTTACATCATATACCTAAGATAATTACCATGGTTACTGTAAGACAGAAACATTTCTAGTTACAGAGATGAGCCCTATTGGCTAAATTAGAGGTGGCTCCTCAGTCCTATATAACATTATACAATTTTGTTATAGTCATCACTTTGTGAAAACAAAGAAGTACAGTTTGTACATAGCTGTGTAGTAATACAAATCATCAGAAAACGGAAATGCCAACATACTGTATATATCATAACACTACAAGGACACAGGTGTCCTAACACCTTGTAAGCAATAAATACAGATGTATATTGGAAAGTAAAGTGTACAGCAATATGTGCATACATATCCTGACATCTACTCTTATATGGTAGATGCCCTTAGCCCTATATGTTACATAGAAACATAGAATTTGATATCAGATAAGGACCGCTTGGCCCACCTAGTCTGCCCATTTTCCTACCTAACAGATAAGCTGCAGATCCTAGTTAACCAACAGCTTACTTCCTCCTACCCCCCCACTAGGACTGCCTTAAGTCTGTCCCATGCATTCTTGAATTCCACCACTGTTCTTGACTCCACAACCTCCTCAGGGAGGCTGTTCCATGCATCCACAACACTCTCTGTGAAAAAATACTTCCTCACATTACCTCTGAGCCATCCCCTCTATCTTCAAATTGTGCCCCCTTGTTCTTGCACATCTCTTTTTCTGAAAGATGCTACCCTCTTGGACTTTGTTGATTCCCTTGAGGTACTTGAAAGTTTCTATCATGTCCCCTCTCTCCCTTCTTTCCTCAAGGGTATACATATTAAGCTCCTTTAGTCTTTCTTCATATGTCTTCTGGTGCAGACCCTGCACCATTTTGGTTGCCCTCCGCTGGACAGCCTTCACTCTGTCTATGTCTTTGCAGAGATGGGGTCTCCAGAACTGCACACAGTACTCCAGATGGGGTCTCACCAACTGTCTGTACAGAGGGATAACAACTTCCTGTTTTCTACTATTGATGCCTCTTCCTATGCATCCCAGTATCCCCCCAGCCTTTCCTACTGCCTTCTCACATTGTTTGCTCACCTTTAGGTCATCTAATATAATTACCCCCAGGTCCCCTTCCATTTTTACTGTTGTCAGTATCTCACCCCCATTGTGTACGCTTCCACTGGGTTTTTGTTTCCCATGTGCATTACCTTGCACTTCTTTGCATTGAATCTGAGTTGCCATACATTTGACCATTCCTCCAACCTTGCCAAGTCCCTTCTCATCCTTTCCACTCCATCTTGTGTATCAACCCTGTTGCAGATCTTTGTGTCATCTGCAAAGAGACATACTTTTCCTTCCAGTTCCTCTGCAATGTCACTTATAAAGACATTAAAAAGGACTGGTCCCAGTACTGAACCCTGCTCTACCCCGCTAGTAACCCTCCTTTCTTCACTGTGTACTCCATTTACTACTACCCTTTGCGTCCTGTTGTCTAGCCAATTTTTTATCCAGGCTACCACCTTGGGACCCACTCCAAGGCTGGCTAACTTGTGTATTAATCTTTTGTGTTGGACTGTATCAAATGCCTTGCTAAAATCTAGGTAGGCCATGTCTACAGCCCCTTCCTGGTCTACTACTTTGGTCACCCAGTCATAGAAATCTATTAGATTCGTCTGACATGACCTTCCCATCGTGAATCCATGCTGCCTTGGGTACGGTGCCCCACTGGCCTCTAGGTACTCAACAATTCTTTCCTTCAGAAGCGATTCCATCATTTTCCTACCACTGAGGTCAAACTAACTGGTCTGTAGTTTTCTGCCTCTGTCCTGCTCCCACTTTTGTGAAGGGGAATCACATCTGCCCTCCTCCAGTCCTCGGGTACCACCCCATCCTTCCATGATTTGTTAAAGAGAATAGTCAGCGGTATCACTAGTTCTACCCTTAGTTCTTTTAGAATTCTTGGGTGAATCCCATCAGGCCCCATTGCTTTGTCCACCTTCAATTTATTTCAGAACCCTTTCTTCTGTAAATGGACTGGTATCGACCCCCATCTTCAGAGTGTTTCTCTTGTTTGGTTTAGGTACCTCTCCCTCCTCTTCCTTTGTGAATACTGAGCAGAAATATTCATTTAGTATCCCTGCTTTTTCACTGGCACCCTCTACCCACATTCCCTCCCCTTTATTAAGCCTCAGTATCCCTCCTTTGGTCTTTCTTCACTCTCTAATGTACCTATAAAAGGTCTTATCCCCCTTCTTAACAGAATTGGCTATCCTTTCCTCGGTTTGGGCCTTTGCTATTCTGACTGCCTTCCCAGCCTCTTTCTGCTTTAACTGATAAAGTTCTCTGTCCTGCTCCTTTTGTGTTTCCTTATATTTCCTGAATGCTATCCTTTTCTTCTTAACCTTCCCTGCCACCTCTTTTGAGAACCATAGCATTTTTTTCCTTCGTTGTGGTTTATTGATTTGCTTTACACAAAGGCTTGTTGCCTCTGTGATGGCTGTTTTGATAACTCCCCATTGTTCCTCCACCCCTCCTTCTTGCACTGTTTGCTAGTGCTTTTCTGAGGCACTCTCTCATTTTCCCAAAGTCAGCCCTCCTAAAGTCCAGTACTCTTGCTTTTGTATGGCTTGATTGCATGGCTGTGTTTATCATGAACCATACTGTTTGGTGGTCACTTGTTCCCAGATGGCTACCCACTTCTAAATCTGAGATTCTTTCTCCATCCCCATTTGAGAGTACCAGGTCTAAGATTGCTCCCTCCCGAGTGGATTCCAGTACTAGCTGTCTGAGGCATGCCCCCTGAAGGGCATCAAGAATGACCCTGCTCTTCGATGTGCCTGCAGCAAAGGTGCTCCAGTTAACATCTGGCATATTCAGGTCCCCTATCAATATCTCCCCTTTTTCTGCCATTCTAAGGAAGCCTTCTATCATTTCCTTGTCCGTTCCCTTCCCCTGAGATGGTGGTCTGTATACAACCCTCATGTGGATTGTGGTGCCATTTCCTGTCTCCAGGGTGACCCAGACTGCCTCATCTGCTCCCTGTTTACTCTTTAGTTCTGTTGCTTTGATCCCTTCCTTTACACAGAGAGCTACTCCTCCTCCTCTTTTACCCTCCCTGTCCCTCCTGTAGATTGTGTATCGTGGTATGTTGACATCCCAGTCATGGTTCTCTGTGTACCAGGTTCTGTGACAGCCACAATATCCAGGCAAACCTCTTCCGTCAAGGCCACTAGTTCAGGGAGCTTGTTACACAGACTACGGGCATTGGTACTCATCACCCTCCACTTTTTGATAGCCTTACCCCTTTTAGCCCCATTCCTGTCCTTACTGCCTTTGCCTTTTTTACATTTACCTCTGTTCTGTTCCCTAATAACTTCTCTACCTTGGTTTTTACCTCACTAATTACCATGTTTTGTGGGGGGAGGCTGGGATTTCCCTGCTTCTTTTCAGTGCCTCTGCTCCTTGGCTAGTTTAAATGCTTGCCAATAAAGCATTTAAACCTCTCACCTAGGATCCTGGTTCACCCTGGACAGATGCAGACAATCGCACTAGTATAGGTCTGCATCCCTCCAGGTGGCTCCCCAGTCCCCAATGAAGCCAAAACCCTGAGCTCCACACCAGTTTTTCAACCACTCATTGAATTCCCTGGTGAGGAGTGCCCTAGCATCACCCTTGCCATAGACAGGCAGCACCTCCGAGAAGGTTACCATATGCGCTACTTGTCTAAGGCCCCTCCCCAACTCTACAAACTCTTCTTCCACTGCTCTGATCCCATTCCTAGCCAGGTCATTTGTCTCTAGTTGGACAATGACATCCAGCTCCCTCCCTCATGCAGCTCCTCCCATGATCCTGAGGATTCGCTTCCTGTCCCTCCAAGCCGTGGCGCCAGGAAGGCACCTTACCTCCCTCTCCCATTCCTCCCCATTTCTACCCCCCTAATGATTGAGTCCCCCACCAGGAGTTGTTTCCTTCCCCTGTGGGGTCCCATGCCACCCTCCTGTGGGTCTCCTTCATGAAGGTTCCCAGCATCCTCCTTGGTCTCCACTGCAGATGTCTCCATAGAGGAATCACTATCCACCAGAAGAGTGAATGAATTGTGGAGAGGTACAGCTGGAGGGATGTAACTCTGTTCCACCACCCTCTCCCTCCCTGAGCCCACCCTGGCCCAGCCTCTCCTCTTTCTTGGCAACCTCTGAGGTAGTGGCATTGGCCCTGGTGGTGCCTGGGTGGGAGGAGGTTTCATGAATCCTAGCCAGGTCAGCCTGGAGACGGGCAACCTCCTCTCTCAGACCAGAGAGGTGCCTGCAAATAAGGCAGCATCACAGCCTCCAGAATGTCTCCCAGAACACTGCCACCCCACAGCCATTGCACTGCACCACTCCTATCATGTCCTATTTTGTGTCCCCTCTACTGTTTCTCCGTATGCTTACTCTCTCCTCTCCTTACAACTCTCACCCTTCCTGTTCTGGGACAGCAACTTCCTATCTTCTTCAGTAGCCTCCTTCTTCCTTGCTCAATGTCAGACCACCAGCAGCTGGGGGGGGAGAGTGAGCTACTTTTTTCCTTTAGGGTTGACAAAACCAATGTTTGTCTATGATCCTTCCTTCCTACTGCCAAATGGGAAGTTCCTGTTGACAGTCAAATCCAGTGGCTATAAAGTAGAACTGACTTGGGTGGGTGGGTGAAGGGTGGGATGGAGGGCAATTAGTAAGAAAAAAGGCTAGCAACAGGAAGTTGCAATTTGAGTCACCTGCTATTATAGTGTCTAAGCCACACCCCAATTAAGCTCTCTTTCCTCCTACTGGTTTAGCAAAGTCAGCTGATACAGTACCCTTCCCAGCACAGAATGCACACTGACTTTCTTTCTTTTCTGTTCTTTCTTTTTTTAACCCTAAATAAGACCCCTTCCACTTCTAATAAAGTATATGTCTACTTAATCTCAACAGACACTGATCCTGCTGAGATATATGTTTTAAATTAATAAGAAAATGTAGCTTCTTTTAGTTAGCTTCTTTCTGCTCTACAAGCAAGGATAGCAACAGGAAGTTGTAATTTGAGTCACCTGCTTTTATAGTGTCTAAGCCACACCCCCAATTAAGCTCTCTTTCCTACTACTGGTTTAGCAAAGTCAGCTGATACAGTACCCTTCCCAGCACAGAATGCACACTGACTTTCTTTCTTTTCTTTTCTTTCTTTTTTTAACCCTAAATAAGACCCCTTCCACTTCTAATAAAGTATATTTCTACTTAATCTCAACAGACACTGATCCTGCTGAGATATAAGTTTTAAATTAATAAGAAAATGTAGCTTCTTTTAGTTAGCTTCTTTCTGCTCTACAAGCAAGGATAGCAACAGGAAGTTGTAATTTGAGTCACCTGCTTTTATAGTGTCTAAGCCACACCCCCAATTAAGCTCTCTTTCCTACTACTGGTTTACCAAAGTCAGCTGATACAGTACCCTTCCCAGCACAGAACGCACACTGACTTTCTTTCTTTTCTTTTCTTTTCTTTCTTTTTTTAACCCTAAATAAGACCACTTCCACTTCTAATAAAGTATATGTCTACTTAATCTCAACAGACACTGACTCCTGCGGAGATATAACTTTTAAATTAATAAGAAAATGTAGCTTCTTTTAGTTAGCTGCTTTCTGCTCTACAAACAAAGGCTAGCAACAGAAAGTTGTAATTTGAGTCACCTGCTTTTATAGTGTCTAAGCCATCTTAGTATAACATTATACCTAAATGCTAGCTGTCTGCAGTGTACCTCTGGGGGTACCAATCAGGGTGCAGGGATCTCGTGTAACATCTGTGTGGTGGGTGTGTTTTTCGCAGAACAGAGTGCTGGGGTTTTTGTACTCTTTGGTTGTTCTGCGGTATAGCTTTTTAGCTAAGTTTGTTCATTCTGGGCTTTTTAGGTAGTTCTGTGGATGGAGTTTTGTTAATAAAATACATTTGGTTCAGCTGCTGATTTTCGGCTTCTCGGGGATTTCTCCTATAGTGCTGCTTGCATCGTCTGAAGGAACACAGCAATCATGGGCATTTTGTTTTGCTTTGCAGATGGGGGTTTTCATGTTCTGGTAGATTTCTCCTGTACTGGTGTTTGCAGTGCCTGAAGGAGCACAGCAATGTCAGGCGTTTCGTGCAGATTGAAAATATGTGACAGGTGAGGGGACTTTTGGGGCAATAAAGGTGTGTGGCAAGTAGGGCTGTGCATGATCAAAATAGTATTTCCCAAATACCACAAATAGCAGGCTTGCTGAATATTCAGATGGACATTCCAAATAGTTCACTATTTGGCTACTATTCGGGTCGTACTATTCAGTGGGTGAGATTTCAAAATCTCACAGAGCTTCTCTGGCCAATCAGAGGCTGTTTTTGGAGCTCAGAGCCAGGAACACCATGTTATCTCCTCACTCTGAGTATGTAGATGAGAGGAGACAGTTGTTTCTCAGAGAGCTAGCTCTGTTTAGTTTACCACTTGTAACTTTTATAACTGTTTAAAACATGTTTTGTGTGTGATCCAGTTTTTACAGCTGATCGCCTTGTGACTGCATCTGACTGCAGTTTTGTTTTTCATCCTTGAAACTGGGCTCAGTTTCAAGGAAAAGGAGAGTCTGTGTGTGAGTGAATCTGTGTGTGTGTTGCTGCATGCTGACTCCCCTTCCCCACTGCTACAGTTTCACAACTCAGCTGAAGCAGTGTGGTTAGATTTTTTGCTTAAGAACCAATTAATTCTTATCAGGATTTTTTTTTGTCAACAAAGTTCAGTTTGGCTTTTGCATGTAGTGAGTAAGTGTTACTGGGCTCAGTAACAGTGAGTGGCTCAAGGTTTTGCTGAATGCCCCATTCCCACTGCTGTGCTTGCTTTGCTTTTTGTTCCAAATCCACACACAACCCCCGTGGTATTTTCTATATCTTTTGTGAAGCAAATTGGTATTTTGCTGTAATCAGGTTCTGGGCTTGGTTCCCTGCATAAGAGAGGTATGATTGTCATCTGACTCCCTCTTATCTGCGTTGCAGCTTACCGCGGCACATACATCATCTGTGTGTGCGTTGTATTGTTATTCTTGTAATCTATGTCCTGCAAGTGCATGCACTGTTGTCTGCAAGCATTTTTTTTGTGATATATAAAGCAGCGTATTTTTTTTCTCACTGGGTCAGGCTTGGCCCATTGAATTGTTGCTGACTATAGTTTGGTTCTTGGCTCAGTTTCCTGTACTACTGAGTAAGGAGGGTGTCGTAGGTGACTCCTCCCTCCACAGCTTACTGCATCTGAGTGGCCTCCTGTGCGTGCAAGTTTTTTCTTTTTTGTGTGTCTTCACCCCCTGTGTGTGCACTACTGTGAGTGTGTACACGTAAATTTTCTGTGAACTGCTTTAATATTTCCATGTGTGTCAGGCATGACTCACTGGCTTCTATGTGTTGAAAGTTATTTGGTGCACCTTCAAAGCTTGAATTGCTGTAATGTATGACTGCACAACTGACACCGTACAAGTAAGAAGTTGTTTGCTGACTCCATCTTTCTCTAGTATCAGCTTGACTTTATTTGCTGCTACTTACACAGTGTTGCTATTGTTGTTTTCTGCAAGAAGCACCAACATAAACAAAGACACTAATCACAAATACTATACGCAGTAAGTTACAGATCCTGTCTCAGCAATCCCATAAACATGCATGGTCCAGCCCAAGCAAGTCATCTTCACCACCAGTCGTAAGTGGTAAGGAACAGGGTGAGAGAAGGTTTGTTCATATTCGCTGCTCTAAAATAGTTTTCTCCCATGACAAACCTTCAGGTTCTTGTGTCAGTAAGACTGTGGGCAGTACTAGTACTGCAGTAACTTCCACTGCTGCCACTACTATTACTAGTACTACACTTGCAGCACCATCATTTTATAAAAGTAGGAGGGCTTTACAGCTGACATCTCCAGTTATACAAGAACAAGAACCCACCCCCACTACCATTGGTAGTACTATTCACACAACTGGCCCCATAGAGGCAGCATCACCTATCAGTGTGCTCCTCCCCACCACCAGTGTCATGATTTCAGCAACCAGAGCAAATCATTTTTGTACTGTTGACATCACCACTGCCGTAACAGTATGCACTGTTATTTGTGCTCCTTGCACAGCCACTGTCACCACAACCTTTGCCTCTATTAGCAGTCCTGAGTGTTCTGCTGTCACTGTGACTACTGCTGCCAGTATTACAACTAGCTGTAATATGATGCCAATTTCTTCAACTGTATCTCCTGATTGTAATTCTGGCAACAGGATTATGGTCGACAGTGCTACTACCTTGCCAACTGTGCCTAGGATTGCCACCTTTGGATGAGGCAAAAAAGGATCCTAAGCTCCACCCGTAACCCCACACCTTTTCTTGACTCTTCATGCATTGCTCCTCCTAGAAAGTCATTTGTTATATCAATAAAAGACAACACTTAAAGAAGCAGTTCAACAAAAATGTTACGATACTGTACTGTGCCTGTTAAAGTAACTTTCCCAGGTTCTTCCTAGTTATTTATTTACTTATGTATGTATTTATTTATTGACATTGGTTTACCAGATAAACATACAACGATAAAAGAAATCTTATTACAAATATGATCTGGGGTTAGACAAGGGAAATACTGTGAATAGCATGCAACAGTATACATGGTATATAATAATACATAGTAAATAAACTGTTTCCTATAATATGTACTTTATATCTTTTCCTGGGTCCATTCCCTGTTCATGTCCACAGTTCAAAGCCAAAGAAGTGACCATACTTATTTTCTTGAGGAAAAAACATGTTTAAAACCTTTTAAAATGCCTAAATTCTGTTAGAGATTAAAATGTTTACCATCAAATGAAAGTGGAAACTAACTGGCTCTGTTACTGTTACAAAAGGTGGGGGTAGCTTTGCTGCTTTGCCAGTTTAAGATGCAGTGGAAAAGTTTAGGTTAAGTAAGTGCCAATGGTGTTAATGGCAATATTTTTCATCTCCCAGGCTAACTGCCTTCACAAACAAACGGTTATATTGACAACAGAACTTGTTTGTAACCTGGACATGAAGCTGAAACAATGAATGATATGACAAAATGTGTTTCAAAAGTATGTGAGCACTCAAAATTGCTCAAAAACCTGACCAGCACAGAGAAAAACTGTATTACCTGATAGGGACCCTGAAAACCTGATCACCAGGTAAAAAACCTGACAGGTGGCAACCCTAACTGTGCCCATGACCATAGGTACTGTGACTAGTACTGACCATGAGATTGTTACAACGACTGCACTAATTGTATTGCCAAAATGTACTGTTGCTCAGCCTCACAAGTTTCCTCTCACCACATTTCCTTTTGCTGATGTGGAGGATTCTGAAGAAGAGCATTCATCTGGTTCTGAATATTTACCAGAGCCTCAAGACTTGCTAAGTACATCATCTGACAGTGATACCCACCTAAGCGAATTTGGCGATGAGGCCGAATATGCGGCATATCTGTGTGAGAAGTGTGAATGTGCAGTTGCCAAAAAATGCAGTGCTTCTTGTCGTGGCAAGCAGGCCTGTCAGAGTCACCCTCCTCCTCCTCCTAAAAAAAACAAACAGTCCACCCTCTCCTTTCAAAGAGTTGTATCAAGTTCAACTCCATTTGATACACAAAGTAGTTTTACAACTACATCTGTTGTGGAGAAAGAAAGGGGTAGAACAACTGCATTCAATACACCTAGGTCTGATAAGGGGAAAGGGGAAAAACATGCCCATGGTCGCCCTATTGGGGCCCATACTTCCACTGTCAGTGCAAGGAAAAGTGTGGTGTGGCTGTATTTCAGTGTTGTAAAATATGATCCAACAATGGCAGCATGCTGTATGTGTGACTGTACGTCTATAAGTCATGGTAAAAACCTTTCAAATCTCACAAGAACATCAATGATGAACCATCTCTGAATGAAACATCCCAGTACACTTCAACGATCCACAGCTGTTCCTCCCCCTCCACAACATGTGCCTGTCAGCCCCTCTTCTGGTACTGGTCCAGTAGATGCACAAAGTATTGTTAGTGATTCTATTACTGAGACAGTGTGCCCTCAACTCCCCCTACATCACTTATAGTGCATCCCCATACAGGAGCATCACCCATTCTGCCTTCTTCTGCTCAATCATCTGTTATTGTAACACTCTCCACCATGGGTTCAAAGTCAAAATCAATGTGATGTGATACCGCTTTGACTACACCCATCATGCAAGCCTTCCATACCCGCACCAAATACCAGGCATCACACCCAACAGCACAGCAGATCACCCATTTAATTGGTGAGATGATGGCCTTGGATCTGCGGCCATTTTCCATTGTGGAAAACACAGGTTTCTGTAGGCTGCTGCAGCATTTGCACCCTAGGTATAATACACCATCACGGACCACATTTTCACGTACTACAGTACCCAACATTTACCATGATTTGAGAAAAGAAGTTGCCAGACTGCTAGCACAGGCTGTTGGTGGAGTTTTCCACTGCACAACTGACATATGGACCAGCATGAATTCAAATCATGCATATATGTCACTGACAGCACACTGGTATGTTGCAGACGTGGCAGTCACTGGTGGTGATGGTGGTACTGTTGCCAGGTTCTGTTTCTTCCCCCTCTCCCTGCAGATCTGCTTCGCTAAATGTCAGTGTTATGGAAAAGGATCACTGGGCTATAAACATACTGTCATTCCTGCAAGAGATGTTGAGCCCATGGATTGATGGCAACAATTTGCAGATAGGGTTTGTGGTCACAGACAATGCCACAAATATGATAAAAGCACTTAGAGTTGGCAATTTTGAGGGGATACACTGCTTTGCTCATACACTAAATTTGGTGGTGACAAAGGCTTTGGCAAACACAGCGGAGGCAGATCACACAGTCAAAGTAGCCAGAAGCATATGCAGCCACTTCTATCACTCTGTGAAAGCCATAAACTGTCTGCATCAGCTACAAGAGCATCTTCAAATGCCACAGCATCATCTTATCCTGGATGTACAGACCCGGTGGAATTCCACCTACTACATGCTGTGAAGGCTTCTGGAGCAAAAGCTGGCCCTTCATGAGATGAGCATGGAAACTGATATAGGGGGAGTCCTCGGACATCAGGACTGGGCTGTGATTGAGGGTTCGGTAAAGATTTTAGCCCCATTTGAAAGGAGCACTCATGATCTTAGCTCTAATTCTGCACTGCTAAGTCAGGTAATTCCTGCTGTACAGATCCTGAAAAAATCCATGAGGAGAGTCAGTGAAAATGCTGAGAAAGATCCAAACCAGATACCAGGAACAGTGATATCCCTTGTGGAAAACCTCACCACAGAACTAGAAGTTAGATTTTCTGATCTCTGTTCCAATAAAAAGCACATATTTGCCACTATGTTAGATACACGTTTCAAGTGTGAGGTACTACACCTTATAATGCCCACTCACCGGGTTACAGACATTCAGAAGCAGATGTGCTCAGAACTTAGTTTCTGCATCCTTGAGTCAATGAAACCAGCAGGTAACCCTATTGATGAGCCAGTCTCAGAATCACAAGCTGAAAGCAGTATGGAAAATCTTGAGAAGGAGGGTGACTGTTGGGCTGAAGTCAGCTCATCACTACAGGCTGAGCAGAGGAAGAGAAGAGAACAGCAGCCACAGTCAGCACCCAGTCTGTTGAACAGTTATTTCAATGAGCCTCTGGAGTCATTCTCCATAAATCCAGTGGAGTACTGGATCAAAAGGATGAAAGCATCTCCGCACTTGGCACAGTTGGCCCTTAAATATATCTGTTGCCCACCTACCAGTGTACCATCTGAATGAATGTTCAGCACTGCTGGGTATGTGGTGGAACCTCACCAATCCTCACTTGACCCAGCACATGTGGAACAATTTGTGTTTATAAAAATAAATCTACCTTACCTTGGGTACACATATGGCCACTAACAATTGCATTAAATAATTGTCTTGTACTGGATACAATATTTGTGTGTTGTAGCATTGACCTATACACAAGCCATTCTGTGTTAACCATCATTGTTCTGTTAGAAAATAAGCACATGTTAGCATTTACATTCAAAGTCATACTAACACAAATCTGTGACCAGCACCCTTTTCCTTTATTACTTCCACTGTCATGGTGTATTCTTTTGAACGAGCATGCCTTGCAGTTCCTAGTGCCTAAAATTGCCACCCACCTATTGATTGATGTTCCCAATACAAAATCCTTAACTGGTGTTGCTACATCTCTCATTCCCTGTGTTGCTCATGCCCATATTCCATTGATCCCTTTAAAAGCTTTCCAGGTGTCAGTTACCAGTGTGGCATCACCAGTCTCAAGTATTTCGCGTGCATAAAATATGGCAGCTAATAGTGTGTCATCTCCAGTCTCAGTGTTTCCCATATCTAAAATATGGCAGTTACAAGTGTGCCATCACCAGTCTCAAGTATTTCACATGACTGAAATATTACGGTTATGAGTATGGTATCACTTGTCTCAAGTATTTCACATGACTAGAATATTATGGGTACGAATATGGTATCACTTGTCTCAAGTATTTCACATCATTGAAATGTTCTGGTTACCAGTATGGCATCTCCAGTCTCTAGTATTTCACATGACTGAAATATTCTAGTTACCAGTATGGCATCTCCAGTCTCCAGTATTTCACATGACTGAAATATTCTAGTTACCAGTATGGTATCACCCATCTCAAGTGTTTCACATGCCTGAAATATTCCGGTTACCAGTGTGGCATCACCAGTCTCAATTATTTCCATGCCTGTGTAATTATTGCAAAGTGCTGCAGTGTGCTGCAAGGAGCAGTGTAATTCAATGGCAGTTAATCTCTAGTCATCCAATATTTTGTGACAGTATTTACTGCAAAGTACTGAATTGCATCTTGTCTTGCTTCACTGTATACTATTGATACATAATACAATTCCAGAGAAAGTGGTGAGATAGACTACATGGATGATGACAGACAGATGTCTCTTTATTAGATGGCCTCAAATATTTTTTCTCCCCAAGCAAGCCTTTTAGTTCTTGTAGCATTGGGAATAGTACTACTACTACTAATACCACTGGCATAACTATTACTACTACTGGTGTCACCACCTGTTCCATCTGTACATTCACTCTCACATCCTTTTGTGCAGTAGTAGGAGGGCATTTGTGCATACATGCTTTGTGCAGGAAGTAGCAGACACCACCACCACCAGTGTTCCCCACTGCTATCACTATGGCTGATACATCTACAGGCAGTGTGCTTCCCACCACCACCACTGGTGCCATTCATACAGCAGCCACCCATTCAGCTGTCACCACTGTGGCAGCCACTGTCACCTCTATTCTTATGCCCATGGACAAAGCACTGTCTACCTCGTGTCTGTGGATTTATGTGATAACCATGAAAGCATAATGGCGATTGGTGGCAGGGCAAGTATATATCACCAAAAATCTATTTCAGTGATGTACACACTCAACACACAGGAAAACAGTGCCAGGGACTTAAATTGTGATTGTGCATGCAGTGGGCTGTGCCCCTTGCATTGCCCCACACCCCCTCCTAAAGAATTCTTAACTCCAGGGAGGTGCATGTCGGGGGGGTGCAAAATCTGGAGAGAAGAAAATTGGATCTGGGCACACAAAAATGTAGGCGTGCCCAGACCCAAACCTGGAACCCTTGCACCTTTAGGCTGACAACCACTGACCATGCTATGGGGCCAGCTTGGCAGCCCCACACCAAACACACCAGGCTAACCTCCTCCTCCCTCCCTTCCATCATGCTGGACCCCCCACATGTACACATATAGTGATGTCTTGTCGCTATATGTGCCCACTTCCCCATCTGGTCACCCTTCTTCAGCAGTAGCCCCTTCGACATGCAACAGGATTAAGTTGCCATTATTGCAAGCACTCAATCTCCAATGTCCATGTCATGGTCTACCGTGTCTGTGATCATGAACACCCTCCAGTGCTGACCGAATGCAATGCTTGATATCGTTTTCGGAGTGCTATATGTATGGTGTGGTGGATCAAGTGTGCCACATGTAGCTTGTGTTGCATTAATGAGAGCTCTGCATTGGTAGTTGAAATCTCATTGAGGTGTATATGCTACATCAGGTTTAAAGGGTGATTAATGGTGTTGTTAAAGTGCTTTTTTAAAGTTTCCTTAAAAAAACACCTTTTCTGGCTGAATACTGAATAACAAATACTGAATACCTGGGACCCGAATACCGAATATTCGGCTGAATATTCAGGAAAAGGTATTCGCACAGCCCTAGTGGCAAGTAATAACTAGTTTCAGTTTGCAGAGCTTTGATGATGAAATAAGTGTGTGAATATCAGGTGCTGACATAGAGAGTGTAGGTACTGTATATTTGTATCCATATACCACACTGTCTACGTCAGCAACCTGTTATTCAACAGCTGTGAAAATACCATTTATTCATAGTGTTATTCCTTCACCCCATTGTGTATATATATATATATATATATATATATATATATATATATATATATTCATGTCAAAAAACTCTGTTAATGCATCAGTTAGGGCTGTTTCCACAGTCACAAAAGTGTGGAAATGCAATGTTAGTGTTACCACCCAACCACCCCACCACCCCACACGCCCCTCCTCAAACCCTTAACTCTGCATTGCCCCCCAGCTCCACCCCCCCACACACATGCAAGCAGTACAAAACACATCCATTATCATGATCCAGCCACTGTATGAGTTCTGCTGCCATCAGAGTGCTATGTGGGTACACACGCATGCTGGGAAGCCATGGGAAATGGGCCACAGTAAGCATTTCTCTGTAACAAACATCAATAAGAAGATATAAGGAGATGTCTATATTTCAATTGTTAAGAAATAATGAAACACATAGTATGTTACCTATACATAGTTGTATTGGAAATAAGGAGTTTGGATAACCATAGTAATGTTTTGTAGTGTACTTTACAAGCAACATGTGACATCAACAGTTGTAACATCCAAAGCTAACCATAACATACTACTAATGAGTATTTCCAGTTAACACAGCAGTATTACAACATGTGATGGTGCTAGATTCATACCTGAGCAGTATGTGAAAAGTACTACGTATCTGTCAGCTGTGTCTGTACTGCTACCACATGCCTATGTGGTGACAGCGATACCTGCAGCGAGCCAGTCATTGAATGATGACATATAAAAAGCAGTATGTAGAATGTTTGTGCAGACTAAGGTTCACTTTATGAAAAAGATATGTCAGCAATAATGTGTCATCATACTGTGCTAGCAGTATAGAGTTGATCATACTGTATTTGTTTTTCATTACATAGTAGTATGTGAAAAGAGTACAGTGTTGTGGTTATTGTGATTACAGATGTGAAAGTAGTATAGTGTCTTACAATCTTGCATATGTCTTACATGTATGTGTCTGGGTGGGGATGGGGGAATGCAGACTTAGGGGTTTGAGTATGGAGGCTTGGGGTGGGGTGATGGAGTGGTAACCCTAACATCACATTTCCAAACTTTTGTCACTGTGGAAATAACCCTAACTGATGCATTAATGGAGTTGCCTTTCTTTTTGAGAAAGTGTAATACAAAGAGTAAATGGCATGTGTTGGTGGGAGCTGCCCATTTCTGAATAATGGTATGTGTTTGTGGGAGCATTGGCCCTTTGCTCCCACTAACACATAAGCATGGAGCCATACAGCAGCCCTATAGGCTAAGGAAGCCTTCTAACACTAATTTGCCCACATCTGGGCAACTGTAGCACCTAGTAAAAAAATGAAAGCGTGGTTGTAATCATGAAAGTGAGTAGTTTTCACAACATGGAGATGGCCGAATCCATATGTCGCATTGTTTCTGAGACAGATGCAGCAAAAAGCACTGTGAATGCTAACTCTGTGGGCATAAAAGTGGGCCTCTGACATGAAAATGAGCAATTGGAACAGTAAATCACAAATATCTCAGGAACCATACAAGGTAGAAAAAGAATTCAAATTTCATGTTATTTATGGCTTTCCAGCCTACTTCTGTACTTAGTCCCTGTGTAGGAGGACTAAGAATTTTTGAGACAAAAAGCCCTTATCTTGAACCGTTTTTGAGATACAGGCCCCAAAAGGCATCACGGATGCCACAATGATGTCCTATGGGAACATTTCCGAACTTTGGAATGCTGTAACTGTGGGCCCTGTAATGTTTTGGAGCCACCAAGGGGCACATCTGTGGGACCAGGGCTTGCTATCCTGCAAATTTCAGCCCAAAAGACAAAACAATTTTGTTGCAGGAGTCTGGCAAAGATTTGCAGCTATTTTGAGCATACTTTTGCAAAAATACTTTCACATATCATAAAAGTTTTGCCAAAGAAATCATGAAACTTTCTCATTTGCGAAAGCATTTTGTGAAAGTATTTTTTTTCCGAAAAGGTTAAAATCGCATGTCTAGGGGGTTAATCCCAAATAAAAGATATGGCTAGCATCCCCAGGACCCGACTAGGTAAACACAACAATCAACGTTTACCTTACCTAGAGGGTTTCAATTTTAAATGCCAGCCATTTTTCTGTGTCACTTACTGTGAACAAGATGGCCAACTCCTGAAAGTAAAAGGGCCATTTGTTCGACAGTAAAAATGGCCTCTCATGAAAGTTTTGTGATTTTTGCTAACTTTTCCAATTGATTGTAATGGGAAATTTGTTTTTTTAATAACTTTTGAACGGTTTAATATTTTTTCATCAAATCTTCGAAAGGCACATCGATGACCAAGGCTACATCTTCTCTGAAGTTTTTGGACTGAACGGACAAAGCGTGCTGGCTGTGGGCACAAGCAAAGAAACACTCAAAATATCTTTTTTTTTTGGTTTTTTAGCATTCTGTGGCTCTGTAACTGTATATATGATTGTAATGAAACCTGCTATATCCAGAAATCTATGGTACCAGACCATGCATGCAAAATTTCAGGCAAATCCATCACGCAATGCCAAAGTTATTAAGATGCAAAATTTGAGGTTTTGCATTAATATGGCTTCTCAACCCTAACTACAGTGGCACTACCATACCACTATAATGTGTGTGTGTGTGTGTTTCTGTAATTATGTATGTGTGTATATATGTGTGTGTATATATATATATATATATATATATATATATAAAAGACAAAGAACCTCTGTGTGTAAACACTGAGGCAAGGGTTACCCTGAAGGGCATTTGGCTGGGAAGCCAAGTCTCAAGAAAATACAAAGTCACACATGGCCCCACAATGCAAAGCATCATGGGCTGCATATGCAAATCACCACAGAATGTTATGCTGGTCCAACTTTAAGCAGAATTGCATGGTGCCGAAAGGCCTCTCACACAGTTTGCAAAGGGTGCTAACAGAAGACATAGACACGTGTTTCATCCTACCAGGACTCATCAGTATGCCTCACCTGTTTAACACCCCAGTGGACTGGACCAGCTACCCCTAAAGCAGTGTGCCTGGGATATATTGGTGAACCCATTAAAATAAAAAACATTTAAAGACAAGAACCTCTGTGCATAAACACTGAGGCAAGGGTTACCCCGAAGGGCATATGGCTGGGAAGCCAAGTTTCAAGAAAATACAAAGTCACACATGCCCCCACAATGCAAAGCATCATGGGCTGCATATGCAAATCACCACAGAATGTTATGCTGGTCCAACTTTAAGCAGAATTGCATGGTGCCGAAAGGCCTCTCACACTAGTAGTAGTCGTAGTAGTGTCGCAAAGTACTGTCGCATTTAAGACACTTTTGCAAATGCTTGCTAAAGCTTTCGCAAATCATGACACTACTTTTTCAGACTATGGCCAAAATGACAGCACGTCTTTGTCACCCTACTGCAAAAGAACGGTTTGGTCTTTTGAGGTGAAATTTGGAAGGAATGCCGCCAACATCTCACAGATGTGCCTTTTTGTGGTTTAGTGAAAAAATATTGCATGGCTGCAAAGTTATGGTACTCTGAAGTTGGTGTTTTTTTCCCATAGACTAACATGGTGGCGTACGCCGTGCCTTTCATGGTTTGTATCTCGAAAGCGATGAGAGATACAGATTTTTTGCTGCGACATGCACAGTCTATGGGCTATGCAATAGCAAAAACCTAGCAAGGAAAATCATGATTTTTGTGAAATTGAAATTTTTTCTATGTCGTGTGGTTGCTGAGATATTTGCAATTAAGTACTTCCAATGCTCGTTTTAAGCTTCGATGTCCATTACAATGCATACATTCTTTGTGTTTCTCTATGTGCCTGTTCAGGAAAAACAGGGTATGCGCTTCTGCTACAGTTACACTTACTGTTTGCACTTGCGTTTGTGTCCCGTTTGCGTTCCCGTTCTCGTGTACACCACCTTGTGCGTTACCCTTTGCATTGTTATTTGCACTTGTGTTTTTGTTACTGTCACCATTTGCATTTCCACCTTGTGTTTGCATTGCTGTTCCTATTACTATGTCACAAGACATCACGTGGTGGGAGTGTGGAGCCCGACGAGCCCCTGCGCTCCCACCACTGCATAACGGTCACTATTTCTCATCAACATTCTCAAAAAGAAGGGAAATTAGAGGCAAAAAGCTCCATTTAATGCATCAGTTAGGGTTGTTCCACAGCAACAAAAGCGAGGAAATTCGGTGTTAGGGTTGAAACCCCCCTTGCCCCCCTCCAGCCCACCCCCCAACCGGCATCAGGGTGCATGTTGGGGGGCCATCGGTCCTAACTCTCACCCCATTCTCCTGTTCCTCAGCTTCTTTACACATGTGATAGGGTGAGAGTTAGGTCTGACGACCCCAACGTTCACCCTGATGCCAACTGGGAGGGTGGACCGAAGGGGTCCAAGGGGGGTTTCAACCCTAACACTGAATTTCCTCACTTTTGTCACTGTGGAACAACCCTAACTGATGCATTAAATGGAGTTTTTTGCCTCTAATATATATATATATATATATATAAAATTTATTTATTTATTTATTGAATTTTGATGACCGGGTAGGCCCACTGGGCCCAAAGGTCCCTTTTTCAGGGGCGACCTGGGAATAACAGTACATGATATTATGAACAGTTGAAACATTTGCATATACAGGTTATCATGGGTATACAGTATTCGGCTGTTTACACATAGCAGTAGTTAAAAGGGTTACATATATCTAATTGGTAAGTTGTTATTCATTTCATTCTCCATTTGTCCTACATATTAGTGAGACAGTACTGTGGATTCATTAGGTGACATAGTTCAAGAGCATTAGGATGGCTCAGAGAGAGGCAGAAAGTTAGTGCCACATTGTTAGGGGGTTGGATATTTTAGTTAGTTGTGGTCATTTTGGTAGTGTCAGGTGCAGTGGCACTGGCATACGCTTGTTGATAAAAGATGAGTCTTGAGTCTAGTGCAGAAGCATGGCATGGATGGGGTTTCTCGTACCTCCAAAGGGAGGTTGTTCCACAAGGAAGGGGCAGCATGCTAGAAAGATTTCTGGCCTGCCTTAGTCCTAACCTTGGGGACCTCTAGCAATGTTAGACCAAAGGACCTAAGGTTGCACTGGTTTCTTTTACTGTGAGGAGTCCCCAAGACTCAGGAGGTGAGGGCTAATTATCTTCTAACCGGCGGGCAGAGTGGGGTAACTGGAGAGCTTGAGAGGATGGCCAGTTAAGCTTCGCTATTGCCTCACAGTGGTAGCTCCTAGAGTGGGATAAGGTGGCAAAGTGGGCCACCTTGTTGTATAGAGTCTGTAATTTACCATACTCCAGCTCTGTGATACCCTGAATGACCGGGGCAGCATATATTAGTGTTGGAAGTAGGACACTCACTGCAATAGCAGTCCTAGCTTCAGGGGTTAACAGTTCCTTGAGCCGATATAGTAACCCGAGTTTTGTATGGATTACATTAGTGACTTGGTCCACATGTTGTTTGAACGTGAGACCTTGGTCAAAGGTGAGGCCAAGGTACTTTGTCAAGGGGACTACTCCCAGCTTGTTGCCCTCCAGGGATGAGAGTTGGAGTAGCTGTGATCTATTCATGGCAAAAAATTCAGTTTAATGCCTCAGTTAGGGTTGTCCTACAGTGACAAAAGCTAGAAAATTCAGTGTTAGGGTTGAAAACCCTAACACCAGATCCCCCCCAACCCCAGCCTCACAGACACACACACACACACACACGCACATGCAAGTAGGGGGAAGGACCAAGGCAACACAACCAATCACAGACAACCAGCAGCAGGTAACAGAAATAACAGTCAACTGTCTAAATGTACTACAAGACACATCCATCATCATGGTCCACTGACTGTAGGAGTTCTGCAGCCGTCAGGGTACATAGGCATGCTGACCTGTTGCACGGGGTAAGATACCAGAACAGGAGTACTCTCCACACACTACTTAAGATATACATGATTTGGTTATGCTGGGATACTATCATGAGGCATTAACATAGAAGAAAGCATGATAAAAAAAGGTGTGTAATATTATGTGGGCATAAGCACAGAGGTGACAACATGGCACTCATTTGGGTCACATGCACTGATCAATGTACCCATGTTCAAACCAAGATGGCATGTGTACTTAAAGACACAAATGTACTATTAACAACAAGTTCTGGTCACAAATGAATGCACACATTCGATGCTCAAGAGTTTTATGACAGCTCTGTAGTTTTCTGTTCATTATACTATGCAGAAGAACTATTTTGTTATTATTATGTAACATGTAGAAGCATTACCATAGAACTAACAGTGGTATGAATGCAGCATGATATTATCAGCCCAGAATAAAGGTAATTATTCTTGTTAATATCTGAAACCATTTGTATGATAATGTCAACCATGGCCCATGATGATATTAAATAATTTGTGTCCTATGGTACCACATAGCTGCTCAAGCATACAGGATAAGATGACAGTGCAGCAGCATTCTGTTTATAACAGTGTTCTGATACATTATTTACTAATGTCAGGATAACATGAGGAACCATTAACACACATGAAAGACCAGTGAAAATGCTGTCTGATACTATCCATTCATAGCTACAAAAGTAGTAGCATGGGGTCATTGCCCCCCCCCCGCTACCACCAATGTAGGAATTTGTATATAAACAGAAACATGTGTTTTCACTGAAAAACTATCACCAAGGTAAAGGTAAAGAGAGTGAAGTGGTACTATAGAACCCTTTGGGTCACACCGTCACATACAGCTGTGCTGGTGTACAACTTCAGAGAATAGTGCAGGAGACCTTTGCACATAATACTCTACTGATCCATAATTTCCTTATGTCAGGGTAAGATCAGAAGTTATTTACACACATGAAAGGGTGTTGAAAATGCTCTCTGATACTACACGGTCATAAACACAAACATGTGAGCATGGGGCCCTCTGATCAGCATGCTAGCAGCAACTGATCAATTAGTAGAGAAACACATTTACCTGTTTCAAATGGAAAACTGTCCAGAATTCAGGTATAGTGCAGTGTAACCATGTGATTTTTGGGTCTGAGAATTCCACAGAGATCTTCAGCTGTACAATGTAAGATAATGGCGCAGCAGTACTGTGCAGATAATAGTACACTGATACATTATTGGGTTATACCAGGGTAACATCAGAAGATATTAGCAGTTGACAAAGGGCTTCAAAACCACTGCCTGACATTGTCATGTTGTTAGAGTGATGCATTACCTACATAATCTGATTCAGAAGAGATAAGAAATGTACTAGTAATACAAAAATGTTAAATGTGGTCCACCAACAATTGATGGCCAGTATGTCTGTGTACCCCCAAGACACTCGGATGGCAGCAGAACTCCTACAGTTGGTGGACCATGATGATGGGTGTGTCTTGTGCTACATTTAGAGAGTTATATGTTATTTCTGTTACCTGCTGCTGGTTGTGTGTGATTGGTTGTGTTGCTTTGGTCCTCCCCCCATGTGTGTGTTTGCGCATGTGTGTGGTGCTGGGGGTGGGGGGAATGTGAAGTTAGGGTTTTCAACCCTAACACCAAATTTCCTCACTTTTGTTGCTGTGGAACAACCCTAACTGAAGCATTAAATGGATTTTTTGGGCATGAATTTCCCTTCTTTTTGAGAATGTGCAATATAAATAGTGAATGGAATGAGATGGTGGGAGCCCCATGTCTGTGTAAGAACCATAGCAGTAATGCTAATGCTAACAGTAATGGTAATGATGAGTGAAATGCAAACCCTAATGGTAGCTGTAACACCAACATAAATGTGAATGCAAATGCAAGCGGTAACTGTTATGGTAATGCAAATGGAAATGCAAATGCAAGTGGTAATGCAAATGGTATGGCAAATGCAAATGGTAATAGTAACAGTGACATATATGAAAATCCAAAATGCAACGGTAGTGGTAATGGTAATGTAACCGCAAACGCTAACAGTAACAGTAACAGTGATGCAAACATAAATAGAAACACAAATCGTAATGAAAACGCAAGATCAAACTGTAACACAAACGGTGAGGGAAATGCAAATGTAAATGCAAATGGTAACACAAAAGGAAATGGTAATAGTAAGCTGATGTAAGGCAACAGTAACAAAAAGTTTGCATCTCATTTCATTTCCGAGATAACAGAAAGGTGATGTGAGCCAACAGTAGCGAAAAGCCTGTATCTCGCTTCATTTCTAAAATAATGGCTCAAAGGTGATCTGAGCGAACAGTAGCAAAAAGTTTGTATCTCTCTTCGTTTCCGAGATAGCGGTACAAAGGCAATGTGATCCAACAGTAGCAAAAAGTCTGTATTTCACTTAGTTTCAGAGAAAACAGCACAAAGGTGATCTGAGCCAACAGTAGCGAAAAGTATTTTATCTTGCTTTGTTTCCAAGACAACAGCACAAAGGCTAATGTGAACCAAACCACTGAAAGGCACCTCTGTACCACTAGGGCTACCTACGCTATAAATTTCAAGCTACTAGCATCATGAATAACTCTATGTGCAAAATGTTAACTGCATCATGCAGTATCTCCACAGCAAACTATTTCCCCAACATGTAAACAACATAATTCACATCTCCAGGACATTCACTCAACACCCTCCAAATTTCATGTTAAAAGATTAAACCATTCCAGAGATATTCAATTTTAAAGTTTGTGCACCTTTAAGAACTTCCACAACAAAAATGCTCTAAAATGGCAGACGTGGTGGCCAAAAAATCTTTAACCATGGGGGGGGGGGGCAATTTCAAATAGCAATAACTCTGGAACAGAACAATATTTTTTCACCTAACAAAAAGTGGCATGTTCCTTGAAGAAAGGGCTCTCTATGACTCATGTTTCAGACCAATCAGCTACACAATGCACCTGCGCAGCATTACAGCCAACACATTGTGCAAAATTAGCAAGAACTGAATTTTTATCACTTTGCTGTGCAAAAACTGTGTATCTGACTGAAATGAAAATTGGTAAATGATATGTGTCATACCAGAACATGTATAACAAATGTTATCTGAATCTGTCCAACAATTACCCAGCATCACACTGGGAAAACTGCACAGGGGTGCCAAAAAGAGCATTTTTGCCACTTTGCTACACAAGAACCATATATCCAATGGAACCAAAAATTGGTAAAAGAAGACATTTAGCATAGCACACCATATGTCCAAAATTATGTGAACATCCGTTCAATGGTTACACAGTGCCATGAGCAAACAACTGTGCAGATACAATTCAGCAACCATAACTGCCAGCAACCTGAAAATTGTCAGAGTCAAAGATCTATTATTAATCATTCTACATTCCAAATGCAAGGCAGATTAGATACATGGTTTAAACGTTATTGAAGCAGAATGAACCAAATTATCATTCATTGGAGTGGCATAATTTTGCACCTGTTGGAGTTTTACACACCAAACCACTGCAAGGCACCTCCGTACCACTAGGGCTACCTACACTATACATTTCAAGCCACTAGCACCATGCATATTGATATGTGCAAAATGTTAACTGTGTCAAGCAGTATCTCCACAGCAAATTAATTTTCCAACATGCAGACAGCACAATTCACATCTCCAGCACATCCACTCAATACCTTCCAAATTTCATGTTAAAAGACCAAACCATTCCAGAGATACTCAGTTTTAAAGTTTGTGCACTTTTAAGAAGTCTTCCACCACAAAATAGAGGAACTCGTGGCCAAAAATGCAATAAAATAGTGGAACCTGTGGATGAAAAATCTCTGACCGCAAAGGGGGAGCAACTTCAAATGCTTCTAACTCTGGAATGGAACACCATCTTTTTACCAAACAAAAACTGCCATCTTCTGTGAATCAAGGTCTTTCTACCTGCCAAGCTGCAAACCAATATACCACACAGTGGGTGCACTATGCGTCACTCAAGGCAGTGCAATAAAATAGCAAAAACTGCATTTCTTTGCACTTCACTATGCAAAAGACATATGTACCAGTGAAACAGAAATTGGTAAATAAATAGATGTACCATTTCACTCCATGTATACTAAATCTTATCCAAATCTCTTCAACGGTTGCAGAGCAGTATGAATGTAAAACTGCGCATGAGTGACGAAAAATATATTTTTGGCGCTTCACTGTGAAACAAATGTATGCAGATGTCAAATGAAAATTGGTAAATGCACAGAAGTACCATAGTAGACCAAATATTACAAATGTCACATTAATCCGTTCAACAGTTGTAAAGTTATAATCATACAAAGAGTGTGGCACTAAAGCGCAAACGCAAACAGTAATGCCAACGGTGATGCAAACAGAAACAATAACATAAATGGTAACAGAAATGCAAACGTAAATGCAAACGGTAATGAAAAGCAAATGTTAATGATAACACAAACGGTAGCATAAGCGCAAACGTTAACGCAAATGGTAATGGTAAATTTAACACAAACGGTAACGGAAAGGCAAATGGTAACGGAAACAGAAATGTAAAAGGTAACGCTAATGGTGATGCAAAATGAAATGTTAACACAAACGGTAATGGAAATGCAAGTGCAAATGAAAATGGTTATGCAACCGGTTACCTAAACACAAGTGCAAACATAAAAGCCAACACAAATGGTTATGCAAACAGTAACAAAAATGGATACAGTTATGGTAACACAAACGGGAATGCAAACGTTAATGGTAATGCCAACAGTGACACAAAAGGAAACAGTAATGCAAATGGTAACACAAACGCAAGTGCAAACACAAATGGAAACAGTAAGGCAAACAATAACATTAACGCAAGCACGAACGTAAACACAAATGGTAAAACAAATGTTAACGAAATGCACATGGTAACGCAAATGCAAACAGTAATGTAATGCCAACTGTGATGTAGGAGGAGTCAGTAATGCACATGATATGGAAACACAAGCACAAATGCAAACTCTAACAGTAACAGAAATGCAAATGCAAATGGTAACACAAATAGTAACATAAACACAGACAGTAACAGAAACACAAACACAAATGGTAACATAAACACAGACACTAACAGTAACAGAAACACCAACACAAATGGAAACACAAATGCTAACAAATGCAAATGGTAACGGTAACAGAAACGGTAATGGAAATGCAAACACAAACACAAATGGTAATGGTAACGACAATGGTGTTGCAAAAGGAAACAGTAAGGTAAATGAAACTGTTTTTGAGATATGGAACCAGAAAGACGCGGTGGACACAGTAGTGTCATCCTATGGGAAAAATGGTCAACTTTGGAGTGCCATAACTTTGCAGCTCAGTAATATTTTGGCACCAAACTACCAAAAGGCACATCTGTTGGATGTTGGCTTTCTTCCCTGCAAATTTCAGCCCAAAAGACCAGACTGTTGTTTTGCAGCAGGGTGGTAAAGATTTCCTATTGTTTTGGGCATAATGTCGCAAATTATTTTCACAAATCATGACACGTTCAGAAAAAAATTACAAAAGTGTCATATTTGTGAAAATACTTTGTGATACTACTTTTTACAAAAATTTAAAAAACATATTTCTGGAGTGTTTTACCCCCCAAAAAAGACATAGCTAGCATCCTCAGGGCTCAACTAGGTGAACGCAACAAGCATTATGTCCTTAGAGGGTCCCAAATTTAAATGGCAAGCATTTTTCTGACGATCAACGGAAAAAAAATGGGTGAATCACGAAAGTAAAAGGATAGTTTGCAACAGTAAAAACTGCGTTTGTGACACTTTCGCATAGTTTGTTAACTTTTCTCCATAGACTATAATGGAATTCAATGTTTTTTGAATAACTTTTGAACCGTTTAATCATTTTTCACAAACTCTTCAAAAGGCACATCAGGGACCCCAGCTGCATGTTCCCTGAAGTGTTCAGACTGATCACGCAAACCATGTGGGCTGTAGGTGCAAGCAATAATACATTCAAAAACCTGTAATATTTGCATTTTTTGGCACTCTGTAGCTCTGTAACTGTACATCCAACCTTAACAAAACTTGGCAGGTTCAGAAATCTATGATACCAGACTGTGCATTCTAAATTTTAGGCTAATCTGTTATACTGTGGCAAAGTTATTGAGGTGCAAAATTTCAGATTTAACCTTATATGGGTACTCAACCCTAACCATAATGGCACTACTGTGCCACTATAATATATATATATATATATATATATATATATATATACAGTATATCTATCTATCTCTCTCTCTCTCTCTCTATATATATATATATATATATATATAAGAATAAACTACTCTGAGGTGTGCAGTCGCTCTGATATATACACACCTTGGTTTTGCGTTATTACGCATGAGGTCAAGGTCGAATGCGCAAACCACCTAAGGCGTGTGTATGTCAGAACGCCGACCGCACACCTCAGAGTGGTTTATCTATCTTATAAAATGTCAAAATTGTTTTGGAGGGGGGTTAAAATGCAGGTGTGTGGTCGCACTCTGATATACGCAAGGTCATGTGATGGTGTTCAGCCAATGATATTGCTGCAATTTCCCTGCCCATTTTATAATATATATATATATATATATATATATATATATTCACTGTAAAAAACTCTGTTAATGCATCAGTTAGGGTTTCTATTACATCAAGAAAAGTCAGGAAATTTGATGTTAGGGTTACCAACCCTACCACCCCAGCCACCTCCTCCTACCCTCCACACACCAATAGGCATCTGGGGTGTGCCTTGGGGTCATTGGGCCTAATTCTCACCTTATCCTCCTATACTGTACCATATTAGCTTGTTTACACATGTAATGGGGTGAGAGTTAGGGCCAACAACCCCAAAGCACACCCCAATGCCTGTTGGTGTGTGGAGAGTGGGAAGCTGGGGGTGGGGTGGTTGGGTTGGTAACCCTAACATCAAATTTCCTGACTTTTGTCACTGTAATAGAAACCCTAACTGATGCATTAATGGAGTTTTTGTAATGAGTATATATATATATATATATATATATATATATATATTATGGTAGCACGGTAGTGCTACCATAGTTAGGATTGAGGAGCCATTTCTATGTTAAACCCCAAAAGTTTGCACCTTAATAACTTTGCAACCATTTGACAGATTTGGCCGAAATTTGGAATACATGATCAAGAACCATATGCCTTGGGATCTGCCAAGTTTCGTAGTGGTCGGATACACAGCTGTGGAGTTATTAAGCATGATCTGCACACACGTTTACACCTTTTCTGGAATTCTATGGTCGCATGTACAGGTCGTACGGTTTATGTGACCAGCCCAAAATCTTCAGGGCATGTGTGGCCAGGGTCCCTGATGTGCCTTTTGAAGATTTGGTGAAAAAATATTAAACGGTTCAAAAGTTATTCAAAAAACAATTTCCCATTATAAGTCAATGGGAAAAGTTAACAAAAAGTTCAACAGTGTCGCAAATGCATTTTTACTTTCGTAAATGGCCCTGTTACTTTCGTAAATCCGTCTTTTTGTTTTCAGTTGGTGATCAGAAAAATGGTTGGCATTTAAATTTGGGACCCTCTACCAACCTAATTCTTTTTGTATTCACCTAGTCGGACCCTGAGGATGCTAGCCACATCTTTATTTTGGGGTAAAACACCCCAGAAATATGTTTTTCAAATTTCTGGAAAAAGTACATTCACAAATTTATTTTCGTGCTCATGAAAGTGTTAAACTTTTTTGCGAAAGCTTTCGCAAATTGCGACAGTAGTTTTCTAGTCTGTGGGAAAGTGACAACTATTCTTTGGCACTGCGCTGCAAAAGAACGGTTGGGAGTTTTGGGCTGCAATTTGGAGGGAACGCAAAATATATCTCACAGATGTGCCTTTCAGTGTTTTGGTGAAAAAATATTACATGGTGGCAAAGTTACGGGACTCCAACATTGACGTTTTTTCCCATAGGATAACATTACGGCACCCGACGCATTACAGGAATCCTTTGGCACCCTGCTGCAAAATAACGGTTTGGTCTTTATTCCTGAAATTTGGAGGGGAAGACAGCCAACAGCCCATAGATGTGCCTTTCAGTGGTTTGGTGAACAAATATTACAGGGAGGCAAAGTTATGGCACTCCAGACTTCTCTTTTATTCCCATAGGATAACATTACGGCATTCGCCGCGCCTTTCAGGGCCAGTATCTCGGAAACGGTGCGAGATACGGACTTTTCGATGGAAAAATGCCCCCTAATGGGGGGGGGCTAAGTACAAAATTAGCCAGGACAGTTGTAAATCATGACTTTTAATTTTTTTTTCTACGTCGTACGGTTCCTGAGATATAACCTATTTAGTATTCCAAATCCTCATTTTCTGCTCTGATACCCATTATCATGCCTACATTCTTTGTACTCACTGTCTTTCTCTATGCAGATTTTGGGGAAAACCAGCCTGTGCGCTTACATTACTGTTACTGTTGCCCTTTCCGCTTGCGGTTCCGTATCAATTTCACTTACCGTTGACGTCTGCGCCACCATGTGCATTATCCTTTGCATTTTCATTTGCGCTTGTGTTTCTGTTATATTTTGCCATTTGTGTCTACAGTACTGTTTCTCTTTCTGTTTCGCTTTTTGCGTCACCATGCCCATTGACATTTCTGTTTGCAGGCACCATGTTACTATGTGACAACACATCTTGTGGCAGACCGTTCCCGTCTACACCACCGTGTGCGTTACCCTTTCTGTTCTCATTCGCGCTTGCGTTACCATGTGCGCCACTGTTAGTGCTTCTGTTTGCGTTGCTGTTCCTGTTACTATGCCACAAGACATCATGTGGCGGGAGCGCAGGGACCTTCCCACCGCTGCATTACATTCACTATTTCTCGTTATCATTCTCAAAAAGAAGGGAAATTAGAGGCAAAAAACTCTGTTTAATGCATTAGTTAGGGTTTTTCCACAGAGACAAAAATTGTGAGGAAATTTGCTGTTAGGGTTGAAAACCCTAACTCTGAATTCACCCCCCTAGCACCACACACACACAGACACACACACACACATATGCAAGTATGGAGGAGGACCAAGTCAACACAACCAATGACAGACATCCAGCAGCAGGTGACAGAAACAATAAACAATTGTCTAAATGTACTATGAGACATCCCCACCCACCTGACCAGGTACTGCATGCTCAGTGGAGATCAACAGCAAAACTGAGGCCACGTACACCAAACGTACACATCCCTGATTGCAGCTGCACACAATGTACCACACTTAATAGTTGCATGGCCTTACCTACCGATGCCCCACACCAGACCACACCACATGTGGTGGGCCACCTGAGCAACAGAGTTGAGCAAAACCAAGGAGTTGTGCAGGTATAATATCTCTGATTATAACAAGGGTTTGAGAAATGCAGCTTTCTAATGGACTGAAAACATTGTAACAGCCTTATGTTTAGTTTTTATTAAGATACATGTAGAGCCTAACCATATGATGAACATGGTTTAATGTTGTTTAAAAAAACGGTTTTGTTATGATAACAATAAGCTACTCCCAGGTATTATGTTAATGGTCAGTTTATCACTGTCTAACAACATGTGGCACTCAGCTATGCCTCATTCAACATTAAACCCCTACAGGGTGATTAACAGACCATTTAACATAACTGTTGGTCATGCCTTACTGCTTAATTGTCTTTATGAGTAGATACTCTCCCTCTGCTATGCACTGCAGCAGCTTTGCAACACAGTGTCCCACCCAGTTACACCATACACTGTCTAGTTACTGGACAATGGCTGTGAATATGAACTCATGAAGATGAACAGTGTAACTTGATCATTACAGTCATCAAAACCTTAGTGTGATTATAACTAACAGAGTCAGTGATAGAGAATAACCCCTGCTGTCCTAGTACACTTATCCCATTGTGAGTTAAATCAATACTAAAAGACATTCTGTTTATATCTACACTATACCTACTTGATTCCTGTTGTACCACAATTAACATAGTTATCACTTTGATGGCATCAGTGACAGAAGTGTGGCAAACCCAAACACTAGGCATACAGCCTGAGTATGAAACAACTGTTAAAAAAATTACACTGTGTCCATAAGTGGCATAGATCACTCATTGCAACAATAGTAAATGTATCACTATTTGAATAAGTTAGTCATCACAGATGCAATGAGATTGTCTTTCTCAGGTACAACATAATCAGTAAGTGCCTACAGGAAAATCTATCCCATAGACATCTCGATACAGGTGCGTCATTGTTGGCTCAGCAGTGCTATGATATTTAGAAGTTGCTTGGCCTGATCCATGCAATTACACTGTTTCTTACAAAGAATACTTACTGCATCTTTAGTATTGAAACACACTGAAGGTCTATGTATGTACATCAGCAGTACACCTTCATCAGTAAGAATGCATCTGATACTGGCAGTACGAATTTCACAGCGTTGAACAGGCAATGCTTTTCCATACGTTTACATCAGCCTCTCTTTCTTGAGTAAACAGTTGTATTAAATGTTCTACTATGTAAATCACATACTAAATGTAACACTACTTTTATCTTGAGCATGCTAGTGTCTTGTAGTTAATTTATGTACTTCTTTTAATTAATGTATACTCACTAGTGTTAAAACCTTTCTACAACTGTCATCATGCACCTTCAGCATTTATATTGACTAACGGCACAGTACCAGTTGTGGTGTGGTGTGGGGCATCGGTAGGTAAGGCCATGCAACTACTAAGTGTGGTACGTTGTGTGCAGCTGCAATCAAGGATGTGTACGTTTGGTGTACATGGCCTCAGTTTTGCTGTTGATCTCCAATGAGCATGCAGTACCTGGTCAGGTGGGTGGGGATGTCTCATAGTACATTTAGACAATTGCTTGTTATTTCTGTCACCTGCTGCTGGATGTCTGTCATTGGTTGTGTTGACTTGGTCCTCCTCCATACTTGCATATGTGTGTGTGTGTGTGTCTGTGTGTTTGTGGTGCTGGGGGGTGGGTGAATTCGGAGTTAGGGTTTTCAACCCTAACAGCAAATTTCCTCACTTTTGTCGCTGTGGAACAACCCTAACTAATGCATTAAACAGAGTTTTTTTGCCCCTAATATATATATATATATACTGTGTATATATATATATATATATTGTATATACTCCATTAATGCATCAGTTAGGGTTTTTATTAAAGTGTAAAAAGCTGGGAAATTTGACAATAGGTTTACCAACCCTACCACCTCACCCCATCCTCCACACACCAACAGGCATCGGGTTCTGTCTTGGAGTCATCGGCCCTAACTCTCACACCATTCGACTGTATGTGTAAACAAGATGAGATGGTTCAGTATAGGATAATAGAAACACAGAAACATAGAATTTGATGGCAGATAAGGACCGCTTGGCCCACCCAGTCTGCACATTTCCCTACCTAATGGATAAGCTGCAGATCCTAGTTAACCAGCAGCCTACTTCTTCCTACTCCCACCCCCTAGAATTGCCTTATGACTGTCCTATGCATGCTTGAATTCCACCACTGTTTTTGACTCCACAACCTCCTCCAGAAGGCCATTCCATGCATCTACAACCCTCTCTGTGAAAAAATACTTCTAAATTACCTCTGATCCGCCCCCATCTTCAAATTGTGCCCCTTGTTCTTGACACACCTCTTTTTGAAAGATGCTACCCTCCTGGACTTAGTTGATTCCTTGAGGTACTTGAAAGTTTCTATTATCCCCCTCTCCCTCCTTTCCTCAAGGCTATACATATTAAGCTCCTTAAGTCTCTTCATATGTCTTCCAGTGCAGACCCAGCACCATTTAGTTGCCCTCCCTCGGACAGCTTCCATCCTGTCTATGTCTTTGCAGAGATTGGGTCTCCAGAACTGTACCAGTACTCAGATGGGGTCTCACCAGCTGTCTGTACAGAGGATAATAACTCCTGTTTTCTACTGTGATGCCTCTCCCTATGCATCCCAGTATCCCCTGCCCTCCTTGCTACCCTCTCACATTGCTTGCCCACCTTTAGGTCATCTGATATGACTACCCCAGGTCCCATTTCCATTTTGTTGTTAGTATCTCACCCCCATTGTGTACTCTTCCGCTGGGTTTTGTTTCCCAGATGCATTACCTTTCACTTCTTAGCATTGAATCTAAGCTGCCATACATTTGACCATTTCTCTAACCTTGCCAAGTCCCTTCTCATCCTTTCCACCCCACCTTGTGCATCAACTCTGTTGCAGATCTTTGTGTCATCTGCAACAAGACATACTTTTCCTTCCAGTCCCTCTGCAATGTCGCTTATAAAGACATTGAAGAGGACTGGTCCTAATACTGAACCCTGTGGTACCCCACTAGTAACCCCCCTTTCTTCAGAGTGGAATCCATTTACCATTACTCTCTGTGTCCTATTCTCCAGCCAATTCTTTACCCAGGCTGTCATCTTGGGACCCACTCCCAGGCTGGCTAACTTGTATATTAATCTTTTGTGTGGGACTGTGTCAAATGCCTTCTAAAGTCTAGGTAGGCCATGTCCACAGCCCCTCCCTGTTCTACTACTTTGGTCACCCAGTCAAAGAAATCTATCAGATTCATCTGGCATGACCTTCCCACTGTGAATCCATGCTGCCTTGGGTCCTGTGCCCCTCTGGCCTCTAGATACTCGACAATTCTTTCCTTCAGAAGTGATTCCATCATTTTCCCTATCACTGAGGTTAAACTAACAGGTATGTAGTTTCCTGCTCCTGCCTTGCTCCCACTTTTGTGAAGGGGAATCACATCTGCCCTCCTCCAGTCCTCGGGTACCACCCCATCCTCCCATGATTTGTTAAAGAGGGTAGTCAGTGGTGTCACTAATTCTACCCTTAGTTCTCTTAGAATTCTGGGATGAATCCCATCAGACCCCATTGCTTTGTCCACCTTCAGTTTTAAGAGTTCTTTCAGAACCCTTTCTTCTGTAAATGGGCTGGTATCAACTTCTGTATCCAGAGTGTTTCTACTGTTTGTTTTAGGTACCTCCCCCTCTTCATTTGTAAATACTGAGCAAAAATATTTGTTTAGTATCTCTGCCTTTTCACAGTCACCCTCTGCTCACCCTCTATCCCCTTTATTAAGCCTCACTATCCCTCCCGTTGTCTTCCTTCACTCCCTGATGTACCTATAAAAGGTTTTATCCCCCTTCTTAACTAAGTTGGCTATCTTTTCCTTGGTTTGGGCCTTTGCTGTTCTGACTGCCTTCCCAGCTTCCTTTTGCTTTAACTGATACAGTTCTCAGTCCTGCTCCTTCTGTGATTCCTTGTACTTCCTGAATGCTTTCTTTTTCTCTTGAACCTTCACTGACACTTCCTTTGAGAACCATAGTGGCTTCTTGCATCATTTTGTTTTGTTTATTTGCTTCACACAAAGGCTTGCTACCTCTGTGATGGCAATTTTTATTATTTCCCATTGTTCTTCCACCCCTCCTTCCTGCCCATTTGCTAGTGCATTCCTTAGGCACTCACCCATTTTGGCAAAGTCAACCCTCCTAAAGTCCAGTACTTTTGCCTTTGTATGGCTTGACTCTATTGCTGTGTTTATTGTGAACCATACTGTTCGATGGTCGCTAGTTCCCAGATGGCTACTCACTTCTACATCTGTGATCCTCTCTCCATCTCCATTTGAGAGAACCAGGTCTAAGATTGCTCCCTCTCAAGTGGGCTCCAATACTAGTTGTCTAAGGCATGCCCCCTGTAGGGCATCAGAATAACCCCACTCTTCAAGTGGCTGCTGCAACTGCACTCCAGTTAACATCTGGCATATTCAGATCACCCATCAGCAATATCTCTCCTTTTCTGCCATTCTAAGTATACTCTATAATTTCCTTGTCCATTTCCTCCCATGAGAAGAGGGTTCATACAACACCCTGTGCGGATTGTGGTGCCATTGCCTGTCTCCAAATTTACCCACAGTGCTTCTTCTCCTCCCTGTTTACCCTTTTGTTCTGTTGCTTTGATTCCTTCCCTTATGTAAAGAGCTACTCCTCCTCTTCTTTTACCCTCCCTGTCCCTCCTGTAGATAGTTTATTCTGGTATGTTTATGTCCCAGTCATGGTTTTGTGTGTACCATGTTTCTGTGACTGCCACGATATCCAGATGTTCCTCCTCCATCAAGGCCACTAATTCAGGAAGCTTGTTACCCAGACTATGGGCATTGGTACTCATTGCTCTCCATTTTTTGATGGCTTTACCTTCTGTTGCAGCATCCCCCACTGACCTTTTTACCTCGGTCTTTTTCTCATTTAGTACCCTGTTTTGTAGGGAGAGGCTGGGATTTTCCTGCTGCTTATCAGTGCCTCCCTCCTTGACTAGTTTAAAAGCTTGCAAATGAAGCATTTAAACCGATTGCTCAAAAGACTTGTTCCCTTCCTGGACAGATGCAGACCATCCTGCCAGTATAGGCTGGTGTCCCTTCAGGTGGAACCCCATTCCCCAATGAATCCAAACCCCTGTGCGCCACACCATTTTTTCAACCATTCATTAAACTGCATGGTGCAAAGTGCCCTCGCCTCACCCATGCCATTGACAGGCAGCACCTCTGAGAAGGATACTGTGTGTGCTACTTGTCTTAGGCCCCTCCCCAACTCTACAAAGTCCTCCTGCACTGCTCTAATCTCATGATGAGCCAAGTCATTTGTCCCTAGGTAGACAATGTCTTCCAGCTCAGACTCCCGTGCAGCTGTTCTCGTGATCCTGAGGATGCGCTTCCTGTCCCTCCAAGCCATGGCACCAGACAGGCACCTTACTTCAGTTTTCCCCACTCCCCCAAGTTCTATCCCCCTAATAATTGAGTCCCTCACCAGGAGCTGCTTTCTTTCCCTGTGGTGTCCTCTGCCTCCTTCCTGTGGGCCTCCCTTGTGACAGTTGTCCTCAGCCTCCTTAGTCTCCTCTGCGGGTGCATCCATGGGGGAGCTATGCTCCCCCAGAATGGTGTATGGATTGTGGAGTGTAACAACTGAGTGGGTGCCTCTGTTCCACCATCCTCACCTCCTGAGCCCACTGTAGTCCAACTGCTGTGCTTTCTTCGCAACCTCTGAGGTAGTGGTGGTGGCTCTGGTGCTCCCTGGATGTGGGAGGTTCCTTCCTACTGTCCAGTGTGGCCTGGGAAGGTCCCTACTATTGTCCAGTGTGGCCTGAAGACTGACAACTTCCTCAGTCAGGGCACAGAGTTTTCTGAAAATAGGGCAGCATCTCAGCCTCCAGAAAGACTCCTGGAAGACTGCTGCCCCACAGCCATTACATTGCACTACTCCCCACATGTTTATCTACTTTTTTTGTGTGTGTGTGTGTGTGATTGGTTTGTTATATAGAAATATATATATTATACAATGTGTGTGCTTATATTGTCAGTGCAGTGTGCTGGGCAGGATATGACAGTGATTTGCACCTTGCACTCTTGAGGAAATGATGTCAGAACCCCAGGTATAAAGGAACTATTTCCAGGGGTGGGTGGGGTGAGGGTGGGCAGGGTTGGGCCCAAAGTGTGCCCTCATGAAACAACCAGCTAAAAGCTCTGACCCACCGCTGCGATGAGTGCCTTCCTGTCAGCAAGATGCCCTACACAACAATTTGACAGAGAAAATACCCTGCTAATCAAACAGAGAAAAATTCAGACATCCAAGTCAGACACAGGTAAACCTCCCCAGCCCCAAAATAGCCTGGTGGTTTGTGCTCTGAAAGCAGTCAGCCCCAAAATAAGTCAGCTGTGCTTTAAACTCTTCCTGCACTGAAAATCTTAAGAATTGTAACAAAAGTAAAGCTAGATCCACCTCCCTCTGTTGCTTGAAAGACTGTCTTTCCTGATAATTCTAAGTTCCTTATTTCACCTTTCAGTTAGAAGTAGCCTCCACCTGCAGAATATCTGCTACAAACCAAAGACAATTGTAAGGTTCACCTCCCTCTGTTGTGAGCACAACTCGCTTTCTTGCAAATCCTATGTTCAGTATTGTAGCTTCCAGCCAGAGGTAGCTTCACCTGAAGAATATTAGCTGTTAGGTAAGAGTTATGCCCAACAACTCCAGGGCACATCCCAATGCCTGTTGGTGTGTGGAGGGTGGGGAGTGGGGGCAGGGTGGTAGGGTTGGTAACCTTAACATTGAATTTCCCAGCTTTTTACACTTTAATAAAAACCCTAACTGATGCATTTATTATTGTTTTTTGCAATTAATTTCCCTTCTTTTTGAGAAAGTGCAATGCAACTGGTGGTTGTGGGAGTGCAGGCCCTCCACACCCTGTGCTCTCCTCACGCTACCCATTGTTGCATAATGACATGCATAAGTGGGAGCGTAGGCCCTCTGGGCCCTGCACTCCCACTTACACATAAGTATGGACATACCACAGCCCTATAGTCATGAATAGTAACCCTTGTTACACTAATTTGGCAATATCTCAGTAACAATAGCAGCTATGGAAAATATTGCACTGCAGTTGTAATCATGACTTTGAAACCTCCACGGGAGCTTAGTCCACTAAGCTGTGAAGAGCACAAAATCTGTATCTTGAAGAGTTTTCAAGATATGGGTGCTGAAAGGCACCTCAGGCACCACAATTCAACAGATGCACATAACTCTGGCATTTTTAGGATTTTTTTCCGCCCAATTTCAACATGGCATTTTTGGGGCCCTACCTCATGAACAATGTCACTGTCATTTAATTATTTTTTCCTGAAAGTTGAGTTTGCACAGCAAATGGGCCATTCTAGACCACAGTGCAAAATCATGCTTTGGGCAGGATATGAAAAATGACAGTTGTATACTGTTCATGAGGAGGTGTGGAAAAGGGTAATGCAGAAAATAAGGAGGGAAAATATGAAAAATTGGAGAAGTTATAAGCGCATGTAGAAACTGCACAATGCACGCTCATAACGTGGCCATTTTTGCAAATTTTTTAACCAAATGTTCAACATGAGCTTTTTGGGAAATCCCCTCATGAACACTTGCACTGTGATTTTGTTAATCCATCCCGAAACTCGATTTCACACAGCAACACGCCATTCTGCAGCAGAGGTGTGAAAACACATTTCAGGCAAGATGTGAGAAATGACAGCTGAAATGTTCATGAGGAGGTATGAAAAAATGGCAATGCTTAAAATCTGGAGTGACAATATTAAAAACTGGTGAAGTTACGAACGTGCATAGAAACTGCGCAATGCATACTTGTAACATGACCATTTTTTGGATTTTTTGCACTAAATTTTCTACATGGGCATTTTGGGACCTCTTCTCAAGAACACTGGGACTGTCATTTCATTAATCAGTCCCACAAGGTGAGTTCATGTCCTGAAAGGTGATTCTGTGCAGCTACCATGAAATCACCTTGCTGGATGGAGAAATGAGATGGCAGTGACATTGTTCATGAGGTGGGATCCCAAAATGCCTATATTGAAATTTGGTGAGAGGATATCAGAAAAATGGCTGAGATATCCACATTTAAATTCTTTGTATCAGAGTCATACAAAGTAGGATCCTAGTTCATATCGTCATACGAACTAAGATCCTACATCGTATGATGCTGATATGAACAAAGAATTTAAAAGTTAAATAACACACATTTTAAGGGCATTTTCTGAACAGTAAAGTACAGAATGCACCTGGAGGTCACAATAAGCAAGCTACATGTGTTGGTTCCTCCCCAGAATAACATTTTGGTAAGTTTCCAAATTTGAATTTCAGGCAAACTGGAAACAAAATGGCGGCCATATGAAAGAGGAATTTTCTCATACAATGCAGGATTCCTCTTTCTTATCATGCAGCTATATTGAAGTACCTATTGAGCATGCTCAGAAATGATTTTTTCAAATTTTTAAATTGCAATAACTTAAAAACAGCTTATTGTTTGTTCACCAGACTATCAAAAGGCACTTCTGTGGGGTAGTCCCTTTCAGTCCTGAAAATTTCATACCAAACAAACAAACTCTCTGGGTAGCTGGCAAGTTCAAAGAAAAATCCCAGCAAAGTAAATGGGTAAAAACATGTTTTCTCACCTCTCCGTAATTCAGAGACCACACATCTGATCAGAACAAAACTTGCCAGATTGAGAGATGTACACCACAGGAAAAGGTGCATACCAAATTGTGTGCAAATCTGTTCAGCAGTTACAAAGTTATTAAAGTGCACAATTTTGAGTTTAACATTGAAGTGCCTACTCAACCCTAACTATAGGGGTGCAGCTGTGCTCTGATAGTATACATTATGGTAGCATGGTAGTGCTACCATAGTTAGGGTTGAGTAGCACTTTTAAGGTTAAAGGGTCAAATTTTGCACCTTAATAACTTTGCTACCATTCAACAGATGTGCCTGAAATTCAGTATGCATGATTGGACATGGTAGAGCTTGGGATCTGCCAAGTTTTGTACCAGTCAGATGTACGGCTGCGGAGTTATTAAGTGCCAAAGAAATGTGCGTTTATGCTTTTTTGCGAATTCTTTGCTCTCATCTACAGGTTGCATGGTTTGTATGGCTGGTCTGAAAACTTCAGGGAACATGTGGTCAGGGTGCCCAATGTGCCTTTTAAAGATTTTGCGAAAAAATATGAAAGTTATTCAAAAAACAAATTCCCATTATAAGTCAATGGGAAAAGTTAATAAAAAGTTCGGAAGTGTCACAAATGCAGTTTTTACATTCGCAAATGGCCCTTTTACTTTCATAAATCCACCATTTTGTTTTCAGTTAGTCTTCAGAAAAATGCTTGGACTTTAAATTTGGGACCCCATAGCAACCTAATTGTTTTTGTATTCACCTAATCGTGCCCTGAAGATGCTAGGCATGTCTTTATTTTGGGGTTAAACACCCCCGAAATCTGTTTTTCAAATTTCTGGAAAAAGTACTTTTGCAAAGTACTTTAGCACTTGCGACACTGTTGAATGAATTTGCAAAAGCTTTCGGAAAGTTCGATAGTACTTTTTTAGGCTGTGGCAAAATGACAGCAATTCTTTGCCACACTGCTGCGAAAGAATGGTTTGGTCTTTTGGGCTGAAATCTGGAAGGAACGCAGCCAACATCTCACAGATGTGCCTTTCAGTGTTTTGGTGAAAAAATATTATAGGGCAGAAAAGTTACGGCACTCCAAAATGTGCACTTTTTCACAAAGGATAACATTACGGCGTCCGCCACATTACAGGAATACTTTGCCGCCCTGCTGCAAAATAACGGTTAGCTCTTTTGGGCTGAAATTTGGAGAGAGGAAAGCCAACATACCCCAGATGTGCCCTTTTGTGGCTTGGTGAAATAATTTTACAGGGAGGCAAAGTTATGGCACTCTGAACTTTTCTTTTTTTCCATAGGATAACAATACAACGTTCGCCTCGGCTTTCAGGTCCCGTATCTCGAAACGGTGAGAGATACAGACTTTTTGTCAGAAAAATACTTAGCCCCCTGATGGGGTCTAAGTATAAAACTAGACAGGAAAGTTGTAAATCATATGACTTTTAATTTTTTTTTCTACGTCATACGGTTCCTTAGATATAGGCAATTTAGCATTCTAACTCCTCATTTTCTGCTCCGATATCCATTATTATGCATACATTGTTTGTACTCACTGTCTTTCTCTATGCAGCTTTTGGGGAAAAGCAGCCTGTGCACTTATATTACTGTTACCCTTACTGCTTCTGCTTGCAGTTCTGTACTCATTTCACTTACTGTTCCCGTCTGAGCCGCCATGTGCGTTAACTTTTGCGTTTTCATTTGTGCTTGCGTTTGCATTATTTTAACCATTTGTGTCTACAGTGCTGTTTATCTTTGTGTTTCACTTTGCGTCACCATGCACATTAGCATTTGCATTTCTGGGCACCATGTTGCTATGTGACAAGACATCACATGGCGGGAGTGCAGGGCCCTTTCACCGCCGTATTACATTCACTATTTCTCAGACTAATTCTTAAAAAGAAGGGAAATTAGAGGCAAAAAACTCCATTTAATGCATCAGTTAGGGTTGTTCCACAGTGACAAAAATGAGGAAATTTGGTGTTAGGGTTAAAAGCTCCCCTTGGAACCTCCCCAGTCCACCCCACCAACTGGCATCGAGGTGCACATTGGGGTCATTGGTCCTAACTCTCACCACATTCTCCTATACCTCTGCTTCTTTACATATGTGATGGGGTGACTACTGTTTGATTCAACTAATACATGGAAAAGGTTTCTAGTGCAACTCCGCAGTTAAACCTGTACAGAACTTTGCACACTCAGGAGTTGGACAATGTCAGCAAAGATCCCCCCCACCAAAAGCAGGGCAGGTTCTGCATCTTGACTGGGTTATGACAGTCAGATAATGACCATTGCTAGTGGTTACATGTTCGTTACCGTTATTGTTCGCTTCTTCATCACTTCACACTTGACTTGCATGGTATTTAACATGGAATTTCACAAACCCTTTTCTGCATGCCCTGCCACTGCAGGACAGGTGCTGGATCCTGACTTCAGATACAGAGCAAAACTGAGATCATGGACATCAATGGTGCTCCTAGCTAATTGCAAGTACTGAACAGTTAGCAGTGTTATGGGTTTAATACCTTACTGTGGCAATTTGTGCCATCACACCCCGCCCAGACACCAGGTACTGTCTACTGACTGCGCAGCTAGAGTGACAATACGTATATGTATATGGATAGTGCAACTACACGGTTTAACCTGTACAGAAGTTTGCTTACTTAGGAGTTGATCAGTGTCAGCAAGGATAACCCTGCACCCCACTACAATGAGAACAGGTTGTGTATCTTGAGTGGATAATGTCAGTGACATAATGGTCATTGCCAGTGGTTAAATGTCCATTGGTGTCACTGTTCACTTCTTCGTCACTTCACGCTTGACTTGTGTGGTGTTTACCATGGAATTTCACACCCCCTTTCTGCACGTCCTGCAGCTGCATGACAAGTGCTGGATCCTGACTTGAGAGATAGAGCAAAACTGAGTTGATGGACATCAATGGTACTGCTACCTAATTGCAAGAACTGTACAGTTAGCAGTGCAATGAGTTGAACACCTCACCTGGGCAATGTGCCACCACCCCCTACTCCCCCATTCCCACCCCCCCACCAGTAGTAACCATTGCAGTACATGTTATGACTACTGTTTGAATAAAGTAATACAAGGAGACAGTTTCTACCACAAAATATTTATTTTTAGAAAAATTAACCTGTACAGAAGTTTGCACACTTAGGAGTTGGTCAGTGTCAGCAAGGATAACCCTGCAGCCCACCACAATGAGAGCAGGTTGTGTATCTTGAGTAGATAATGTCAGTTACTTAATGGTCATTGCCAGCAGTTACATGTCCGTTGGTGTCACTGTTCACTTCTTGATCACTTCACACTTGATTTTTATGGTGTTTACCATGGAATTTCATGCCCTCTTTCTGCATGCCCTGCTGCTGTATGACAGGTGCTGGATCCTGACTTGAGAGATAGAGCAAAACTGAGCTGATGGACATCAATGGTACTGCTACCTAATTGCAAGAACTGTACAGTTAGCAGTGTAATGGGTTGAACACCCCACCTGGGCAATGTGCCACCACCACTCACCCCCCCATTCCCACCACCCCACCACTAGTAACCATTGCAGTACACGTTATGACTACTGTTTGATTAACATAATACAAGGAAACAGTTTCTACCACAAAATATTTATTTTTAGAAAAATATTAAATCTCTTCAAAAAAGGATAACTTATAAGTGCTTTTATTCAGCATAAAAAAATATAAAATTACACAAAATAATATTTAAAAAAAGTTTTGGGGACAAATATGATATCAATTTTTCTGGCTTGATGACATGCAAAAGGAGGTATGCTGTCTGGCTCAGCCAGTCCAGGCTGAAAGCTGAAGAAAATGTGGAGGCACATCGGGAAGTGGAATCTGTTGTGCCAGCTACAGAGGCGATACCAGGTGTAGCTGTGGAGGCCATTCATCCGTGGCCAGGGAGACTGCTTTCACCCACAGGTGAGGATATGCTGCTGTCCGTAGTGATAACTGCTGGTGTTCCCACAGGCTCAAGCACAAGATTAATTGTGCTCTGTTGTGCTGCCAATTGTGTCTGCATTGCACGGTGTTCTTTTCTGAGGTGTTTTAGTTCTTCTAACACACAATCAATCTTGTGCTCGAGCCTATGAACATAATGACAGTGCACACTGTGTTGTTCTGTTTCTGCAAGATCTGTTAAGAGAGAAAAATAAACAGTGAGTATGTCACAGTGTCAATAATATCTTCTCCTTTTTAATTTTCTGTGTTTCACAGTTTTGGTAGTGGGTCACTCTTACTCCACTTTTCTTCTGCATCTGACCAGACTGAGAAATATTTTTATTACCACCTTTTGCAAGTCCACTATGGCTTGCTCTGTGTGCCATAGTAGGTGTTATGAAACACTGTATGTGTTACTGATGTTTCCTTACTTTTGCATAGTGCCACATAATACTTTGTTAATTATTTCTGTTATTGTCAGAAATACCTATATTATTAAGCATTAAAAAATGACAACAAAGACTTCTGAGTACTTATTCACTGACACTACTCCAAGCTGGGTATTTATTTCTGAATGGATGGCCAGCTAAATATGAGTACCAGAGCAAGTGCCAGCTCACCACATACCCTTATACATGGCACCACCATGATTTGTGGTTGCTTGAGAGTAGCTGATTTGCTTTCTAATACCCACCATGCTTTTCTCTTGCTTAGCAATAGCTAGTGGTCTCTCCCCCCCGCCCTAGCACTCATAATAATATGGTATTGTAACACAATTACTGTCTTCGATGTATACATGCTGTTATATGACAGATGTATGTAAAACACTAAAAAGGTGTTTACAAAAATGTATCTGTTACGTGCATCTAAATATATGCTTCTAGTGCAGTCATGTGCATGCATTTGTATGTCAGTGAGACTGTCATACTGACATTGTATATTTTGTTGTGTGTGTGTGAGTACTGCAGCTGTTCTATTTTTTGACATAAGTAGTAGTTCTTAAAAGAACCTTTGTTTTATGATTCTGTCTGCTGTAACAGTCTGATATTTTTTAGTGGACTGCCAGTATTCCATCTCAGACGTCACCCAAGAAAATGCAATTGCCAGCATGTGAGAAGTGCACACCATCTGTTAGGCAGAGTGAAATGTTACAATGCTTAATTTGAGGATGATGTATCGTGTGCATTCCAGCCATGCGAAGGTATCCAGGTATTTGAATGTTTACCTTTATGCAAGCTCTGTCAAGCATGTACATGTGCTGTTCTGCTTGCCAGACTCTATGCTCTGTAATATCAGAAAATATGATTTTACAGGCAGGCAACATGTGCATGATAGAAGCAAGGTCCAATTTTGCTTCTGACACTAAATCAACCCATCTTTTTGTGCCAAGATCATTACCTCCAAGATGAATCAGCAGCATGTCTGGCTGAGCATAAGTCCTCAAAAGTCTGTGGATAACTGGCATGATATGCTCCCATTTCATGCCACCTCTTCCAAACCACTTAATAGAGCAATTGGGCAGCTGCAGATCTCTGCCGCAATTACTCCTCTAAGCATACTGAGAAGCACGCCTTACTATGCTACTGCCCACTACCCAGAGAGTCCATTTGCTGTTTTCTGCCATTCTTAGGTGCTAAACTGAAAAGTGGACAGAGAGCTACCAAAAAAATCAGTGTTTTTCCTGCAGTATCTAGAGACAAGTGAATGTAAAACCAAGATTTCCCTCTCAGCTTTAACATTGGTTTTGTGGGCTGTTCCAAAACACAGTCATTTTGACATGTTATTGGTTAGTGATTTACCATGATTAACCAATACAGTGGATGCACTGACTATTACTACACTGAATGGCTGTTCTTGATGTCAAGCACAAATGCAGGAAGATTTCTTAGTGGGAAAAGGTAACATTGCCATTGGCTACTTCAAACAGTTACAGAGTGACAGAAGCATGTGATTGGTTGTGTGTCTTCTTATGATACATGTGCTGCTTCTTTCTGCCTCCATTTTCAGCTCTATCTGTGCTAGTAAATACTGATTGACACTCTGACTTTAAACTGTTATAGTTTTGTTTAACAGTATGCTAGCTAAATAATATTGTTATGGTGAAATACAGCATTAAAAAATGTTTTAATACTATTTTGCAGTGGTTATACTTTATATGATACTGTGAAAATTGTTTAGAAGGTATGATGTACTTAGATAGTCAGAAACAGGGACTTGCTGGTTGTCCTTAAGATGGCTGCTATGTCTTTCTTCTTCAGTGTTCTGTTGTTGTGATTGGCTGCTTGATGTGGCCTGATAAATCTAGTGATATATTGGTTGAACCATATGTCACTCAAATAGGCACCAGTATGTGATTGGCTGAGTGTGAAAAGGGGTGTAATGTAATTGGTATTTGTGACACTTTCGTGAGTGCGACACTACATTTGCGAAAGTACATATGACACTTTTGCAGGTATGACAATATAATTTGCGAAAGTGTCGAATGTACGACACTAATTTTGCAAAAGTGTCGCACGTGTGACACTGTTTCTAAAAAATTTAGAAAAAACAGTGTTTTTAGGTGAAAAAGCACTGCAGATGCCTGATATAACAGTTCTGCTTGATTGCTCAGATATTAACATAGTTATAATAATATTGTTCATCACTGTTTAAAAAGAATGTGCATTGCTTTACTGATCTTCAGTTACTACAGTAATTGTCTACACAGTGTTAAGTATGGAGATGTTTTTGTTCTTTTTTTATGAGATATGTATAGTGTAGCATACTATGTTATGTTACAATCAAGGTAAAGAGATGATTTTTAATTTTTTTTCTGTGCTTTTCATACAGGTGTCTGATTTTGCTGTAAGATTGCTGTACTGAACTGTGAATTGCAAAACAGGGAAGATGCCGTCCAGACAGAGACAGATGTCTATGCAGAGACAAAACAGGTATAATTGTATGTCACTGTTGCTTAAGAGTAATGTAAAAGTCATTCATGGTAACTCAAGACGTCAAACAATTCAGCATTCAAGTGAAAGTGTTAATTCAAACATTCATGATTCTACAGTAAAGAAACATGTTTGCTCTAGACCAAGGAAAGAATAAGTGGCTAAGCAACAGTTGCGTAGGTCTGTGAACCACAAGGATACTGTTGTAAAGACATGAATTAACACACGTGGTAAGCAGCACCATAAATGTGTAGCTGCTGATGGACATCTGAGTAAGCAAAAGTATTTTCAATCACTAGCTGCTAAACCTAAGATTGATAGACTTATTGCTGCTGTGTTGAGACGGGAGTGCAAAAAAGTCAAATATCATGTAAGTTTGATGAAATTGCGACTACAAGTACGGACGTTTATAAACAGAGCAGTTTTTGTTCTTCAACATCTGTGACGTAACATGTCTCATGCACTTCAGCAGTTCAGAAACATTGCATATGACATAAAGATGAGACTACAATGGTACCCCATCTTGAGTATGACAATTTCTGTGATGTTTTCACAGGATGGTGGCTGCACACACAGCACTCAGAGGCATATTTCTGGGAGGAGTCATATTACTCACAGAAAAAGGATAGCAACTTGTGCATTGATGAGTCTGGTAAAGTGTGCAATGTACTCTGTGTGTGTGATGACACTAGAGTGGAGTCAGATGATGAATGTGAGAAAAGTACTCAGCCTCATAAAACAACACTGTCTGTCATGGACATGTAATGAAACTTGTAACCAGGAGGCAATCATCATTTGACAAAGTTGCGCACTTCATCAACCTGTTTGTCATTACTGATCCTGAAGACAGACATAAACTGTTTGAGAGTACAGACCTTTGTGAAATCCATCCACATACTGGACTCATGGGTCATTCACTTGCATGCCTAGACAGTGGTGTATGTGACAATGTCTTTCATCACATGCATATGCTGGGAGTGTATCAATCAGGCATGCACAATTTTGTGTACAGGGTCTATGATGTTCATTGAGTTGTCTCTCAGTATACTCATCTGAATGAGTTACTGCAGTCTGGTGACATGCATGGTGCCATGACATTTCTGAAACAGCTGTGGCACATCAGCAGTGTGACTGAAACTGTGATTGATCAGTCATCAATTATTAATGAAAATTGTGTGTCTGTGTTAGAAAGTGATATTCTCGCACAGTTTGGGAAATCAATTGCAGTATCTGAGTTGGCAAAGACAGACATATTTGAGTCTATATGTGTGTCATGTCATCGCCTTTGTTACGAAAAACAAATGGTGACAGTGAACCTGGAAACCTTGTCACCATACAATGATATGTGCTTTTGTCTTGTAGCATTTCTGCTCTTAAAGTGTGACTTTCAGTTTGACCCAATCATTGTGATGTGCAAACATTGTTTCTCCAAAGCAAAGTCTAACAATCTACCACCAAGGTCAGTCTTGAACAACATGGAGGCAGATGTTACACCAAGTGAGATTGCCATGTTGAATATGTTTGAACGGATTCTAATTCAGACCATGAAACTATTCCAAACTATTCTACATCTGAACACTAAGACACAGAACATCCCAGAAAAAGAACTTATTAGATCTCTTAAGGATTCCGTTATATATCTTACACTTCCTCGACAGGAAAATTTGGAGGTGATATCTAGTGATAATACTGTGGTGATTCTTGTCAATGGTGTTCCAACTAAGTCAAAGGTCATTTGGAAGGATGTTGTCAATGTAGAGAAGGTGAAGCTTGGTCTTATTTATTTAAAGAGCAACAATCCCTTTTATGCAGACCTTGATATTGATCGCATGACCACTGTGTCTGTAGAACAAAATGTGTTGGGAAACACTAAATCAATGATTGAGAAGGTCAATGTTGCAACAAATGATAATGTGTATGAGCAGTACACAATTCACCCACTGCATGGCAGAGATCCAGTAGGGGACAACAGTGATCAAAACAGGTGGAAGGTGAGCCTGTCAGCATTTGGGAGGCAACACTGGAAGCTTGCTGTTTCCCAGACTTATTCCCAAAAGGGTCAGGTGGTTGCCTGGATGAAAGAGAAGTGCATGTACAGGATGCTGAGTACTGAACAAGTCGTGTGCTCAGTAAAGATGGCAAATTTAGATTCAACATACAGTACCTGTTTCATCTCCTGTGGGAGAGTGAACTTAGCATATTGTCTGCGTCTATTGCGCATACTATTCATCTGACTACTCCACTTAATGGGATTACAGCTGCACAGTTTCTTGAGAAATTGAAGCAGAAAGATGAAAATGTGAAAGTTTATTTTTCTTCTATTCTATCAAGTCTACATGGCACTAAAGAATATTGGTACTGCAGACACTCTGAGGTGATGACAATGCTGCTAGAGCATGGTGCAGCTACATGGTTTCTCACACTCAGTTGTGCTGAGTATGCCTGGGATGAGGTCATAGAACTGTTGAAGTGGGCAAACTTTGATGCTGAAGGTATTGCATCAATGACTGTCAGATAGATGTGCTCACTTGACCCTGTCTCTGTCACAAGGCATTTTCATAAGCAGTTCCATGATATTCTGACTTTTATTTTAAGCAAGGATAATCCGCCTCTTGGTGTTGTGGAACATTACTTTTGGAGGACAGAGTATCAGGCACGAGGAGCTCCTCATATTCATATATTGCTGTGGATCAAGGATGCCTCCATATAGGTGAGCATGAAGCAGCACAAGTGCTGGCATTCATCAAGAAATATATCACTTGCCACATTCCGGACAAGTATAACAGTCCAACACTGTGGAAGTTGGTGCAAAAGTTTCAGAGCCATATTTGTGCGAAATATTGCCACCAGGTAGTGAGGAACAAAGCTGATTGGTACACAAGATGTCGTTTCGGATTTCCTAGACATGTCTGTCAGGACAGTTGCATGAATGATCTGTTTTTAGCAATGTGACACCACTTGAAAGCAAAATCTACCAAGAGGCTATATGAGTTACTGAGAGATGAGAAAGAGGTGTACATCAATGACTACAACCCTACTCTTCTCCTCGTGTGGCAAGTAAACATAGATCTTCAGTTTGTGGCTGACAACTCATTGACTCTGGTGTGGTATGTCACTTCATACATAACTAAACATGAGCAGACTAGCTTGCAAGATCTTTGGGAAGATATTGCTAGTTCAAGAAAGTGCCTGACATCTCAGTTGTGGTCACTAGGCTTGAAGATCCTTTCACACAAAGAATGTGGTGCTTATGAAGCTGGTGATCACTTGGTTGGTACACATATGTACGGCAAGTCTGATGCTGTCCACTTTCTCAGTGTGAACTACAAAGAGAAGCAAATTTATTCCTCATGCTGAGATTGAGGAACTGGCTGTCAATAGACCCTCAAGACATATCTTGAAGAATAACCTCATTGACACCTACTACTCCCATAGACACGAAGACATGGATAATATGTGTCTATTTCAGGTGGCTAAGTGGTATGACTACAAGACAGATGTCTCACCTAATTGTACACGTGACATTTACAAGGTCGGAGGAGTGGATGGCTGTCTTGTTAAGAGACATAAGCCTTGGCTCATTGACCACTATAAGTTACATCTAGGCACATCTGAAAGCAGACAGCATTGCTACTTTGCTCTGCTATTCCTATTTAGACCCGAGAGAAATGAGGCTGAATTGAAAGGTGTCTGTGATACATTTGAGGAAGAGACATTCAAAAGTCAGTACTCATAAATATACATACAGAGGCTAGATACTGAGAAGGAGCAGCTTGAAAAGGCACAAAAGCTACTTGAAGAGGATACTCCTGCTAGCTCACAGGAGAATCTTGATCCAGAAGGACATGGTATCATTGGGGCACCTCTGCCTCTGAATGCCCCAGAAGTACTCATGTCGGAAGTGGAGACTGCCATGGTACATGGTACGCACTGTGGTGCTGACCCAGCTGAGTTGAGACAGAGACTCAATGAGCAACAGCATGTGGTTCACTCTCAGGTAACTGATGCAGTATGGCATGGGATACTGCATGAAGAGACGAAATGTGTCTGTCTTGACTACAAACCACTGCTAATGTTTGTTAGTGGATCAACTGGTACAGGGAAGAGTTTTCTTATTGAGGCCATTATGGCTGAAATACGGAACTTGACAGGGTCAGCGATGTCTGTTGCTGTTAGTGCTACCACCGGACTGGCAGCATGCAACATTGGTGGCATGATGTTACACCATCTGTTCATGTTGCCAGTGGAGCATGGGAAAGCAGGAGAGTATTGGAAACTGTCATTTTATGTTGCATCTCAGCTTCGTTCAATGTTTTCTAAGATGAAGTTACTCATCATTGATGAGATTAGTACGGTCTCTAATTTGATGCTTGCCTGTATACATCTACATCTACAGGAGATCCTGGGGACTGACTATGGAGATGTATTTGGTGGAAAAAGCTTTGTTGTATTTGGAAACCTTTTACAGCTTGCACCTGTGAATGTAGAACGTGTCTTTTCAGCGCTGACTGTGAAGCAGGCCAAGAATACACTTCGCTGCATTGGAGGTTTTAACCTGTGGGAGTTATTTACCTATGTTGAGCTGTATCAGAACATGTGCTAAAGTGCTGACTTGACTTACAAGGCACTGTTGGATCAAGCTCGCACAGGTTCTCTGTCACCAGAACATGTTGCAATGTTAAATGGATGAAAAATCAGAATAGACACTACATCCATAGAAACTGCATGTGATGTTTTCTGTGATGTCTGTTCCAGGGACACATGCATTGTGTGTCTTATGCCATGACTAAAGAAATGCACTGAGTTTAACAGTGTCATGTTGCAGAGAGAAAATCAATAAATTCTCACACTACAGGCTGTTGACACAGTCGATGGTGTCATTTTAAGTCAGAAACTGGTAGCTAAGATGACTGAACAACTGTCTGAATTGAAGTCAGCTGATTCATGCACAGCTGGTCTAGAAGCTGTACTTACAGATTGTAAGAATGCATGTGTCACGCTACGATGAAATCTTGATGTGGCATGTGGTACGGTAAATGGTGCCATGGGTAACACCATTGACTTTCTCTACAATGTTCAAAAGACATTTATCGAGACACTTTTTGTCCACTTTGACAACATGGAACATCCTGTACAGATTGATCGTACCTGTGTTAAGTTCCAGATATTGAAGGATATCTATTTGAACAGGAAACAGTTCCCATTATGTGTTGCATATGCTTTTTCTATTCACAAATCACAAGGCTTAAGTTTGGATTCAGCAATGGTGGACATAGGTTCAGACATTTTCAAAGATGGCATGAGCTACGTCGCACTTTCACGCGTTCGTAGTCTTTCTGGGTTGCACATTATAACACTTGCACCTCAGAAGATACGCACTGACAAGTGTTGTATTGTTGAGTATAACAGAGTACGTACTCTATATCAGCCACAAATGCCTTTAATACCATTGCCAATGTATGTGGTTGTTTCAGATCAAACAGTCTCAGCTATAGCTGGCAACAAAAGGAAATGAGTTTCTGCAACTGATGCAAGTCTGCAAAGTGGGAAAAAGGTCCCGGTTCCAAATACGGGTGCTAAACCAGCTGTCGTTCAGAAGTCACTTGGTGTGGCTGTTGTCCCAGTATTTGATAACAGTACTAGAGTTAACTGCTATGCTAATTCAGCTATGCAAGTGTTTCACATGCCACACTTTGTGCAGGCAATATCTGCTTCACAGGAGACTCCCTTATCAAAGACATTGAAAGAGGTTGTCAATCTGGCTTCTTATCAGTTTAGCAGTATGCAGTCACTGACACCTCTACGACAGGTGTTGGGCATATATGATGGATGCAGTACATTTGCTGATAACATGCAGCAGGACACCAGTGAGTTTATGATGGCAATCATAAACAGCTTGGATGAAGAGGGTACTTCAATGCTTCAGTATTTTACTGTATCATATGTAACTAAATACATATGTGTCCTATGTGGTCATTCAAAGTGAGAAACCACAGAAGATATGCTTTGGGTTTCTCTGTTTGTGTCTCAGGCTAAAAGTGTAAAGTTCTGTCAGCTGTTTACAAATGCTGAATGTGGTCACTTGTGTGTAAGGTGTGGAGGTTCATTTACTCAGTCCATCCATTTCAGGACTTCATCTCAATATCTTATGCTAGTGTTGCATAGATTTGACTCCAATGGGCTCAGAGTTGACACACCTATCACTGATTTCACAGCTGGAAAAATAGTGTTTTACCAAGCAGTGTTTAACACTCATGCTGTGATCTACCACTATTGTCAGTCTGTACATTCTGGACATTATACCTGTTTGTTGAGGTACAGAACTGGCTGAGTTGAGTGCGATGACTCAACAAGTTATTTCAAACAGAGACTACTGCGACACCTACTAAATGCATGTACTGATACTGAAGAATTATGACAATCTTCATGTGTCAGAGGAATAGTTACAGAACATGTGACATTCGTTTAGTTTGCCGTCCAGTTTGTTACACAGTCTGTTCTGGAATATAACCATTTCATTTGTTGCGAATGCACAGTTGTGATCACGCAGGTAACATCTCATGGTCTTGTTGTATATGTTAACTAAATGTGACGTATAAGATTGTTGCGTTGATCAGTGACACAGTGAAAATAGTTGCAGTGGTCTTAAATCGGCACCAGCTGTCTTCACAGTCACTAGAGAAACCACACTTGTATGTCTAAGAAACAGTTGCAGGTATCAAAAGACTATTCCTGTCTGGTCAAACTCTTCTGTCATTGTCTTTTCTTATGAGTGTATTATTTGGAGACATAAGAAGTAGCACTTGGCCCACTTGCTAGGTGTGTGCCTGTACTAAGACACAATACTTCACCATGCTGATTTACATCATTGTGTAACATATATTTTACTAAAGATTACGATCACTCTATCACGTGTTGAGTACCATGATGTATAGCCTATATTACTTTCTTTCTTCTTATGGTTGTGCTCTGACTAAATATCTCTATTTTTCTGCTATACCTGTTTTATTCTCATGCATACCTATTGTATATATATATATATATATATATATATATATATATATATATATATATACTGTGTATATATATATATATATATATATATATATATATATATATATATATATATATACACACTACCGGTCAAAAGTTTTAGAACACCCCCATTTTTCCAGTTTTTATTGAAATTTAAGCAATTCAAGTCCAGTGAATAACCTGAAATGGTACAAAGGTAAGCGGTAAACTGCTAGAGGTTAAAAAAAAAAGATTAGGTTAGCAAAAACTGCTTTAGAGAAATTGCAAAGAAAGCAAGGTGTCAGTGAGTACAGTTTCCTACACCATCAAAAGGCACTTGGAAACTGGAGGAAACTCTGACAGGAAGAGGTCTGGCAGACCCAAATCCACAACAGAAACAGAAGACAAGTTTCTGAGAGTCAACAGTTTGCGTGATAGGTGGCTCACAGGACAACAGCACAGAGTGACTGGCACCCTGAACCAAATGGGCTACCACAGCATTTTGCAGTGCCATGCAATACCCTCTGGTCTACACCTAGTTGGTCACGGGTTCATCCTACAGCAAGATAATGACCCAAAACATACCTCCAGGCTATGTTAGAACTACCTTCGAGGAAAAGAACAAGATGGTAGGCTTCAAATCATGGAATGGCCAGCACAGTCTCCAGACTTAAACCCCATCGAGCTGGTTTGGGATGAACTGGACAGAAGGGTGAAAGCAAAGCAACCTACAAGTGCAACACATTTGTGGAACTTCTGCAACAGTGTTGGGAAGAACTTCCCAAACAATATTTGATGTCCATTGTAGGAAGAATGCCACAGTGTGTTTGGCGGTTACAGTATATCTGCAAAAGGTGGCTACTTTGATGAGTCAAAAATTTAGATTAAATTTTGTTAAACAAAATGATTCTATGATTTCTTTTTTATCTCCAATTGTTTATTTGTTCTATGCTTTAATTTCAGAGTACATTGAGACATTAACCTGCGTAAATTTCAATAAAAACTGGAAAAATAGGGGTGTTCTAAAACTTTTGACCGGTAGTGTATATATAATGTTCAATATATTTCTTGGTAGTACTTAGTGTTGTGACATTTTAAAGTTGTTGTGTTAATAACTATATATGTCCATTGATTAGAGAATAAGTAGGATTTTACTGTTTTAGACTCATAGATTGATAAACATTCACATGTGATGTAAAGCTATTTGTAAAATAAGATACTATGGACTTGGATATATTTACTATACTGTTATTTTTTATGATATTCTTCGTAATAAGGTATAATGTTTTATTAGATATACCTTGATCATTTGTAGTGCACAGTTTATGCTTATGATGTAATTACATGTTATGCACATGTCATCTGCTTAAAAATTCCTGTTATAGAAGTAGAACAGGCAACAGATCTAAGTAGTCAAGTAGTTCAGTACTTATTTAAGTATTGATTTGATCATTTTAACTGATGTGTATGATACCTGTTACTATATACTATTCGATGTGTTTGTGTTTTCACTTATCTTTATGTATGTTTATAATAGCTAAAAATTGTACATCAGTCACTTTCACTGATAATAAATAATTTTTTTGTGTTCCTGATAATATTTTCTGATTGCCTCTATTGAGGGGTCTAGTGGGAATTTTCCAAATGCAGTAATATATAGTGATATGTTTTAACATGTGCATTTATGTGTGTGTGTGTGTGTGTGTGTGTGTGTGTGTCTATATATATATATATATATATATATATATATATATATATATTCATATGTGTATACATAAAATACATAGCCATTTCATCGTCACTGACAGTTTCACATATATATTTCTTTACAAACTATTGGCTGTTAGTAGTGGTATTAGTGAACAACTTGCATTTGGCTTTTCGCTCACCCCAGGAACATTCACAGTATCAGTCACACAATAACAACAAGACCATTACTGTTTTATATGTGTAATCAGTGTTCACAGGGAGCTGTGATGCTTGTTTTTAGTTATTTTTATACTGTGTCATATGTCACCCATTGACTATCTGTGATACTGTTTTACATGTATTTCAAACAATAGTGAAAAAGATTTATATGATTGTTTTGTGAGTCTGATGTTGTATTTTAATTGGCTTCTTAATTCAGCATTTTTAATACTTTTTAATTGGGCAATAAATCTTTTTAAGACTTATCTGCCTGTTTTGTGTCTTTCATTTATCATTATGTGACAGTGATAATATGTATATTCACATTGGTGTATTGTTGCATCTAACCATGTTGTATGATGTTCATTGCTGCACACTTTCTACTCAGCAGAATTATACAAAGGGAATGACAAGTGAAGCTTTCTGATTGGCTGCAAACATCCAAACTGCTGTAAGTAAATGTTTAATTGACAAACATGTAGAGCTTAGCCATATGATGAACACAATTTAACAATGTTTACTAATATTTTTTATTATGACATGAATAACACACTCACAGGGATTATGTCACTGGTGACTTAATTACCATGTAGGAAGATGTGACACTTGACTCTACCTTGTACAGACATAGAAGGTGGTTAACAGACCATTAACATAAGCTCTGCTCATCCTTTATTGGTAAATTAACGTACTATTGCTCAAAATGTTGAAGATATGCAACTGTTTCATAAGCAAATCATTTTATTTTCATATGTAATGTGTAGAACATGCAGTATTGCTGCATGAATACTATTAGACAACTATGTATAGAGAGAAATGTATTTCTATATTGATTAGTATGCGTTCTGAAAAGAAAGACATGTTCTTAATTAGATATGAAAAACTGCATGTCAGTATGATTTCTCAAAAAGACAGGATATTCATGGCAAAAAAACTCCATTTAATGCATCAGTTAGGGTTGTTCCACAGAAACAAAAGCGAGGAAATTTGGTGTTAGGGTTGAAAACTCTAACTCTGCATTCACCCCCCCCAGCACCACACACACGCAGACACACACACGCACACATGCATACATTCTTTGTACTCACTGTCTTTCTCTATGCAGCTTTTGGGGAAAATCAGCCTGTGCACTTACATTACTGTTACCCTTACCACTTCTGCTTGTGGTTCCGTACCCATTTTACTTACTGTTCCCATCTATGCCACCATGTGCGTTACCCTTTGCATTTTCATTTGCGCATGTGTTTGCATTATTTTAACCATTTGTGTCTACAGTACTGTTTATCTTTGTGTTCCACTTTGCATCACCATGCACATTACCATATACGTTTGTGGGCACTGTGTTACTATGTGACAAGACATCACATGGCAGGAGCACAGGGACCAAAGGGCCCAGTGCTCCCGCCACTGTATTACATTCACTATTTCTCAGAGTAATTCTCAAAAAGAAGGGAAATTAGAAGGAAAAACTCTGTTTACTGCATCAGTTTGTGTTGTTCCACAACGATAGAAGTGAAGAAATTCTATGTTAGGGTTCAAAAACATAATTGTGCATTCACCCTCCACCCCCAGCATCACAAACACACAGAGACACACACACAGATGGAAGTGGGGGGAGAACCAAGGCTATATGACCAATCCCAGACAACCAGCAGGAGGTGTGAGAAATACAATAGAACTGTCTAAATGTACTACAAGAGATCCCCAGTCCTTACAAGTACATACTGCATATTCAGCGTACATCCTCAGCAAAATTGAGGCCATGTACAACAATGGTACACATTCCTGATTCAAGGTGCACACAAGTTACCACAGTTAGGACTTGTATGGCCTTAGGTAGCGATGTCCCACACCTCGCTACACCGGCTAATAAACCCTGACTGAAGAGCCACAAGAAAACTAATGGTGGTACACATTAGTTAACACAGTTAGGAATTGCAGGACATCTGTCAGGTAATGTCTCACCCCCTAGCCCAGACACTGCATACTGAGTGGGGAGCTTTGCCTATGGACATGAATAGTGTAGCTCCATCTCTGTAGCTATAGAGAAGTTAGCACACTTAGGAGTTGCACGGTCTAATTGGTGGGGGATTGCACCTCCAGAGACCCACAACATAGCATAGGATGTGGATATCAATGGTACAGCTCAGTGATTGTAGTCACAGTCAAGTTAGTACAGTTAGGGTGTGCATGCTATGATACAGGCAATGCCCCCCCCTCTGAATACATACTACATCATGAGTGCTGAGCCACAGGAAAAGTGAGGTGATGGAGATCAATGATACACCTGCATAATTGTAGGTACACTCCAGTTAGCACAGTTAGGAGTTGCATGGATGTAGCCAGGCAATTCCATCACATATAGCAGTTACTGCATCCTGATTGTACAACCACAGTTGTATTGCTTTAGGTAGCGATGTTGCACAGTTCAGTATGGCAACTACTGCACCCTGACTGCAGAGTCACAGGGAAAGTAAGGGTGGTACATAGTAGCTAACACAGTTAGGAATTAGATGACCTCTGTCAGTTAATGAACCAGCCCCTAGCCCACATATCTATACTGAGTGGAGAACCACAGCAAAAATAAGCCAATGGACATGAACAGTGTAGCTCTGTCATTGCAGTTGTATGGAAGTTAGCACACTTTACAGGTCAGTGATTGTAGTCACAGTCAAGTTAGCACAGTTAGGATTTGCATGCTATGATACAGGCAATGCCCCTTCCTCTGAATACATACTGCATCCTGAGTGCTGAGCCACAGAAAAAGTGAGGTGATGGACTTCAACGGTACACCTGCATAATTGTAGGTACACTCCAGTTAGCACAGTTAGGAGTTGCAAGGACTTGGCCACAAATTCCATCACATATAGCAGTTACTGCATCCTGATTGTACAACCACAGCTGTATTGCCTTAGGTAGCAATGTTGCACAGTTCAGTACGGCAGCTACTGTAGCCTGACTGCAGAGTCACAGGGAAAGTAAGGGTGATACATAGTAGTTAACACAGTTAGGAATGAGATGTTCTCTGTTAGTTAATGAACCAGCTCCTATCCCACATATCTATACTGAGTGGAGAGCAACAGCAAAAATAAGCCTATGGACATGAAGAGTGTAGCTCTGTCATTGCAGGTGTACAGAAGTTAGCACACTTAGGAGTTGCACAGTCTCATGGGGGTGGGGACTACATCTCCATTTCCCCATGCATACCAGTCACTGATCCTGACTGTACAGCCACAGGTGCATGGACTTAGGTAGAAATGTTGCACATCTGTCTACACCAGCTACTGCACCCTGACTGGAGACAGACAGGAAAAGTAAGGCCGGTACATAGTAGTTAACTTAGTTAGGAATTACATGACTTCTGTCAGGTAATGTCTGAACCCCAACCCACATACTGCATAGTGAGTGGAGAGCTACAGAACAAAAAAGCCCATGAAGATGAACAGTGTCATGGGGGGACTGCACTTGCATGCCACTTGCTGCATCCTGAATGAACAGGCACAGGAAAAGATAGGCAATGCAGATCAGTTGTACAGCTTCCTGATTGCAGGAACAGTCCGGTTATTACAGTTATCACTTGAATGGATTCAGGCAGGCAATGTGTCGTCAAATGCGATACCAGGTACTTCATCCTCAGTGGAGATACACAACACAGGTGAGGGTATGGACATCAACGGTAGACATCACTGATTGTAGGGATACTGACATTATCTCAGTTAGGATTTGCATGTACTCAGACAGCTAATGTTGCCCCCCCCAAAATTTGTACTGCATCATAAGTGCTGATCCACAGCAACAATGAGGCAATAGAGATGAACGGCACATCTCTGTAATTGTAGGTACAGTGAAGTTAGCACAGTTAGGACTTGCATGGGCTCAGTCAGGCAATTGCAGCACACATAGCAGTTACTGCATCCTGAGCGTATAGCCACAGCTGCATAGCGTTAGATAGCGATGTACCACACCTCGCTACAGCAGCTACTGCCCACTGACTGGAGAGGTACAGGAAAACTGAGGGCAGTACAGACTACTTAACACACTTAGGAATTATGGGACCTGTGTCAGGCAATGCACCATGCCCTAGCCCATGTGGTGCACACTGAGTGGAGAGCCATAGCAAAAATAAGCCCATTGACATGTATGTGTGGCAATACTTCTTCCAGTTGATTTGCATGCTTAAAAGGAACACCAGTTACATTCTAATGATATAATGTTATGGTTCAGTAAAGACTCAACACAGGTGGTTAAGTTTAAAACAGATTTATTGCCAATTGGTGAAACTGAGAAAGGGGCAATTCAGATTAACATTTTTTCACAAAATTAGTCTCACATTACAATCCTTGCATGTGTGTAATCATTGCTTGGAATATATCTAAATGTGTGTCATGCATAGTAAGTAGGTGATATGGATTGGAATAAGTACATACATACAAGCATAAAAAGAAGCCAGCAGAAGAAGACCATTTGGTCTATCAAGTCTGCTTGTATTGCAGGGTCCGTATCTTGAGCTAATGTCAGCTATCCATCCACAGTTCTCCCATACTCACTAGGCATGAGTCTTATCTTTCCACTATGCCTATACCTGGCTCTTTTATAGCTGCTCACTATCTTTAACAAGGTGACCTCTTCTAGCAGCGCATTCCAAGTGTTCACCACCCTTTGTGGGAAGAACGTTCTTTCTGACATCCCTCCTAAACCTCCCAGCCTCCAGCTTAAGACTGTGACCCCCTCATGATATGGTTGCCACTCAGCTTGAAGAGACTTTGGCTATCAACATTATTTCTAGGCATCTTTCAATGTGTTCCTTCACTTTAGCAGTCAGCAATGTTACAGAAGTATCAGACACCTGAATTAAAGACACAGAAAAAGGAAATATTAGTATACGCTTGTGTCGATCACTTCTAAAATTGTGTATTGACACAGATGATTTATGTATACAATATTACAAAAAAAGTCTCAGAAAATGCTGTAATCAGATTGGTTGCTCAAATGTTGACAGTCTTATTTTAATTCATGTTACACTGTCCTGTATAGCATTATCACCATGGCACATAGATTCTTTTTCGTATTATTTCATCATTGAGCAATGCAGAATTACTGCAATTCTGTATAGTGATTTTGACTTAGCACTGTTAAACTGCTGGTGAAAGGACTACTTTATTTAAAATATTTCTCTAAATGAGGAACAGATTAATAAAGTCAACTTTAAATACTTAACTTTTGAATTAAGCAATAATGCCTGACAGGGTGTGTGTCGTGCTGGGATAACATCACGCCTCAGGTGGTTGGGCATGAGGCCACAGGCCGAGTGCATCCAACAACTGAGGCATGATGTTATCCCAAATGACACACACCCTGGAGGGCAATATTGCTATTATACAATGGCTCATTGTTATATATAAAATAAAAAAATAATTTTAAAGAATGTTTTTTAGTGTGGAAACATTTTTTGTTTCTTAAGAGGAGATGCAAAAAAAGAGATCTTCTAGCTCATATAGCTCATCTATAGGTTCACAGTGAGGCTGAGACTAGACTTGTGATGTTGTATTGGATAACATCATGGGTCCAGCCCAAGACTGACCAATCAGAGACAAGGAAATTTCCTTGATATTGTATAATATTAATTCTCATGATAGCCATAAGGCATTCACAAGAGTCACATTGACAGTTACTTAATGACGTCTTTGGGGCAATATGACACTTGGCTCTACCTTGTGCCAAATTACACCCCAGGAAGTGCTTAAGATATTGTTAAGCCAAGCTCTTTTCATGTGTCATTGCTAAGACAAATTATCACAATTATTGATGAGAAATGACTATCCAGGTTACTTGTGCAGTTACAGAAAACAACAAAATGTGAAAATGTAGCTTCAGCAATTACATAGTTGTGCAGGTAGAGTCACAATTTCAGAATAAATATGTGAAATTGTGTGAACTTATGTATTTGTACATTAGGTAAGAAGCAGGAAACTTTTTCCTTCAGTAATCATTATTTTTGGGAAAAAATGATCAAATAATGTCATACATTCAAAGTGTCACAAAAAACAGTGTAGTGTGCATGAAAGTGTCACAAAATATAGTATAGTGCATTTGAAAGTGTCGCAAAAGTAGTGTTGTGCGTGAGAAAGTGGCACAAAAGTAGTGTTGTGCATGTGAAAGTGTTGCAAATTTAAGCTAGGGAGTGACAACTGTATTCATTATCCAATCATATCTGATTGCTATTAGAGTGACAGGTACTTCTACTAATTGTGAACTAGATTTATCAGGCCATGTAAGACAACCAATCACAGATGGAGAAGAATGAAGAAGAAGGACATAGAAGCCATCTTAGACTCAAGTGTGACAGTGCACATTTCTGACTGTAAGTACATCACATTTTATAAATAGTTTTTCTATTATCATAAAAAGTGTTAGAAACAGTTAAATAGTATTAATCAAAACATGTTTTAGTGCTCTATTTGACTATGTAGATTGAAATAAGGTATGATGTTTCATCATTTAGCTAAAAATGTTTAAAGTCAGACAGTAATTTGGTACTTAGTTGCAGAGATACAGCTGTACATGGAGGGAGATAGCAAGGTGCAAGTGTACCACAACAGAAGAGGGAACCAATCAGACATGTCTCTGCACTTGTAATTGTTTAAAACTGCCTATCAAAAGGATGCATTTTTCCAACCTTTAAATTTTTGCACATTTTAGCTGGAGCAGAAGTGCAGTGATAGTCAGTGCATACACTACTATACATTGGTTAATGAAGGCACAGTAGTAGCTAATGATTTGTTTTATTTGTGTGTCATGGATCAGTCCACTGAAGCAGAGTTGAACTTAGAAGGGAAAATAGCAGTTTTACTTTCAATATTGCTTAGGTACTGCAGGGTAAACACTGACTTTTTTGATAGCTCTCTGTCCACTTCTAAGTTGAAAAGCTGAGAATGGCAGAAAACAGCAAAAAGACTTTGTGGATTATTCGAAGCAGTATAGTGAGGCGAGTGTCTGAGTATGCTCAGAATAGTGATTTTGGGAGAAACCTGCAGCTCCCAAATTGCTGTGTTAAGTGGTTTGGTAGGGGTGGAATGAGGTGGAAGCACTCATGCTGACTATGCACAGACTTTTGAGTACTCAGGCTCATCTAGACATATTGCTGATACATCTTGGAGGCAATGATTTGTGAACCAAACACTGGGTAGATTTAGTAACAGAAGCACAATTGGACCTCATTTCTATTATGAGTACGTTGCCTGCCTGTAAAATCATTTTTTCGAATATTACAGAGTGTAGGGTCTGGCAAGCAGAACATCAAATGTACCTGATTGACAGAGCCTGAAGGAAAGTCAACATACAAATTTCTGTACTTCTATGCATGGCTGGAATGTACACCATACGTCACCCAGAAATTAAGTATTCTTATGATTGGCTATATCTACCAGACGGTGTACACTTTTCACATGCTGGTAAATGCTGTTTCCTGGATGACCTTCAAGATGCGATCCTCAAAGTCCTCTGAGATTGTCAGACTGTTTAAACAGATGGCAGACTAAAAAAAGCGTCTTTTCAGAACCAAAAACACTTGGTCAAAACATAGAACAGTTCTCATATCATGCACACTGGTGTAAGAGATGGGGGGATAATAGGCTATAGGGTGTGACTGCAAAGGTGGAGAGCATGTCAGTGCCAGACAATCTCTGTGCTGTTCCCACTGTATTAAGTGCAATTATAAAAAGGGTCTGATAAATGGAGCTTTCTGATTGGCTAAAAAATGCTAACAGCCTTATGTTAATCTTTAATTAACATACATGTAGAGCTTAGCCATATGCTGAACAAGGTTTAACACCATTTAAAAACCATATTTTTATTATAATAGCAATAAATCAGTGATTATGTTAATTGTCAGTTAATCACCTTCTAGAAGCATGTGGCACTCGGCTACACCTTATGTGAAAGTGCACCCCTAGAAGGTTACTAACAGACAATTTAACTTAACCCTTGGTAGTGCCTTATTGCTTAATTATGATGGGTGTAGATTTGCACCAGCAAGGATGATACTTCTTTGACGGTGCATCTGATTGTAGTGGGTGGAAGGCTCTAGTATGAAAGGAGTGATTGATATGCTTTTACAGATTCTGTAATCAGGTGCTTAAGTATGTTGCAGACAAAGAACAGTGGGTTGTAGTTAACATTGGTTGCAGCCTGGCACAGCATCACATAGTTGCTGATGTATAGCACCAGAGCTGCATATGTATGTAACCATCATGTAATGATAATTGACCCATTCATGGCCTACATACCTGATGGAATCATTTTTTTAACCCTTCACTGAATATTGTGTTTTTTTTAATTTCATAAATTAACTTTTGGTGATGCATCTTCCTCTTGTTCTTGTACTGCTTGTGCTGTGACAGTCCCATTGTAGGATACATAATGTAGGTGGCAATGGCACTATTTTATATACTGTTGAGCCATGCCACAGAATGGTTCAGTAATGCTTGGACAGTGCTATGACTTAGCTCAGCCATGTTGCACCCAGGGTTGCAGGTACATTTTGGCACAGTGTGAATATCTTGGAGTAAATGTTAGTTTTTCAGTGATGAGCTATATTTAATGCATTAAGATGTTCACATTTCTGTGAATGCTAAAGACATATTATACAATGGCAAGAAAGTTTCCTGAACTCTGATTGGTCAGTGTGTCCCTGGCACAGTGAGGTTATCCCAGCACTACCTCACTGTCGTTGATGAGCATGATGAGTGTGAGCTTTTTTTTGCTGCTGTCATACATGAGCTTGACCTTTTGTTTGTTGTTGTCATAGTGAGATTGACCTTTTTTCTCTTCTCTTAATAAACAAAGCTACACTGCCTCAGTAAAAATGTAGTAAAAGCATTTAATTTTTATTGTTTTATTTTATATAACAATGAACCTATTAGTATAATAGCACACTACAGCTTAGGGTGTGGATAGGATAACTCACTTCTGGGATGTTGGACACACTCGGCCTGCGGCCTCATGCCCAACCACCCAGGCGTGAGGTTATCCCAGCACAAACCACACCCTGTCATGACTTATTGCTTAAGTAAACACAATGCACTTGAAATATTTTATAATGTGTTACGTCTTGACATACAATAAATATAGTGAGATGGGTAGAAAGACAGATAGGTTCTCATTGCCCAACTATGGCTTGCAACTGGTCACTTATTGTTGCACAAAGAGTGTAAACAAAAATTAAGATGCTTAACAATCCAATGAAAAGTAGTGTCAAATTAACAATTAACATTATCGTTCTGACCTATGGACTGTTTTTTTGTCTATCTACTGCAGAAGACGACGTGGAACTATGAGGCAGTGCAGCTTAAGAGAGGTGTGTTTGCTGCTTGAGGAAGTCCAGGTGAAAGGGTAGTGCTCACATATTAATGTGGAGCACTAACTGGAAGTTGGATGCAATGTGGAGGCACATCAATTCTTTTCTACGCATAATATTGAGAGTGAAGAACAAGAACATTGTCCAGCTTAAGAAGAATTGAAAGCTGTTGCACCAGCGCTTTTACGTACTGAAGAGCAGAGAGGAGATACCAGACAATTACAAGTGCTGGTACTACCTTGCACATGAGCTGTGGGAGGCAGCAGGCAAGCCAGCTGCAGGGTAGCGTCTTACTCAAAGTAAGTTATTCCGACAAACTTTAGTGATACAATTATATAACAGTAGTAACACAAATGGGAAAATAAGTATTTCTGGGATTGATCACTTTGTTGCTGTAGCCATAGTATTCTCATAGCATGATGACACAAGTCAAGTGTGGGCACTGTGGACCAATTAAATATTGTATAGGTCACCATAGATATAATTTTTTTTTTGTTTTGTTTTGCTTCTCCTGATTAGGAGCAAACTATTTTATCCAGGGTAATTAAATAAGTATTAACATTTTTCTTGCCATTCTGTATTATGGTAGCACAGTCCTAACTCTCACCCCATTCTCCTATTTGTCAGCTTCTTTACACATGTCATGGGGTGAGAGTTAGAGCCGATGACCCCAATGTGCTCCCTGATGCCGGTTGGGGGGTGGGCTGGAAGGGTCCAATGGGAGCTTTGAACCCTAACACCAAATATATATATGTTCAGCAATTCTATTATGACAATTATGCAATTAATGTTGTCTTGATGCACAACATTCTGCAACTTTGGGTTTTGCTATGTGTGTCGATTTGGTTGAGGGGGTTGGGGCCAAATGTTCTAATATTCAAATTGTACTCTTGAATGTGATAATCCCTGTGTATCAGCCACATTTTAACTGTTATAATTTATTTCTACTATCAATATGTATAACTGTTATCACATACTAGTGTGGAGTTACTATGCAGTATGTGTTTTATTCAAGAACAATGGTATTTCATTGCTGCCACTGTATTAGTACTAAGTATTGAACTGATGCATCAATTTGTTATCTACTGTAGAACAAATATTAATTAGTACAAACTTGTAATGTCATATGGGTGTGCAATGACTGTGCAATAGTTGAGTAAGGAGAATGTTAGGTACCAGAAACATGTTAATTGCTTAGAGAAAGTGATGTGAAATTTGTGAACATAGAAAGGAAAGAGTCAGTAAATCTGCCTATAATCTTTCATTAACAGATTGTCAAAGGCAATCCCCATGCCTCACAGAGGTAGTACCAGCACAGTCACAAGCTGTGGAGGCTGAACATTCTGACACCGACAGTGTCATCATTGTTGAGTCAGATGGTAAGACTATAATACAAAAATTAAATTGGATACTTGGGGTGGTATATTCAAAGGGTTTTTGTATGGTGAAATACTGTTGTAGCATATAAGACCCACTGATGTGCCCAGGTATGATATATGAAAGAGAATACTGTGCTGGGCAAATCATGATGTGCTAGGGTGCACACTAGTAATACATGGAAGTCAGGTAAAAGGGGGCAACCCATGCATATCTGGCAGGTCTTGGTATTCAGTTTGTTATGTGCTGAGCATATCTTGGCACAATCTCAACATCAAGTGCACAGTACTGAAAGTTCATTACAAAAACAAAACAAAAAAAGAACTTGAAAGGATGCCCACCCACAGTTGAGCTGCTGTATTGCAGAATGGAATGGGTCGGGCGTGATCTGTGGGTGCCAAGTAAGCTGTGCTGTAATACTCTGACAGTGTCATGCTGCAGTGCCCGTTTGTGGGATTTTGTTATAGTAAATATATCACTAATGCTCCAATGGACCTGCTCCCCACTTTAATCTTGTGCATTGTAACAATAACTGTATCTTAGGTGACCCACTGGTAGAAATGTAGTTCAATAATGGTGTTTGAGAAATATTCTGTAGCCCTGGTGTTCCACTGTAGCTGCTCACAAGCCTGATTGTGGATTTTGTTAAATTAGCAATCCGTGGTGGCACTCTGGTACACCCATCACTGTCTACTCGGTAACACCAATATGATTCTCCTACCTGTTTAGTAATGGTCAGCAGGGCTTACTTATATGACAGGTGCTTGCCGAGTGACTGACAGCATACAATAGGTTTGCATGCTCATTGGTACAGAGTGTGAGACAATCAGTATACAGTCCATAATGTGTAACATAGTGGCAATATCTGAATGACTTACATTCAGATACCGGAACTGTGTAGTACAAAATAGGTTGCATACCATTTTTTTCCCACACTGTATAGCAATGAGTGTTCAGCTGTACTGTGTCTTTCTGTTGACAGCTGTACAGGCACTGTGTACATGAGGAGCTGCATGTCTGTCTGATTGGTGGGTGGAGTGCATATGGTGGTGTGACTGAGTCGATGAGTATGGAAGGTGGTACTCCTAGACCTCCAGGGATCCTAGGATTTAGTAACAACGCAATCAGGGTTGGCAACAATTTCACTTGACAACGAGGCAGTGATTGACTATTTCAATAACCATGTTTAATCTTTACGGTGCTGAGATGCCAAACTGCAGGGACTGTTGGTCACCAATGCCTGAAGGTTGGTAGAGTTGTTGATGCAAGTTGTTGTTGATAGTGTACATGCATGTATACGGGGTGATATTTAAATTAAAATGGCTGTATTTGGAATTCCCATGCATAAGTTACACATTTGCATAAGAACTGTGGAATATTGTTATTATTCCAGTAGTGCAATTGTACTTGTACTTGTGAATCATCCAGGTCCTCATTTGAGACTTGTGGTGGTATAGTGCCAGTGCATGACACATGATGCTGGAGGCAACTGTAACATATTTTACAGTGATGCCCATGTTGCAGTACAATTGAATATCAAACAGGATATGTCTTACCCACATGTCTCTTTTACTGCGACCAGGCCTCTGCTACAGCCTGACACAGTCTAAACATCACACCTAGTATGGCACTACTTCTTGTGCTACAGATTACCAATATTGTGTAAACAGACTGTTTTTGTTGTATTGGTGGCTTATATAAAGTTCTAGTATATCTCTCACTACAAAGGAAGGGACTCATATCTGATATCACTTACTGAAGAATGACTGTGGGGAGGCATGGATGATGACCATGATGTTATCAACTGGTAGTGGTTGTAGGGTGACATGGTAAGCATTTTAGAGTGTAGTTCTATGGTGTAATTGTTATGATAACAACCATGCCAGATGTTTTTCACATTGCTGTCACCCGATCACAAAGCATTACCTTTCGTACTGTATAGTCATTTTACAGACACTTGACATTATAAGTCTGAGAAGTGTTAAACTGTGATGCATTCTTAGTTGTTATGTTAGTGGCTCAAGTTCTAAACACTGCCATCACAGAGATGGGTAACTTGTGATAATGCTAGTCAATACTGCAACCAAATATTATTCCACTGTAACTGCTATGTGTCCAATGTTAATCTGTTGACACTGCATTTAGTTACTGTGGTTGCACAACTGACAAGAACCTGAATATGTAGAAGACTAGACCAGGCCAAGGTTGATGATAACTCACCCTATTTATGTATTGTATCAGCAAGACAGCTGTGCAACTCAAACAGGACACATTATTTAGGAAATAAATGGTAGAAACATGTTATTATTGTTCTTACCTGCTCTTTAATGTCTGTGCTATGTGAATTGAATTCAAACATAGCAAAAAATATTGTCCTATGTGTTTACTTATACACACACAACTATATCTTATTTATATTAGATGTCTGCATTGTATCAAAACATTGACAGTGTTGGTAATTTGAATTATGTTTGTTTACACATCTTGTAGGCATCTACATGGAAACCTGTGCACATGGTTGAATACCACCATGAGACAATATGAAACATGTGTAATACAATAAAAGCATTGTAAAAGATTTACATATTGAAGTGCATGGTATTACATTCTATACTTATTTTGTTTTATACAGTGGCCAGAGAGGCAGTGGTGGTACCACCTATGCAGGTGAAGCAGGAGCCTGGCACCAGTCCTGAGTGGAAGTGTAATACTAGAAAATATTCAGACAAGATGTACTGGTAACTAGATTATTAGAACAAAGAATCTGAAAGTGTATGTTAAGTTAATCAATATACCTGAAAAGTTACTATGGATAGTTCTCATAGGCAATTACTTTATCTGTGACAGCACAGTATCCAATCTGTCTTGTACGCCACAAATACTTAGATGAGTATTCAAAGTGTGCTTTTAGTAAGTGTTTATGTAACAACAATCATTCACATTGACAGACGATTTATAAACTATTTCTGTTTCTATAGCTCAACAGTATAGCAAAATAGAAAGGTTAACTGTTGCATATTTTGCAAATATAAAAAAATAGAGTGTGGGGCATGTGATATGCAGAAATGTTCTAGCTTGAGGCATAAGCTGGTTAGGGCACAGCTGAACTGTGCCATGACATGGTGTGGGTAATATTAAACTGTGCTGAATCATGAATCAGCATGATTTATTATAATGAAGGCAGCTCCTGAACTGGTCACATTGCACTGTCACTGTACAACGTGTTCTGACACTGACTGAGCAAAAGTAGTGATTAATGAGCACAGGGATATGACAGTGCCAGCAGAACGACAGCTGCACTTGACACTTGGAGCACAATGTTCTGTACTAGATATGCAAATGAGTCACGCTATATCAAAGGTGAACATGGGGATATTTCCTTGTCATGACATGTCATTTGCATGCAGGTGCACTGATCTTCAACAACTTGCAACCACCGCACTGCCAGGTAGTAGCCATTGGTGCCAAATGCCTCATGTCCCTCAGCAGCAATGCACTACAATATATGGCCACGGTAATTGTGATGTTGAACATTCGCTGTTGATCCACTGTACCGTAACACCGTCACCTGATTGCAAGCATAATGAAGTAAATACAGTATATGCTGATCCACTGTACCTGGTTCCAATTTCAATTTTGGGTTTCGTGAATGACATAAGACCTGCTGATACAGTACTATGATATTCCCCACTGTAACACAAATAGCTGCCATGACACCCACCCCACTCACTTCTTCAATGGTATGCAGGACCTTGTGACCCATAAGCCGGCCAGACAAGTGGTGATTGCTAGCTAACATTACAGCTGTGTGACTATTTGTGTAACAAATGGGGAAATGCACATGCAGACAGTACTGTACTACAAAGTCTCAATATGTGGATGAACCATTCACATATTGGGATTCTGTTGCAGAATATTTTATGCATGTTCAGTGGCCCACATTTTGCATCTATATGCATTCAGCTATACTGTATGTGTCAGTTCATGATTGGTTTGGGAGGTGTCTTGCTGTAGACTGTCACCCGTTCCTGATGAGGCTAGGTGAGGATTGTGGTGTTGGGCCTCAGTGGGTAGGTGGCAGATGTGATACTGCTGTACAAAAAAGGGATTCTATAATTTACAAAGAGCACCATCAGCCATAGGAACAGGTCTAGTGGGCCTGCACTGACTGGTTCTAGTTAATTATCCCAATTGCTGTGCAAGGGCATAGCCTACAGTGAACTGCTGTGGCACACATGTAGTTATCATGACCATGATCAGATGAGGGGGGTAGAGTCTACTGCACCAAAAATTGTATTTATATATAGAAAGCTTGTGATCAGCAGTATGGTAGCGTCCACTGGACTACCATGGCAACTCAACATATTGAAAGCGAGTTCCCTTGCTGACCTACTAAACCTCTCCTTCACTACGGTGAAAATTACAGCTGCCTGGAAGGAAGCTGTAATCATCCTCCTACCTATAGGGGGCAACCCATCTGAACCGGGAAACTACCGACCTATCTCCCTCTTACCGGCCCTGACCAAGCTGCAAGAGCAGCTCGTACTCACCCAACTAACACAGTTCCTCGACTCCACCTCTTTTTTCACTCCATTCCAGTCGGTTTGTCACAAAATCACTCCACCATCTCAGCCTTTGCTAAGGCTCACTAATGATATCTCCTTAGTATGGACAAAGGCCTTGTCACCTCTGCTATTTTTATTGACGGGCTAAAGCCTTTGACACCGTGTCCCACTCTAAACTCCTCTCAAAATTGCAACAAGTAGGCTCCTCCCAACCCGCCTCTAACTGGTTCCAGCCTATCTGTCAGGCAGAGTGCAGGCTGTAAAATTGGCCCTCACATCTCCTTCCAACTACTAGTGAATATGGGGTCCCCTAGGTTCAGTCCTGAGTCCCTCATTTTTCTATGTTCTTAAACGATCTGCCTCAAGTCTGCTCTAACTCAGCGCTACAAATGTATGCAGATGATACAGTACTGTACACCCTGGCCCTCTACCATGACACAATTGCATCTCTTCAACAGGATTTTGATGTCAGATAAACTTGGCTCAGGTCCAACCAGCTTATCCTAAACACCAAGAAAACCATCTCCATAACCTTCGCACCCATCCCAAGTTATTCCCCAGCAGCCCCCCTGTCTTCCACACCCTGGATGGTTCAAACCTAGATTCCTGCACCTTCAGGTACCTAGGATATGGCTAGATCAACACCTCAATTTCATGCCCACATCGAATCAGTGCAGAGAAAATTTCACCCTAGGTTAGAGCACTGTACGCAACAAAGGCTCCTTCCCACCTCTGTTAGACAGGAGTTAGTCCTCAAAATGATCCTCCCCATCTTTGACTACGGGGACGTGGTCTACAGCGGTGCCCCCATCTACCTTGGCTAGACTGGACCCCCTCTATCACTCGTTCTGTCATTACTCACTTGACTGCCCTCCCACCACCCATCACTGTGACCTGTACAGCGCCCTGGCCTTCCCATCCTTAGAGTCTCAGCATAAACAACATTGTACTAACCTTATCTACAAATACTGGTCAAATAACCTCCCCCTCTACCTCAGCAGTGCTCTATCAACCCAACCACCCCCTGTCTACCCCTCAGAGCTTCTGATCTGAAAAAGCTCCATGTACCTTTCATGTGCACCTCTAAGGGCCAAATGGCCTTCATTCATCATCTGCCAAAACTATGGAATGAGCTACCTGCAGACATCAGGCACTCAGACTCCCACTGGGCTCTTAAACCACTCCTGAGGTCCTACTACTCTGTTGCTTGTAATTGCCACCCGAAGATTTAGTTGCCAAATATAATAATTGCCTTTGAACTGCTGTCTGTTGTCTACCCACACTGTGCACTTTAACTATGACTACTGTTAGCTACTCTAGACCTATGTAACACTGATGTACTGTGTTTTACTGTTTTACTGTATCTATTGTCTGACCTATGTAACCCCAGGTCGCATCTGGAAACGAGCGGTCCCCGCTCAGAATGCTTATCTGGTAAATCTCTTAAATAAATAAATAAAAAGGGGAGAGCTCACTGTACCAACAGAGCTACTTTACATATAGTGAGAGTGTGACCAATTGTCATGCGGGGTATGATGGTTAAGAAACATGGTCTAGTTGAGATCCACAAATGATGGGTGGCATGTTATACTCTGCAATACATCAATCATGTATAACTGGCTAGTTGTTCTTACTGTTTTCTTATGATGGATCTTCACCCCCCCGTCACACAGTGCGAGTTGAGTGTGCACCTGCATATAGGTCATACATGCCAGACCGAATAATAATAAGTCATGGATATACATGTTCATGTGAATTTTTTTTTTTATACATTACTGGTGTGCCCCGCTTCATTGTGAATAACACAGTGTGAAGTGTCAGTAGGAGTATCATGCTGCGATGCATCACTGGTTTTTGCATGATGCAAGATCGTTGAGCCATGTGAAAGTGATCTATATACTTTACTGTGTGTGTGTGTTTCTAAGAAAAATTCATTGCTACTGGAGTGCTTATAGTGAGGTGTAAGTCAACAATTTAACAATGCTGAGAGTATACATTTATCTTCCCAGAGTTTGAGTATAATTAAGTAATAAGGTATAAGCAAGGATTATGTCAATGGTCTCTTAATCACCCTCTAGGTTGTAATGTGGTACGAGGTGTTGCCGAGTGCTACATGCCCCTAGACGGTAAGTAATTAACTATTAACATAACTCTTGGGAGTGCCTTATTTTTATTATAATAACAGTGTTTTTTAAATAGTATTAAATGTTGTTCAGCATGTGATTAGGCTGTATATGTATCTTTAAAGAATACACCAAAGTAGTAAAAGATAATAATGTTAGTGACAAGACAGAACTTCTCATTAGCATCACATTCTTGTATGCTGCTGACAATAGGCATCTACATGCATTTAAAATATTCCTAGGAAAAAAACTGTTGAGATTCAAGACAGGCAGAGAATCACCATTCTGAGAATAACATTTTAATACATGTTTTTTCTGTCTTTACAGGACAGCCTCGCAAGAGACGGTGCACTGATCACTGCCACTGTTACCGCAGGCTCGAGTGCAAGGTTGACAGTCTCATAGAAGACAACACTGCGCTGCGGGAGGGGCAGGACAAATTGCTGTCTCTTCTGACAGCACAGTGGGTGACTATCAACCTTGTGCTCAAGCCTGTGGGGACAGCAGCAAGTGTCAGTGTGCCCAGCAGCACTGCTTCACCTGTGACGGTAACTTCTAGCCTCCCTGACCCACAATAAACGGCCTCCACAGCTGCTCTGGTGTCTCCTCTCTCAGGTGCAATAGCTTCCACTTCTTTTGTGTCTCCACATTTGCATCCAACTTCTGGTCTGGGCTGCTTCAAGCAGCAACACACCTCTCTTACAAAGGTGTACATATCGTATATATTATAAGATTGTTTTTCACTCATCCTTTTGTTAAATTTTCTATAAATCACAATTTATTTTCATAGAAAAGCTATATATTTGTATACACTATTTAGTTATATAAATCACAGGTTTGATTTAATTTCATATGTTTTCTATACTTGTTTTTCTTTTGTGTTCTTAATCAAGTTATATTTTGATATAAAAAAAACTACATTTTCAAAGGAAGAGTTTATTTAATCATCCTATTTATTTTATTATGTTTAAAAATTTCAATAGTAATAAAAATAAATATTTTTTGTAAAAAAAAACTTAGTGTTGTACAATTGTTACTTTGTGGGGATATTAGTTACGGATATTGTACTGCACAATACTCATCTTTAGTTATTCTGCTTAACAAGGGTAATGTACATGTACTTTCAGGTTTGACAGGATAACAGTTCACCATTGTAAATGTGTAACAGTATTTGCATTGGTATTACTATGCTCAGGAAGGTAAATTTATTTGTATGGATTCATGTTCACAAGGTGCATCTAGTAAAGTCAGACAAGAAAACATTGCAGATATGTAGATATTTGACAGTGGTAGTGAGGCACAGAATGACTTATTTTATGAACTTCAAGATTAGTAACACTGAGTGCTAAATAATAGTGTGTGAAAGACCACAGCTAGATTATTTAGTGTGTGGCATGCCACTGTTGACAACAAGAAAACAAAAAATAGTAAGAGTTTTCTACATATCAACACAATCTTAGATGCACATCATTAATAGAAAATAATATTGTTCTTCACACTGTATTCACCTTGATTGTGTGCTGTCAAGAGATTATTCCAAGATTAAGATACATGTACTGACTAGAACACAGTGCAACACACAACTCATATTAGCAGTTATTGACAGGTCAAATGAATATGCATGAGGTAGTGGCAATCTCACTCCTTAGAACAGACAATACTATTCCATGACTTACTTTGTTCTTGCATCAGTGTGTATTGCGTTATGTATGTCTGGTGGTACCACAACACTATTACATATACTGTTTGTACTTCTCATTCTCAAAAAGAAAGGACATTTGTGGCAAAAAACTCTGTTTAATACATCAGTTAGGGTTGTTCCACTGTGACAAAAACAAGGAAATTCAATGTTAGGGTTGAAAACCCAAACCCCACATTTACCCCCCCCAGCACCACACACACACAGACACACACACACACACACATATGCAAGTAGGGGGGAGGACCAAGGCAACACGACCAATCACAGACAACCAGCAGCAGGTGACAGAAATAAAAAATAACTGTCTAAATGTACTACAAGATATCCCTACCCACCTGACCAAGTACTGCATGCTCAGTGGAGATCCACAGCAAAACTGAGGCCATGTACACCAAACGTACACATCCCTGATTGCAGGCGCACACAACGTACCACACTTAGGAGTTGCATGGCCTTACCTAGCGATGCCCCACACTCCACCATATCTGGTACTGCACCCTGGCTATAGAGCACAGAAAAACTAAGTAGTTGGACAGGTATGGTATGTGTGGTTGATTTCAGGTATACATAACCTCCCACAGTTAGGCAATGGAGGACCTTCACGAGGCAATGCCTCACCCACTGAGATCAGGTACTGCATACTTACTGGAGGACCCCAGTTAAAATGAACCCATGAACATCAACACTTACTCCATGATTGCAGCCTTGCAAAGGTTAGTACAATAATGAGTCACACAGTCTGCTGGAGAGAATTCCCCCTTCCCTCCTACAATACTTGGTCCATTGTGACTGAAAGCTATAGTACAAGAAAGTCTGTTTATATCTATGGTATACCTACCTGATTGCTGGTGTAGTACATTTAGCAGTTATCACTTGTATGGAGTCAGCCATGTAATGGTCTGCCAAACCCAAAGACCAGGTACTACAGCCTGAGTGGAGACCAGCTGCAAAAAACTGATGGTGTGGAGATAAATAGTGCACCTCACTCATTGCAAGGATACTCAACTTACCACAATTTGGATTTGTGTGGAGTCAGACAGGCAATGCCATTGTCTTTACCAGGTACTACATCCTCAGTAGAGAGATACAGCAAAGCTGAGAATATGGACATCCATGATACACCTCCATCATTGTAGGTACACTCATGTTAGCACGTTTAGAAGTTGCTTGGTCTCAGCCAGCTAATTCCACTCCCTGATAGACAGACCAGTTACTGCATTCTTAGTATACAAACACACTGAAAGTAAGTCCATGGACATCAACAGTATACCTTCATCACTGAAACTGTATATCTGTTAGTGCCATTAGGAGTTGCACAGCCTTGTACAGGCAATAGGTCCCCCGTACCTCTAGATCAGGTTGTGTATCTCGAGTGGACAGATGCAGTAAACCTACTACTACACACATCACATACTTACCTGTAAATGCAACAGTTCTTATATCTTGATGATGGATGTGTCTTTTACTACATTTAAACAGTTGTTTTTATTTCTGTTTACTCATAAGTGTACAAACTTTTGTACAGCTGCAAATCAGAGAGTTACATTGTTGATGTCCAGTCAGGGTGCAGTACCAGTTGTGGTGGGGGTGTGGGGTATCGCTAGGTAAGGCCATGAAACTCCTAAGTGTGGTACATTGTGTACACCTGCAATCAAGGATGTGTACATTTGGTGTAAATGGCCTCAGTTTTGCTGTGGATCTCCACTGAGCATGCAGTACCTGGTCAGGTGGGTGGGGATGTCTTGTAGTACATTTAGACAGTTGTTTTTTATTTCTGTCACCTGCTGCTGGTTGTCTGTGATTGGTCATGTTGCCTTGGTCTTCACCTCTACTTGCATGTGTGTGCGTGTGTCTGTGTGTGTGTGGTGCTGGGGGGGGTGAATGTGGAGTTTGGCTTTTCAACCCTAACCCCGAACTTCCTCACTTTTGTCGCTGTGGAACAACCCCTAACTGATGCATTAAAGGGAGTTTTTTTTGCCATGAATATACAGTATACACTGTTGGTATTTGTTTTCTAAAGTGATTGTGAGCAGTCACAACCCTGAAGGAGTACCTGGCTTGCCTTGCTGCTGCTGGTGGCCACCACCATGTGTCAGTAGCAATGTGTGTGTGTTCAGGGAGGCCCCCACAAGTCTTCAGCCTCAGCTTTCATGAGTGCAAGGGTGCCACATCTCCCTCCCTCCCTACCTCAGCTCACAAAGATAAAACACTGCATGAACTTTAAATAAGTAAAAAAACACATTCCCCACCTGACACCATGTTTATGGACTGCACACTGCCAAGAGCATGTATTTGGAGGTCAAGTTATAGTACTCCAAAGAGATTAAACAGCATGTTTCAAGCATATACAAAAGACTGAGAGACTACATGTTGCAACCCTTGCTCCCTTTTCACTCCAATAAAGTTCAGCTGGACTCCCTTCCCAAATCAGCCTGTGGTTTCTGGGTGTGTCCATATTTTGGCACTCGTCAGGATCTGGTGTGAGAGGGTTATCATTTCTGTTGCTTACCTGAGAGTTTATTGATGGCCTTAGCCAAGTTCTCATCAGGGCAGTCGATGAATGTATACCCCATTTTCACCAGAAACTGCCAGGTATAAGAGATCTTCCATTCCTTAAAGAGACTTTCCAACTCCAGAGTACTTACGTAGAAGATGCCTAACACACAATTCCAGGTTATTTAAGACAAGATGGATTCCAGGTGGGGGGTGATCAATGCTTGGAAAGAATAGGAGGTGGGAGGATCGACACTGGGATCAGCACTAAAGTGGCAGAAAGTTGTGATTTTCCACGAGCAAATCTTGCAGGAAAGTATTTATTTTATGAACCACATAGAGTTACTGCTTTTCCCTTTTATTGTTGTTACCCACAGCAGCAAGAATATCACCTTACATAGGCAGATTAGGAAGCAAAACCAATTCTGCAAGAAAACACACATTCTGCCAGTATCCCATGCTCCCCACCATTACCATAATTCATTGCACAGAGGTATAGCACTCCAGGTCAGCACTCCCACTTTCTCTTTTCTTCTGCAAGCAGGAGTAACATTCCAGCTTTATTACATCAATCATTTAGTTCAGTCTCTCATTCACTTCTTTTGGCCAGATAACTGTGTGTCTCCAGTTCCAGTCTCCCATACTTAGAATCATCATTGGTCAACCCTTGAGGAGATGGAATAGAATACCCAAATTGAGGGAGGGAGGGATGGTGGGCCATAACTGCTTCACCTTCATGTGGTTTATAGAATCATGACCTCCCTGCAAGCTTCGCTCTTGGAAAATCACATTTTTGCATCACCACACAGGAACCAGGGTTTCCCAACAGGCCATCACCAGTTGGGCTGACCCTAGGCCAATATCACAGTAAGTAGGTTACAACCCAGATATCACCTGTGATAGGTCCTGAACTAAGACTGGCTGAAACTCCGTCAAAAAGAGTGAAGTGCCCTTACCCAAACTGTTCTCACCACTGCTAGATACTATGCCTCCTGGGAGATAATTGCCCTAATAGAGGACACCCTCTCATGGAAGAAAGACCCAAAAAGCTCACATCTTTCTTTTCATTAATTTTATTCTTTCGTTAACTGGGTAAGGTCCACTAGGCACAGGTGCCTGTTTTCAGGGTCTACCCAGGAGCACTGGGGAGGTTAAATGACTTGCTCAGAGTCACACAGTATGCAAGTGGAGGTTGTAGGAATCAAACCCAGGTCTCTCTGCTGGATGTACCAAGCTCATTCACAGCTCATTACTCAAACCTCGAGGCTATATTGCTAGCCTGAAGAAACTACTACCCCCAAACTGCAGACAGGTCAGATGTAATAACCTGTCCACAGTCTAAAAGTGTTGAGCAGGTCTATTTCTCCCTGCAGAAATCAACCCTGACAGAAACTCTGCCCTCCTTCTGGGAGACTGCCCTCTGATAGACCCCATAATTGGCATTCAGAGCCAGTCTGTCCTCTGTAGAGCACAACCTCAGCCAGGACATTCCAATCTCTGTCCTATGGTCTTCAGTGGTCTCAGCTCATCATTACACCATTGTGAGTCATGGCAGGAGACCAATGGGCATACAGGAATAGATTCAAGAGTGTCACTTGCCGATGAAAGAGCCATTTTATAGCCCTCCACAGCAGTCTCAATACCCCATCACAGACAGTCAACATATTCAAGCTATCCAGCTCCTCCTGGAACCTCACAGGTGTTAGGTTCCATACTAGTCAGGACTGGACAACTTCCATAATGGGGTAGCTAATCCAGGGGGACCCAAACTGGAATGCCAATGCCAAATGATAGGACCAAGCCATCAGATCAACCTTGACATTACAATTGTCAAGTCCCATGGTGAAAACCAAGTCCAACATCTGACCATGTTTATGGGTAGCAGAGGAAATAACATGTTTGAGGTCCAGAGCTGACATAGTCAGGAGGAATCTGGTAGCAAATGACGATCTTCCTAATCAGCTCATGTATTGAAATCCCCCAGCACCAACAGTGTGAAGGATTCAAAGCCTAGACTGATGATGATGTTTTTAAATTCCTACAAGAATTCAGCCTCACCCCACAATGGGTTATAGAAAAGGAGAATCTGAACCCCAAACCTGCTGTACCCTGAACAGCTACAAAATCAAAAGACCTGAGCTTTCACCAGTGGGAACACATTGAATCCTAGCTCAGATCTAAAATGGATGGCCACTCCACTACCCCTATGCTCCTGCTTCAGGTGGTGCATCACTGAGAATCCATCCAGATCATCAACTTGGGTACTAGGTCCAGGTCTTCCCCCAGCTCGGTCTCAGCGAAAGTGATGTGCACCTAGTCTGCTAGGGAATTGGTAGTGAAATCCCTCACCACCACTGTTTTATTCCTAAGGGATCTGGAATTACAAAACAGCACCCAAAGAGGAGATGCTATGCCAACTGATCTTATAACTACCACCATCTTCTTGTCCAAGAAAGGATGCCTGGATATGGGCACAAGACATGGACTACCTCTGTCAGCTGGAATAGCCCAGTCAGGGTGCCTCCTGCTCGTAATTCTTAGGATTGACATCTCTGTAAATTCTACTCCCATTCTCTGTCTCTACCCCTGCCACGGCCCCTGCATTTATAGACTACATTTGGAAGCCTTGGTCTCCTCAGTGTCCACAAGTGGTACAGTTGATTGGAGGAAAAAGAAAGCCTGCAAGACTTAGGGCAGGATTTTGAAAGGGCCTAGATCTCTGCAAGCCCTGGGAGCTCCAATAAATACGGTACATGGGGTCTGTGGTGCTCTAATGGGAGTTTCTATCTCATGTGGCAATTACCACAAGTTAGATCAACTTTTTCTGGTCTAACTTGTGGCAATCCTGGGGGCAGATATTTGGTGCAAGCTGCCATAAGTCATGCAAACTGTTGTGACTGCACCCGAGACTGTGGAATCAGGCTCAGGTGCAACAATGGGGTTGGAGCACCACCAGACCCTAAGTGTCATGGCGCAGGGCTTGGTGCAAGCCCTGAGCCATGCTTTGAAAATCCTGCCCATACTCTCTAACCCCTGGCACATAATCAAATAATCTCATAACACCTACAAGTTAACATCCCTCCTTACACCCTCTCTTCAAACATCATCCTTTTAAACCCCAAGCAATACTTCAATTAACATGACCTTCCCTTTCTTAATAAAACAGCACTCCTACTACTGAATTACATAAAACATATTCAGCCCAACACTCCTTGCCCTTATTCCAAATCACTCTTGCCCACCTAAATAAGCCAGCCTAAACTAAAACAAAATATAAGACCTTAATATAAAAGCCTTTGATAAAGGACAGGATGGTCCAAAACATGTGAGGCTAAGACATGTGTCTGTGAGATGTTAAAATAAACAAACTTTGCCTAGGTAATCTTCAGTCTCTGCATTCCTCTTATGGGGTGGTGAGTGCTCTCAACACTTTGAACTGTATACCTTAACATAAAACACTTGCAACATTGTACTAATTAACCAAAATATACAGGCAATTAATGGAGAAATAAATTGGATCTCATGTGCCACTCTCACAATACACATATTGTTCCAGACATGAAGGACTTCAAAATATAGAAAGTCACTTCTGGGGGATCTCAGAATCTTCACAGATAGAGGCTTCCTTCACTGGCTTCCCAACAGGGCTCCCTTAATTGCAATCTGACCCCTCTCACTGGGTCTTCATGGAGAGGGAATCTGAAAAACTGCAGGCAGGAAGCAAACTTCAGGCACACTAAACAGTATGTCCCTTCTTTAACTCCCACCACTGAGATAGACAATCATATTCTGTTGTTAAAAATAAATCCCATCGCAAGCTTTTCATATCCATCATCTGGCTACACATAAAACTCAGTCTGTTTATGTATGCAGTTCAATCATTAAATGTACACAAAATGTCCATTCAACATGCTCCCAGTACTACGTCTAGTACTAGCCAATAGCTAGCTTTGACAGTTCAATCTGTCCACCAGAGTTTGCCTTTTTAATACACATTTCAACATAAAAAGTGTCATACCATTGTAGTCCAATTAAACAAAGGTCCCCACAGTCCTGACAAGGATTCTGATGAGTATATTGTCACACACACTTCTCCACAGCCCCAGACGTGCTGGGCTGACACACAAGGAATGTAATAAGTCGGAGAAAGGTAATATTAAATAGTAGAATATACTGCATGGATATAAAAATGACACCAAACTACTATGCATAGTCTGTACTCTGAAAGTACAACACAAACTATATCAACAGCATCTGCGTGGTCCAAGCTGTACTTGACTAGTACAGGTTATGCAGAGAAGCTTGGTGCCAGTTTTCTATCTGTGCAGTTAGTTGTTCTGAACTGTGGCACCAACCATCCCTGAAGGCACCTCCTTTCTTTGTTCTGGATAGCAGAATATAACAAGCAAATGACAGTGAATGAGTCAACAAGTAGGAGATAGTACAGTGCTTCCCAATGTAAGGACCACAGTAACTAGTCTACTCCAGCCCTGTACCTGTCACTAGTACTCATCTTCCTTCAACTTGTCTCCATGAAACCTTTTTACTGGCCTAGTGTACTTTGTTGCATTATTAGTCCCAGTTACTTTATTTCAAATGTTACACTGTATCAGTTGCTCAGTTTGTTAGCCACCACTGTGCTCTATTGATTTTATTTCTCCACAGTACCACTTTACACAGATTTGCTTTATCATCTGTATGGTGTTATGCACGTATGTTTTTAACATTTTTTTAATATCATGTTTTTATGTCATTCCTTCTCCTGTTTTGAGTTTTGCACTGTTCCTGTTATACATTTTCTAACCACAGTGGATGATTTCACTGTATATTTTTTTTGTCAGCTCAATGCATTTCTACTTCTACACAATATTCGCTCTAGCCACTGTATATTGTATTTTCCCAGAAAGTTTTTATAGATTGTAATTTTACACTGTGTTTTTATTACAGCAACAAACAAAAAGGATATAGCATGCATCACCACACAGAGCTAAGTATTCAAAGGCCCTTATAGTGCAGAGTGAGAAAGCTACTGTCTGATACAAAATGTTGGTCCAGCTACTTTTTACTTTGCCCTTATGACAAACTTCCAGAGATCCGCTTAATGGTTGAGTCTCTGGCTGTTTACCTTATCAACACCGATACCAACTTGGTTATGACTCACTTGGTTCTGTGGCTTTCCCACTGGCACAGAGGTTGGATTTCCACCTGTGACACCGATGTCCCAGGTTTGAATCTGGACTCAGGATGTTGGAGGGCTGGCCAGGGGGAGGATTGAGTATCTGTGGACTGCTGTCCTCCTCCAGGGGAGAGGGTGTGTGACAGGCATGTGATTAACTCCTGGTGGAAGCCAGAGAGAATATAGCTGCTGGCACCCATTTCTGTGGGAAGTGGGCTAGACGTCTTTGCACATCCCACCTCTTGGGTGTCTTTCTCAGAAAAAAACCCTTGGGGTTCCAATGGTGAGATGACATCCTCCCTGCCCCTGGACCCTGCACTACAACCTGCTACCCCTCATCCTCTGGTACTATATGTCAGTCCATCAGGGAACCAGTGGCCCCACCCTGTGGGGAAGCCAGGGTGCCTTCCAATACTATATTAGGAGTTCTGTCAGGGAACTGGTGGCCCTACCCAAGGGGGAAGCCAGTGTGCTTGTGGGGTGGAGGTGTGTCCTGGGATTGCAAGTGTTGGGGTGGAGTTGTGGGGATCACAGGAGAGGACCGATGGTGGCTGGTGAGACCCTTACACCAAAAGCATAGTCAATAAAAAAAATGACTCACTTGGTTCTGCTCCCTTTGTATCCTAAATGGGGCTCCTGGGAACACAGTACAAGGCCTCTTGGCATAAGGACCCCATAGGTACTTTAGGCTCTTTGGCTCACATTGTGCCCTTCTGTATCAAAAACAGGTTTACTCTTTGGATCAATGGAGTAGCCAATAAAATAGATTACCTGTACTGTAGTTATGGATATATATTAAATTCATGGCAAAAAAACTCTGCTTAATGTATCAGGGTTGTTCCACAGTGACAAAAGCAAGGAAATTCAGTGTTAGGGTTGAAAACCCTAACTGTGCATTCCCCCACCACCCCACTCACACACATACATACATGCAAGTAGGGGAAGGACCACGGAAACACAACCAATCGCACTCAACCAGCAGGAGGTGTATATCTGTGTTACTGTAGCAAGTAGGTAAGAAATCCAACTTTAGGTATCATACAGTATTTCCAAACTTGTCCCATGAGGTTAGTTCACCCAAAGGTGAAACAAGATGGCAGTAGTGAAAACTGTGTACCTCGCTACATTTTCAACATATGGGTGGAGAAAGGCATCATGGGTGCCACAATATTAGTCTATGGGAAGTTGCTCAATTTTGGAACAGTGTAACTTTGTCATCCTTAAGTATTTTAGCAGCAAAGCAGGAAAATGCACATCTGTGGGACCAGGGTTTGTAACCCTGCAAATTTCAGCCCAAATGACCTAACTGTTTGCTTGCAGGATGATGGCAAAGATGTGCAGTGATCAGGAGCATACTTTCACAAAATACTGTCACAAACACAGAAGTGTCGCAAATGGAACACGGCAGTATCGCATTTGCTATAGCATGCAAAATAGTGTTGCAAATTACTGTTGCAAACACGAAAGTGTCGCAAATGCATAGCATGTCACTGTTGCATTTGCTAAATTGATTTTCGAAAGTATTTCAGGGAATGTGCAAAATCCTGTTTTGGGCCTTGTACACCCCAAAATACCATATGTGTAGTCTGTGTTATGTGTTGGTGGCAGCATGTGGCCCAAGATGCCCAGTTGTCCATAGTGAAATGTGTTTTATGGTGCGTGGAATGTCTGAGATCAGAGTTAGCAGTGGCGACCCCATGCCACAGCCCGATGGGAGCATGGGTGTGTGGTTTTGTGGTTTAGATAGTTGTATGTTATTTCTGTTACTTGCTGCTGGTTATGTGTGATTGGTTGTGTTGCCTTGGTCCTTCCCTTACTTGCATGTATGTGTGTATGTGGTGGTGGTGGGGGTGGGGGGGAATTCGCAGTTAGGGTTTTCAACCCAAACAATGAATTTCCTCACCTTTGTCACTGTGGAACAACCCTAACTGATGCATTAAATTGATTTTTTGCAATGAATGTCCCTTCTTTTTGAGAATGTACAATAGAAATAGTGAATGGAATGTGGTGGTGGGAGCATGGGGCCCTTTGGGCCCTGCGTTCCCACCATGCTGGCCATTTGTGCATAATAACCCTAACAGTAATGATACCACTAACAGTAACGGTGACACAAATGCAAACAATAATGGTAACGGAAGCAAAAACGTGAACACAGATACAATTGCTAACACTTATGGAAATGCACGCTGAAACAGAAACAGTAACAGTAACGGTGACACAAACATAAACACAAATGCAAACAGCAATGGAAACATGCAGAAACACAAAAGGTAGCGGTAATGTAAAAAGAAATGCTAACAATAATGGTAATGGTGATAGAAATGTAAATGGAAATGCAAACTTCAACGCAAACACTAATAGTAACAGCGATGGAAACGCAAACATTGATGGTAACGGTAATGCCCACGCAAATGTGAATGGAAACACAAACACGAATGGCTATGGTAATGCAAACAAAAGTGCAAATGTTAAAGTAAATGCAAGCACAAACGCAAATAGCAATGGTAACGTAAATGCAAATGCTAATGTCAATGGTAACAGTGATGTAAACACAAACAGTAATGCAACCACAAGTGCGAACACAAGTGCAAATGCAAAAGTAAATGGTAATGGTAATGTTTATGGTAACAGAAATGGAAACGCAAGCGGAAACAGAAACAGTAACAGTGACACAAACATAAACACAAATGCAAACAGCAATGGAAATGCATGCAGAAACACAAAAGGTAATGGTAATGTAAAAAGAAATGCTAACAATAATGGTAACAGTGATAGAAATGTAAATGGAAATGCAAACTTTAACGCAAACACTAATAGTAACAGCGATGGAAACGCAAACATTGATGGTAACGGTAATGCCCACGCAACCGTGAATGGAAACACAAACACGAATGGCTATGGTAATGCAAACAAAAGTGCTAATGTTAAAGCAAATGCAAGCACAAACGCAAACAGCAATGGTAACGTAAATGCAAATGCTAATGTCAATGGTAACAGTGATGCAAACACAAACAGTAATGCAACCACAAGTGCAAATGCAAAAGTAAACGGTAATGGTAATGTTTATGGTAACAGAAATAGAAACACAAATGGTAACGCAAGCACAAACAGTAACTGAAATGCAATTGGCAACGGTAATGTAAATGCAACCGCAAACGCAAATGGTAATGTAAATGCAAACATTAATGGTAATGCTAACGGTGACGCAAACATTAATGTAAATGCAAATGTAAATGGTAACATAAATGCAAGCACAAAGAGAAACGCAAACAGTAACAATAATGCTAACAGTAATGCAAATGCAAATGGTAACGCAAGTGCAAACAGTAATGGTAATGTAAATGCAAGCTGTAATGGTAACGTAAATGCAAACACAAACGGTAATGGTAACATAACAGCAGATGCTAGCGGTAACGGTAATGGTGACACAAACACAAATGGTAAAGGAAATGCAATCGTAAACGCAGAAACAAATGGTAACAGTGACTCTAACGGTAAGGGTAATGGAAGCACAAATGGTAATGGTAAAGGAAAGGAAAATGGTTACAGTAACGGTGAACTAAACATAAATGGAAATGCAAAATCAAACAGTAATGCTAACAGTGATGCAAACGGAAACGCTAACTAAAATGGTAATGGAAACACAAGCACAAATGTCAATGCAAATGCAAACAATAATGGAAATGCAAGTGCAAACATGAACACAAATGCTAACGCTAAAGCACATGCTTTGCGTTTGAAAGAGGTGCATTCAGAAGCATAGTGAATGCAAAGAATGTGGACAGAAAAATGAGCACTTGGAATACTAAATTGCTTATATCTCAGGAACCGTAAGACGTAGAAAAAAATTTAAATCTCATGTTATTTATGACTTTCCAGGCTAGTTTTGTACTTAGCCCCCCAGTGGGGGACTAAGAAATTTTGCAACAAAAAGTCTGCATCTCAAACCGTTTTCAAGATACAGGACCCGAAAGGTGCAGCGGATGCTGTAATGTTATCCTGTGGGAAAAATGGTCAACTTCGGAGTGCCGTAACTTTGCAGCCCTGTTACATTTTGGCACCAAACCACAAAAAGGAACATCTGTGTGATGTTGGCTTTCTTCCCTGCAAATTTCAGCCCAAAAGACCAAACTGTTGTTTTGTAGCAGGGTGGCAAAGATTTCCTATTGTTTTGAGCATAGAGTCACAAATTACTTTTGCAAATCATGATACTTTCGCAAAAAAAACTCACGTAAGTGTCACATTTGTGAAAGTACTTTGTGACACTACTTTTTACAAAAATTTAAAAACATATTTCTGGGGTGCTTTACCCCCAAAAAAACAACATGGCTAGCTTCCTCAGGGCATGACAAGGTGAACACAACAAGAATTCTGTCCCTAGATGGTCCCAAATGTAAATGGCAAGCATTTTTCTGACCACCAACTGAAAAGGAAAAATGGCTGAATCACAAAAGTAAAAGGGTCATTTGCAACAGTAAAAACTGCATTTGTGTCACTATTGCATAGTTTAACTTTTCTCATAGACTATAATGGGATTATGTGTATTTTGAATAACTTTTGAACCTTTTAGTATTTGTTCACAAAATTTTCAAAAGACACATCGGGGACCCAGCTGCATGTTCCCTGAAGTTTTCAGACTGATCATGCAAACTGTGCAGGCTGTAGATGTGAACAAAGAAACTTGCAAAAACCTGCAATTTATGCATTTTTTGCTGCTCTGTAACTCCGCAACCGTAGATTCGACCATAATGCAACTTGGCAGATCTAGAGATTTATGGTACCAAACCTTGCATTCCAAGTTACAGGCAAATCCATCATATGGTGGCAGACTTATTGAGGTGCAAACTTTGAGATGTAACCTTAAATGGGGTACTGACCCTAACTACTGTGCCACTATAATATATATACACACATATATATATATATATATATATATATATATATATATAAAAAAATCCATTTAATGCATCATTTAGGGTTGTTCACAGCAAAAAGTGAGGAAATTCAATGTTGAGGGTTGAAGCCCCCTTGCACTCCCCATCCCTGCCCCCCCAACTGGCATCAGGGTGTGAATTGGGTCATTGGTCTTAACTCTGACCCCATCCCATGTGTGAGAGTTATGACCGATGACCCCAATGCACACCCCGATGCCAGTTGGGGGGCAGGGTTGGGAGCTGCAAGGGGGGTTTTCAACCCTAACATCAAATTCCCTCACTTTCGTCGCTGTGGAACAGCCCTAACTGATGCATTAAATGGAGTTTTTTTTCCATGAATTTCCCTTCTTTCTAAAAATGAGGATTATAAATAGTGAATTGAATGTGGTCGTGGGAGCGCCCACCACATGATTTTTTGTCACAAAGGAACGTTAACTGCAATGCAAACTCAAGCACAAATGGTAACGCACATGGTGATGCAAACATAAATGGTAACACAAATGGTAATAGAAACACAAGCGCAAAGTGAAGCCAAAGCAAACAGTAATACAAATGGAGATGCAAACACAAGTGCGTACAGAAATGCAAGTGGTAACGTGCACGGTCATGGTTCCACAATTGGAAACCCAAATGGTAACAGTAATAGCAACAACAACGCCAAAGGAAACAGAAACGGAAATGCAAATTCAAGTGCATATGGAAACGCAAACCATAACACGCACAGTCATGGTACCACAATTGAAAATGCAAATGGTAACAGTAACAGCAACAATAACACCAAAGGAAACAGAAACGTAAACGCAAACGCAAGCGCATATGGAAACACAAGTGGTATTCGCACGGTCACGGTAATGAAATTGGAAATGCAAATGAAATGGTAACGGTAACAGCAACAATAATGCCAAAGGAAACAGAAACGGGAATGCAAATGCAAGCATGTACGGAAACACAAACCGTAACATGAACAGTTACGGTAACGCAATTGGAAACGCAAATAGTAATGGTAACAGCAGCGATGACGCCAAACAAAAGAGAAACGCAAACTCAAATGGAAGAACGGCAGCAAATGCAAATGAAAATGTGCATGGTAACGCAAATTGAAATGCAAACACAAACAGTAGTGGAAATGCAAATGGTAACAGTAACGCAAACACAAGCGCAAATGAAAACACAAAGGGTAACGCACATGGGAACGTTAACCCAAATGGGTTCGGTAACACAAGTTCAAATGCTGAGGGTAACAGTAATGGATTCACACACCCTGGTTTTCCCCAACAGCTGCATAGAGAAACACACTGAGTACAAAGAATGTATGCATAATAATGGGCCTCGGACCAGAAAATGAGCACTTGGAATACTAAATTGCTTATATCTCAGGAACTGTATGACGTAGAAAAAAAAAATAATTTCATATTATTTATGACTTTCCTGGCTAGTTTTTTAAGCATTTTTGCAATGAAAAGTCCATATCTTGAAGCGTTTCCAAGATACGGGCACCTGAAAGGCGCAGCGGACACCACAATGTTAGTCTATGGGAAAAAGTGTCAAATTTGGAGCACCGTAACTTTCCATGTGTGCACTATTTTGTCACCAAACCACCGGAAGGCACATCTGTGGGATGTTGGCTGTCTTCCCTCCAAATTTCAGCCCAAAGGACCAAATCAGTGTTTTGCAGCAGGGTGGCAAAGAATTCTTGTTATTTTCCCAATAGTGTTGAATAGTAGTGTCACAAATCATGACACTTTCACAAACAAGAAATCACAAAAGTTTTGCAGGTTTGACTCTACTTTGCGACACTACTTTTCTGAAAAATTTCAATAAGATATTTCTGGGATGTTTAACCCCTAAATAAAGAAATGCCTAGCATCCTCAGGGCTCGACAAGGTAAACACAAAAAGAATTGTGTCCCTAGAGGTCCCAATTTTAAATGTCAAGCATTTCTGTGATCAGTAACTGAAAACAAAATGAGGGATTTGTGACACTACTGGGGTCATTTGCAACACTAAAATCTGCATTTGCGACACTGTCAAACTTTTTGTTAACTTTTCCAATTGACTATAATGGGAAACTTGTTTTTTGAATAACTTTTGAATCGTTCAATATTTGTTCATGAACTCTTCAAAAGGCACATCAGGGAATCTGGCTACATGTTCCCTGAAGTTTTTGTACTGGTCGTGCAAACTGTGCAACCTGTAGGAGTGAGTAAAGAATGAGCAAAAAAGCGTAAATGTGCTACAGAATGTGACGTAATAACTCCACAGCCATATATCTGACCAGTACGAAACTTGACAGATCCCAAGATCAATGCTACCACTCTGTGCCTGCCCAATTTCAGGCAAATGTTTCAAATGGTGGAAGTTATTAAGGTGCAAAATTTCACAATTTTACCTTAAATGGGGTACTCAACCCTAACTATAGTGGCACTACCGTGCCACTATAATATAAATATATATATATATATATACACACACACAATATATATATATATATATATATATGTGTGTGTATATATATGTATGTGTGTATATATATATATATATATATATATATATATATATATATATATATATATATATGTGTGTGTGTATTTGATACTGGAGAGACAAAGTGTGACATTCATGTCCCAGCTTTTTTTTACTTAAATCCCATAACTATATCATTGTTACATTGGGTGCATATGGAGATGATGTAATACTGAATATAAAGATAGTTCATCATCTGGAAGTAGAAAAAAATGAGTCTTTCGGTTAGCACATGGGTCAGGTAATGTATGTAACATGGTGTCCCTTCTGTTGAATTTTCAGTTTAAATTTATTTTAGTTTTTTCCAAATTAGTATGGTTATTGAAGCTATTTAGGTACCATAGTATGCAACATTTCACTATTTTATTCTAACCATTACCTGATTGTAATTATGCCACAATTTATCTTTAGGCACCAGTGCTGTGAAAACAGGCCATGTCAAAATTTTGCTGCTGATTGTATCCATTTGTTTTTACCATCCCCTTTTTTTAATCTGCTATGTGAACCTTGGTGGATAAGTTAGACACCACTGAGTTTCCTAATTATTAAGTGCAGTTTATTCGAAAACAGTTTTTTCATAAGAAGCCATGTACGCAACAATGACACCACAACAAGTCATGTACATAACAGTGACACCACGTAAAGTCATGTGGTTAACCGGGACCCAACAAAAGCAACAATGTAAGTGTAACTATCCAATAAAGTCCTACTATAAGAAATACTTATGTTAATATACATAAAGCAATTATAGTTATCTTTAAACAATTACTTTTGAATGCATTTTCACTGGGTGTGTCAAGGTTTACCTGCTGATTGCATCTGTTTGTTTTTACACTTTTTTTTTCTTAATCAGCTATATGAACCTTTGTGTATTAGTTAGACACCACTGAGTTTCCTAATTATTCAGTGCAATTTATTCAAAAACAGTTTTTTCATAAGAAGTCATGTATGTAACAGTGACACCAAAAGTCATGTACGTAACAGTGACACCACATAAAGTCATGTGGTTAACAGGGACCCAAAAAAAGCAACAATGTAAGTGTAACTATCCAACAAAGTCCTACTATAAGAAATACTTATGTTAATGTACATAAAGCAACCATAGTTATCTTTAAACATTTACTTTTGAATGCATTTTCACTGGACATGTCAACGTTTACCTGCTGATTACATCTGTTTGTTTCTACAGTTCTTTTTTTCTTAATCAGTTATATGAACCTTTTGTGTATAAGTTAGACTCCACTGAGTTTCCTAATTATTCAGTGCAATTTATTCAAAAACTGTTTTTTCATAAGAAGTCATGTACGTAACAGTGATACCACATCAAGTCATGTGGTTAACAGGGACCCAACAAAAGCAACAATATAAGTGTAACTATCTGATATTGTCCTGCAACAAGAATCACTTGTGTTAATGTACATAATGCAACCATAGTTATGTTTAAACATTTACTTTTGAATGCATTTTCTCCAGAGGTGTCAAAGTTTACCTGCTGACTGTATCTGTTTGTTTTATAGCTCTTTTTTGCTTACTCTGCAATTTAAACCTTGGCTGAAACATTAGACACCAGCAATTATTTGGTGTAATTTATTTAAAAGCAGTTTCTTTCATAAAAAAGTCATGTACATAACAGTGACAGCACAACAAGTCATGTATGTAATAGTAAGAGGAATGGAGACACCAAGAAAAACACTCACCGGAACGAGAAGTAGAAAAGAAGTTTCTTGGGCAGGTGTGGGGCTTTTAAGACCTTCAAAGGTTCAGCAACAATACAGACAAGTGCTTTTAGTTCTGCAAATGGACGTCTGGTGTTGTGGAGAATTCTTGTACCCATGGTCTTGTACATAACAGGGGGATGCCAAGGGAGGAGGATCCAAATATTTAATTAAAACATCATGAATACCGCAAAGTAAAGAAAAAAAAAATTGAAAATGATGTTAAGGAGAGTCAGAGGCACTGCAATTGGGGGGGGGAGGGTTTATTAGAAAAAAAGCTATTTGAAAACCAGGGCTGTACAAGTCCTGAAAGTACTGTACGGGGACATCACTGCTTAGTATGTTACCAGGGGGAAAAAAGGCATATAAAACTACATAAATTATAAATTTAGAAATAAGAAAGTTTTAAGACGCACAAGAGCTAACTATGAGATACTAGCATACAACTTTTTTTCTTTAAACTGTGAATGTTGAGACTGTAATGATGCACTCTATGAATGACATGGAACAATGTCACAAAATGGCATCTTTCTTAAGGGGAAAATGTGGCACTCCAGATGGGTCCACAGCAAAACAGCAACACAACAGAGGCTGATGTTATTTACAGTTTGTCCTTATTGAGTACAATACTAGGGAGTATTAGAATAGATACATTTTATTAGTTGTTTAAGAAGCTACAGGCCATTATTATAGCGGTGATGCAAATCTCTCCAGTACTGTACACAGACATATATATATATATATATATATATATATATATATATATTATATATAATTTTATTTTAATTTGGGGCTTGTTTTCAACTTGCAATTAGGCTTCATTTCAGCATTTTGCCTTTCATTGGCTGTGCTCTTTAAAACACAAGGACACTTACAATAAAAGTTGTAAGCTCATCCTACATGCATAAGAAAGAATAGTATCCCAATGTTTTGTTTTCAGCAGAATGCTTTCTTGAAACTTACTGAGGCGTTTTAAAATTTTTGTGAGAAGAACTCGCTGCTTGTTGATAATTCTTGATAAACTTTGATCTTCAGGGGCTTTTCAGCTAAAAACATACTCGTGTTAATTAGCTTCTCTGACATAATCTTTTGTTATGTTTCAAATGTATATGTTAAACCAATGAGAATTATTTCTGTTTTTTATGCATCATCTGGGTGTTAATAGTGTGGGATTTTCTGAATAACGGTCATAAAGCTTCTGAAGAAGGACCTGGTTGGTCCAAAAGCTAGAGTACTTTGTTCTTTTGTTGTAACATCTATGTTGGTCCAATAAAAGGTATCAAATCATTTGCTTCTGGATCTGTTCTTACAAGGACCAATACAACAACTACAATATTTGTTTGCCCACAAGAAAAGGTAACACTATTATAAAACAAAATGTTATGAGCTGAAAAGCAAGAATGGAAGAACATATAGTACAGGATATAACAAAAGGTGACAAGACCTTCTTCAGATACATCAGCGAGAGGAAGAAGACCTGGAGTGGGATTCTTAGGATAAAGAAGGAGGGAGGAGGGATTGCAAAGGATGACATAGAAAAAGCAGTAATACTTAACCAATACTTTTGTACAGTTTTCATGAAGGAAGAGGAAGACATAGGTCCACAACCACAAAAAAAAAAAAAAAAAACTATTAGGGAAGGGAGGTAGACACCACTCCATTCACAGTAGAGAAAGTCCTAGAGGAACTCGGGAAACTGATAATAGATAAGGCAATGGGGCCAGATGGAATTCACCCCAGAATATTAAAAGAGCTCAGAGAGATGCTGACAGCCACACTGACCACCCTATTCAACACATCACTGGAGATGGGGCAGTCCCAGAAGACTGTAGGAGTGCTAATGTGGTCCTGCTCCACAAAAGTGGGAGCTGAGAAGAGGCAGGCAACTACAAACCAGCAAGCCTGACCTCAGTGGTGGGGAAATTAATAGAGGTTCTGCTAAAGGAGAGGACTGTGACATTCCTTGAATCTAGCGGAGCACAGTTTCCAATGCAGCATGAATTCACAGTAGGACCTCCACTAGCTGACCCCATGAATATGTCCCTAACCTTATGCAGTTCTCTCTTCTATTAACACTTGGTTACCTCTTTGCATGCACTTCCCCATGTTATGTCTATGACAATGCTCTGGCTGCACTCCTTCTCTGTAGCTCTCCACCCCTCTACTCTTCCTCTCTATTGTCCTCTATCCTCACTGCACCTCATTCACTATCTCCTTGTAACCTAGCCTTCACAACTTGTCTTGTTTCTCAGATGCTTTGTTACTCTGTTTAGCTTACACTTTTGTAACCTTGTCCTATGGATTGAATTTGTAATCTGACTTACATGTCTTATGTTTTGAATTGTAACCTGATGTGGAACCTTTGTAAAAGAGCCCTGGCTCAAAGGTATTGTAATCCTAGACCTAATAAATAAAATAAATAAATAAAATAAAAGCCATGTCAAACAAATATAATATATTTATTTGACTGGGTGACCAGGGATTTAGATCAGGGAAGGGTGGTGGATGTGGTCTACTTAGATTTCAGCAAAGCCTTTGATACTGTCCCACATAGAAGGTTGACAAACCAGTAAGGCAGTATGGGTGTGTGCCCTAAGGTGGTAAACTGGGTTAGATATTGGTTGAGTGCAGGACACAGAGGGTGCTGGTGAATAGTGTTCAATCAGATGAAAGGGAGGTGACCAGCAGGGTGCCACAGGGATCAGTCCTGGGACCAGTCCTCTTCAATATCTTCATAAGTGACATTGCAGAGGGGCTGGAGGGGAAAGTATGTCTTTTTGCAGATGACACTAAGATCTGCAACAGAGTTGACACTCTGGAGAGGTTTGAAAAATGAGAAAAGACATAAGTAGATTGGAGGAGTGGTCAGAAGTGAGGCAGCTAAGATTCAATGCAAAAAGTGCAAAGTCATGCACTTGGGGAACTGAAATCCAAGGGAGGTATACAAGATGATGGGGGTACTGGTGGCAGGCAAGCAGGAATGGAACCTGGGTTAAAGGCTGTGGGGAAAGCCAGTGGGACGCTGGGGTGCATAGGGAGAGTTATAACCAGCAGAAAGAAGGAGGTGGTTATGCCACTGTACAGATCTCTGGTGAGACCTCAGCTGGAGTGCTGTGTCCAGTTCTGGAGACCACATTTCTGGAAGGACATAGATATACTGGAGGAAGTCCAGAGGAGGGCTATAAAGATGATGCAGGGTCTGCATGAAAATTCCTACAAAGAGAAGCTAGGGAAATTCAATATGTATTCCCTGAAGGAGAGATGGGGGGCATGATAGAAGTGTTCAAGTACCTCAGAAGTATAAACAAGGTACAGGAGGGTAGCATCTTTCAAAAAAATGAAGATGTGCAAGAGCAAGGGGGCACAAAATGAAGTTAGAGGGGGAGGGTCAAGGGTAACACGGGGAAGTATTTTTTTCACTGAAAGAGTGGTGAATGCTTAGAACAGCCTCCCAAAGGAGGTGGTAGGGGCAAAATCATAGAATTAAAGCATGCATGGGATAAACATAAGGGTACCCTAGGACTGCAAAGGAAGGGTGAGCTGCAGATCAACTAGGATCTGTGGTTTGTAATAGGTAGCCAAAATGGGCAGACTGGGTGGGCCACATGCACTGTCAACTTTTATGTTTCTTTGAGGAAAAAAAATTGAAATGAATGTCCCAGTAAAATAAATGGCCCCTCCATTTGAATTCAATCCACAATCAGAAGAGCAGCACATTAAGGGGCACTGAGAAATTGGCGTTGAAAGACAGACAAGCCATGACAAGGGACAATGGTGGGTGCCTGTGGGGGGGCAGTGGGTGGTAGAGTGCACAGATGATGAGAAAGAGCGGTAGGCTTATTTTTTAACAGAAAAAGGAGAGGGAGATACCAATGATGGATTACTGGCGGGGGGGGGCAGCAATGTTCACCGGTGCCAGTGTTGGGCACCTTACTACTGGACATTGGGGGCAGTAATGTTCACTGGCATGGGGTCGGGCACCTGAGCACCAGATGTGAAGTAGTCAGTGGTGGTAATGGGGTTGAGGACCTGACCACTGGACTCTGGGGTAGTGCGAGTTGCAATAACATTCACCAGTGGTTGGGTTGGACACCTGCCCACCGAACATTGATCTAAGCTTAAACCATATTTGATTGAGCAACTGGGGTGGAGGAGCCAGTAATGCTGGCATCTTCAGGGGTGGAGAGGGGAGAGAGGTTGGAAAAAGGTTGCTTGACAGACTGGCAGAGGAGCTGCCACACTGGTTGCCATTGAAAAAATACACTCCGGCCATTTGAAAGGAAGTGGCATTTTGGGAGGACAGTCAGACAGGGGTGTTGCCTGCACAGAATTATCAAAATTTTAAAACCCAGTACACTCATTGCAGCACTGAATCTCTTGAAACATGTGCCTTCTGGATCAAAACCTGCATTACCATGAATATCAACCACAATTGACTGCAGCCTTATTTCCTGCCAGCTCATTAGCTCACAGCCTCACACACATCCAGACCCTGCTTTTCTTCATTAAAACTATACCAATATGCCCAATATGCATTCTGAAATCAAACATAAATAGTGAAGCTTTGATATGTTTATGTGCAAAATATGTGAATATGCTAATTTCTGGCAAAATTCCTCATTTTTTGGAAAAATGCGTTTAAAAAAAATGTGCACTTTAAAACCTGCAACTGCAAACTATTTGGACATGTTTCTGAAAATTTAGAATTTATGTATTCTGTCCAGCTCTACAAGATACCTCAGTCTGGTATAAACTTCCCATAATACATAGACAGTGTTGGCAAATAAGGGCCTATGGCCCACCGAGTCTGCCCATTTGAGCTTGTAAGTTCAGTTTATGTTTTCCTAGAAGTCTGTTGCCCCTTACCCCTAACCTCCAGAATTCCTTTATGTCTATCCCATGCATTCTTAAATGCTGTGATTGTTTCAGCCCCCACTACTTCCTCTGGCAGGGTGTTCCACTTGTCCACCACCTGTTCTGTGAAGAAATTCATCCTCACATTTCCTCTGAATCGTCCTCCCTCCAACTTCATCCCATGCCCTCTAGTCCTGGAACATCTTTTTCACTTAAAAATAGTGTATTCCTGCACCCTGTTCCTCCCTGTAAGATACTTGTATGTCTCTATCATATCCCCTCTCTCCTCCTCTCCTCCAGGGAGTACATATTCAGGTCCTTCAACCTGTCCTCATAGGACTTGTGATGCAATCCATGTACCATCTTTGTTGCCCTTCTCTGAACCTTCTCTACCCTGTCTATGTCCTTACGTAATAATTTAACAATTCCAGAAAGTACCTAATTTTAATTAGATTTCCTGGTGTAGGGACCTGAATGGTAACCTTTGCTTTTTTCTTTTTTGGGGTGAATGCCATCAGAGTCAATTCTCCAAGTAAGTGACACTGTAATACACAATCTTATTTTTTAACATGTAACCCTGATTTCTGTAAGTTCGAAAAGACAGCTTCCAGATTATACAAATATGACTCTGTGGTGTCTCCTGTGGTTAAAATATGTATAAGCTAACTATCACACAAGTCAGCCATTAAACTTATCCATATTCTATGGCAACATAGCAGAAGCTCTGGCTCTCCATTAGGTCACCTGATTGAACCAATACAAGCCATTTTGTATATTGATAGTGAGCTATGGTTAGAATTTTTCATCAAATGCCACTAATTGGTAAGCTTATGACAAATCTCGCTTAGTGATTGTTTTCCTCCATGCAGCAACTGTAGCAAAGAAATCTTGTGATTTGGGAATAGGGTACTGGCCTACAGCTGATCGAGGTTTTTACTGTGATATTGAAATCCCCACAGATTCATCCCTCCACTGTTCTGGGTACACATACAATGGGTGCTATCCATTCACTATACAAATCTAGGGAAATTATGCCCTCCTCTTTGAATTTATTCAGTTGTTGATTTCAGTCTTCCTTGGGGTTGTTGACCCTAATGCTCACTCCCCCCCATCTGTATCCTTCTGCCCAAAGCACAAGGTGTAGCTCAAAGCTAGTGCCTCGTAGTGATACACTCTTCAAAGGTAGAGAAGTATGTCTCACTACATGTTGCCAATGGAATCTGTTGTAGCTTTCTTCATGCAGAGCTCTGTGTAAAGAAAAGAGATCACATCTGACCTTGTTTGCCTGGGGGAAGGGGGCATTAGGATTGTACAACCCCAAGGAAGACCCCATCACTAATTCGCCAAGACTCCAGAGACACCAAACCCTATGTTTTTTCCTTTTGCTGCTTGGGGGGTGGAGGTGGGGAGTTAGGATTGGAAACACTAATGCTATGTTTCCTACTGTTGTGGCATTAAATTGAACCCAAACTGATGCATTAACACAGTTTTTTGCAAATAAATTCCTTTCTTTTTGAGGCAGTGGATTTGCATTCTCATTCACCCAGGTCTAGACTCCATTTACCTATGGAAGTGCAGCAACAGAAGTTAAGAATTCATGGGGCTATCTGGTGCTTTGTGGAAGTGCAGGGCCCTCTGGGCCTTGAGCTTCCATGTTGCTGCAGATACATACTGTATGCAGAAGGCAAAGAGTCCATATCTCAGCCAAAGCACAGGGCCCTTCGACAAGAAAAGAATTCTCTTCACTAAATGCTATATGGGCCTGGGCAGGCAACCCTGCACCTATCCTGCCTAAGCTGGGAGTGGTGTTGCATAGTACCACCGCCCTCCCACAGCCACAGCCCATTCATCTGGGTCATTAAGCTCACCCCCAAATTCAGCTCATTTAATACGGGACCAAAAAACACTACCTCCTGGGGTGAGGGCTGGTATTACACACAGTGCCCCTTAATAATAATTTTTTCTTTTAATTTTGACCCCAGATTTTTCAAGATAGTAATTTAGCAACTCCTCATTATACACATGACATGTAGCATTTATAGAACAGTGGCTGAAACATAATTTCTCACCACAAGTGTGAAAACAAGTCTCATCCAGGATTTGAAAAAGCCTGTCATGTTTATGAGATGTTGTGACAAATGACTGTTGAAAGTTTGGAGTCAAAATATTGAAAATTAGCGAATGTGTGAGTGAACATTGAAATATTCCAATATGTTTTTGCTGCTCACCAACCCCAAGGAATAGCAGCCTCCTATAAAACTGTATAGTGCTGCTTTTATTCTGAGCTCCATGGAAATAAAAAGTTTGTGACAAATTAACATTTGTGGTGTTTGTGCTAGAGATGCAATGAATTTAAACTTCATCTGTGAAGTTGCCACAAAGTTGCAAAACTTTGACTTCACAAAGCTTCACCAAGTTCCTATTGGTATCAATAACTTCACATTTTGCAACTTCACAAAGATTTTGCCAGGTGAAGTGACACTTTGTGGAGTCGATTCTTCAAGCTTCATAGAGTTTGTGTACTTTGCGAACTTCTGGTGAAGTGAAGTTTTCTCAGCTTCATACATGTCTAGTTTGAGCCTTGTGTGACCTATACAAAACTGGTTCTAGATTTTTATTCAGCACTGTCTACTGTACTCCCCATACCTATCAGTGAGTACCTGTCAGCATTGTACTTTTGTAAATTTGTAACTTTGCAGCACATTTAATAGCCTGCCCCCACAAACACACACATTGCACTGATCTGGCTTCCTCTCCACCAACTGATTTATAGCTGTTATTTACTGTTGGTCAATTATCGAGTGGGAAGAGATGCAGAAACCATGCAGGCTACTAATCACAATAAGAAGGCGATCATTTAAATGTCAGGAAAAAGGGATGCTGTCTTTGATTTGTATGATATATACACAGGAAAAGAACAAAACAGCCTGTGGTTCCCTTCCTGCCTTCTTCCCATTCAAGTCATTCAGTTCCCTGAGTGAGGACTGGAATACAGTGCAGCTCTGTGATGGTGATAACACAGGAACACCTAGGCTTTCACTTTAATCTGGCTGTAGAAACAGAAGGAGGGGCAATCATGTTGCAAAGGGATTGTTACTGGTTTGAAGTATTCCCTCACACTTACCCAGTGCAGGGTGGTAGCATTCAAAGAATAATTGTTGTTGTTGACTCCTGTGCATGTTTAACCCCCCCACCCACTCATCACAGTGATCCAGTTTCCTGTCTGATGACTGCTTTGTAGTTATTTACTGTATGTCTGGTAGGAAGTGGGCAAACAAACAACAAACAAAATGTAAGCAGGCAACATACAAAGTCAGCAGCCTGTGCTGGCAGAGAGAGAGAGACACACAGAAAGAGAGAGAGAGAGAGAGAGAGAGACAGTCCCTAGCATGAGAAGTACAATGCTGTGAGGGTTTTATGTGATAAAGGTGAGTCTCAAAGACCACCTACCACATAGAGCAAGCAAACTTCAGCCCATAGTCAAAAGGGCAACAGATATTGTACCGACTGTTGCAAATAGCGACGGTCGGTACAATACTTAATGAAATCACGCAGGATTGCACTTCCCAAACTTAAATAACCAACTCCGAGGGGGGTGCAGACCATGGGGAAAGTTACCGGATTGTGCAAAAAAAAAATGTCCTGCCTGTAGCTGGACCCGGGTCTGCTTGCATCGCAAGCGGTGGTATACACCACTACACTATGCAAGCAGCTTGGTGGGAATTGGCCACAAAGGATGCTATATCCTGTATAGTGAGTACAGCTCCTTGCTCTACTTGCTATACAGGATATAGCGAGGTATTGCAGCACTCAATCTCTTGTGGAGCGCTATTACTGAGTCGCTCAAATGTGCAGCTCTCACTAATAAGCACTCTACATGGGTGCTACCTGCTGGGACAGGCACTCAGTGGTACATATGGGGAGCAGACAATGATGCATAAAAAAAACTTAAACCTGTTCTGTATAGTTCACACAAGGTTCAAACACCACAGATTATAATTTGCCACAAACATTTTATTTCCAAGGTGCTCACAATAAAAACAGCACCAGACAGTTACAGTACATAAACTGCTTGCTATATTTAATTCCATGTACAAATCCCCAAATGACAAGAAAAAATTGATTTGTCATCTGCCCCAGGGTATTGTAGCCTCTTGTGTAATTGGCTGGTGCTGCTTTTATTGTTTAGCTCAGTGCAAGTAAAATGAGTGTGGCCAATTATTATCTATGGTATTTGAGCCCTTGTGTGAACCACAGAACAGGTTCAAGTTGTTTTAAAAGAAAAGTGATGCAAGGGGCACCTTGCCTCAGACTTCATGGCAACCACAATTTCAAAGGCAGCTTGCAGCAGCACTGGGGCTCCCTGTGCCAGACCACCTTGTATCATACTTGCAGAAGCAGCACAGCTACACCATGGTGGTAGGAGGTTTGCACCACATCCAACCTGCCACATTCCCTTAATCAGTAGTCTGGAAAGTCCCCTAAAGTCTGCATGGGCTGCTGGAGTTGAACCATCCATGTATCATTTTAGTAAGTTGAAAATTCTGCACCAAAATATTTTACCGCGACAGCTTCAAGGTTGTCTCTGTAAAGGACCAGCTGTCAAAATTTCACCTTTTCACTAGTGTTCTGCCCCCCTACAAACAAACTCTGAATCAGAGTTTGTAATCTGAAAGTAGGGGATCGGGGGTGAAGCCCCCCATAAAAAAGACACCCAATGTCTGACAGGCAGAATTTCACCCATCAAAATTGTTTGTGTTGCCCAGCTGCATTTCCACAACTTTGTTGTTGATGTGGTTTGGTGGAACTTACCAGCCAGGAGGTGGTCTAATGTCCCTTGCATCATTCCGGGTGCTATGGCAGGATGGAAGGTGGTCCATGCCCACCCATTGCCACTGCTGCCAGTGGACATCTGTGGCCCCACTACAGCCGGTCAAGTGTCCCAGCAATGGCGGAGCCATGGCTGCTAACTTCTAGGGCTCCACCCACCAGCAGTCACATAACTGCCTCAATTCCTTGGCATTGGGCAGCTGTGACATTCCTGTCCATGGTCCATCACCACTCCCCACCACCCAGGCTAGCTTTCCTCATGGTCTGCCAGCTGTTCGATGCACAGCCAGTGGGTTCCTGCCACAGCCACCATTGCTGACTGACAGTACCATAGCTTGTGGCATTCCCCTCCCGTGCACCACTTGTGCAGCACATAGGATGGCTTTTGGCAAGCTCGGAGGAGTTGACCCCAGGATACTGCTTTTTACAAAATCCAGCAAAGGGCCTCTCACGCATTTTGGTTTTCTGCAGTCAGGGATTTGACAGATGGTGTACTGATCTAAGGGGGGGTATAAAATTGGATCCCATGAGTATGAAGGAGAGGGCAGCCTGGGATGGATAATCTGACATCAAGAGGCTCACCTCCCCAGCCTTAACCACTGCTTTTTCTAAACTAAATCAAGATAGCCCACACAACAATCTGATAGAAGACAAGCAAGTCAGTGACTAGATAAATCCTGTTAAATTCTCATATAGATGTAGCCAGTCACCTGGTCCTCACTCTACATGCTGGTACATTCAAATACTGTACTTAAACACTGAAGCCAGCATTGCAACTAGTGGCAGCTGCAGCCAGCCATGGAAAGACAATCCAGACCTTCACATGCTGTCACCAGAAACAGATCATCCATGTATTCCATTCATTTAAAAAAAATCTCCCTTTTTTGGTGGGGATTTAACTCAACAAACTATCCCCACCATATCACACCTGTATGGACAATAACTCTGTTAGGTTCACAGTGATTAAAAAAAAGCTTTAAATCCCACAAGAGACATGAAAGAATATCATTCAGAAGGAAAAAAGATACTATGGAATCGATTTTCAAGGGATCAGGACTGGCGCAAGGGGCTTGCATCACAGCGAAATGGCGCAAGGGGCCCCTTGCACCACACCGTATGCCAGTCACAATTTTCAGACACCGCCTGTGGCAACTGAGGATCCACCTGCACCTGCAGGACTTGCACCATCCTTGCAACAAATTCACTGGTGCAGCAAGGTGGAGGAGGGCTTGTGCTAGGGCAGCACTGCAGTATCCCCTTAATTGAGATTCTGCAAATCCCGGCACTGGGTGCACAGGCCATCAGACTTAGATCAGCCAGGAGCTAGTCTAACAGCCTGTGTACCATTCCAATGCCCTGCTATGGTGGGAGGTAGTCTGGTCCATGTCCACAGTTGCCACCACTGCCAGGGGACATCTATTGCACTCCTGCACCCAGCAAAGTGTCCCCGCAGTGGTGGATAGAGATGCAGCAAAGTTTTAATTCACCTGCATATTGAACGCAAAGTGGTCCACTTCGAATTTGCATATCACTATGCAAAATATCCATTGAAAAGTCAAACTTCATGTTGTCCACTTCGAGTTCACTTGAGTTCCACTTTGATAAGACAATGTTGGTAAGAAACAAGCCATTGATCACATGCCTGACTGTCTTTGCAAGTCTGCAGGTCACATGATACAGGAAGGCAGATAAATAGGCAGGAAGTCAGTGTTTCACTTTCACGTTCTCTTGTAGAAAAAGGTGTTAGCAGCTTAGCTTCAATGTGATGGTTAGGTCCGATATAACTCAGGGACAGCATGGGTGGAAAAGTAGGTTCTGGATGGGATTTTCCATTTAGGACAGTCACATGCCACAAAGAGCCATAATCCTACATTCTCCACAAAGGAGAATGGCAAAAGGTCAATTGCCAGCATTTCCACTACTGTAGCATTGAGTTTATGACCAACTGCATGATTTGGAGGGTATTTACTGTTCCGGACAAAAAGGCTATGCAACATGGGCTGCATTGTTTGGTGTTTTGCATGTGGCATGCCAAATGACTCTTCTGTGAACTGACATGGATGGAGTACCTTTGACGTGTGATGGTGGGTGCACAGGTGATAAGCCAATAAATGCAGTTATTTTACCTGTTTTAAGCACAGGGATTAATGTACTAGAATTACTACATGGACCAGTGCTACTCTGACCACTACTTGAACATTCAAAATCATCCTAATCCTTGCCCATTCCAAGGCAAAAATATGGGACTTCGGAGGAGCTGACTTTGATAAGATGGCCAACAGAGTTAAGTTAGCCCTGGCAAGAAGAAATACAGGTGAGAGGGTACAGGCAAAGTGGGAAAGCATGCAGCATCCCACTGTGTTAGGGAGAAAAGCAAGAGCAAAAGAAGGAGGAAACCACTTTGGTTCTCAAAAACAGTAGCAGAAAAGGTCAGTACCAAAAGGCAGGCCTTCAGGAAATATAAGGGAACACAGCAGGATGAAGATAGGGAGGCATACCAAACTTCCCTAAGGGAAGAAGGGAAGGCAGTAAGGCAGGAAAAGGTCCAAACCAAGGAAATACAAGCATGAACAGTAAAAGAATGGGACAAGACTTTTCATAGATACATTAGTGAAAGGAGAAAGTCCAAAGGGGCATTGCTAAGATCAAAGGGGATAAGGGGGAGTGTGTGGAGGAGGACCAAGGAAAAGCATCTATCCTAAATACATACTTCTGCTCAGTATTTACTGAGGAGAAGGTAGGGCAGGGCCCACAGCTCACCACCATGAATACGGGGGAGGGTGGTGTGCACAAGTTCCTTCTCAAAAGAAAGGGTTCTACAAGAGCTCACTAAACTCAGGGTGGACAAGGCAATGGGACCTGATGGCATACATCCCAGGGTACTAAAGGAGCTAAGTATGGAACTAGCAGAGCCATTATCAGAACTGTTTAGTAAGTCTCTGAGCATAAGAGAGGTCCCAGAAGACTGGAGAAGGGCTCATGTGATCCCGATTCACAAGAGTGGTGGCAGGGAACTACAGACCAGTCAGTCTTGCCTCAGTAGTGGGCAAGATTATGGAGGCACTCCTTAAGGAAAGGAGAGTGCAACACCTGGAATCCTTAGGAGCACAGGATCCAAGACAGCATGGATTTACAACAGGAAGGTTCTGTCAAACTAATCTCATAGATTTCTTTAACTGGGTAACTAGAGTGGTGGACCGGGGGGTGCAGTTGATGTCACCAACCTTGACTTCAGCAAAGCTTTTAATACTGTTCCACATAGAATATTGATTAATATGCTAGGTAGGCTCAAGGTGGGTCACAGGTTAGTCAACTGATTTGTAAACTGGTTGGTGGTCAGAAACCAGAGAGTGGTGGTAAGTGGTATACAGTCAGAAGAGATGCAAGTCACAAGTGGGGTACCTCAGAGATCATTCCTGGGGGCCAGTCCTCTTCAATATCTTCATCAGTGACATTGTAGATGGACTGGACTGTAAGGTTTGTCTGTTTGCAGATGACACCAAGATCTGCAACGGAGTAGATGATCCAGATGGGGTGGGCAGAATGAGAAGAGATCTGAATAAACTGGCAAAATGGTTGGAAGAGTAACAACTGGGGTTTAATGCAAAGAAGTGCAAAATCAGGCACATAGGGAAGAGAAACCCTGAAGCCACCTATAAGTTGGGAGGGGAGTTACTGGCAATCACAAGAGAAGAAAGAGACTTTCGCATCATCATCACAGATGACCTGAAATCATCCAAGCAGGCCACTAAAGCAGTAAGTAAGGCTAGAGGGATGTTGGGGTGTATTAGTAGTGGTATCACAAGTCATAAGAGGGAGATAATAATCCCTCTTTACAAGACACTGGTTAGACCCCATCTGGAGTACTGCATGCAGTACTGGAGGCAGAACCTGCACGAGGACATTAACAAAATGGAGGCAGTCCAGAGAAGGGCAACCAAAATGGTGCATGGACTGCATCAGAAAACATATGAGGACAGATTAATGGAGCTCAATATGTATACTCTAGAGCAAAGGAGGGAGAGAGGTGATATGATTGAAACATTCAAACATCGTAAGGGCATTTACAAGGTGAAAGAGTCTTAACATGTTTCAATATAAGAAAAACAGCAGGACAAGAGGACACAGCATAAGATTAGAGGGAGGCCGATTAAATGGGTATGTGAGGAAGTTCTTTTTTACAGAAAGGGTGGTGGATGCATAGAACATCCTACCTCAGGAAGCGGTGGATATGAATACAGTGCAGGGCTTCAAACAGGCATGGGATAGGCATAGGGGAGCAATGCAGATGAGTATGAATAGATAGGCCATTGACTGAGTAAAGGCCTATGGCAGATTCATAAGGTAAAAGAAATAGGCAGACTGGATGGGCCTTGTGGTCCTTATCTGCCGCCATCTTCTATTTTCTGTGTTTCATGCCTGTAGTAATCCTCTGGAGTTATTTCACCACTTTTACTGACATGGCTACTTACACTAAAGGAAGGGGATACCATGCTTACTAAGGTGGATGAGGGTGAACGCCCCACTATGGCATTAGGTCCCCTCTAGTGCTGAGTCTACAGTGCCATGTGCCTGTTCTTGAGATGAGTATGCTGGTCCTCAGTGCCCAGATGGCTAACCTTTTTACAACGCATCACACATGCTTGACAAAGCTGACAGATTGCCACTATGCTTCATATGTCACTTCTGGGGTTGCATATGGAATGGCAGTTTTGGTGGTGATGAAATGGGGTGTACTGCATGAATTCTGGTGTTGTGCACACTTGTACTTTGACATAACATCACAGTCAATGACTATTACTTCAGGGTCAGCAATAGATGCATATACATCAGAACTTTGAGGAAGAGGGGATTGACGAGAGACTGTTTACAAACAGCCACCTTCACTTTTTTTTGTCCAGTTCCTAAATGGGGTCTCTAGCATCATCATCATCCACAAATTCACTTTGGATGCTGTCCTCCTGTGGAGATATTCCAACCGCAGTCCCGATACTGTCCTCCACACTTTTTTTGTCAACATCTGAATGTTTGGATGGCCTAACCTCAAGAGCAGTGGAAACATGAGACTGCAAGTCATTAGCATTATCAGAATCACATTCAACTACTGTGGGGAGTGGGACATCAACTACACCCAAGTCTGCGGATTCAGCAGACATTTTTCCCACCTGATTTGTTTGCCCGGGTTGAACTTGTAGAAATACTCATGCTGCTACCAACCATGCCATCACTAACTTTATTACCAGCATGGACAACAGTATCTCCAACCAGTATTGAAGCTACTGATTTCGCTGTGAAAAACAGAGTTGGAGAAATCCCTTTACTTGCAGCAACTGATATCTTTCTTTTCTGCTGCATACTACTATAGCAACGACCACTGCTCTTAACACTGCTAGACTTGCTACTAGCCCCTGATGAACCTGCCTCATCATCACATCTTCCACTGCTAATATTCTTATTGGTAGCAGCGCCACAGCTAAGAACAGCTTTGCATGAATGTCTCTTCGCAGGCATTTTTTAAGATTACACAGACAATTAACAGCAACTTATTATTTTAGCTGTTTTGGGGAGATGTGAAGCAAAAACACAAGAGATGTAGCCACACACACACAAGTAATACAAGACCTGAACCAGTCTTCAAAAATCCAAAAGTCACAAAACAATATCTTGTTTGGGGGGGGGGTACAGCTTTAGCTACACAGACAGAAGCAGGGAAAAAAATTCCAGACAGGCTGAGAAATTCTGAGTACTGCTGTTGCAGTGCCACAATAAAAGTGTATCAACTTACACAATGCACACGCATTAAAGGCCAGCCACAGAAACTTTAACTGCTAAGTAAACTACAATGCAGACAATCTTCTAAAACGACTGAAAAAATGCCTAGCAAACAGAAAAAAAAACCTAAAAAAATTAAGTAAAGTTGTACTGTGTGTACCGGAACACTCAAATATTAAAAAAACAGCAAACAAAAGTTGGAAAAACTGCCTTTCTCACCAATCTCCCTCCTACACTACAGATCCGCCCCTCCCCAAAGCACACTTCTACACTGTCTGTCACTACAGAGACTGAATGTACTAAATTAACATTAAATATTCACACAAAATCAATAAATGCTTGATGATATAAACTCATAAGGGTTTCCCTACAACCGATGTACTAAACTGTGACAGAATATTTTGTGGCAAAAATGCATTTTTAAAGGTTTTTCGATGGTTTGAATCTCAGATCTCTGAGAGCAAACTGTCTCCAGCTTTCCACTGCACTCACTATGCTGAACTGAGGCTGTGTAAAACAATATAGACCCCATGTGACCTTAAATCCCATGAATCACTGTAAAATTCACCTTAAAGAGCAAAAAAACAAGACCAAGTAATGTCCATAGAGAATAATGGGAACTTTGCGTTACTTCAGAATGCAAAGTTTTTCGCTTTGCTATGTGGAAAATTATGCAAAAAAAAGTTTCTACGCGAAATACTATGCTTAGCAAATTTTAGCCACTTCACCCACCTGTAGTGGTGGGTTCATGGATGGTTTCTTCCAGGGCCTCCCCCTGCTGCAAGTCACAGTACCAACTCTCCCATTCACTGCCTGCCATAGATTGAGCCATGCCAGTGCAACGCCAGGGTCTGTCACCACCCCCCACACCCCAACCTGCCAGGACCTGCTTTACACAGTCCCTACCAGCAGCCAGTGTGTCCTCCCCACAGCAGCCAATGCTACCCAAAATGCCTGCAGTGTGCAGCATTCCCCTCCTGTGTGCCAGTTGTGCAGTGTACAGGACAACTTATTGCAGACTCTGGGAGTTTGGCGCCAGGACTCCAATGTGTCCCTGACACATCTGAATTTACCACATTCGGTGTTTTGGCACAAGGTGTGCTGATCTAATGGGCCTCTGAAAATCGAGCCCTATAACTCTTTACAGTGGGGGCTTACTTTTACTGGTTTCAACATTGTATCTCTTAAGTTAGCACTGCAGAGATAAAATGTTTCATTTCCAATCAGGCCCTGCTTTTTACCATAGTTATTATGTATTAACATGGGAGAGACACTTAAGCACTGTTTAATGCTATGTGACACTTGATGTTGATTGTGCTATGCATTTCCTCTATGCCTAATTGTTTTTTACCTACCCATACATCCAGAGAAGAGGTGGGCGAAGTCGACAAACTTTACACCATGAAATATTTTGTGAATTGCACTCAATATGCGAAGTGCAATATGCAAAATTCACCAACTTCACTGAGGCCAGATCGAATGTGAAGTGTGGAATGTCACCCCCAAAATTCCACATTTCCCACACAAACTTTGGCCACAAGGTGTCTAGTGGATCCCCTTGCCAGACAACATTACAACAATCACCATCCCGCCCCCACAATCACCCATAGATCATCAGCCAGTTGGCCACATGTGAAAATATTAAAATTTTTTTAATTAATTTCCCCATTGCAGATTCTATGTCATAATTAAGCAATAAGGCAAGACAGGGTGTGGTATATCATGGGATATCATCATGCCTTGGGTGGTTGGGTATGAGGCCGCATGCCAAGTGCGTCCAACAACCCGAGAAGTGACGATATCCCATGATATACCACACCCTGGAGTGCCTTATTGCTATTATGAACTGGGTCAATTGATATTTTAGGCATTTAATCTAAAAAAATAAATTTTAAAATATTTTAATGCTGTTTTTATAGGTGTGTAGGTACACATTTAAAAAAAAAGTCCGTGTAGGTCACGTTTTGGGCAATAGGTGGTGCTGTTGCATGTGGATTTTGTTAGAAAGTCTTCATTCCCATAGTATTGGTGCCCCCTCCCCGAAGTTTAGTAACGTTGTCTGTTATGGAGTAACTGAAGCTAGTTTTTGGCTTTTTTTTTGTTTGAGAAGTTGAACAATCGCGATGTCAACCGAAAAAAAAATATATGGGTGGACAATAAACTGCCTACCAATGTGCACCGCAGCTCCGCAAGATGACAAAAGTTGTTTTTTATGTCTGGATTCAGTGTGTTTTACCTGCATTGCTTTTGAGGAAAGCGAGATGGTAAGGCATTACAGTTTATATTTAGCGCGATTGTGTTCTGAAGGAGCGGGTTGTACATTCTGGCGGTTTGGCGCGAGGCAGCATGACAGCGAGGGCGGAGGTCAGCTTTCTGTAATGAAGTAGCTGGTGCTGTCAGAGAAAGAAGAGGGAGATTTATTTATCTTTGAAGAGTGTGTGCTGTGGGCGACAGTTGTGAGGATGTTATTTTTTTTTTTTTAATAATGACCGACTGAAACTCTGACTGGCTACGGACTGCAAGAGATGAACACTGTGCTGGGAGTGAGCAGGCTGGTGGTCGGAGGTTTTCTGAAGCCGTGATGATGTAGCCCGATATCATCATGGCTTCGAAACCCTCTCGGCCAATCAGCTTGCTCCATTTACGATCATCTGTTCATAATGGCGAACACAAACCAGTGATCACAATTATGGCAAGTGTATATCGCTGAAAACCAATTCGGCAGTATAAACCATTTCGGCAACTAAACATCCAGCAAATAGACTTGGGGCTGTATATTCAGACTGTACCTGGCAGTGGAGCAAGCATGGGTGCAGTGCAACTGGAATGCGCTGGGGCCAGGACCAGGTGATATTCAGTGGTGATGCACCATGGCACAGCACCATTAAATATGGCATGGACAGTGCATGGTGCAGTGGCACTGCGCTGGCACAAGCCACAGATAGGGAGCATGGGGATGCGCCAGCACAAATGCAGTTGCACTGGGTGCATCATCTGTGATATTCAGCAGAGGGCATGCAAATAAGGCCATAATATATGCAAGGCACAAATGGGGCCATTTGCATGTCATTATGGCCCCAATTGCATGCCTTGTGCAGGGCAGCCCAGTGAATTGTGCCTGGTGCCCTGCACAGAATGACCTGTGCACAGTGGGGGTCCTGGGGCATCCCCCACCCCAAAGCTATGATCGCCAGTAAATGTCCTTGAAATCATTCCCTGGTAGTCTAGTGGTACCACTCCTCCCTCCCATCACCCTGATCGATAGTAAATGTACTTTAAATCTTCCCCAGTAGTCTAGTGGTACCCCCACCACCCCTAGCCCCGATCATGGTACATCGCCGTAAAAAACTTCCCTGGTGATCCAGTGGCACTCCCACCCATCCCACCAACACAGGTCCCCTTGCCCACCCAACCACCCTGCCATCGGTGGGTGGCTGCAACCCACCCGCATACCGACTGGCCACCTGCTGAATGACAGGCACAGTATGGGCTTGCAGGGCATACTGTACTAGACAGTCCCAAATATGTGAATAACTTCTTTCATATTTGGGACTGTCTAGTACAGAATGCCATGCAAGCCCATACTCTACCTGTCATTCGCGGTGGCCGGGCGGTATGTGGGCGGGTTGCAGCCGTCCGCAGATGGCGGGGGAGCGGGTGGGGAAAGGGGTCCTGTGTCAGTGGGAGGGGTGGGGGGTACTACTGGATCACCAGGGAAGTTTTTATGGTGATGTACTGTGATCAGGGTTAGGTGGTAAGGTACCACTAGACTACCAGGGAATGATTTAAAGTACATTTACCAGCGCTCGGAGTATGGGAGGGGGGTACCACTGGACTACTGGGGAGCTGTAGGTGCTTGTGGATGGTGTTCTGGGTGCGCGGGTGGCCACCCACGACTGGTGACTGCTGCGTTGCTCCCTGCAATACAACAGCCCACCTTTAGGTGGCCAGGAGTTGTTCCACCAATTCATGGGCTCAACTTTGAGCCCCCCATGTGACGCAATGCGGGGGTTGTGCCAGCATATGTGCTGCACATCCCGGGCTGAATATCTGGATGTGCCGCATATGCATGGGCACTCCCCCTGCATCTGCACCTCATACATTAACGTTGTGTCCCAGCGCATTGGGATTTGCGCTGCACCAGGCAGCCTTTTCAATATCCCACTGGGGCACAATGTGGGGTTGTGCCAGTGCAACTCTGTTGTGCCATGCGCAACCTCTTTAAATATCCAGGCCTTAGTGTCTATGCAGCAGGGGGGCTACACCCACCCACCCTGCACCCCCCCCCACTGAAGGATTCCTAACTCCAGGGGGGTGCTTGTTGGGGAGGAGGCGACACTCCAGAGTTACAAAAATAAAACAAAAAACAGCAGCTGCAACCAGTGGCAAAAGTTCCCCAGCCCTAAACCCAGTACCTGTTGCACCAGAGCAAGCCACCCTCACCACCACACCATGCGGCTGGCTCGGCTGCAGCAGGCACCCTACATGCTAAAAGCCCTCTTCCCTATCCCTCTCCTTCCCATCACTATCCTTCCTTTCCAGTTGCCCACCCCTATCCTTGTGGTAGCAGTGTGTTGCTACCCTTGCAGGTCGCCCATGATAATAGCGCTGAAAATGAGTTGCTGTTTTGACGGACACTCATATTCACTCACAATTATCACAGGATACCCCCATTCCCTGGTGTCTAGTGGAGCCCCCCCACCCAATCCATGCCATCCAGACCATTGCTAAACCACCCCACTCCACCCTAGTCCACCCAGAGTGAATTACCAGTACAGCCCCACACTCACCTCCACAGCCGGCAGCCCACTGAGCTCTAATGAATGAGAACATGCTTATACAAGCACACACTCACTCATTGACATCTTGTGGTATTTTGGGCAGCTTTTATGGAGGTTAGAGACTGGGGGGTGGACTCCAGTCCCTGATGGGGAGGGGCAGGATGGGGAGCAATGGTGTTGTGGACCTCTGAAAAACTGCCCAAAAAGACTGTGAGCTGTCAGTAAATGAGTGTGTGCTTGCTTGCACATGCACGTGCTGATTCATTAGAGCTCAGTTGGGCTGCCAGTCATGGAGGTGAGTGGAGGGCTGTGTCGGTGGCCCATTCGGGGTGGACTGGGGTGGTGGGGTGGTGTGGCACTGCTCTGAATGGGGTGGAGTGGGTGGGGGATCTGCTTGACAATAGGGAATAGAGGAAATTAATTAAAAAATATATATATTTTTACATGTGGGCTGTGGCCGACTGGCCAGTGATTGGAGGGGGGGATGTTGTTAGAGGCGGGAGGGTGATTGTTGTCATTGTGTCTGGTTGGTGGAGTCCACTAGACACCAGGGAATGAAGAATTTAAAAATATTAATATTTTTACATGTGGCCAACTGGCTGTCGATCAGTGTGTGTGGGGGTGGGTTGGGCAGGACAGCGATTGTGTAGCTGTGTCATGGGGGTTCACTAGACACCTGGGATAGATCAGGGGTGGTTTTGGGGGATTTCCCATTTGTCACCTCTCCTTGCTTTGGGATTTGTAACTGCAATTTGGATTTAAAAACAACTTAAAAAGCACGCACTCATTTATTAACAGCTCACTGTCTTTTGGTGTGAAGTCCACAATGCTGTTGCCCCCATCCCGCCTCCCTGCTGGGGATCAGAGCAGATAAGTACTGCTATAATGGGAGTCAGTGGGAGTCTGTGGAGACTGGGGCTGAACATATGTAGGTTTTGCAATGGTCTGTGTTGTGATTAGTTGCTGAAAGGTTGACTAAGGAAACATTGCAAACATGGCTATTGCTGTGTCAGTGGTCAGTATGACCCTTGTCTTATTATCTTGTTTATTGCTGACTGACCTACATGGGTGAAATGAAATGGTTGAAGGCAATGATGATGATAATTTGGGAGCTAATTTTACTACGTATAACATACTTATTAAGAAGCATGCAAAGTTTCAAACATATTGGCTATTGTGTAAAAAAAAAAAAAGTTTGCACTGAGGATGTGTGGGTTTATTTTAACATCTCCCTGCTTGTTAATCATTCTGGGTCGATTGTTGAAACTTATCTATCCCGAACAGTTACAGTACTTGTTTTGCTTTGCCTACTGTTATTGGCTGGGGACGTGGAGTCCAACTCAGGACAAGGTTTGTCTGGGCCTTCACCAAATTGTGATAGCTCTCATTGTACCCTTCATTCTACTTCTTGGACTAAGTTACATGGAATTAAAATCCTTCATCTTAACGTGCATAGTCTTGTTCCTAAACTTGGAAACCTAGAAGTCATGCTTCAATCCTATAGGCCTGAGTAACTTGTCATAACTGAATCTTGGTTGAAGCCTACTACACCTGACAAAGTTTGCAAAATGCAGGGGTATATTATTATTAGAGCGGATTGCCATGGGAAAAAAGGGGGCGGGGTTGCAGTGTTTTATCAGGAGCACCTTGATTTAAAGGTTTTGAGTTCTAGCAACAATAAAGATACCCCTTATGACTGGCTATTTTTGCAACTAAAGTTAGGTGGTTGTAGAAACATTGTTATTGGATGTTTGTACAATCCCCCTTAATGTGACTTATCTGGGCTGAAAAAAGTTTTGGACTCCACTGCGAATTCTATACAAGATATGGATTTTGTTCTTGTAGGAGACATGAATTTGAATTGGGGCAATCATGATGCTTTGGGCCTGGATGTTTGTTTACAGTCTTATAATCTTCATCAGCTTGATGTAGTTGAGCCAACTCATTTGCACTCCTTGTCAGATAATCATTCTAACATTGACTGGGTTTTGCTAATAGCCCTAATATTGTTTCCCTTTCTGGTGTTCTCTGCGAATCTGTTAGTGATCATTTGGCTACCTCTTGTATTCTTAATTTCAAAAGACAAAAGCTTCCCACAAGATCTATTCAGTCTCATAACTTTAAACAAATTAATATTGAGCTTTTGAAAATGGAGTTGCAAAAAATTGATTGGTCATTTCTTTATTTGATTCCTGATCCTGATTGCACATTAATCTACTTATGTAAGCAACTTTTACCCATTCAAGATCAGATTTTTCCCTTGTGGAGATTAAGGATTAGGGGTTCTGTCAATGGTTAGTTTAACAGTGAAATTAAAGACTATATCAAAATGAGGGACCTGGCTTGGGTCATGTATAAACAGTCCCCGACCATGTTGTCTCTTAATACTTAAGGATCTCTTCGAAATAAAGTTTATACAATAGAGGTTAAGGCAAAGTGGGATTACTATAAGCATAAATTTGCTGAGGGTTTATCAGATTCCAGGTTCTTCTGGAATACAGCTAATAGATTTTTGTGCCCAAAAGAGAAAACCTTTATTAAGCTGATAAAGGTTGATGGCCAGGATGTTATTGACCCTAGATTAATTGCAAACTTATTGAATTCTAAATTTTCTGATTTATCATTTTTTAGTTCTAGTCCTCATACTTTTTTAGATATTAAACTTGCCGCAGTTAATCTTCCCTTGGGTATTCCACCTTTTTATTTTAGCAAGGTAACTAGATCAGAGGTCTTAAAATTGTTTGGTGCTTTTCCCAATAAATTTACTGACATGTGGGGGAAGGGACCTTGATGGCCGTTCTGTCAGATTAGTTTCCCCTTTTATTGCGGGTCCTCTTACCTTTGTATTCAATCTGTGTCTAATTTCTGGCTCATTTCCTACCACCTGGAAAAGAACAAGGGTTGTCCCAATTCCAAAGAAACCCAGAGCTGTTACTCCTGAAGATCTTAGACCAATTTCTATCCTTAACCCACTGAGCAAGGTTTTGGAGAAACTGGTTGCTAATCAGGTTACACATTATTTGGCTAGTTATAATTTATTGTGCTGTTAACAACACAGTTTTCTGAGGAATCATGGGACTGGGACTGTCCTAGTTAGGTTCATGAACTCCATTCTAAGGGGATTTGATAAGGGTGTTTTGACTGGAGTGGTGTTTGTGGACATGACCAGGCCTTTTGATCTTTTTGATCACCATCTTTTATGTGTGAAGCTGAGGCAAATAGGATTTTCTTTACAAGCTGTTGAGTGGTTTAATAATTATTTAACAAACCACTCACAGATTGTTTATGCTGAGCCCTCTCAGTATGTCTGTTTTCTGAGGTGAGATGCTCCACAGGGGGTCCATATTAGGACCCCTGGGGCCAGATATTCAAAACTTTGCACTGGGTGCAAAGCATTTGCACCTGGTTTGCACCAGGTTTGCACAGGTCAGCTATATTCAAGAGGCCAAACACAGTGGGCAAACTGCATTAGCACTGGGCAAAAGTATAATGCATGCAAGGGGCAAAAAGAGGGGGCGTGTACATGAATACAGGTGCAATGCTACATTCAGTGCATTACCACTGCACAAAGTGTTTTAGTGCGACTTAGCATGACACTTTGTGTGGTAAAAATTAACGCCCAGGAAAAGGTAATCTTAACTCTGGGCAAACCAGCTTTGTGTGACTTTGTGGCTTTGCACAGCTTTGCATGTCTTTGCACAACATAGAACCATGGTTTATGGAACTCTGTAATTCACAAGTGTAAATTATGTAGTTTGCTAGGGCCTGCCAGTGGTGGCTTATTGACCCTAACCAGTAAATATTAAATATAGCAAGAAACCAGACATAGAAGAAACATGCTGCACACAGACGGCACCTCCTATGTTGCCATCATCTGCCACCAGTCCCACCCATGCCTGGCATAACTTAGTGACCCGGCATCCAGTGGACACCATGGCAGTGTGTCCATACAGCACACACCTGCAGACCACCCTTCAGTGGATACCAGTAGAATCCAGCACACACATGCAGCACTGGGGACATGGAGGTTGTTGAGAGGAGGGTGTACAGATGGCCAGTCTGCACCACATACTGGGTGCTGCTACAAGGCAGGGACAATCCACGCAGTGCAAACAGTCCAGTGTAGAGAATACCCAAACACCAGTGTGCCTGTCTGATGGTATGTGCCCCCCTCAGCCACATACCACACATCTGTAAAGACACCACAGCACACAGAGTCAGCCATGTATTTGTCACTATGAGTATCCCATGGCAGTGGTACAGCATCTGTGAGTCACACAACAGCATAACAATAATGTCCACTGTCAGTACACACCTGCAAGATGGGTCTGTCACTGTGTAAAGTGCAGCAGTCATTGAAGCTCTACACACCATAGGCATTGCTGTGTCCCTCACACTAATGACCCTCTTGTTACTGTAATGTTTGCTGTGCACTGCAGCAGGAACTACAGTTTGCCTATTGCATGCAACACCACCACCTGTGCCTGTGCTGTGTAGTTCCCTGGGGCATAATATTCTATATGGTTCTGTACAAATGTAGCCTGCAGTTACCACCATGCACTTCCAGACTGACCTACAGGTAGAGCTGTGGGCAGACCATGCCAGCCCCTGTACATCCAGACTGACCTACAGGTAGAGCTGTAGGACCCAACAATAGCGCTGGTCAAACTGCATGCAAATCAGGATGTAATTAGAAGCTAATCTGGATGTTTGCCCACAGACTGCCTAAGTAGGCTCATTTGCATGTCACTTTTGAATATAGCACATTTTTGCCCTGGACAAACACAAATAGCGCCAGGCCAACATCTTAGCTCTGTGCAAAACCTGCCTAAAGTCTGCACAAATGTGTCTGCACTGCAAAAATGTTTCGGAGACATGGTACATTTCTGCAGAATTTCACATATGCTGGTGCTTGCAGCTTTAATGAATCCACTCCTTTGCCAGCACACACATTGGCCACATAGTTCACCTTTATCTTCCTTCACTTCGCTGTGCACTAGGCTGCTGTTGTGGTTTGCACTTCCTGGTTGCTATATTCAGAGCTGTCTTGTTTCCCAGGCTATTTCTGCACTGCACTCCCAGCTCAGTTTGCCCAACTTCCTTAGCACACTATATTCAGTAGGTTTAGCACCGGGGCTATCCCTTTTGAATATAGCTGGCTATTGGTTCCAGGCTAATTTAGCATGCCAGGCAGTGCTAATTTAGCCCTGGGGAAAAGTTTTGAATATCTGGCCCCTGATGTTTTCCCTTTTCATTAATCAACTTCCCTCTGTGTTTAACTTCTGCGACACTTCGTTGTATGCAGAAGATGTTATACTTTTCCAACAAGTTCAATCAAATTCGCAGTTGACCTCTTGCTTACAATCTGATTTCCTTAAAATTTGTGATTGGTTTAGCACTAATTTTCTGGGTTTAAATGTTAGGAAGATGAAAGCAATGTTTTTTGACAATCCACTTATGCAAAAAGATTCTGAGGACTTATCAATTTGTGATGCAGGTGGGATTGCAATCGGACAGGTTGCTGAGTTTAAATATTTAGGAGTGCTTCTTGATCCTGGTTTGTCCTTCCATCTCCAATCAATCAATCAATCACTTTATTTTACCAGGCATAAACACCATTGAGTAAGCTCATTTTCAAGGTGGTCCTGGGCATTAATACAATACAGTACACTTCATAAGATTACAATTACGGTAGACAGCGGTGCAAAAAAAAAGAAAAAAAAAAAAGCATTGTGAAGGTGCCAGTCAATATGGGCCTATACATACCGGTCAACATAATTGCCATGCAAAGGTACATAATGATAAGCTTTACTGGAATGAGAAGAGACAACAATCCCATATAGTCTCTGCTAAGTAAGAGCTCATACCTAAATGATAAAAAAATAAGAAGGTATTAAGGAATAGGGTAGAAATTGGGGTGAAAGAGTAGGCAGCCAAGAGGGAGGCCAGAACAGATAAAAGGTAGAGAATAGGCAGGGCCATCTTGGATTAAGGAAACTAGGCTTGTAGGTCCTAGGTTTCTGTTGTTAGGAATGTGAGGTGGATGAGATACTTAGGCATAGGATTTGAGATTGGCACCGGGGGGCTTAGGGGTCATCGGTGTCTGAAACAGTTGCATGATTCCGTCAGATAATCCATTAATGGAGCTTTGAATGTGAAAATGCTTGGAAGTGAGGATAATTTTAATGAGTCTTGCATAGTGTTCTAAAGTGATGGAAGTGAGACATTGATTGCTGCTGAGCCAAGGGTAGTTTTCACTCTAGGAATCCGGAAGCAGATTATGGAGAAGCATCTCAGGCCATAGGAACCTTTTGCCCATTTGAAGAGGTTAGAGATGTATGCAGGGAGGTTATCAGATAATGCTCTAAAAAAAACATTTAATCAAAATTGGGCATTCTCTACAAATTTAGGAATTTCTTTTCTGTTGTGACTCGAAGGTCTGTTGCTATTGGTTTCTTGTTGCCCCATTTAGAGAATAATTGTGGTCTGTAGTGGTCTGGGGGCCAAGGAAAGTCACATATTGGCTGTTACATATAATAGCATATGTTGTTTTGTTACAGGCTTACCATCTCATGCACATCACTGTTTGCTTTATTCAGATTTGGACTGGTTGACTATAAATTGGCTTATTTTTTTTGCTGCCAAATTGTTCTAGCAGTCCATGCTATATCTTACTTCCCCCTATCAGATTTGATTGCCATCAGACCATGTTTGGAAAATGTGAGGTCTGGTTCAGGTGTGTTGTTACATCTCCCTGTGCATAAATCCAAATCAGGTGGTCGCTCCTTTTCCATTGCAGCCCAACTTTTTTGGAACGCTTTACCGTGCTGGCTATGTAAAAGTATATCTTTAAGAGTATGTACATCCAATTTTAAAGCTTATTTGAAGTCTCTGGATATTTGTAAAAGTTAATCGTAAATGTGGTGATTTATTTTGTGTTGTGTCATGTTTAACTTGTTTGTTTGGATCGAGCCTGAAAAAGACCTTTGGTCCAGTGTCTACTGTGTGTCAGGCATCATAAGGTAGAAAAAATGGGCAGACTGGATGGGCCTTGCTGTCCTTATCTGCCATCAGCTTCTATGTTTCTTTGTTTCTTACCTGGTTAACAAATAAAAACAAACAAACAAAAGCAAAGTGAAGTCACAAATGGCGAATTTGGGGTAATTTTCAAAAATTATGTGAAGTGATCCATGGGGTGAATTTGCTGACCTTGTGGCATATTCGCCAGTGAATTAAAACTTTGCTGCATCTCTGATCCAGAGTACATCATGCAATGGTGAACTGTACCATACAAAAAAATAAACAAATAAAAAATCGAAAACAGCATAGTAAATAACATTTATAAGAAATATCCTGCTCACCAACCAATCCTTCCCTGTGCTCCAGCCATGAAAACAAAATACCCTCACAGTGCAACTATCCCACCCACCTCCTGTCCTTCAACTGTGACCCATCTGTAAACCTGTAAAAGAAGAAAACACTTCAGCAACTTCTTCTGCTCCCACCCAACCCCTTCTCTGCATCTCTAGACCCCATACTTACCAATCCTGTCCAGCGCCACTCCAAAAATAACAAAAACCAAAAACAAAAACTAGTAATTTGAAAATTCAAGGACGCAGACTAAAATTGTAACACCCATCTTGTGTGAACCTCTTCATTTCCCAGTCACGACAATTTCACTATTATACCTTTTGCTGTTAATTTCTTAATTATTCTCTCTGCATGCTTAGTGCCAATCACCTACACAAGCAAGAAATCATTCAGCATTGACAAAATGCTTCTTATAGAGAGGGAGAGCGCACAGTGCCCTCCAATCTTTAGGCACTACTCCTGACTCATAGAATTTTATGAAATCAGGGACCCAATATTCAAAACTTAGCCCTGGGGCAAAATTATCACTGCCCAGCATGCAAAAATAGCCTGGAACCATTAGTATTCTATATTCAAAGGAACAGCCCAGGGGCTAAATCAGTTGAATATATAGCATGCAAACAGGGCTTTGAGTGCAGTGCAAAAAGAGCCTGGCAAATAAGACAGCTCTGAGTATAACAACCAGGCAGTGCAAACCATAACAGCAGCCCAGTGCACACAGATGTGGAGTAAGGCAAAGGTGAACTATGTGGCCAGTGTTTGTGCTAGCAAAGAAGTGGAGTCACAAAAACTGCAAACACCAGCGCAAGCCAAATACTGCAGAACTATGCTATAGTTCTGATAGGTTTGCATGGGGCAAACTCATTTGCCCTTCACTAAAACATTTGCCCGTGGCAAATTTTGCTATGTTCAATAGTGATGTGCAAACTAGCCTACTTATGTAGTCCATGGACAAATAGCCACATTAGCATGTCATTATGGCCTGATCTACATGCATTACCATGTGGATTGTCAGGCGCTATTGCAGGGTGCACACAGCTCCACCTGTAGGTCAGACTTGAACTACAGGTCACTAGCTGCAGACTGGGTCTGCCCACAGTACCACCTGTATGTCAGACTGGATCAACATGTTGGTAGCTGCAGGTTATGTTTGTACACAGCAGTAGAGACTATTGTGCCCCAGGGGACTAACATCACAGGCACAGGTGATGGTGCTGCATGCCATGGACATATTGTAGTCCCTGCTACAGTGCATAATAGATGCTATAGTAACGTAGTGGCCAGTATTGTGAGAGACACAGCAATGCCTATGGTGTGTCAGGCATCAATGACTGCTGCTCTCCACACAGTGACAGGTCCTACTGGCAGGTGTGTTCTGACAGTGGACACCACTGTCATGCTGTCCTCTGACCCACATATGCTGTGCCACTGGAATGGAATACTCACAGTAACATACACATGGCTGGCAGTGTGTGCTGTGATGTCTGTACAGATGAGCAGTATGTGCCTGGGGGGAGGGTGACACATACTTTCAGACAGGCACACTGCTGTTGGTGTATTCCCGACACTGGAACATGTGCATTGTGTGGATGGCCCCAGCCTTGTGGCAGCATCTACTATGTGGTGCAACACTGAAAGAAAAGATCCAGCACTCCAAACTTTGAAAATGCAGTAGAGTATTTTATTATATAAAAATGTTTTTGGCTTAAAATGCAATACTTACAAAAAAGAAAATAATGGTTAGCACATAACGTGAAATGAATGCTTTCAAGCTCTCACACTCCTAGCCAGACTCTACGCTTCGAGGTTATGCTACCCCTTCCTTATGTGGTGCAGCCTGCCAACTTGTGCACCCTCCCCTCAACACTCTCCATTCCCCCAGTGCTGCATGTGTGTGCTGGATTGTGTTGGTGTACCCCAATGGGGGGGACTGTAAGTGTGTGCTGTATGGATGCACTGCCATGGTGTCCACTGGGTGCTGGGGCACCGACTAATGGCTGGCAGGGCTGGGTTGGTTGCCAGATGAAGGTGATGTGGGTGGTGCCATCTGTGTGCAGTATGTCTCTTCCATGTATTTTTTATTCATATATGTATTTCTCATTTTGTTGACTGGGTAAGCACATTGGGCTGGTTCCATGTCATAATAGCTAGTGAGAACGGCGATGCATGATAACAGTACTGAACCCACATCGTGACCAGTTTTTAAAAAGTCCCCCTCACCCTCCCTTGTGGGGAGGGGCTTTGCCCCCCCTCACCCCTCTTACTAAAGATTACTATTACATGGGGGGGCACAACTTGGGGATGGGGGAGAACCAGGATCGCAAAATGTGTCAGCGCTGTGGTTCCGTCACCGTTCTGACACATTGCCGTTTCCTCACTCACTGTCTTCACAGGCTACCACTGGGCCAAGACCCATTTTCAGGAATGATTCAGAGCCACTACATGTGTGGCTAAGATGATACAGTGTACAATAAATACATACAAGGAACAGCAACACACAATTCACAAATATCAACTTAGTATCACATTAAAAACAATTACAAATAGTTTGATGTTGCAAGTGGAGTTTTAGCTCAGTTTCATAATTTACATGATTGTTGGCTTCTAAGCAATGTTGAGGCATGGTATTCCACAGTTTGGGTGCCTGTGCATATGGAGTGGCCCAGGGTGGCCGTCTACCCTCACTGCCTCCTCATTGGCTGCATACAGCCTTGTTCCCTAATGCTGCTGTGTCCATGCCCCCCAACCTTAGTTTGCCTGGAATTAAGACTACCTTTTCATAGGTAGTAATTTGCGCTGCGCTACATGTTGTGCTAATGCATGTTGAGCAGTGATATAGTTTTGAAAATTCCATTGCACCTGTATGCATGTCCCCACCTTTCACTTTGCAACATGCATACATTATCTGTTAGTGTTAGTGCTAACATGTTGCACCAGCATTATTTGACCTTTTGAATATAGCAATCCAGGACAAATGTAGCGCAATTGCAGTACAAATGGTTTGCACCTGGCACAATGTTTTGAATATCTGGCCCTGACCTCTTAAGCAGTATACAGCTCATATAGTCAGGGCCATCTGCTTTTTTACCATTCAGTCTACTTCATAAGTCTAAAATGTCTCATATCCAAGTCTGGGCTTGGTATTCTCCCTCTCTATCTCTCCCCTCTTCCTCCCTCTTTCTTCTGATCCACTTTGTAACACTGTTTCCCTTGCCCTCCCCTCTCACCTCTTCGGTTGGCCAAGTTGCATTCTCATATTGTTTCCTTAAGCTCAGGCCCTCTCTCCCACTGTCTATCTACTATGACTCTTCCCTTTTCTCCCTCAGGTTTGTTTTTTGTGGCTTTACAACTCCCTCCTGCAACTGTCCCTGACCCCTGATCTTAGCGGCCATCCTCCACCCCTACACATGGCTCAGTGAAGCCCTATTGCACTGGAAGTCTGCAACAGTTGGGGTTGTTTCTCAGCTTCAGTCAAGTTCTAGTTTGTCTACCTTAGGCTCCTTCTTGTTCTGTACATGCTCTGCAAAAATTATTGGTTTTGCACATTTGTAATGTATTGCACTTTTCCATCTTATTTTGTTTGCACTGTAACATTTGGCACTCTGTAGTATTTATACACAACCATCAATGTATTTTTCTCTTGCACCTTACTGTAGTGTCCACCTCACACACCCCTGCCCCTGGTGAATATGCAAATGAGCTGTTACCAACTCAATATGTCTTTCCTGGTAAAACTTTACAAATAAATAAAAATAAATATTCTAACCTTATCTCCAGGCTATCACTGTCACAATCATTTCCATCATGATTGGCAATTTGATTATAGTTGATGTATTAAATGTAGAGCAAAAATTATATTTTAAAATAGTGCCCTTTTCATAATCTTTATTTATTCTCTACCCCAAGTGCCCTAATAGCATAATCGATGAATCAGAGTTCTTTTTTTTGGAATTTACATATTTGACAAAAATCATTAAAATTGGTATTCTTTGAGGTGAACCTTCTCTCAGTTCATTGCTGTTTATTCCTGATAGCCATCTTATTTTCCCCTTAGGAGATCTTTATGTTTCTAGTACCAGTGTTGTGTGCCTGATTTTTTTATATTATGGCAAGCTCTATCCATTTTTTTAATTATTCTCTGGATTTTACACATCAGCCACACTGTTTTTTTCCCATGCTTGTTACACTATACTTCCTGGGCCAGATATTCAGAAACAGAACAGGGCAGCGCAAGTCCAGTGCAGAGCAACTCCGATGCACCATAGTGCAATAAGCATGATATGCAAAGACTGCGCATTGTGAACTGCACCAGTGCAACATGGCTGAATATCGCATGGATGCTCCATGGTGCACCCAGACATGCACGGAGGTGCTACCAGACATGCACCAAGGTGCAACCAGACCAGCCCCATAGCGCAACCAGAGATGTGCCAGGGCTCAACCGGACATGCACCATGGCACCCAAAGACAAGCCCCAGGCAATGGTGGGAGCACAGCAGCAGTGGAAAGATGTGGGACACAGCAGAGGATGACACCCCGGGACAATGTCAGGGATGCACAATGGCAGGCCACAGGTGGCCACCACCAGCAGGGCACACACAGGTACCCAGACACCCCCACCCTGGAACACGCCTGTGGCACATAAAGCAGGCAACAGGTGGCACCAATGGTCAATGGAGGGCCATCAGAAGAGACCCCAACATGCTGTGCTCCCACTCACCCAGATCCCAGCAAGCCACACCCAGGACCATGCTGGCAAGCACACACAAGTCACATGTGCTGGACAGCTGCCCCAAGGCTACCCCAAGGCACAGCCACCGACCAAGGGATTGGACACTACAGTGCATGACCCGCACACAGGCACAGCACACAGACACAGACTACGCCACTGCAGCATGGCCCCCATGCCAGCTGCAGAGCAGACACAGACACAGGCTGGTAAGGCAAAATAGACTTGTAATGGAATAAAATATGTATAGTAACAAGGGGATGTGAAAGGGTAGGATAGCGAGGGAAGGGGACAGGGAACAGGGACTGTACAATGAGATGGGGGATTGGAGGGGGAGGAATGGCAGTGGATACAGGAGAACAAGGAAAGGTGGCTAGCGGTGCCATGCCCAGCCACCAACAGTTGATGCAGTTGCCTCCAGATTGCCAGGACCAGTCTCCCGACTGGAAGATGGACTCCATGGTCATCGAGGTTACCAGGATGATCTGCCAAAAGGGCCTATAGTAGAGTGGTAGCAGTGATCCTCAATGGACACCTAGGACAAGGGACAGAACAGGTGATCAGTGCAATATCCCAAGGAGCACAGCCCAACTAGAGCCCCAACAGAGCAGGGGGAACCCCCCTGGAGGGCCCATACAGGCCACCCACAGTTTTGCGGGCCAATGCCTGCTGGCAAGGTGGCACACCACATCAGTGCTCAGCGGTGGTCCGTGCCGCACAGGGGCCATCCGTCTGCAACATGGCAGTCACATGACATAGTGCTTCACCTGCACCACAGCACTATTAGCGGTGGCCGTGCGCTCACCCACCCCACCAGCAGCAGCAGGTACACATGACCAATGGATACACCACAGTGACAGGCACAATCCTCAGTGCCACACAGACAGCTGCCATGAAACAGGCTGCCATGCCCGCACCCACACTCCTGCCACCCCCGACTAATGGTGAGCAGAACTATGGAACTGCCTACCTTCCCTCTGTGGCTCCACAGGCGGTGGTGCCGCCACTCCTCTGCCCCCATCTCCTCCAACACCACCTCCTCATCCTCCTCCTCCACGTCTACTTTCTTCTCCCTGGGCTGCTGCTGCCTGGCAACCAACCAGAGTCACCCGACGCCTGTCCTCAGGCCCTGGGAATGAAACAGAAACAGATGCACATTAGTAACCAAGCATAGCAGTTGCCCACCACCCCCATCCCTATGCACAAGGCGATCACCGGCCTGAAATAGCCCACAGGGTGGCAGCTCAATGCAAGTGGCAGAGAATGAAGCCACAGAGCACTGCTCATGATGGTAGCATGCCATCCTGCAGGACATGCCAGACAGTGTAGCCAACACCACAGTACAGCACCAGGGCACACAAGCACGTTTGGCCTACTCACCTGGCTGTGGCACAGCCCCACACCGGGCGTGCATCTCCATCCACTGGAGGTGCTCAGAGTCCCTCCGCTGCAGGTCCCCATATCAGTGGCGACAATGTTCACCACTCCTGGTCACCCCTGTGCACTGTGACAGTGTGGCAGCGAGTGCCTGCCACACAGCCACCCTGGGCTGCTGCAGTGGCACCTGCCCAAAAAGCTGGGGGGTGTGTGTGGCATGACGCAGGCCACGAGATTTGCCGGCTCAACCTGGCTCCAGTTGCCTGCCGGTACACAGCGTCACTGTGGCTGCACCATCATCAGTCACTGTGATCCGTGGATCAAAATGGCGGCATGTACCGCACGTGGAATGTACATGCACCTAATGTGTGGGCTGAGAGACAATGTGCTGTGATATGCTATCGTGCAGACATGGAGATGCACAGAATAGACGTGGCCTGACAGGGTCATGGATACGGGGGTCACCCAGGGGTAGAGACCACAGCAGGGGTCAGGAACCAACCACTGCATGGTGCACACATCTGCAATAGCAGCCACAGTGCACTGTGTGCCATGGGCCCTATTGCTCACAGTGCACACAGTGCACAATAGGTGGCAGCACACTGTCCTGTGCATGTGCACTGTGGACCTGCGCAGTGCTCATGCATGCGCATTGCGCCCCGAGTTGCTCCGGAGCAATCTCATTGTGCAAGGCACAACACGGCGATATTCAGCCACCACATGCTAATGAGCTCATCAGCCAATACGAGGTGCACTGTGGGCATTAGCTTGTCATTACCATTGCACAGCTGCTCATTTGTACGTTTTGCACTATAAAAGTGCCACAGATCCGCACAGGCCATGGACCGGTATTGCACCCTTCTGAAGTAAGTTGTGCATGCTGCTGAGCCCAGCCAGCACAGCAGGGGGATGGTGTAGGCTGCTGCTGACACTGACACACTTGTCCATGTCCACAGGTAACACAATGTCGGAACACAATGAGGCAGAGGAGCATGGGCCTGCATGCAAACACAGGCCCAACTTCACCAAGGCGGAGGCTGATACTCTGTTTGAGGCCTACCTGGACAGGGAGCCGCTGTTGAGTGGTGCCACAGGCACACCACAGACCAGGGCTGCAGCCTAGGTGGAGGTGGCGGTGAGTGTGAACCAAAAGGGCAGCCACCAGCAGTTGGTGCAGGAGTGCCAGAGGAAGGTGAGCACCAATAAATGCCACATTAAGTAAAAGGTGGCAGCCATACGTGCAGCCCAGACAGCCACCGGAGGGGGTCCTGATGATGTGGCACAGCTCACACCCCAGGAGGAGCTGGTGGTAGCCATCATGCAATGTAGCATGGTTGAGGGTGTGTCAGGTGGCAGGTTCCAGACTGGTGGAAGCCCATCACTGCATGGTATGTATGATGGGCACACACAGCATGCAATGGGGGAGGTTGGGTTGGGCCTGGGGTCATGCATCACTGACACTTCTGTTTTCTCTTTCAGCACCAGCACACCAGCATGCAGTGGAAGGGATGCCAGCAGAGGCCATGGAGGCGGGCCCATCCTCAGAGGACCAGCAATCCACCTCATGGGCATCCATAGACCTGATCGGCAGCAGCACACCACCACTGTCCAGCCAGATGTTCTGGACATGGGGTCGAATGAGGCCCTGACTGTGTTCCAGCAGGATGCCAGCCATGGCATCCTCTGCACGGAGACACAGATCGGGGTGGGGTCTGACACTGATGATGACATGAACATGAGCCTGGACAGCAGTGGTGGTGTCATGGGGGAGACACCCATAGCAAGTAACACCTCGGGCAGCATGCCCAGTGGGTTGCCAGCGGTGGGGCAGCTGCCTGCCACCACTGCAGGTGCTGCCCTGTGCACAGCCATGGCAGTGCCTTGTGGTGGTGGTGGTGCAGACGTGTAGCCACTGGGCAGTGTACAGGGGCCGGAGGGGTGGCAGTGCCAGGCAGCAGGGGACAGGGGGCAGCCGGATGCAGTGCCCACCACCGGGGCACCAGACAGGGATCAACCAAAAGTGGATCCCACTGTGCAGTGTGCACCTGAGCTGGGGGCTGCGCAGCATGGCCGTACCCCACCAGTGGATTGGAGGCCCTCGCAGGTTCCTCTGGGTGCTGACCCATTGTCAGAGAACACCCGACTGCTGTGGGCCTCCGTGGAGCAACAGGTGCTGCTGGTAGCTGGGGTGTGTGCACTGTGCACGGAGGTGCATCAGGTGGCCGAGCAGTGCATGAGAGGCACTGTTCAGCTCCTGGAGGCTATTCAGCACTTGCAGAAGGACAAGACCACATCCCAGGATCGCATTGTGAATGAGATAAGGGATGGCATTGCACTGCTGGCCACCACGAGGTGTAGCTGGCCACCTCACACACCGCATAGTGCACTATCCACCCCACGGACACAACGTCATGTGACACCCCTCCGTCGACACTGGGTTCTGCTGTCGGCATACCAGGCATGCCTGGGGCAGGCCGGTATGGGTGCCTACACACACCTTCATAGACCTGGTCATAGTCTCATGGGTCAACACCTGGGGGGCTGTTGTAAACACCCCATGTGGCCAATGTGCAGCCTGTGGCTGCTGATAAGCCCCAGTGTGGCCACCTCTGTGGCCCTGGTGGCCATGATTCCATGTAGCCAACCTGAGGTGCATGCAGCCCTGCCTGTAGTCTGCTGCCACTGCCCTGTGCATGCATGGGTGGTGTGTGTGGGTGCATACCACAGGTGTGGCTCCTGTGTGTTGCGCCGCACACTGCCTGTGTCAGTGCCTGCCTGGCCACTCGCCCATGTGGTGTGGGTGTGATGAGGGCAGACCAGCACCGGCTGCACCTGTGCACCGGTGCACTGCATCTGATCCCCACCACTTGCCAGTGCCTGGGCATGTGTGTGTGTGTGTCTGTGTGTGTGTGTGTCTGTGTGTCTGTGTGTTGCCGGTCCTTGCCATTTGCTGCTGTGTGTGACTGTGTGGCACTGTCACCCCCACTCCTGCTCCACGCACTTGTGTGTGCATGCCCCTGCCTGTGTACTGTCCCTGTGTGTGTGACCAGTGCGTGGATGTGGCACAACCTATGTGCCTGCACCAAATTGCTCTCACGCGATGGTGTCCCTGTGCTGGCATGCCATGCACTACAGCCGGGGGTCCTTCTGCCCAGGGGGGCTGCCCACCTCCCTCCGGCTCATTGCCCTCGTTGTCCCCACTACTGTCCCCTTCCTCAGCCTTGACTACTATCCCACAGTCGATGCCATGTTGTGCAGTATGCAACAGGCCAGGAATAGGCCACAGGCTTTTGAGGGGCTGTACTGTAGTGCACTGTCAGATCTGTCTAGGCTTCCTGTTGATGTATGCTACTCCCTCAGGGCCAGGTGGCATGCAGATGCCCACATGATTGCAGTCAATGGCCCCAAGCACACCAGGCATGCGTGCTACCCTGTGGAAGTCCTGCATGGTTGTTGTACGCTCTGCCTGTGTGCTGGGGAAATGGATATATTCCGAAGCATGTGACAGCAGGGCATTGAGGAATTGTGTGAGGAGCCGGGACGTGGCTGACTGGATTATGCCTGTTGTGTCCCCTGTTGGTGTTTGGAAGGTGCCCATGGCGAGCAGGTACATGACAGCTGTTACCTTCGTCTCCACTGACATTGCATGGCTCTGTCTAGTGGGTGTCTGTATCTTCTCACTGCACACCTCACAGAGCTGCCTCAAAATAGCCCAGTTCGGATGATGCCAGCCTACAATCTCCATATCGCTGAAGTTCTCGATGCGGGCATGGTACCATCTGTTCTGGACATACTGCCAAAGGGCCCTTCCATGGCCATGTTGCTGTTCCTCCTGCCTCCTCACAACCCTCATGATGGCCTCCATCTGAAAGTGTGCACTAGCCATGTCTGCTGCTGTCCTGTCACCCCCTGAGCGGTCGACTGCTGTGTGCTGTCTGCCTCCCTGGTGCTCTGCGTAGCACCCTGACTTCCTCTACCTCTCACTCGCTTTGCCCCGGCACACTTTCCACTGCAAACTCACTCTCACACCCCTGTGGCTGCCTGTGCTGGTCACCCTGTCCTCTCAGGTTCTGTTTCCCTTGTACATCTCAGTCATTTCCCTCTACCATCCTGTTCCTCTCTCTCTCTCTCTCTCTCTCTCTCTCTCTCTCTCTCTGACGCATCTGCTGTCGATGAGCTTGCACCCTGCATTTATAGGCTTAAGTCTGATCAGGGCATCTGGGACTTGCTCCGCACTTGAGCCATAGTTCAGTGGTTGAATATGGCAGTGCGCTGCATATTCATGGGGCACGTCCCCTGCTCTTGCACATGCATTCATTATGGTTGCGCATTGGCTCACTGGGACTTGCACTATGCATTGGCTTCCGCTGAATATTGCTCTTTGGCACATTTCTGTACTTGCTCCGGTGCAACACAATTGCACCATGCGCAACTGCTTTGAATATCCCGGCTCCTGTGTTTAAGGATGAATGAATTCTGTAGATCAATCTTTTTTTTTTGTTAATACAGTCTATCCCTGCTCAGTACTACCTTCCACAATATCACTTTCCCAGTCCCATGCCATCAGATCCCTGCTCACACCAATGATATCTGCTTTTTTGAGATCATAGATGACCATGATGCCCGTTTCTTTGATATGATGTTGTGGTCACTGCCTCCCTGTGACCACTCCATTCTGTATTTTAAAGAACTTACATTGGAGTGAATGCAGTTTCTGTTGGACAGAAATGGCTGGCGAGATGTTGTATGTGAAATTTCAGTCAATAATGTGATTTCACGTGCAAAGACACAATGTCGGCAAAACATAGCAGGAGGCTGTGCCCCCTGCACTCCACCCATCCCCACACAGTGGATCAGTTAGTTCTACCACTGTGTACTACTACTACTACTACTACTACTACTACAGTAGCAGCCACAGACACTGCCAGATATTTCCCTAAATTTCTGTGATATTTCCAGAAGTATCTCCTGCTTTCTGCATTTCCACAGTAGGGGCAGCAGAGAGAAACTCTTCAGAAATTTTGCGAAATATCTGGAAATAGGTGACAATGTCTCTGGCTACTACTGTACTGCTACCCCAATAGTAGTAACTGATGTGCCATCAAGATTTCAATGTCAGATTATAATGCAGAGATCTCATCTGCTAACACTGAAATCTTGATGGCCAGGATGAGCTACACCAAAGCCCTTACTTTGTCTTTTGTTATGACCAGAGCCAAAACTGTGTCCACATATGTTAGTTTTTTAATATGCTGTACAAGGCAGAAGTCTACCAGTGTTTCCAGTAATAATTTAAAACCTCTTCCTTTTGATGTAGTAATCAATTTCCAGCAGATTGATATTACCCATAATTGCACAATTTCTACCTATAGTATGGTACACTTGCATTCACTCATCATGTCTGCACAATATCCATAATACCTTTCTGGTAGTCTATACATGACACCCATAACAGAGTTTGGTTCTCATATTTTATTTTTACCTTCACCCGTAATGACTCCACTGTATTGTTCTGCTCTATGTCATTTGTTAATTCCATCACTGTAAGATTATTTTTTATATACATGGCTACCACAACCCACTTTTTGTTTCTTCTGTTCCTCCGAAACAACTTGTACCCCTCAATCTCCTTATTCCAATTATCATCTTCCATCCACCACATTTCCATAATGGTGACCACATCTGGTTTGTCATTCCATATTTTTAATCTTAAGATCTCCATCTCATTATTAAGACTTCTTAAATTCAAGTACTGTGTATTGCACTTAACCCTTTATTTTTTGGCACTCTTTCACCCTTAGGTCCCTCCTGTAACAGAGGTTTATCTCTCCTTTCCCCATTCTTTTCTAGTTTAAATTCTCAGATATGAGTGACAGGAAGTGTCTCACCAGAATGTTTTTTTTTCATCTTCTAATTCAGGTGTAGCCTGTTTCCGGAATATAGAACTTCTTTCCCTTTGAAATTGCTCCAGTTCCTAAGAAACACCTAAGAAAACCATGTCCCTCCTTTTCCAGTCCACATCCTCACCCAACCATTCGTTTTTTGAATGGCTTTTTGCTTTCAACTGAGCCTCTAGGAGCAGGCACGATTTCAGAAACTGTCAGCTTACAGCACTTCTGTTTTATTTGCCAAAGTCATGAGATCTTTCTTTTATAACCAATGTTACTGACCCCTATGTGCAGAATGACTGACGTTATGACCCCACCCCCTCATCAATTATAAGCTCTCTCAAAAAGGTCTGCAGTCTTGGCTCCTGGAAAACAGCTCCTCATTCCCCACTGTTTATTGTTGTTACACAAAGTGGAGTGCACAACCTCACAATTGAGTCTTCTATCACATGAGAAAAATTATTGTTATTTATTATTGATATGAGGCCTTTTACACTATTCTTGTCATTATTTACAGCAGGATTCCCATTTTTTAAAGCCTGTTAGTAGGACTTTTCTCATTTCATTATGTCCTTGTTTTGTTCTCCATTGATCCATTTCCCAAAGTTCATATCTATTTAGTAATGGCACACTAAAATTACTAGCCTTTCTTCCTTCCAGGTGAGTCAGTATAGTATACAATAGTGTTTTTTTGTGGACCCTAAGCTTCAAACCTGGAGACCTGGGTGTGAATCTCATCAGCCCTCACTTGATGAGGTGAAGGTTATGAGTGGGGTGCCCCAGGGGTCCATCTTGGGCCCCCTGTTGTTCAATGTTTTTGTGAGCAATTTAGTGGTGAATAGTATGAATAAACTGATTAAATTCAAAGATAATATGAAGATAGGGGGTGTTGTTAACACCTTTGAGGATTGACTTACACTGGGACAGGATTTGATAAATATTGGACAGTGGGCAGAGCAAAATAGAATGGAATTTAGTATACAAAAATGCACAGTGCTGCATATGGGGAAGAATAATATACATCAGGAATATTACATGCAAGGAAACAGGTTGAGGGACTCTACTTGTGAAAATGACCTGGGGGGTACATATTGGAAGCACTTTGAAATCAGCAACACATAGTACCTTTGTCTCTAATAAAGCAATGTATCTGGTAAGTTGTATACGAAGAACTTTTCTCCCAAGGAGTGAGTCGATATTGTTGCAGCTATATAAAGAGTATATAAGACCCATACTTGATTTCTGTTCAGCAGAATGGAACCCATGCCTAAAGAAGGATATAGATAGGGTGGAAAGGCCTCAGAGGGCATTAGCCAGACAAATAACAAGATTGAGGGACCTACCATATGAAGCTAGATTGAATAAATTATGGCAATGGTCCTTAGATTTTTGGAGATCAAGAGGGGGACTTGTTACTACTATATAGGATCCTTAAGGAGGATGATTTATTAAGTGAAATGGACTTGAGATGCAAATAAATAAATTATTTCCTAAGTGGTAATGCCTGACAGATAGTGAAAGTGCAATGTAGAACTGAGTTATGGAGAAATAGTTTTAAGCCAAGAGCTGTAAGGAGGTGGAATAGCCTTCTAAATGAAGTTGCTCTAGCACCTAGTCTGTAGATTTTTAAGAAAAAAAATGGACATTCATTTGTTAATTGGCTACTCTGGTGGCCTCCACTGAAAGATGGTGACAACTTACATGGGCTATTGCCTTCTGTTGTCTTGTACTCCAAGTATGACTCCAAGTATACTATGTGACCCTGGGCAAGTCACTTAACTTATTTGTGCTCCCAGGTCACACCTGGAAGCAAGCATTGGCTTAGAGTGTTTTTCCTAGTTAAACAATTTACCCTTTCCCTTCCTTTCTTCCTATTTTTTGTCTTACTTACTTGCTTCAGTCCAACTTTCATTTAATTCAGTGTTGCTTTTTGTCTTGTTTTGTCTTTCCTTATGACTTCTTATTTCACGTAGGATTTCTGTGTTGATATCCTTTAGAAGTTTTTTCAGGTATCACATGTGATAGCCGGCTGTCCCTGTCCTGATTAACTTGTTTATTCTCTTTATATTTTCTGCTTCCATGATTGTGTCATCCATAAGTTTCTCTAGCTTTCTAATAATGTTTAGGCTTGTAATCCTCTCCCTGACAGTCAGAACCACATGTTGCAATTCTCAAATCTACCTACATTTTCCACAACTATCCCAACCAGCAGTGTTCCCCTCTTTAAGTTCCATATTCATTTTCTGGATCCTGAAAGTTCCTATATATCCTTTCTCACTATGTACTGTCCATTGTGCCCTCTGCCTATCTTCTATGAAAATGATCTCACATTGTAGCCCTTAACAGATTTTCTCTCCTTTTGTTGTCTGGACTTTAAGTCATGCTGACTACAGTTGCTATTCAGTCATCCAGTCTGTACCATAGAAATACAGAATTTGATGGCAGATAAGGACTGCAAGGCCCATCCAGTTTGCCCATTTCCCTACCTGATGGATAAGCTGCAGATTCTAGTTAATCAACAGCTTACTTCCTCCTGCCCCCCACTAGAATTGCTTTATGCCTGTCCCATGCATTCTTGAATTCTCCCACTGTTCCTGACTCCACAACCTCCTCAGAAAGGCTGTTCCCTCATCCACAACTCTCTCTGTGAAAAAATAATTTCTAACATTACCTCTGAGCCATCCCCCCTCTATCTTCAAATTGTGCCCCCTTGTTCTTGCAAATCTCTTCTTCTTCTGAAAGATACTACCCTCTTGTACCTTGTTAATTCCCTTGAGATACTTGAAAGTTTCTATCATGACCCCCTCTCCCTCCTTTCCTCAAGGGTATACATATTAAGCTGCTTTAGTCTCTCCTCATATGTCTTCTGGTACAGACCTTTCACCATTTTGGTTGCCCTCCTCTGAACAGCCTCCACTCTGTCTATGTCTTTGCGGAGATGGGGTCTTCAGAATTGTACGCAGTAATCCAGATGGGGTCTCACTAACTGTCTGTAGAGAGGGATAACCACTTCCTGTTTTCTACTGTTGATGCCTCTCCCTATGCATCCCAGTATCTCCCCCAGCCCTCCTTACTGCCTTCTCACATTGCTTGCCCACCTTTAGGTTATCTGATATAATTACTCCTACGTCTCTTTCGATTTTAGTTGTTGTTATTATTAACTCACCCCCCATTGTGTACTCTTCCCCTGGGTTTTTGTTTCCCAGATGCATTACCTTGCACTTCTTTGCATTGAATCTGAGCTGCCCCGTATTTAACCATTCTTCCAATCTTCCCAATTTCCTTTTCATTCTTTCCGCCCACCTTGTGTATCAACCCTGTTGCAGATCTTTGTGTCATCTGCAAAGAGGCATACCTTTCCTTCCGGGTGCTCTACAATGTCACTTATAAAGATATTAAAGAGGACCGGTCCCAGTACCGAACCCTGTGGTACCCCACTAGTTACCCTACTTTCTTCACTGTGGACTCTGTTTACTATTACCTTTTATGTCTTGTTGTCCAGCCAGTTTTTTATCCAGGCTACCACCTTGGGACCCACTCCAAGGCTGGCTAACTTGTATATTAATCTTTTGTGTGAGACTGTGTCGAATGCCTTGCTAAAATCTAGGTAGGCCATATCCACAGCCCCTCTCTGGTCTACTACTTTGGTCACCCAGTCAAAGAAATCTATTAGGTTCATCTGACATGACCTTCCTGCTGTGAAACCATGCTGCCTTGGGTCCTGTGCCCCACTGGCCTCTAGGTACTCAACAATTCTTTCCTTCAGAAGTGATTCCATCATTTTCCCTACCACTGAGGTCAAACTGACATGTCTGTAGTTTCCTGCCTCTGTCTTGCTCCAACTTTGTGAAGGGGAATCACATCTGCCATCCTCCAGTCCTCAGGTACCACATCATCCTCCCATGATTTATTAAAAAGGGTAGTCAGTGTTGTTACCAGTTCTTCCTTTAGTTCTTTTAGAATTCTGGGGTGAATCCCATCAGGCCCCATTGCTTTATCCACTTCCAGTTTTAGGAGTTCTTTCAGAACCCTTTCTTCTGTGAAAGGACTACTATCAACCCCCTATCTAGAGTGCTTCTATTGACTGGATTTGGTATCTCCCCCTGCTCTTCCATTGTGAATACTGAGCAGAAGTATTCATTCAGTATCCCTGGTTTTTCACTGTCACTGTCTGCCGAACAACCCTCCTCTTTATTCAGCCTCAGAATCCCTGCCTTAGTCTTTCTTTGCTCCCTAATGTACATGTAAAAGGGTTTATCCCTCTTCTTAACCAAGTTTGCTATCTTTTCCTTGGTTTGGGCCTTTGCTATTCTGACTGCCTTACACGCTTCCTTCTGCTTTAACTGGAACAGTTCTCTGTCCTGCTCCTTCTGTGTTTCCTTATACTTCCTGATTGCTATCTTTTTCTCCCTAACCTTCTTCATCACTACTTTTAAGAATCATAGTGTTTTTTTCTTTTGTTTTGATTTGTTTATTGTCTTCACACAAAGGCTCATTGCCTCTGTGATGGCGGTTTTGATGTTTCCCCATTGTTGCTCTACCCCACCTTCTTGCCTGTTTGCTAGTGCTTTTCTGAGGCACTCTCCCATTTTGACAAAATCAGCCCTCCTGAAGTCCAGTGCCTTCACTTTTTCATGGCTTGACTCTACAGCTAAGTTTATTGTGAACCACAGTTTGGTGGTCACTTGTTCACAGATGGCTACACACTTCTAGATCTGAGATCCTCTGTCTGTCCCCATTTGAGAGTACCAGATCTAGGATTGCTCTCTCCTGAGTGGGTTCCAAAACTAGCCATCTGAGGTATGCCCCCATGTAGGGCATTGAGAATGGCCATACTCTTGGATGTGGCTATAGCAAAGGTGTTCCAGTTAACATCTGGCATGTTCGGGTCCTCCATCAGCAATATCTCCCCTTTCTCTGCCATCCTAAGGATGCCTTCTATCATTTCCTTGTCCATTTCCTCCCCCTGAGACGGGGGTCTGTATACAACCCCTGTGCAGATTGTGGTGCCATTTCCAGTCTCCAGGGTTACCCACAGTGCCTCCTCTCCTCCCTGCTTACCCTTTAGTTCTGTTGCTTTGATCTCTTCCCTTACATAGAGAGCTACTCCTCCTCCTCCTCTTCTACCCTCCCTGTCCCTCCTGTAGATTGTGTACCCTGGTATGTTGATAGCCCAGTCATGGTTCTCTGTGTACCATGTTTCTGTTACTGCCACGATATCCAGGCATTTCTCTTCCATCAAGGCCACCATTTCTGGGAGTTTTTTACCTAGACTACAGGCATTGGTACCCTCCATTTTTTATGGCCTTATTTCTTTTTGCCCCATCTCTGTCCTTACTGCCATTGTCTTTTTCTCCATTTACCCATGCCCTTCTCCTTATCGACTGTTCTATCTTGGTATTTACCTCAGTAACTAAACTGATTTTTTTGGGAGGGGATGCTAGGATTTCCCTTCTCCTTTTCAGTGCCTCCCCCCTTGGCTAGTTTAAATGCTTGCCAATGAAGTATTTAAACCTATTACTTAAGATCCTGGTTCCCCTCCTGGACAGATGAAGACCATTGCACCAGTATAAGCCTGCATCCCTCCAGGTGGAGCCCCAGTCCTTAGTGAAGCCAAATCTCTGAGATCTGCACCAGTTTTTCAACCAATCATTAATTCCATGGTGTGGAGTACCCTAGCCTCATCCATGCCATAGACAGGTAGCACTTCTGAGAAAGTTACCATTTGTGCTACTTGTCTAACGCCCCTCCCCAACTCCACAAACTCCTGTTGCACTCCTCTGATCTCATCCTGGAGTAAGGCCTTTATAAGTGACACTGGACCAATCCAAATCAGTGTGGTAAACCAAATTCCAGGCATCACCTAAAAAAAAAAGGAATGTGAGTAAACTGGGCCAATTGTGCGATTAATTCTGCAAAAAAAAACCTGGTGAGTCTGCATTCAGACCATACTGCATATTGACCCTAAGACCACTTCCATAAACCCTAGCCTACTATACAGAAACCAAACACCTCCCATCCTGATCCCCCCATTCTTTAAACAGCTGGAATTATACAAGTTAATAGAATGGCAACCCCCCTTTTTATGTTGGTGCTCTTGTGCAGCAAACACCTTGGGGTAGTGCAGATTTGGAGGCACGGTCACTGTTGGGCGAGTGCAGGGCATGTACCAGTAGGTGCGCCCCCTCATTCTCCAATCAGCCTGTGTGCCAGAACCACACCACCCTGGTAAGCACACCTAAGGAAAGGTCCACTGCAATACAAACAAAGCTTGTCACATGCAGCAGACCCTTCCTATTTGTTCGCCAGCTGGAAACATGGTGGCACAGTGGCTGCTAAACTGCTGACTTCAGGGGTGCCCAATCCCCCGATCAGCTTACCCTGCCCAAGTATGTGCCGATGGGGGACCCCAGTCCATGTCGGCAGAATGTGTCCACCCCTGCTTTCATTGTTTGCCAACAGGGGTGCCCAATCCCTGTCGGCATCCATCCCCCCTTTTCCAGTTTAATGTGCCAATGGGGGAGCCCACTCCCCGTCAGCATGATGTCCCCTCCTTCTTCTTCTTCAGTGCTGATGGGGGTGCCCAATCCCCCATCAGCTACTGTACCCCTCAAAAAGAAACCTCCTGTTAAAAAGGAAACTGTCCATGATGTGTTTTTTTAGTACCTGTTAGCAGAAAACAGTCCCTTGTAGACTCTCTACCCACCACCCGCACCCACCCACTCGCACCCGCCTCCCCACCCCCTCCTCACATCTCGAAGCCCAGCACGATGATCTTCGGTGGACCAAGAACACGTCTTCACTCTTCAAAGCCGACCATGAACTGAGGAAATGCCACTTGGCTGTATAATGGAATAAATAGTATTTTTCAACTTGATGCATATCTCGGGCATTTTTTTGAATTTTTGCAGCAAATTTTCAACATGGGGTTTTTGGGACCCCTCCTCATGAATTCTGTCACAGTTATGATGTTAATTGGTCCCAAAAGGTAATTTTGCAGTCACTGTGCAGAATCACCTTTCGGGACCAAGTAACGCAAGGACAGTGGTAGTGTTCATGAGGTGGGCTCTCAAAAAGCCTATGTTGCAAATTTGCTGGAAAAAATCCAAGCGTGCATTGCACAGTTGCTAAGCATGCTTGTAACTTCATGAATTCGCAATATTTTCATGCCAGATTTTCAACATTGTCATGTTTCTACACCTCCTTGTGAACAGCACAGCTGTCATTTTCCACACCCTGGCCGAAATGTGTTTCCTCACTTCTGGTGCACAATACCACAGTCACTGTGGGAAATCAGTGTTTGGGGCAGATTACGAAAATGACAGTGACACCATTCATGAGCAGAGGTCCTAAAATGCCTATGTTGAAAATTTGGTGACGATACTCCATAAAATGACTGTGTTATGAGCGTGCGTTGCACTGTTTACATGCTGCAGTTGGCGCGCTACATTGTGACACTTTCACTCTGGATTTTCACCATTAGCATTTTTCCACACCTCTTAATGAACAATACAGCTGTCATTTTACATATCCTGCCCGAAAAGTGTTTTCGCACGTCCGGCACAGAATAGTGCAGTCGTTATGTGAAATCACTTTTTGGGACAGTTTGAGGAAATGAGTGACACTGTACATGAGCAGAGGTGCTAAAATGCCTAGGTTTAAAATTTGGTGCCGAAACTCCATAAAATGACTCTGTTACAAGCGTGCATTGCACATTTCCCACGCACCCTTGTAACTTCGTAAATTTGCAATACTTACATGCCACATTTTCACCACTGCCATTTTTTACACCTCCTTATGAACAGTACAGCTGTCATTTTTCACATCCTGCCAAAAATGTGTTTCCACACTGTACCACCAAAGCCAATGCCAGCGCGACAACATTCAACATTGACAAATGCTTGTTTATGACTGTGACCAGTGCAAAACACCTGACCTACCCACTGACACCTGAAATACTGAACATTGTCCTTGCACAGATGTGTTTCTTACAAAAATGTGATATCAACATGCAATCTGTGCAAGTGACGTAGAACCATATGGTGCTTGCATTTATTCTGTGCACCCCAATGTTCCACAATACAAATGTATAAGCATTACTCATATTACAAATACTAAGTATAGGTCCATACCTATGTAACCTATCCCATGAAATAAAATAATGGCATCTGCAGAAGACTCCCTTAAATGATCTAGATGAAAAAAATAATGGCACTCTGGGTCCTCTCCCCCCCAAACATCCCATCTAACCTTTCCACAAACAACTCTAGGAACACAAAATCTTCCCACCCTCCCAAGAAGCATGCCAACAAAACAAAAACAGTACCCTGAACAAACAATAATAAGAACTCTCAGTCCCACAGACCACCTCTTGCAAAACAACAGGTCCATGATGAAAACAATCCACCATCACTTAGCCCCCCTCCCCCCGCCCCCCACTCACAATACAAGTAAATATAGAAATGGAAAGACTGGTCACTGAAAACATCATGCATCCAATCCTGAAGAATGCTATCTAAAGTGTGAATGCATTAAATCATTCCCTGAAATACAGTCAATAGGAAGTATCGGCAAAACCATACCTAAAGAAAAGAAGTCCAGTGCATATCCCCCCTCACTAAGAAAAAGAATTCATGTCTTTGGGTCATATTTTGTCTAATCTTCATGAACCACATCCCATATTTGGACTATAATAAAATAGGACCATCTAAAAGGATATAACCAAGTGCAGATCCATGTTGAAGTGCCAAGATAGACAGTTACTAGCACCCAGACTCTACAAGTGCCTACAGCTTATCTTAGAATCCCCCTAGGATATCATTGCAAAGAGTGAGTAGCTGTAATGGCTAATCCAACACCAATGTGGTAAACTTTCACTTAGGGACAGCCAGTAGTTAAAGGTACTCCCTGGTCCATGCCTACCCAGCTGCAGCAGTGGCTGTCCCACTTGGCCAGGTGTTATTTCTCTCCCAAAAGCCAACAGTTCAGCATCCAGAGGGGCAACCCTCTATCAACGCCTATGCCCAAATTCAGAGTGCCATGTATGGCTCTACACTGTCTAGATCTAGATGGTAGAACCACTATACCCCTTGAGTCCTCATATATCCAGAAATTCTTCCAACAGAAATTCAGGAGAATCAAGGTGGGGTCACCATCTAACTGGTGATGCAGGGAGCTTCCTCGGTGGGAGAACTGAAGGATCAGAGCCCTCCACACTGACACTGAACTTGACTAAAAATTATTGAAATGGGCTAAAACAATCTAATGACCAACTTCTGTGCCTAAAACTAGGTAAATGAGTCACTGTAGTGTAGCCCCACTATCAGAAAGTGGCACATCCCTTCATCTTCATACTACCATATTAAGGTAAGAGGGGGAAAAAAGCATGAAACAGGGCACTAATTTGTAAGGAATATACCAAGTGCAGCATAAGGCTGCAAATAGCTAACATAGGTTGCCCCCTTTTCTCTGCTCTCCTTCGGGAGAAAATATTAAACCTTACTGGCTGACAACCTCCAGACTCACCGATCAGGCATTCATAGGAAATAGGGAGTCCCCAAACCCATTAAGCTGATCCAGATGAAAAGTATAAAAACATACCAGCCAACAGCTTAAATACAGCCTGTAATCAATAATTTTATCAATATAACAAAAAGAAGCTGGTACACATAAAAGTCATCCAAAAAGGTACATCACAGCAAAGCACAGCTTATTTATTTATTTATTTATTGAAATGTAACTATAGAAGGCTGTAAAGAACATAGTGGTAAATCATAGATATTCAGGCCGTCAAAACAAATAAGCTGATCAATATCCATTCCCTATGGTTCTATTAACTATTGTAACAGTAAAAATTTTTTTTTTGAAATTTAACTTCTTTATTGACTTTTTAAGATAATGAAAAAAGAAGCGACTAGTACAGGGAGCATAAACCAGTATAAATGACAGTAATTACACAATGGCTACAGAGGAAAACTACAGGATTCTATAGGAATCATTGAGTCCGGATAAAATAATAGGGAACTATAACTAGAAAAAATGGGGAACAAGTCCCCCTCCCCCCCAGTCCCTCTATCACCATAACCCATTACCCCCCACCCCAGGATGCGCCTTATTAAAAGAGAAACAAACCCTACTACATATAACATATATTGAAATATAACCCATATAAAGTAAAGAGTATAAAATGAGATAATACCAGCTAAAGCAGCCAGAGGTGTTCGCATATAAACATTAGTTCAAATAAAGATCATACAATTTACCCCATTTCTGATCAAATGAGGTCAAGCAATTCCGGGAGCTTGCTATTAATCTTTCAGTCCTAAAGCAAAGTGAAATTTCACTAATCCATTCTGCATACGATATAACCAGTTGGTCCATCCAATGCCTGAGAACCAGTCTTTTAACAGCTATAGAAATTAAAGCCATGTGAAATCTGCGCTCCAAAACCTGTATATTGGAGAACATCCCTAAAATACAAACTTCTATGGTAAATAAATCTCCTAATCCCAGAAGGGGATCTAGGTTGGACTGGATGGACTGCCATAGCGGAGCCACCTTGTCACAATGCCAGAAAATATGTACCAGGTTCCCTTCAACCATGCCACACCTTGTACAAAGAGTTGAAGGTAATCTATCTAATTTGGCCAACTTGACCAGAGTATAGTACAAGTTTTTCAATATATGATACTGGATGAGCCTATGCCTATCTTGAGAGAGGTACCGGTGTGTATCTACCCAAATCTGAGCCCAGACTAAAGGGATTTCTGGCAGAAGAGAGGACCAACATTTAGAACCAATAAGGGGTTTAGGAAATTTAGTATCTAATAGGAAGGAGTAAATCTTGGAAATGCTATGGGCCTTATTTGCTTGTTCTTGTATCTGGTCTAGAAAGGGCTTAACTTGGGATGGTGTACAGGTAGACCCAAAACTGTAGACCAATAGGTGTCTTAACTGGAAGACTTTAAAAATATACTTCTGAGGGATGTTGTATTTAGCCATAACATCTCCCGAAGATAAAAGAGAATTATTAAGGAACAAGTCATTGACACAGCAATCCTGCAACTGAGGAAGCCAGTCTAGGGGGAGCGGGAGGCCGCAGATCCTAATGTTTGAGTTTAAAGTAAGAGGCTGGGTTGTATCTTTCTTAGGAGAGATGCTGAAGAAATTCCAGCATTGAATCAACACCTTAATGGAGGTACCTATGACACTACTTTGTAAGAGGGGAGGTATTATGAAGAAGGTATAGTAAAAAAATTCTAAATGACTGGAGACTATGCTCATTTAAAATCTTTCTCTCAAGTTGTAACCAAATTGGGAGGTAATCATCTGCTCTTGAGTCATACCACCTCCCCATTTTCAACATGTGACTTGCCCAGTAATACAACATGAAGTTGGGAAGGTGAAACCCTCCTTTTTCCTTAGGTAGGTTAAGCTTTAAAAAGGCTTTCCTGGGCTGCTTGCCTTGCCAAAAGAACTTGGAAATAAACCTGTGAAGGTGTTGAAAATAAGATATAGGGAGCTAAATGTTCATTAAATTAAGTGGATAAAAAACCCGAGGCAAAACATTCATCTTGATGATATTTATATGACCCCACAGAGATAGAGGGAGAGTGGACCAACTCTGAAGGTCATGCTGTATTTTAGACATCAAATCATCCAGGTTAAGCTTCCTGAAAACTTCAGGGTCCTTGGTAACATATATACATAAATATTTAAAAGAAGAAGGGGCCCATTTCATGTCAAACTGGGTGAAGTTAACCTGGGGTGTGTTGACATTCAACAGAAATATGATTGATTTAGCCAAATTCAGTTTATAATTAGCCACCTGGCCAAACTGGGCAATAATATGTAATATGTGTGTTAGAGATGATTCCGGGTTAGCCAGATGTAAGAGAATATCATCGGCATAAGCTGAAAGAACCAAAGACTGTTGCTGAATTGAACATCCTGTAACCTGGGGTGAGCTCTTAATACTGAGAAGGAGAGGTTCCAAATATAAATGAAACAGAAAAGGCAACAGGGGACATCCTTGCTGAGTACCTGTGGATAACGGGAATCGAGAAGAAAAAAAAAACATTACAATATATTCTAGCAGTAGGAGATTTGTAAACTGACTTAATCCATTAAATGAAAATCTCCAGGAAGCCCATTCTCCCCAGTATAATCCAGAGGAACTCCCAGTGGACTCTGTCAAAGGCTTTCTCTGCATCTAATGATACTAAAGCCATAGGAGCTTGGGAGTCTTGGGCGGCCTGGAAAATATGTGAGAGAGTGCGCAGATGGTCAGCTGAGGATCTACCTTGAACAAAACCTGTCTGTTCAGGACTTAACAAGTTGAACCAAACCCGTTTTCTTCTAAGGGATAGAATTTTTGTTAGAATTTTAATGTCATAATTTAGTAATGAAATTGGACGGTAACTAGATGGATCCATCGGAGGCTTATCTGGTTTCAATATCAAAACAATAGTGGCCTCTAGCAGAGTAGGGTCAGAATATCGGAAGTAAACATGTAATTGAACAGTTCCATTAAGAGGGGAGCAAGTTCTTTACAAAAGACTTTATAAAAGTTGGAAGGAAAACCATCAGGCCCCGGGGCCTTATCCAGAGCTAGTTCTCTGATCACCTCCTCTACCTCAGCCACAGCAATAGGGGCAATCAGAGACTCACCTTGGTGGGTCTGCAGGGAGGGAAGGGGAAGGCCATCCAGAAATTGGTCAATATGAGAATGAGAAAGTTGGGAGGAACCACTGCTGTAAAGCTCTCTATAAAAGGACTCAAAAACTTGTGAAACATGCCTAGGAGAGGTTTTAAGTGAGCCATCAGAGGATGATAAGGAGGGGATCCATCTCGATCCCTCCACTTCCCTCAAATGAAGAGCCAACATCCTACCTGATTTCTCCCCTTGATCAAAATAATGGGCCTTGGTTTTGAGGAGGGCATACTCTGCCTTATCCCTTACCTAGTCTGAATACTCATTTCTAAGTTTAATTAGGGTTTCCAAATCTATTTGGGAAGATGAGGAGGATAACTTATTTTCCGCCAACCTGATTTGATTTGACAATGACATGATCTTAGCCTCCCTCTGCTTTTTCCTTCTGGATGCAAGTTTAATAAATTCCCCCCTGATGAAACACTTAAGGGAGTACCACATCAAGTCCTCTCTCCCAATTGAGCCTGAATTGGTCTCCACGAAGGAAGAGATTAGAGATCTAATATGGGAGACTATACACTTTTCTTTTAAGAGCTGAGTGTTTAGTTTCCAGGAGGTGTCTCTTTGCACCTGCAAGTCTGGGGAAATCGAGATCCATGCCATGGAGTGATCTGATATCACAATTGGCTCAATGCCCGACTGCAGCACCCCAGACAAAAGGTTAGTGCTAACCAAAATTAAATCAATTCTGGACCACGATCGATGCACCTGAGAATAATAGGGAAAAAGTTGTCTGGCAGGATTAAATAGGCGCCATGGGTTGCATAAGCCCAGTAGATCCATAAAATTCCTCAGGGCAAGCTGTAAGGGGGAAAGTGGTTTCAGTGGTCTATAGGATTTATCCAAATCTTGAGATGGAGCAATATTCCAGTCCCCCCCAGTATTAACACTGAGGGCAAGAAGCCACTCAGCTTTTCAGCTAAGGTCATGAGAAAATCTGGATCCCCTCCTACTGGGCCATAGATTGCCCCTATTACTACCCCAACATCATATACTGTAGCAAGCCCTTCACAATAATGAATCTACCTTCGTGGTCCGTTAAACACTCTTCTGCCAGAAAAGGTATATGTTTCTTGACCAAAATGGCTACTCCCCTGCTAGAGGATGACCCACATGAAGCAAAAACTTGGGCATATCCCTGCCAGCGAAGCCCGTTAACTTCTGATGATATCAGATGGGTCTCTTGCATCAAGAGAATATCAACGTTCAGGAGAGCGCAGTTTTTGAGAACCTGGTACCTCTTAGATAGGTCTCTGACACCTCTGACATTCCACGTTGCAATTTTAATCACTGTTATACTCATTAATAATTAAACAAGACAACAATAAGATATATAAAGATGAAGAAATAAACCACCCTAGAAGGCACATCATACCCTCCCCCCAACACACTTGAGAATCATCCCAACTGTATCCCACCCCTCCACCCCTCCTGTCGAAGCCCGTAAGAAATAACTGGAGTAACATAGACTTCGAACATAATACTACTGCACTTACCCAATCCAATACCAAGAAAGGAAACCGTAATCCCACCCTCTCACCCCCCTACACCCCCAACTATGTACAGAAGTTCTCCCGACTTCCCCAGAGAAATATTAAGAGTGCTAATACTTGAGTCTGGGAACAGAACCCCAAAAGCATCCTCCTGTTGGGAGGCACGAACTATATCGATGGACCCATATAGTAAGGAAGTAACCCCTATTAAACCTGATATTATTGCACAATGACAGCCAGGAACCCCCTGACTGAGATACCCCCCAAAAGGGGTGCTTCCCCCCTCTCCCTGGTGTGCTTAGCAGTCCCTCCAGTGCCAGCTCCCTCGTGGAGCCTCCCACCCACCCTCTGAAGAGTCCAAGTGAGCCCTACAAAATAATTCTAGAAAGTGAGAGCATAACCAGACCCTGAGAACCCCTTAATCAATAAAAATGCCGAACACTCGCAGCATTGGAGAGGAGTGTAGTACCCCATACAAAGTAAGTGAAATGATTACTTCGGGAGGGTGCACCATTACTTCCAGGCACGACCTGTCAGAGCTGCAATTAAGGGCGGGAACCACCAAAACCTCCCTAAAAGGATGCCGCCTGGATAAAATCCTGACATTAACTGTGGGAAACACTGATCCCTAGCCACAATGCTGTCCATCTGCATTACCCCACAAACCTAACCATCCAACTGGCAGCCGATCCACCCAGCGCCTCAAAAATGTGACTCTACAAATCAGCAACCACAAATTTAAGGCTGGCTAGACCAAGGGCGAAAAACCCTGATATCCCAGTAGCATCCATAATAACGCCAATCTGTCCATCTAACACCAGAATGCAAAACCAGACTTAACCACAATTGTTGCCATTTCACATTGAGGGGCTGTGCTCCAGATTGTGTGACTATATTGGGCATTGGGAAATGAGACAGCACTGTCATCTAGCAGTCACCTCTCCAGAATGCCAATGATAGCAGCACCCATAAACAATGCTCCACTCAATCGCCCCAATCTTCCGACCCCCCCTCCCAAAATGGCATCCCAATCTGTACAAACCTAAAATTAAGAGCTGAGGGGACCAAATGGTCTGACCAGACCTGCAATGTGTAGAAACCCCTGCTACACCAAGGGTTCCCACCCCCACTACCCTCAAGCAGACCTCACGAACGGTCGTGGAGACTGGGCCTACCAGGCCATGCACTAGCCTACTCCACTACTCCCCCATCAACAGAAACCCTAGAGAAAGAGAAAAGAGAGAGGAGGACTCCAACAAACAGATGAGAATCCAATAGTATTATTTTAAGCAGGAGATAACTTCTTGACACGTCGTCAAATGCTCAGCCCAATTTGAACAAATTGGGTAACTTGAGAGAGAGAGAGATCCGATGCAACTTTTTCTGGAGACTCATAGGAGTACCAAGAACCTTCGATGGCTACTTGTAACTTGGCAGGGTAGATCATTTTATAATGAATACCTGCCACAATCAGCTTGCTAACTGTAGAATGGAAAGCTGAGTGTTTCTGTCTCGTCTCATAGGGAAGATCTTGCGTTATACGTAACTTTGTACCACTCCATAAGTTTGCTTGCAGCACTCTTGCCTTTAGTAATACATGTTGCTTCTCTAGAAAGCTTAAAATCTTGATAATGATGGGCCTTGGTGGTGCACCAGCTGCAGGTTTTGGCCTGAGAGAACGATGAGCACATTCTATGTGGTATTGTGGATTAAGGGGAGATGGCCCAACAACCTTGCTCAGAAACTTCTGGAGAAAGAGAATAAAATCAGGGCCTTCCTTGGCTTCAGGGAGGCCCAAAATCACCAGATTGTTTCTCTGACTCCTTCCTTCTAAATCCTCTCTTTTAAGTTGAAGTTTACTGATCTGCTGCCTAAGATGGACAATCTCTGGGTCTATTTTCACCCTCCAATTCTCCAGGGAGGAAGTTCTTGCCTCCGAGTCTCCCATTCTGGTGGTTAGGGTGCAGAGGTCTCCTCTTAGCGATTTCAGCTAGGTAGAAATGTCATCCAATGTTTCCTTAAACGGTAGCAGCTCCTGAAGGAAACAATCTTCAGTAAGAGGGAATGATGTAGCGTTAGACGGAGTTAATTTGGTTGCAGACCCCGAACTCTGATTTTTAGATTTTTTGGAGGATTTTTCAGGTGTGGATGGTGGAGTATGTTTCATACCAGCAGGTCTCATCTCCGCTTCCATCTCACTCTTCACCCAAATACATTAATGCACATGGAACAACCAACTTCTAGAAATAAAGAAGTGTTACCAAGACTCCAGGTGTAGATCAGAACTTTAAACGTTGGTATTTGTAGGGTAGAAAGTAGTTTGAAGAGGATGGTTAACGGGAGCTCCACAAAAACACTGCCTCTAGCTGCTCTGCATCACGTGACCCCCCTCTGTAACAGTAAAAAATTATAACAACTTCCAAGGCTCCTCAACATGATAATGTGACAGTAGAATCTCAAACAGGAGCCTTTAAAATTTACATACCTAAACATCTTTTGAATCAGTCCCTCAATCAAAGATTAAAGCAGAAAATAGCTGCAAAGCAGTATAGTAACTCAAAGTAGGATTCTAGTTTGAGGGAATATCTCCTTACAGACTATGATGCACCCAAGACGAGAATCCTTTAATGCTCCTGTAAGCATAAAAAACAGGGTAGAAAAACTAATAGGAAAAATCCAAACAAGAGTCTATAAAAACCTCAGATAACCCCACATCTCTTGGGTAGGTCCTTAATTTGGGCTGGCAGTATAGCCTAGAGGTTAGAGGAATGAGGTGTGAACAAGCTTGATACATCCAGCAGACCAGACCTGAGTTTGATTCTCACAACCTCCACTTGCATACTGTGTGACTCTGAGAAAGTCACTTAACCGCCCAGTGCTCCCAGGTCACCTCTGAAAACAGGCACTTGTGTCTAGTGGGCCTTACCCAGTTATCAAAGACAAAAATAAAAAATAAAATAAATTTGTAGATCAGAAACTGAAGCAGAAGGAGGTCCAGAATAGAATGTTGGAATTAAGTGGGATTCTAGCTTGATGTAAGATCACTTTGCAGATTATAATACTCACAGGGCAGAAATCCACTTCGGATGAAAGCTCACCACCAATTTAACAATACCGGAGGACTAGTGAGCATTCAACAACCAAACTGTGAGAGATCCCTTTGTTCCTCTTCCTAATTTGAATTAGGATTTAAGTCCACATAAAGAAAGAGAATCAGAGGGTGTAGTAATATTGAATAAGGAAAAGGTGAAGCAATGAGGAAAGTAGTGGGAAGGAGCGAGATGCATCCCATACTGATCAAAGCTTCAATCCATCCTCATTTTTCTTTACCTAATTCTCCTTCTTACACTGAAAAAAGTTTCAGAAGCTACAAGGAAACTTAGAAGCAAATTATCATGTCCATCCACAAACTGACCACAATGGAAAAAATGAAGGGATCCAATTCCAATTATCTCTGGCGGAGAATTTAAATAAATCTGCATACATCTTCGATAGTTCGGACTGTGCTTGCTCACTAGTTTCAAATGTTTTGGGAGAACCATTATAGTTAAGCTGAAGCTTGGCCAGATAAAGCATGTGAAACTGTATCTGGGCTGCCATAAGCTTAGAAATAACCATACCGTATGCTTCTCTTTTCAGTCTAACTGAACGGTGAAGATCTTGCGTGATCCTCAGTCTATTCTCTTCCCAAGATTTTTCCTTAGTCTCCCTGACTTTATTAAGCAGATGTATCTTGTCCAGATAGTTGAGAAACTTGAAAATCAGGGGACTGGGTGCTGTACCCAGCTGGGGAGTAAGGTGAAGAGCTCTATGGGCACGTTCAACTTTGGGGCCATTGGGGGAGGAGCTGACAATTTTCTCACAAAATTTTTGAATGAATAGGATTGCATTTTAGCCTTCTGAGCCCTCTGGTAGGCCAATGATTATAATATTATTCATTTGACTGTGTCCCTTCAAATACTCTATTTTATCTTCCAGACAAACAAGTTTCTGATGAAGAGACACAGTCTCAGGATCTAAATGGTTGTGCCAGTCCTCTGTTGAGCTAATCCTAGCTTTGGCATCTCCCATCTTTTGGGTAAGTTGTTCTGTAGAATCCTGTGCCCTTTTTAATTCCTCTGTTATGAGCTGAAGAGCCTCCTTTATAGGTGAGATGACTTGCAGGCAACAGTCTTCCATTAGAGGTTGAGAACGAATCGGGGATTTTGGAGTAGTCAAGGCCTGTGCTTTACTTCTCTTAGTGGCCTTGTCTGTCTCCAGCGTGGGTGGAAGAGTATGACAAAGCCACAACTTTCATCTCAGTGTCCATTTTAAAACTGTTTTTCACCAACCTGACACTCACTAGAGTAATCACAATGAACTTCAAAACAAAAACAGCAAGGATATAGGTTGGAAAATTAAATTATTTATAAAAAATGGCAGGGTGAGGAGTGGAGCCAAGAAGCCAGGCTGCCTACACAGCATGGTGCATCATGTGACTCCTCCAATATTTGTATTTGTAAAAAGCACAGCATTTGTGTGTATTTGTCCTGAATAGCATTAGCTTTGCACAGCCGTACTGTGTACCCCTCTCAGCAGATCTCCACAGAAGACACCTTCCTATCTTACCTTCCTGGCCCCCTGCACTCGCTTCTTTCTCCATCATCTTTATGGTGCAGTCCTCTAAAACTAATATATTTTTCAGTCCACTTCTTCTCTTGGGACTCCAGTCATCTTTTAGTTTCTTCCCTATGGACAAATATGGTGCCCTGTGAGGTAACAGGTTCTGGAATATGCCATATAGATACAAGACCTACTGAGTTGAACTGAGACATTAACTGGTTCAGTTTCACCACCTCAGGGCCCCCACTTCTGCCTGAGTAGACTGTTCTCCCCCTTTATCAACTACAGCCCACCCCTTTGACTGTACATTAGGTGCACTTTTGGGAGGAACAGTAGTACCTGCCTGCACTGGCCCCTCAACCTTGCCATGGTGAAGGCTAAATTTAGCACTTACTGTGGCAAATTCCACAGCAAGTGCTGCAACCCTGCTCTATACCAGGCAGCACTGCCATCTCAAGTGGACCTTCCTGAAGATGGATGCTCTGTAGGTGTTGCATTCTCTCAGCCTCCTCCCCCTCTGATGGTCTGACCATCATGCCCTGAGGTTTAGATTTGTGCCCCCCTGAAACAGGCCTGCCCCCAGGAAGTTAGTACAGTTCCGTCCCTTAAGAGGGGGTTACCTCAGGAGGCCTAATGACGGAGCTGGACTTCTCAGATTTTCCAAGGGATAGCATGGATCCAGGGCCTTTGGTCTTAGCCTATAATAGGTTGTGACTGAGACCCTGGATGCCATTGCTCCAATTCATGTTTGTCCCCATGCTCTTCATCTAGGGGCTCCCTGGTTTGATGGGGAGGTCTGTAAGTGGAAGAGGAAGGGACAAAGATTGGAAAGACACTGGCGGAAAACTCAACTGGAGGTGGATAGACTTAAATTGTTAGAACATTACAAATTCTACCAATCAGCAATTTCCCATAAGAAGGTAGAGTTACTGTCCAGGGAAATTGCTGCAGCAAGGAATAGACCATCCCAGCTCTTCCAGACTGTGGACAGACTGTGCAATCCAGTCTGTCTCCAGACTGGTAGAGCATTATCACAGGTACAGTGTGAGGAGTTTGTGAAATGCTTTGCTGACAAGGTATCCACCATCAGGGATGAGATCCACCAGTGTCCTTCTATTGGACATTGCACTGATCAGTCGGGTGGTACTAACACCCAGTTGTACTGGTCTACCTTTAGACTACCAGCAGTAATAGATATAGTGAGGATTATCCAGACTCTGCAACTTACCTACTGTAAGCTGGACCCAGGCCCTACTCACCTGGTGGTGGGGTGTGTAGATGTTATCAGCCCAGTCCTGGCTGGGATAGTGGTGGTGTCATTAGAGAGAGGGATCTTTCTGGATCCCTTAAAGGAGATGGTAGTATGCCCCCTGTTGAAAAAGCCCTGTCTTGACCCCGACTGCCCAGCAAATTATAGACGAGTTTCTAACCTTCCTTTTGTAGGGAAGGTTATTGAGAAGGCGATCACTCTGCAACTGGAGGATCATTTGTCCAACCACAATATCTATGACCCTCTCCAATCCGGCTTTAGGTAAAGGCATAGTAAAGAGATGGCTCCTGTTTGGGTATTGAATGATCTCCTGATGGCAAGAGATCAGAGGACCCATTCCATCTTGGTTCTCCTGGATCTCTCAGCAGCATTTGACACCGTGGATCATGGGGTGTTGCTTGACCACCTGGGGTTTTTCTGTGGTCTGAGGGGAGCAGTCCACAGCTGGTTTTGATCTTTTTTGGAGGGCAGATCTCAGAGAGTGGTGCCTGGAATTTACACCTCAGCCCCTCATTGACTGCCCTGTGAGGTACCGAAGGGGTCGGTGCTGTCCCCTATGTTATTCATAGTGCATATGCTTCCACTGGGGGACATTATAAGATGGTATGGGCTGAGTTTTCATTGTTATGCTAATGATTCTCAGTTATACCTGTCTTTTATGCCTGATCAGGAGTCGGATTCCATCACGATGTTTAACAACTGCCTCCTGGAGATTCAGGATTGGATGAGTGCTAGTTGGCTTAGGTTGAATTCAGGGAAAACTGAGGTGTTGGTTGTGGACCCTGGAGGAAGGACAACAGGGGCTTGGATGGGGAAACCCTCAGGTTTATATCTTGGGGGAGCCCCGCTTCTTGCCTCGGGCCAAGTACATAACCTTGGTGTGATTTTTGATGAAAACCTGGCTATGAAGACGCAGGTGTTGACTGTAGTCAAATCTGCCTTTTTTCATCTGAGGAACATTGCCTGGCTGAAACACTTGGTTCCATGGGAAGATCTTCCCATCTTGGTCCACGCCTTTGTCACCAGCCGTTTTGATTACTGCAATGTCCTCTATCTAGAGCTGCCAGGTGTGGATATCTGCTGCTTGCAGCTTGTGCAGAATGCGACGGCCAGGTTGTTGATGGGAGTTTCATGATCTAGTCATATGACACCTGTGCTCCGTGATCTGTACTGGCTGCCAAAACAGTGGCGGATCACCTTCAAGGACGCATTACTGACCTTTAAGGCCCTACATGATTTGGGACCTCACTACCTGAAAGAGCTCATGGTGCCTTACTGTCCTGCCCATTCTCTTCAATCCTCTGATGAGGAATTGCTATAGATTCCCAGGGTATATCTAAAGATGTCTGGAGGTAGATCTTTTGCCTGTATGGCACCAACCCTGTGGAATTCTCTACCTCATCAGATACGAGAATGACTAAATGTTGAAAGTTTTAAAAAACAACTAAAAACGTTCCTTTCTGCCTGAGCATTTGCTGGTTCATAATAATTAAGTGTATTGTATGATTGTCTGATTTATTGTTTTGTAATTTGATTTTACTGATTTGACTTATTGTAAAAGCACCCTGAGCTTGGGAAGGGCGCTTAATATAAATAACATTTTACTTTCTTACTTACTTACCTGTCCCTCTTTGATAACCACATTCTCTAGTACTATTCTTACCTAGGGGGTACTTGCCTAGTTGCCTACCCAACGTGCTTAAACAACTTTTCCACAAGGACCCATTTATTCCGGGTACCCCAAATCAGATTTCTCCAGAAGTCCTATAAAAACTAGTGTCAGTCTACCACTCTATTGGACTTCTAGGTCCCTTTGTTTTCCTGTTCCTTTTTATGCTTTCTATCTGAGAGTGATCAATCTGGTATAAACTGAACAATGAAAGACAATTCACACTTTGCAGTGCATTTTACCCTTCAGATACCCTAAGGATCACACATCACAGTGTAACTCCATCAGTGGGAGAAATCAGCATCTTATCTTCACACTGAGGATACATGGTGCAGCATCTCTGGACAGCCTGCAGAATGTCCTTAAGATGCCCCTGCAGACTCCATCCTCCTATCATGTTTCTCACTCTTGGAGTCACTCATGAAAGGGGTCACATGGACCTGTTTTTGTTTAATAGTGAATTTCTAGAAATGTTTTGCCTGTAGCAGAAACCAGCCTTGCCTGTCCAGAATTTATTCCATTCTCTTTACCTCCCTTAATGGAGTTTCACACAAAAGCTATGACAGTCTATCTGTGCAGCTGATTAAAAGCCAGTTAACATCTCCCCCTCCCACTGACCCCAGTTTCATCTTGTTTTGCTCTGTTCTTTCTTCCCCTTCCCCTGGCTCTGACTCAAGAATTTTAACAATGCACCACTATATAGCAAATGTCATATTCAGTTATAAACATAGGCTACATTCTGCAATTGGGAAAAGCCCAACAGAATTATTCATCAGTAGATTTACACCCATTTCTCTCTGGTTAATTATATTATAGTGTATGGTGGAATGCTGTTATGCCTGGAATTCCATGCCTGGAATATGCTTGTTCTGTTGCAGTAGTGACATCATTATGCTGTTCTGCTGCAGTAGTGATGTCAATACTGCAACAGACTAACTTGAAATGCTGCTAAAAAGTTTTAAAAAGTTCATGCCATCTGACAGACACTATGTGTGGTTCTGTCTGATCATTCTTCACTTGTGGTTGAGCAAAATTTTTTTTTGAAAATGAAAAAATCTATTCTCTGTTGTCTTCGCTAGCTGGTTTTTGTGTGGTTTTCTTTGCTGTGACTGCCCATACACTATTAAAGATTATGTATGAGGAGTCATACACAACAAGGATATTCTTGTATCTCAAAGTTTTCATGGTAACCGAGTACCTCTAGAGCTGCGCTCTCGAAGTCATCTGTTACCAAGGAAACCTCTCGATACAAGAATATCTTTGTTGTGTATGACTTATACACAATCCTCTATGTTATAGTAATACAGAAAGTATAAGCAAGCTGGAACAGCAGAAGAAAAATGCACAGGTTAAGGGTAAGGTCCTTTCTGGACCTTTTTTTCAGTACAGCCTTCACCAATTCATAAATACAGAGGTGAAAAACATAAACAGAAACAATAGCTCCCTGGTATTGTAAAACAAGTACTGTATCCTGTAATATACTTGGCTGAGTTACTATGGAAATTCAGGGACATGCATATGAATCAAATGGCTGAGGGTTCCTATGAATCTTATTTTTGAATGACAAAAAAAAAGAATACAGTAACTGGGAAATGCCAGAAGATTCAGATAATGAAAGTGTGCTCTGAGAGTACTCACAAACTCCTGAATTATCAGAAATTCCTCCCAGATTATATGAGGAGCTAAGACATGTTGAGTCTGTTCCAGAATCTGAGACTGTTATTGTTAGCACAAAACCCAAAAATGTTAGACGGTCCCCTTCCTTGCTGACATTTTGGAGGACTGTTTATAATAAAACAAAAACACAAAACAAAAAAACATACCGGTCAATTATGCTTTAATTTAGAGGGCAATGTTCTGACTTTAAGAGATTTCAAAGATTATAAAGACATAAGTTAAGTTTTTTTTTTTCTCAAAATATTCATCAACTAAATAAACAATGGAACTTTGCTAGTATTTATAACCTAAACTTTGTGCAGTTGCTATGGCTGGGCAAATTGGAAAATTCCTTTTCCTCTTTTTCTTTCTCTTCCCTAGTTTATTGTTATTTGTTTATTAGATGTATTTTGCCAAAAACAACAATAAAATGCCTTTATTTAAAAAAATTATCAAATTTCAATTTCATGGAATTGTCATGACATTCCATGAAATTTCATAAAATTTCTTGAAATGTTGTGGAATTTTCTCACATTCTCAAATTCATCATAAGTTGGTTAGTACCACAGCTAGAGAACTGAAGTTTGGCATGTGTATTACTTGGAAGGGCCCCAATGGTAAAGCTCATGATAAGGTAAGTCCCGAGGGTTATTGGGGACTGGGAGAGTGGGGGATGAGCTGCCAGGGCATGGCACCAAAAAGAATAAAAAAAATAGAGCTCTGAAGCATGGTAGACCTTGTATGGACCTTCATAAGGTCATCGTACAAAACGTGGTGCAATTTTGACAACACCATTTTAAATTAGATTGATGTAACTGAAATATCAATTTTGGTGAAATTTTGTCAATTTTTCATTGGCAATTTGTGAAATTTAGCAAAATCAGAAATGTGCCAGAATTCCACTGGCAGAAAATAAATTTTGCCCAGTCCTAAGCAGCCGCCTGGGCTTATCTTTTTTTTTTTTGTAACAGTTAAAAAATAGTTCTCTTTGTGTTAGAGTGATGAGAAAGCAGCTATGCTATAAGATGCTGTTCTCAGTTCATAGTTCTGTTGATTTAGGAATATAATAAAAAACTATAGTTTTTGTGACAATGGACTAATACTCTTCTTCATACATGAAACCAACCTTAAACAATAAGTGTTAAACATATCTAAAGATTTCATATGCTTCAACCAGGGCACCCATTTATTCTTTTTTGTTAAGTAAACACTATCAGAATTGTAAACCATACTCAGTAAGTGCTAAATGAAATCTGCAAAAAGCAAAATTTATCTGATAAAATAACAGAATGACTCAGTTTTAGACAAATGCTTTTCTAATGGTGGTGACTGTTGCAATTAAATGCATTAATGCTCACTCTTCATTGTGCCAAATGACTAATAAAGCTACTCTTAGCTTATGGTTTATTTTTTATCAGAACCTTTTTTTCACTACTACCATTTGTTATGCAAAGGCTTTGCTTTCATAAAGGACAAAGTATTATCCTCAAAGGATGTCAATGAGACAGCACTAAATAATGGCTTGAAACAATGAGATTATGGTGAAATCATCTTTCCACAGTATGTATTTTAAACAGTTTAATATCATGAACCAAAAACAGCTGTATGAACATGTACCTACACCATTTTGTAAGAGTAGTTGTAATGTGGAGCCAGATATTTTTTTTTACCAGAGAATTATGAGAAAACGCTGTAGAACTTTTTGTAAGGTAGGTATACCTTTATTATGCTACTGTATCATAAGTTTTAGTTACAGGCTGTTGAGAGCTTAATGTACAGTTAGATATGTAGCAATGTTTTTAATTTTCTTGCAAAGTTGCAAAATTTGCCTCAGCATGCCACTTTGCAATGAGCGTTCCTGGGAAAATGACACTTTTTCAGGAGATGTCAGGTGATGTCATGGCAACAAATTTACATAACCTCACCTGAAAAAGTGTCACTTGACTTGCCAAAAACTTTACAAAGTCAATATATGTACTTCGCACACTTGACTTTTTTTATCATAACATTCTTTACACTCCTTCCCTGCAGTGTGGGTGATGAGTCACCCAACCACTGGAACCCACACCCCCCGACCTGGCCTGTCCAGTGACACGCTCTCCCCACATAGGCAGGCATGCAGAGTCCCCCCTCTGGGGACCTGGATCCTGGTACCTGGGGGGGCACACCTCTCATTTCCAGGGGTGTAGGGCACAGCTATCAGCCGCCATGATCAGCCACCATGATCGCCCTGCAATGTTCTGCCTTTTTTTCTTCTTCTTGGAGCTGGACGTGCAATGGCATTGACGCACATATGTGCCAATGCCCGCCGTGCTCCAACCCTCAACTGCTCACACTATCTGCAGTGCCTCTGGCCACCACTAGTTGCCACTGCAGAGTGGTGCATCTCCCCCCAGCCCTCCCCAGAGGAAGGAGCACAGTTGTTGGATGCTCTATCCTCCATCTCTTTGCCAACCCCTGACAACTGAGTCCATTCCCTAACCCGGGTAGCCAGCGTGGTGCGAGGTGTTGTGTCCAGTGTCTCAACCCTCAGTGCCACCAGGCTGGCTCACATTTGACATTTTTAACAAACATTGTGATTTAAGTCACGAAGTGTAGCTTGCCAGCTTCACACATCTCCATTTACAGTATATAAGGTGCCAAACTGGTAAGCAATGAAGTACTGTCACAAACCACATCTGGTTCACTTGGCCAAGTATTGGTCTATGACTGAAACCTGTTGGTTCACATTTGACTAGCATATTGGTCTGAGTAAATGTGAAATCATTTACATTCAGTTTGGTATATATTGGCTAAAATATAAATATATTGGCACAGGTTCACATATAGTGGATAGAGGAGGCATGTATTGGCTTATGGTAAATGTACTGATTTAAGAAAATACTATGCTATGTATTGCTTTCAGTAAGATGTATTTATTTAACTAGGAATGCAGTGGTGTGTGTGTATCTCTCTCTCTCTCTCTCTCTCTATATATATATCTCTCTATATATATATATATAAATATATATACACAAATGCATTGGTTAAATCAAGCATATAGCAGTATGTAGTACATATGCACTGGTGTCTGAAAACTGTACTGGTTTCAACAAAAATGTGTTAGTATATTGGTTTCAATGGAAATGTATTGACTTAAGTGGAAATGTACTGGATTCCATGGAAATGCTTTCACTTTAGTAAGAATGCATTTGTTTTAGTGGGAATGTATTCATTTCAGTGTAAATCAGCAGAAAGAGTTCAGGTGAGTTTTGACACTCCATGTAAATCTCTAAAGGAGAGGACACGTTCTTTCTTGGTAGTCCTATCAAAGACACATGAAGGACAGAAACTGCAGTTTTAGCTAATTCAATTTAACATGTGGCATATGGGATGTTGTAGGGAGGAGGGGCTTCAGAATCTGAGGAATTTGGAGGACCAGTAGAGTGGATGGAGTCTTTTTAAAAGGTAAGTCTTATACCCTAAAGGGGAGGGCACTATGGTAGTAGGTCAGAGGTTTGAGATTTGCACTGTCAGACTTAAACTAGATAAGGAGAGGCTGTGCAGAAAGATGAGACTAGGCACACCTAAACAAGCAATGGGGAACTACGTGGGTTTCCACAGATACAGACAAAAGTCAAGCAGGTTATTAGCAAATGTAGAGGAATAGGCACCATTATAAAAAATAAATGACAAAGTGTGGGAAGGGGGGTAAACAGAGCAGTAAGGGAGGCCACTAGCAACACAGGATGAGCAGCAAGAGAAAAGGGGATGCAAGCAATCACAAACAGCAGGAAGCAGTGCAACCTTATCAGAGGACAAAGTGCAAGTGGTATTAATGATAGCCAGGGGAATGGATGGAGAGTGATAGGGCAGAGAGAGGGGGGCCAACATACCTATTGTAAAGTGGTGTGTGTGAGCGTTAGAAGCCTGGGAAACAAGGTACATCATCTGCAGGCACTGGTGGTAAGAGCCCAGCTGGACCTGATAGCCAGGACAGAAAACAGAAATGCAATGCCATGATTGTGCCCTACATGATGAATCACAATTCTGCAGAGTTCTGCAGCAGAGTTACGGAAAGAAACAAAGTTATTCCAATGAGATTTAATCCCTTTGTCATGCAAGAAACTGTGGCACTGCACTTCATCCTTGCAGGTTCCACTGTAACAACCCTACACCATCCATGGGTAGGAAAGGGCAAAAGGTAGGAGGCAGGGTTGCCTTGGACTATTCTTCAGGTTACGTGTCAGTGCCACTGAGGGAAGTGACCAAAAAGGGACTAACATCATAGAAACATTGTGGGTACAGTTGGAAGTGGGAAAGAGAGTTATTAGGATGAGGTGATTTACAGGTTGTTAAATCAAAATGAGGTGGAGGACAGAGTCCTAGGGGATGAGATTAGAAGATCTGCTCACTTTGGCAAGCAGGTGCTGATGGGGACTTCAACATCACAAATGTAAGCTGAAGTGTCCCAGTAGCATCAAGCACCAGGAGTCAAGGACTGGCTGAGGCATTTCAAGATAGTTTCTTGATACAATGTGTTGGTAAACCAACAATGGAGGTGGTGATCTTAGACATGATGCTTCAAAGAGGGAGACTGTCTGGGAGATTACTGTAAAGAAACCACTTGGGAGCAGACATACTGAACAAACAGATACCCTGCAGAGGAAACCTTGCAGCAGGCATCTCTTTGTCTGTGGCCACATCCCCTGCCATCAGAATGGAGCAGGCAGAAAAATGGGGGAAAGAAAGGGAAGGATACAAGGGGTGGGCTTAGGTAGGAATTAGGGCTGCCCAGGGGTGGAAGGGAGCTTTAGCCTAAATTAAGTAGTTTATGATTCATATATGATGGCAAATGTTTTGATATTTATATATTTCTACCTGTGATTGCATATTTATGCTGCAACTGAACTGTAGTGAAATGCAGGACAGGCCGAAAAACAGCCTTGCGTAGTGATCTTGAACTGTAGAACTTTCCAGAAAACAGGCTTGCCTAGTGAGCTTATCCTGGATAAACACAAATAAAAAGTCAGAGGGGAGGAGCTAGAAGGGTATATAAGGGCCAGCTTACTGTAGGCCAACCCCTTTGTTTCCTGATCTCTTGATGAGATTCTTTGTACAAATAACAGCAGAAAAGCCAAGTGAAATGCAGCAGCATCACAGGTTGGTGAGGCAGTTTAAAAGTTGGCTTTTTGCACTGCAAGGCTTTAGGATGGTGTTCTTCTGAGACGGGGGGAAATTGATTATAGTCAAATCAAATCAAACTTTATTTATAACGCACTTTTCAAATACCAAAGCCAAATACAATATATAACACAAATTAAAAAATGAATATAAAACCTTACCATATAAAATACATTATAATTTAAAATAGGCAGCCCAGACACAACCAACTAAAAATTGTCTCCAAAGGCTAAACTAAATAAATAGTGTCCCAAGAGTTAGGCCGCTGCTTGTATAAAGAAGTCTGTGCAGCAGGCAGCCAGCAGAAGGATAGGTGTTAAATCAGCTCAGTCATCATAGGGGAGTTGGGGGGGGTACAGAGTTATGAAGGTGGCCATATCAAATAGGGAGTGGGAAGCCAGTCTGGTGGCACTGAGGGTTGAGGTGCTTGATGCCACACCTCATACTATGCCAGTGACTCGAGTTTGGGAACAGACTCAGGTTGTCAAGGGTCAGCGGGGCAAGGGAGGATTGAGCATCCCAACGGATGCTCTCTTCCCTCTGGGGAGAGATACCAGGGGTGCCCTAAGCACCTGACATCCCGAGAGAGCCGGTGGAAGCACCAGCTCCTGAGGGCTTGGTGGCTCCATTCAGTGGAGTCGGGGGGGATGCTGTCAGGTGCTTGGCAAGAGGTGTGCGTCAGCACATCACCTGTCTGGATGTACATCCTCGTGCTGGTGTCCCAGGGGGATGGGAGAAAAAATAAGGGTAAAAAAAAAAAAAAACACAAATAACCCTGGCCCCATGAGCAGAATGAAACCTAGGGAAGGGTTGCCTTGGGGATTGCCCTGGTGGACGGAGTAGGAGGAAGTATGAGGCCTCCTCTGAAAGCCTTGGGAGCCGGGCAAGGAAAAAAAAACAGGGAGTGGGACACACCTGTCCATTCTCACTTCTTCCCATTCAGTACAGAAGTCAGCGCTCAATGGAAAAGTGGATAAAAAATCCAGTTTAGAAGTGAGGGAGCAGGGGCACACCCACTAGAAAGCTAAAATTGGAAAAGCGGCTGCAATCAATTGCAAGTACGTTGGGGGGGCCTTCCGCTCTGGGGCACTTGCAGGTGAAATGATGCTGCAATTTGGCAGAGTGTACAGTAGCTAAGGGGTGCTCACTTTGATAGTGGTCACCTCAGAAATTAGGTTGCAATAGGGCAATGAGGGAGCTGGGACACTCACTTTTATAGAGGTTCACGGTCATGCTGATTGAGCATGATTGCCAGGCAGGAAGCAACATTACTAGGCAACATGAAAAAGGAAAAAAATAATAATATAAAACCAAAGAGAGCAAAGTATAGATAAGATTTATCTGGGCCAGCTACCTCACATCTGACTTCTGATCTAGGCTCCAAGTGAAGGAGGAGGAGTTGGGGCCAGGGTCAGCTGTGGCCACATGGCAGGAACTAACATGATACACTGACACAGAATAATGGTGGTGGCGCTACAGCCTTTGATGGATAAGACCTAGGTTCAATCCAAAGGCATGATACAGTATGTGATCTTGGTAATTTTCATGGGCAGAGGGTTGCTGGCAGCACCAAGGGAAATATTTAGGGTGAACTCATGTAGGGCAGAATCAAATACAATCCTGCATAGGAAAAGTAATTTTATCCAGGATAAATGGCCTTGGATGTGACAAGACTGGAGTTCAATCCGAGGGCTCAAGCATGGGGTCAGTAATGTTCATGGACAGAGGATTGCTTGTGACAGGACAGACCCATTGCCATGGTGATGGTTCCCATGGCAATCAGGTTGGAAGAATAAGCTGTACATAGAAACAAGAAAAAACAACAAAACCGCTCAGTAGGCTCTGGTGTGTGCTGGACATAAATACTGAATTGAAACAACAAATCTCTGCACCACACGAGCATAAGTATTAAATTTCAGCCTTCAATATATAAAAAAAATTCCAGACAGCACCTTGCTTGTTGCGTCATCAGGACCTCCTGATGATGCAACTTTTGTGTAACCAGTAGAGGTATTGTGAGCAGGGTGCTGTCTGGTGTTTTTGTTATATATTAAAGGCTGCAATTTGATACTTATGCTCATGTGGTGTGGAGATTTGTTTTTTCGATATACATAGAAACATAGAAATTTGCTGGGGGAAAAGGGCCTATTTGCCCATCCAGTCTGCCCAATATCCCTCCTGTCCAGTTTATCTTACCCCGTCCATTCCATGCCATTTGAACTTTTATTTAGCCCCATGTAGTTGTCCCATGCCCTCTTGAATTTGCTCACCAAATCTGCCCCACCACCCATTCTGGTAGCCTATTCCAAGGATCCACCACTCTGTCAGTGAAGAACCTCCCCACGCATGTCCTCCAAATCTTCCCCCTCCATCTTGAATGTGTGTCCCCTAGTTGATTTGTTTTCACTCATTCTGAATATGCTACCCTCCCTCACCTTGTTTATTCCCTTCAGATGTTTGAGGGTTTCTACCACATCCCCCTTTACCCCCTCATCTCCAGTGTACAGATTTAGTTCCTCTAGCCTCTCCTCATATGGACTCCTGTGCAGCCCCTGAACAATCTTGGTTGCCCTTCGCTGGACCCATTCCAACCTGTCTTTGTCACCCTGCCAGTGAGGCCTCCAGAACTGGACCCCATATTCCAGATGTGGTTTGATTATAGTTTTGTATAGTGGCATGATCACCTCCTTCCTCCTGCTTGTAAAGCCCCTTCCTAGGCATGCATGCCAACATTCTATTAGCCTTCCCCATCGCCTTATTACATTGGTTCCCCACCTTCAGTTTATCCAAAATGATGATCCCCAGGTCTCTTTTTTTGTTCTGTTACTTCAAGTCTCCCCCCCCCCGCTAGTATTTTGCACTTGGGTTTCTACTCCCTGTGTGCATAATCTTGCATTTTCTTTCATTGAATTGTAATTGCCACTTTTTTGACCACTCCTCCAGCTTGACCAGGTCCTTCCTCATTTTTTCCACCCCCCCATTGTATCCATCCTGTTACAGATTTTCATATCATCTACAAACAGACACACCTTCCCATTCAGGCCTTCTGAAATGTCCCCAATGCATATGTTCAATAGTATAGGACCCCACCAGGACCCTTAATGAACCCCACTCTACACCCCTCTGTCTATGGAGTGCATCCCATTTACCACCACCCTCTGAGTTCTACCCTCCAGTCAGCTTTCCACCCAGTTTACTATTTTGCTCCCCACCCCTAAGCTACCCAACTTGCTTATTAATCTCCTGTGAGGGATGGTGTAGAAGGCCTTTCTGAAGTCCAGATAGGCCACGTCCACATGAATGCCTTGACTTCAGCATAGCAATTGTTTAAGAACAAATTAAATATAATTTTGGAAAAAACATTTCCCTAATAAGAAAGGAAAGGTTAAAGGAAATTCAGTCAAGTGGTTTTCCTACAGAAATATGTGTGCTGCGTACATGCAAAATGCATTACACATGCTTAATTGTGAAATGTTTGCATGCTATTCTCATACACAAAGTAAACCTATGCAAACCAGGTCTAAAATGCACATAAGGTTTGCATGCTGCAAGCTTGACATGTGTGCAGCAGGTAAACTGGTGCTAACATCAACATCATTAACTCCAGGCTAAATATTGACCTTGACCTCATTCAGTCTTGGCTGAAGGCCCATAGGCTTGTCCTCAACCTCCTAAAGACCCAGGCCATGCTCTTTGGTTCCCTGGCTAGGACAAGAGCATGCCTGTCCACTCTCAAAATTGCTGGAGCTGATGGTGCTCCTTTACGAATGGTCGACTCATTCAAGTACCTGGGGACAACCCTTGATCCTCAACTTGACTTCTCCCTCCACATTTGCAATTTTTATAAGGCCACAAACTGTAAGCTGGGCCTGGCTTACAGAGCCAAAAGTTGCCTCACACCCACTGCTCGAATGGCCCTTGCCAAAAGGGTACTTCTCCCCACACTCTGCTATGGGCTCCCTTCCTTCCTGAACACTCCAAAAACCTGGCTCTCCAAATGGGACACAACGTACAATAACATTTGTTGCTTTGCCTTATCAGCCCCCCGCATCATGCATCACTGTCAGCTGTACTCCAGGCTTGGGTGGCTCTCACCTGTTAACCACCGAACTTTTGTTATGGGGAAACCTCACTGACAATATTTTCAGAATGTCCATCCCCCCGGCGCTGGCTGAACTGCTGAAGCCTGCCCCCCCCCCGTCTACCAGCTGAGGTCAAGTGACTCCCAGGCCCTTAAGGTCCCCAAAACTCACTCCCTTGCTGGGGATTGGGCCTTTGTTGCCCTTGCTCCTAGAACTTGGAACCTTCTCCCTACCCAGGTAAGAGACGCTTCCTCATACACCAGTTTCAGGTCCTCCTTCTGGGGCCACCTGAAGCATGCATCCACCTGGGCCTGCACCTAGTGCCCCCACCCACAGTGGTGGGCCCAAAAGCTCTTAGTCTCTGGTTGGCTATATCTTAGGCCAGGGATTCCACACTGTGTATCCCCAAGCTCCCTGGCCTGTCTTTGCTTGATGCCTAAGTTCATCAGCTTCTGCTCCGCACTCGATTTACTTTGCTCACCCTCCTGGGCAAGTGCCCCTGCCAGGCTAGAAGCCTTTGAGTTGTTCTCTCAGGCCCCCCTCCTCTTGGAACAATTCTCAAATGTCTCCCCTCCCTGCTGCTTATGCTCCCTACTCTTGCCCCTTGTGTACTCTAGCTGGGTACTCCCTCCTGCCTGCTCTGGTGCTATCTGATATTATTTCTGATGTTATTTCTTGTCTGTTCCTTATTGACTGCTATGCTTTGATTTTGTAATGATTAACCTGTACCTGACTGTCCCTTGTTGACTGCTGTGCCTTGACTTTGTACTGTTATTGCCTGTGCCTTGTAATTCTCCTGTGCCTTGTCTTTGTACTGTTAGTTGCCTGTGCTTTATAATTCTCCCGGGTCGCACCTGAAAATAGGCACATGACTGTCCAGTGTGCTTACCTGGTAAACAAAAGCTAAAAAAATAAATAAACAAACATCTTCTAAAAATAACATTAGGTTCATGTGTTGCATGCTTGACTTAAGTGCAGCAGTTAGGCTTGTGTGAACATCATTTAAAAATCACATTGGGTTCATACGTTGCACGCTTGCCATGTATAAAGCAACTAAGCTGGTGCAAATCTCATCTAAAAAAACACATACTTTTTTATTTCTCATACTACTGCTAGCAATTAGAGACATTAAAATACCCTTTTAATTGATTTCCTATTAAAATTAGGTAAACTCATTAATTGTGATCCTTTTCTAAGTTGTTTAATGGCTTATGATTTTTGTCATTAAATTGCCATTAATTTGTAAAGTATTGTTTGATTAGTGCATTAAATGCATACAATATTGTCAGCCAACATCCCCCATTCTAAATGTGCGAAGAGGGGTATGTGTTGTGAAGCCTGACCTTTTTGTTTTGGGCCATGCAAATCCCCTTATGCATATTAAGTGCAACAAATATGTTTTACCATGACTGTTACAGCTCACTAACTTTTCCTTTGTCATTCTGTATGGAGCATATACACTATAGTCATGCTCAGCACTCTTTGTGTTGAGTAGGGTCTTAGAAGCAGGTACCATACCTCACATTTTGTCACTGAAATGAGGGACATGGACACTCAAAATGAGGGACAATGAGGGACACTAACCCTCATGATGATCAGGACACCTTCTGAAACATGGAGATACAGTACCTCAGAACACAGTGGAAACCATTGTATTTACTTGCACTGATGTTAGCTCCTGAGAATTAATTTCTACCATAAATCAGGGGGTGCCATTTAAGCAGGGCAGAGGGGGACTGTTGCTTATGGTGTGGCAATAATGGCATTAAATTTGGATTTCATCTTTTGCACAATAAGTGCCCCTACCCTGGCTTGTGTTGCACTCATGCTGCAGGTGCATTCCTGACTTGACTATGTTTGTTATGTGTTGTCCACTCTCTCCACCTATTAGTGGCAATGCCATCACATGTGACACAGAGGAGCTCCAGCCAATCAAGAGCACATGAGTTACTCGAGTGGGACACTATGTTTCCCACCACAGAGTAGACAGGCTGCACACTACAGCTTGGAGGAGTTGGTGAGCACTGAACTCTCAATAGCAGTGCTGTGGTGGCATATTTTTGTTGGTCTACTCTTAGTGAGTCTCCATCTCCCTTGGTGGCTGAAGGGGCTGGGGGTGAGCTAGAAGATAACTCAAGACTAGCCTACTTACTTACTCTACTAGGCTAACCTCACAAAAAAAAACATTGTGGGCCCCTTGCAGCAACAAGCTAAACCTCACAGCAGCAGTGACAGAAGTGTGGGTGGCCTTTATAGGCCTTGATCAGTGCAGTGTGGCAGCAGCCATGGCAGGCAGCAGCAAAGCAAAAAGCAAGCAACACAGGTTGGGTGTTTGGTTGGTGAGGAAACTTGGTTGCAGACCATGCTGGGGACCAGGGATGGGTGGTTCTAGCATCCAGCTTCTGGCAGAAGGACAGAGGAGGAGCGGACGGGAAACTGGGCTGGTGGCATACTGGACTAGGCTGCAGGTTCTAGCCAGTTGACCGGGTAAGTAAATGTAAATAATTTTTTTATAAGGGATTGTGGACAGAGGAAGGACCATAACATTGATGTGTTTTTCATGTTTCTGAGCCTTTGGGTGGCTTAACAATCCATATGGGATGGATATTGAATGGAATGGAGTTGGTGAGAGAAATTGGGCCAACATTTTTTTTTTTGGGGGGGGGGGATTCAGAACTTCAGCCAGGAAAAAAAAATGGTTATTATCTGGTTGGATATAAGCCCAAATCTGATGCACTGCTCTGGGGTATAGACAGATGAATTTTATACATTTGAATTTTTCCTGATTTGCATATCACTTTTCAGTCACAATAAATTAGTTTTAGTTTTAAGAGACATTCCAGAGCTTGCCACCTAGGGGATAACTAGCAGTTGGCCTCCACTGGTTGTTGGCTTCCCCTTGCTGAAATTTGAAATGGCGCTTTGCCATAAAGTCTAAATGTACAGGACATTTTCTGTGTGAGCAGCATGTTTTTCATGAGGGATGGATGAGGGACAGAGCAGTTTTCAGTGGTAAAATGAGGGTCTCCCTTGCATTCAGGGACAAGTGAGTGGTATGATATGCATCAACTACTGGAGCCCCACTATAGTGAGGCTTATGCCCCCCACCCCTTGGTGAAGTTGGCATGCACATCCCTATGCTCAGGCACATTATGAAATAGGGCAAGGAAGAGTGCAGGGCTGTGCTGTTTTGAAAACAATGAGGGTATTTCTTATTACTATTTTATACATTATTGTTGGAGAGTTGGAGATTAGTGAAGGCCACTGTTTGACTAACAAGGGCCTTGTTTGTAGAACAGTTGCCTTCATTGTTCTCCAACTCTCCTTAATAATGTATAAAATATTAATAAAAAATAACTCAATTCATTTAAAAGGGGTACATCCCAGCACTCTGACCCATGGATATCATCTCTTAAAGACACCTACCTTTGGCTTCCTAGTACTAAAGTAAGAGACTCTCGACATATCTGTAATTGGTGGGTTGTCTGTAGCAGCATGGCTGCACCTACTACAGTGTGTGTGCATGGGGGGGACTGGCCATGTGGGTGGGTGTTTAAGTTATTGCTACTTTTGTGTTTGCCCCTTAAAGTCTGTTTGTGTGGAAGCATTCAAAACTATGGAGAGAAAATGGCAACAGTACAGGCCCGACAAAAGTAATTAAGTAGGTTTGTGGGTAAGTGGGTGTATTGGGGATTGGAAGAACCACATGTATTTCCATTGGTACGTGTGCTACAGTTCAGGTGTGCAGCTGAGATGAGGGGGGACAAGAAAACTAAAAAGTAAATCAGTGGCTATAAGCATGCTGCATACATGCAGATGTATGTAGATTTGTATTGAAGTACAAGTGAGTCATATGTATGCAGGCAGTATAGCTTAGTGGTTAAAGGCATTGAACTACAAACCAACAGAACTGGAGAACTGAAGACCTGGGTCTGAATCTCATCAACCCCCACTTGTATACTGTGTGAAACGGTAGACCATAGGGTGTTGCTTGACCACCTGAGGGAATTTTGTGGACTCGCCGGCACTGTCATCTGCTGGTTTGAGTCCTATCTCATGAACAGAAGGCAATGGGTAGTGATGAGGAATTTCTCCTCCTCCTCCTCCTCCCCTAGCCTCCTGTCATGTGGAGTACCTCAGGGTTCGGTCTTGCCCCAGATGTTGTTTGCCATATACATGCTGCCCCTGGGACAGCTCATTAGGAAGTACAGTTTGGGTTCTCACTGCTATGCTGATGATACCCAATTGTATCTTTCCTTTGTCCCAGGGACATCCCATGCAGTGGAAGTGCTAAATAGATGCCTTGCTGAGATCAATGACTAAATGGTCTCCAGCTGGTTGTGACTGAACCCCAATAAGACAGAGGTACTAGTGGTGGGGTTGAACAGAAGGCATGATAGGAGGGTCTCTGCCACAGATACCGGGTTAGTCCTGGGGTCTGTGCCATTGAAGGCCTCCTCTAGGGTGTGTGATCTTGGTGTGACTTTAGACAGCAGATTGACATTTGAATCACAAGTGTCATCCATTGTCTGGACCAGCTTTTACCATCTTAGGAATATCACCAGGATCAAGCCCTAGTGCAGCCTATGGATCTCCCCATTTTGATGCATGACATTGTAACATCTAGGCTTGATTATTGTATTGTATTCTACTTCAGGTTCTTGGGAGGTATCCTCTGCAGGCTGCAGCTGGTGCAGAATGCAGCTGCGAGTTTGCTGATGGGGCAGCCTAAATACTGCGATATCACCCTGGTGCTGCGTGAACTGCACTGACTGCTGGTCAGTTGGAGGATCCTTTTTAAGGTGGGCTTGCTCACCTTTAAGGTCCTACATGGGCTGGACCATAGAGACTTGTCTGACCTTCTGACACCTGCTGCCTCTGTCCACTCCCTCCGTTCTTCCTCCAGGGGCCTCGTTGTGATTCCCAGAATGAGGCTAAAGACTGCCGGCAACAGAGCTTTTAGTGTCGCCGGCCTCATCCTATGGAATTTGCTGCCACCATCTGTAAGAGATGCCCCTTCAGTGGAAGTGTTTAAGGACTGCCTCAAGACCCTACTGTTTAGCCAAGCTTTCCCAGACATTGACTATTAATATTAATTTCTGGAATAGTCTTTTAATGACTAGTGTTATTTTTAACTGTTTTAAACTATCTGCTTTTTTTATTAGTGGTTTATATATGTGTTGTTGTTTTTGATTAGTTTGTATCTATTTGTACAGTGTCCAGAGCCTCTGGGATTGGTGCCTCAAAAAATAAACCTTGCCTTGCCTCACCTTGCCTTGCCTTGATCCTGAGCAAGTCACTTAACTTTTATGTGTGCAGTAATCGGTGATCACTTGCTTTTTGCATGCATGCCACGTGCATGCAGTCTGTTCTAATTTAACATAAAAAGCATGCTTTCCTCACTTGCTTACTGCACGCATGCATGTATTCTGTTTCAATTTAATGTTTAAATCATGCTTGCAGCCCCTCACATCACATGGGTAGTTTTATGTGCACTGCATGAAAACATTTCATATAATTATTTCTTTAAGGATGTATTTGAGTAAATCAGTAGAGGGAGAAACACAATAGTCAGAAACAGGCACAAAAAATCAAACTCAACAAGACTGAATGGCATATAGATTAAGGAAAATCTATGTACAGGAAGTGAGATTGGCTAAGGGAGTTTATATAAGAAATAAAACTGAAGCACCAGCTGGGGATTCCAAGAAATTTTGGAATATAATTAAAAATATGACTGTGGTATAAATAGCTCCATGAATATTAACATTTGTAAGGAACCTTATGAACCATTGGAATGCAGAGAGCTGTCAGAAGAAGTTAATAAGTTCTTTGGTAAGTCTGGAACTTTCTTTAGTGATAATAAGCCTCCTAAAGAAATTGTAGGGAATTATGTGCCAGGGGCTAGAGTAAGTGAAAGTGTCTTTGCTGAAATTTCAGGAGAGGGGAATTGACGTCTGGATGGAAACTGGTGAAGTTTGTGCCTGTATTTAAGGGGGTAGGAAGAGCCAAGAAAATATGACAAATTAACAGGCTAATACCATTTCCCCCTGTGGACTTGCAGTGGCTTGAGAAAACTGGTTAGGCAGCTGAGATATTATTTTGGGGATAGGAGATACCATGATAAGTAACAATCAGGGTTCTGAGAGAGGCATAACACAATCACAGTTGTGTTGAGGCTCTTTGGCATTTCATGGGTGCCATCTTTGTTGACATCTCTAAGGCCTTCAACAGAGTGGACCATATGATCCTACTGAATACATTTGAGGCATTAGGGATATATGGGGTGGCTTTGAGGGGCTTTTTCTGGATTATTCCAGTCAGCGTAGGCAGATGACTTTTGTAAATGTTGAAATATCTGAGGACTTGGAACTAAAGAGTGGGTACCACAGGGGTTGACCATTGGACCATTTCTATTTACCATGTATTTCAAGGATCTGGGGAAGAGCATAAATTAGGGTACCCATACAATAAGTTCAACCAGAACTAAATACTTTCTGGAGGCTCTGCACTTATTGGGCCTGAAACAACTGGTAAAGGACCCAACAAGGGGGAATGCTGTCCTTGACAAGTTGCTAAAGAATGGCGACAATGTTACAGAAGTGGAGGTGGAAAGCCACCTGGGGTCCAGTGATCACTGCATGGTGCAGTTTCATGTCAGGACAAAAGTAGAAATCAAACACTGTAAAACTAAAGTCATGGACTTTAGATGTGCAGATCTTGTGGCAATGAGGGAACTTCTTCAAGAGAGACTCACAGATATAGTTTGGGGAGGGACATTGAAGAGTACTGGGCACATCTCAAGGGAGCTATACTTCAGACTGCAAACCATTGCATAATGAAGTTGAGCAAAGCAAAAAAGGAAAGAGAACCACTGTGGTTTACTAAAGAAGTAGCCACCAAGGTTAGGAAAAAAAGGGCTGCTTTCAGGAAATAAAAGAAAACAGGATCCGATAAGAACCAGGAAGACTACAAAGAAAAACAAAGGGCTGCAAGCTAGGAACTCAGAAGAGCAAAGGCAACAACAGAGGAGAGGATAGCCAGAGAAGTCAAAAAGTGAGACAAAGCCTTCTATAGATATATTAGTGAAAAGGAAAGACCACAGGAGGTATTGTCAGACTCATGAAGGAAGATGGAGAGACCACTGAGGATGACAAGGACAAAGCCCGAAATCCTAAACAGATATTTCTGCTCTGTATTCACAAAGGAGCAAGATGGCTGCTGACCCACCATTACAAGAGACAATAAAGGTGGCAACGGAGTATACTCAGGACCTCTTACAAAAGTAGAAGTCCTAAAGAACCTGGAGAAGCTCAATACAAATAAAGCAATGGGACCAGATGAAATGCACCCTAGACTGCTAAGAGAACTAAGAGAGATTTGGCAGCTCCACTGGCAGATCTTTTTAATTTATCATTTGAGCTGGGCCAGGTCCCACAAGATTCAAAAATAGCCACAATTATCCCTCAGCACAAAAGCAGTAGCAGACTGAGTTGCGGGCAACTATAGACCCGTAAGTCTCACATCAATTGTAGGCAAAACAATGGAAACCCTTCTCAATAAGAGGATTATATCCTTTCTCAAGGACAACAAATTAAACACTAAACAGCATGGCTTTACCACAGGGAAGTCATGTCAAAACAATTTACTTGACTTCTTTAACTGGTAACAAAAATAGTAGACCAGGGAGGTGTGGTAGGTATAGTGTACCAGGATTTCAGCAAAGCCTTCAACTCGGTCCCACATAGATGCTCCTAAACAAATCAGACAGCATCAGAGTAGGTCATCAGGTGGTAAATTGGGTAAGGAGTTGACTTACTAGTAGGACCCAGAGAGTATTAATGAATAGCTTACTCTCAGAGGAGAGATATAGCTAGTGGACTATCACAGGGTTCAGAGCTTGGCCCAATCCTATTCAACATCTTCATTAGTGACATTTCTGATAGACTGGAGGGCAAGGTGAGTTTGTTCACAGATGACACAAAAATGGGAAACAGGGTAGATACCTCAGTAGGAGTGGAGAAGATGAGGGCTGACTTGGAATCTCTAAAAAAGTGGTCAAGAACGTGGCAACTAAACTTCAATACTAAAACATGCGAAATCATGCACCTCGGAAGGACTAACCCAGGAATGGATCACTACCTAGGGGGAGAAAAACTGGAAGACTCTAAACTGAAAAGGGATTTGGGAATAATTATAACAGATGACCTAAAAATGACCAAGCAATGCGAGAAAGCAGCACTGAGGGCAAATGGTATGTTGGGATGCATAAACTGGGGGATTACCATCAGGAAAAAGGAGGTCATCCTTCCACTCTATAAATCAATGGTGAGGCCACACCTGGAGTACAGTGTACAATTCTGGAGACCACACCTCAAGAAGTATTTATCAGACTGGAAACAGTGCAGAGGAGGGCTACTAAAATGATTCATGGATTGCATGACAAATCATATGAGGAGAGGCTGCATGAATTAAACATGTACTCCATGGAGCAGCGGAGGGACAGAGGAGACATGATTGAGACCTTCAGATTCCTAAAAGAAATAAACAAAGTGAAGGCCCAGGACCTGTTTCATATTAAAAATCACTTAAGAACCAGAGGGCACAACATGAAGCTAGAGGGGGCAGATTCAGAGGCAACACACACAACTTCTTCTTCAGTGAGAGGGTGGTTGAAACATGGAACTGCCTTCCACAGGATGCATTGGAGGCAAAAATGGTGGAAACAATCAAGACGGCTTGGGATAGATATAAGGGCATCACAACACTGAAAAGCAGTTAAGGGAAGGGGTAGGATTATGGGCAGACTAGATGGGCTGCATGGCCCCCTTCTGCTGTCATTTTTTATGTTTCTATGTTAAGGATTTCGGGGTATAGACTATCAGTTATATTTGGAAGACACTGTGGTCCATGCTTCTGATGCCTCCCCTGATATTCTCCAGTTTAAATTACAAAGAGCATTCGAAATGTTATAGACGTTCTTTAATGCTTTGAACATATGAACATACAAACATACAAAACTTGCCAGCAGAAACAGGCCCTACGGTCTATCAAGTCTGCTCATATGTTTATTTTTATTTATTTGAGCATCAGTTTACAACCTTTGAGCCAGAGGCTCATTTCCAAAGGTACCTCGTCACATTGAGGACAAATACATTACGTTACAGGCTCGTTGTTACATCACATTGAGGACAAAAACATTATATTACAGGCTCATTGTTACATAACAGAGTTTCAAGTTGTAATAAAATGACAACCAATTAAATTGACAGCCATATATATTTACAAATATTTGTAGAGTGAAGGACCATTCTAGTTACAGTGGTGCCGCTCATGCGAGCATTGTCAGTATGTGGTGGACTAAGTCACGACTAGTGACAGGTGCAATCACGTGCATTAAATAGCTGGTTCCGCAGTGTGGTTTTGAAGGTGGAGATAGTAGTGGTGTCAGAGATGGCTGGTGGGAGTGCATTAAACCAGGCTGGGGCTCTATAACAGAAAGATCTCTGTCCATGGCTTGTCCTGGTTCTACAGATCAGAAGGGTGATTTTGCAGGAGGTTCGGGTATTAATCAAGGGTTTGGCTTGACGGATGGAGGCTGTCAGCCCAGGGGGGGATAGCCCGAGAAGGGTTTTTTTCGTAATGAGGCTGGTTTGGTATTGAAGTCGCTCGTCCAGATTTAGTAGCCTTGCCAAGTCAAATAGCTGACATGTGTGAGTGAGCCTTGGGGTCCCTGTAATAAGCCTACACACCTTATTCAGGACAACGTGGATTTTGTTGAGGGCGGTCGAGTCAGCCGCACCATAAACAGGTAGGCCGTAGTCCACCAGAGACAGTATCGAGGCTGTAACTGCTAGTCGGAGGGCAACGGGGGGGGAGACAGTTTTTATGGCAGTAGAGGATGTCTAGCTGCACATTAGTAGCAGAGGCAAGTGCCTCAATATGGGTGTGGAAGGAGAGGGCTGTGTCGAAGCTGATCCCAAGGTACTTGTACGAGCGGACTAGTTCAAGGGGTTGCTTGGAGCTGGGGATGATGTGTAGTGGGAAGTTACTGGCTTTGTTCTGAGGATGGGCAAAGAGCATTGATTTGTTTTTTTTGAGATTGATGACAAGTCGGTGCTCTTTGAACCAGGTTTCTGCATCATTGAAGGCAAGTTGTAGGGAGTCCTGGAAGGCGTTGGGGTTGCAGTGGGTTGCAAAGAGGATGGCATCATCTGCTTATAACAGAATTCTACCAGTGCAAGCACTAGGTAGGGTGTTTAGGTAGATTGAGAAGAGTAGCGGTCCCAGGATGGAGCCCTGGGAGACACCTGAGTGGATTGGACAGGTTGTAGAAAGTGTCCCGTTGATTTTGACACGTTGGAGGCGGTTAGATAGGTAGCTTGTGCACCAAGAGATTGGCCCAGTAGATAGGCCAGTATGGGAGAGGGCTTCCAGTAGGAGGGGGTGGGAGACAGTGTCGAAAGTCTTTGAGAGATCTACAAACACTGCACCAGCTAGGGTGCTGGCATCCAGGGAGGAGTGTGTGAAATTTGAAAACTCAATTAGAGCCATTCTGGTACTGTGCCCTGCCCAGAAGCCGTGCTGTTCTGGACAGAGGATGTTGTACTTGGTTAGGTACTCAGTGATTTGAGAGGCCACCAGCTTTTCAAGGGCTTTGGAGAGGGGTGGGAGGATGGAGATAGGTCTGTAGTTCCCTGCATAAGACCTGTCACTGCCTTTATGGATGGGTGTAACTATGGCCATTTTCCATGCAGTTTGCAGTTGGGAATTGCCCCAGGCAGAGGGATTTGTTGAGTAGGGTGGTGAGCGGAGCAAGTACCTGGTCCAGCACCTGATGGAGAATGCTGGGGTCCAGGGAGTCGCTGCCGGGACTATTGATCTTTAAAGCTTTGAGCAGGTGCGGTCTGGCTTCCTGGTAGGTTACCCTGCATAGATGGAAACAAGGGCATTGGATGACAGGGGCCGGCCGGGAGGGGAGAGGGTCGAAGAAATTACTGGGGAGGACCAAGCTAAGGTCTGTGAAGGTAGTGTTTAGGAATTTGGCTATGCAGGCCGGGTCAGTGGAGGTAGTCCCGTCCATGGTGATCTGGGCTGGGGGGGTGCGGACACTCCCATTCAATTGTTTAACGCTGTCCCAAAAGGTTTGCACACACACCCAGGAGGAGGTGAGCATGGCCTGGTAGTGGTCAGCCTTTGCTTTACGGATAGCCCAGGTGCACTAGTTCCATGCTGCATTATAAGCCTGTCTGTCAGCTACCTGGCCTGTTTCAGTGGCAAGGTGCCATAAGTTATCCCTGTGCTTGAGCAGTTGACATAGGGCAGGGGTAACCCAGGGAGCACTGAGCTTTTTGGTACATGTTCTGGTAAGGGGTGCGTAGAGGTCACAGGCTTTGTTGAAAGTCTGGGAAAAAAAGGTGAGAGCTGTGTCTATGTCAGGAGCATGCTGTATGGGTGACCAATTAATCTGGGCAAGAAGTCATTTGAGACTTTTTAGTCCACCAGATCTGAAGCGCCTGCGGCGTGTGGGTTGGGCTTTAAGTGGGGGAGGGGTCGACCAGTGGAATAGGACCGGGGAGTGATTACTGAGTGAGTCTGGGAGGACCTGGATATCTTGGATTTTTTGGGGGCGGTTTGTGATGATTACATCTAGAAGGGTACTGGTACCTCTCTTGGAGTTTACTCTTGTGGGTTGGGAAGGGTTGTGTGCAGCTTGCACCCCTATAATGTAGCTTCCCCACCACCCACTCACCTCCTGGGACTGCTCAGTGGCCTTTACCCCACCCCCCCTTCTGTGCCCTGTCCCATGCTCTTTTGAAACTCCCCACCAACCTGCATGTCACCAACCCCTTAGGCAGAGCATTCTATTTGACACAATCCTCTCCATGAAATAATGCCTTCTAATCTCCCTCTTGAACCTGCCCACCCTCCAATCTCAGTCTGCTCCCCCATGTCCCTTCCCTTCCTCTTTTTAAACAAACCCTCTGCCCCAGATTTGTTGATCCCCCTCAAGTATTTGAAGGTCTCAGTCATGTCCCCCCATCCCTTCTGTCCTCCAGGGTGAACAAATTCTGGTGACCCAGCCTTTTCTCATAGGTTCTGCCCTCCATCCCCGGTATCATTTTCATCACCCTGCAATGCACCCCCTCTAGAAGCTTGACGTCCTTCCTCAGGTACAATCACCAAAACTGCATGCCGTACTCCAACTGCAGCTTGACCAAGGACCTGTAAAGGGGCAGGATCACCTCCTTGTGCCTAGATGAGAATCCCCATGCAATGCGCCCCAGCATCCTATTGGCCCTAGCCACCACCCTCCTGAATTGAGCAGAGTTATTCATGCTCCCCATTACCATGACCCCAGGTCCTTCTCCTTCTCAGTGACCCCTAACCTGAAATTGAAGATGAATGCAGGGAAAATGAATACCATGTTCTCTGCCCCTCAATTGTAAGTTAAAAATATTCAATTTCCATAATTTTATTGAGAACTATGGAAGTCAAGGTTAATAAACAAGTCCAAGCACATACATACCTTGGTTGCTGGATGGAGCCCCTGGGGGCAGGGAACATTTATGTTGTTAAGATAGGTAAAAAGTCGGGAACCAAAGTAGAGCTCAAATATCATTATAGGGATTGTCTGAATTGTGATGTTCATCTGAAGATTATTCAAACCCTATTGTTACCTATAGTGTATGGTAGAACGTTGTTAACCTTAGGAAATCATCATTTCCTAAGGTTGTTATACTATCGTTGTGACGTAGGACTGTTGTTAACCTATAGATGCTACATCACATCAATAGGTTAACAACGGGGAACGCTTTACACATGTGCACTACACGACCTGACAGCCTTTCAGAAACGGCCGTGGCGGTGAAAGTATGACCCAGAACGGCTGTGGTGGTGACTAAAATGAAAAAAGTAAGGATCCTGATTATTGTTTCCACTAGAAATGCATGACCATACACTATAAAATATAATGTATGGTCATACATCGGCAACCAGTTTGAATAACCGGCTTGAGGTTGCCATGGCGACATAAACCTCTCGAGCTTTGCTCTCAAGCTTTACATGGTCGCCATGGCAACCTCGAGCCGATTAACAAACTAGTTATTGATGCATGCTGATACATTATCGTCTATATCTTAGACTGTGGAGATATTAGTTATGAATATTGCAGTATAGAAAAATTGCATAAACTAGAAATCTTGTATAACAGAATGGCAAGATTAGTACTTGAATGCCCAAGGGATGCACACCACTGCCTAATGTATAAAAGGTTGGGATGGATTTCACTACCTGAACATAGATTACTGCATACAAATTATATTTGCTTTGAAATGTGTTAAGGGATATGTCCCAGAATATTTTTTAGAAAGGTTACCTATTAGGGAAACTCCATCTGATTTAAATTTGAGAAGTTCCACTAGCAATGAAATGGTTATACCTAAGGTTAAAATACAAAGAGCTACATGCCATGTACATGTAATGCCCTTCTCATAGAATTCTCAAATCGGAATGATAAAATGTGTTTGGCTCAGACAATGAAACCTGCATACACTTTAAAGTGCCAGAAGGAGATGTGGTAACTTGAATATAATTAATAGTATAGTCAGTTCTTGGCCCTTATTATGTTTGTTTCTCTCCTGCTTTGTTTTATCCTTTTTCTCTCCTTCCTTCCTTCCCTGTCACCCTACTTTTATTATAGTTAATAGTGATTTAAGTGATATATTATAATTACAGTATGACTTTTGTGTTATTGGTATTGAGGTAACATGTGTATAGTGATTGTGATTTAGTATTATATAGTGGCTTTTTGTTGTCAATAGTGTTCCACGTCTCCACAGTAAACGAGCTTTGCTCAATGGATTTTTCCAACAAATAAATCTGAAACTTGACTTTCAGGTAAACACCAGGAGCCCTGCAGGGAAACCAAATAAACAGACAAATTGGAGAAGAGTGGATTTTCATTTATAAATCAGCATCGGTTGCAGATATCAGGGCAGTCAATCAGGACAGGCAAACACTGGCATGGCAGGACAAACCAATCGCCATGGTAATGGTAGCTGCACATGCATACCATTGGCTTTAATGGTTGAAAGATGCCGCAGAAAACCCCCACTGAAAATAATAAACAATGGATAAAAAGAAAAAGTTGCTATAATTTTAAATCAACAGTTTTATAGATGGCAAGGCAGTCAATCTGCACAGTGTAGGATCTCTAAGAGTGTGACTGGGTATTAGCTTTTAAGTGAATGGATTACATTTTAGTAACCCATCTGCTGCGCGGTCAACAGAGGTACTGCGCATGCATGGTGGGTAAATGCCATCTTGGGTACAATGATGGCCATGTGGCACCATTAAGAGGATGGCATATGCTCACTATGCCAGCCACCATTTTGGGCACAGCTGTCACATGGTGGCCATTTTAAAAAGCAGCCAGCTTCAGAGACAAAACAGTCACCATCTGACAGCAGTAAATTAGGGACAACCCAGTCCAAAATTGGTGGTTGGAATGAGGCACCCCCTAGAGGGGGCCTATTATATAAAGTAGAAGTAAAACAAATAAATATAATAATATAGTAAACAAAAAAAGAGGGGCACATATCAGGATCACCTGCAGTGCACTGGGGGTGTACTGTACCATGTAGAGTGACTGACAGCCATAGAGGGGCAGTCGACAGGTGGTGCCCAATAGCTGATTGATACAGGCCAAGGTGAAATGGTCAGCACAGGGGTAAAGGAGGGAATTGTTCCCCCAAGGGCTTGGGGTGATCAACTCTAAAGGGGTAGTGAGGGAGCATTAGTAATTAAGCTGGGCCACAATGATAAGGCCCTCCTGCGGCGATCCAGGTTCAGATTTTTGAGCAAGAACAAGAGGGTTATATAAAAAGACATATGGGGATTATGGCTACAAGATAGACACTAAGCAGGAAATAGTGAGGATGCATAGTAATGAAATGTTGCTGAACAGAGTGGCCCAGTAGTGCAAAAAAATATGAGGCTGCTACTGCAGACAGGAGGCAGTTTTGATGCTTTTTGGTCTGTTTTTACAGCTGCAGGGGTGGAGCTCTGCAGCCATCTTGCTATCAAATGCAGCTCACCTCATCAGATATGACCAAACAACAGTGTTGGAGTTGCAGCACTGTCACTCCACCAGTTGAATGAAGCACTTTGCTGTCTTCGTTCAGTAGACCAGCTTAAGCACTATTTTTTCAGATTGTTTGTCTCACCTCATGCCTGAAACTGTCTACAGCAGTGCAATTAGAAACTTTTCCTAGATTAAAAAAAACAACAGCCTCCCTCCCCCAGCCTAAATCAAAAGCTAGCACAGAAGTGATTCCTTCTGATTCAACAGCCCATCGTGGAAGAGATAAACACTTCAGTTAGACTTTTTTTGTATACTAGTGTCAAAAAAAGCCATGCTTGAATACTGCCAGTTTTCTAGTTAATCCTTGCTGCATCCCAGACACATATATTGTATCATTCCAGACTTTCTCTTGGTTGTAATGTTGCCTGCAGCCCAAGGGTTTAGTCCCCCCACCCCATCATAATTTGTTCTTCAGCCAGTTTGTAGCCAGATGTACTGTACGAGGAATTTGTAAAAAGAAAACATCAGAAGTCTATTTGACCTGTTTTAACACAGGATTTAGTATGTTCACTTGCTGGATTGTTAATTTTCTTTATTATTGAAATGTGATTTGCTAGTCTTTGGAGGGTAAATCATTTACTGACATAACTTTCAACAGACTTCAGCAAGCTTTAAAATGCATATCATTATGCTACAATATTTAAAGGAAATAACTCCAGAGGCGATTCAAATTGCATTTGCCCAGGACTCTGAAGCTGACGAGGAGCTCCATGAGACCATTTACTCAATGGCTGACAAAGGGGAGCTGCTTCTGGTCAGGGACTTTAATCTACCAGACGTAGACAGGTCACATGTACAGCTTCCACACAAAAGAGCAGAGAATTTCTCATCATTCTTAAGGAAATTGGGTCAAACCAACTAGTGGGCTCACCCACCAAGAATAAAGCAGTCCTGGGCCTGGTTCTTACTAATAGCCCCAGAATATCCAACATCCATGTCAGCATCAATCTGAAAGCCAGTGATCATACCTCTGTCTGGCTACAAATCAATAATATGGTGGTTCCAGGACACACCAGACTAAAGGTTATCGACTTCAAAAAAGCTGACTTCCAGAAAATGAGATCCAGCATTAATGCACCGCTGAGAGACAGATCTGCAGGGGTTCTATATGATAACGCTGATTGCAGAATAGCGATCACCTTTTGCACGAGTGTACATGACCGAAAATGAATTTCAGCGATGTACACTCTCGGTGAACTGCAAGAGGGTAACCAAGATCTATGGATTTCTTTTTTAAGTGGGGGAAGGGCTGTGCACATGCCCCCCCACTAAAGGATTCTCAACTCCAGGTGAGTGTATGTCGAGGGGGTGTAAAATTTAAAAAAAAATTAAAAAAACAGACCCGTGCAAAAACAGAATCAAGCCCAGAACTGAACCCGGCACCCTTCCAGCCACAGACTGCCACCTACCTGCCATGCCACATGGCCAGCTTGGCAGACCACTCCCACACTACACCCCACAAACCCTCCCCTCCCATTCTGCCCATCACATGGGTGGCCCCGTGCGTGTATATACATAGCGTCCCATCACTATATTCACGGTAGCCCCTGCCAGGTAGCCCTGTGCACAAGCACCATGATTGAGTCAACCTTTTTGAAAGTACTTAATCATGGTCACCCTGTACACAGGATACCATCTGCAGGGGATGTAGCAGCTTGCTGGAAAAACTTGAAAGACTCACTGAACATAGTAACAGCAGACTACACAAAGCTAGTTATTAAATTTAAAAGGAACAGGAACACCCTCTGGTTTACTAGAGAGATAGCACTAAAGGTTAGAGAAAAGAAACAAGCCTTTAGGCAGTACAATGACTCACAAAGGGAAGGGGATAGGGAGCTCTACAAGGAGAAGCTCAAGGAGGCTATTAGGTTAGCAAAAGCCCAAACAGAGGAAAAAATAGCACTGGGAATCAAGGAGGGGGACAAAATCTTTTTTAGATACATCAGCGAAAAAAGGAAGAACAAAGGGGGGATAGTCAGAATGTCAACAAGCAGTGATCAGATTGTGGAAAAAGTTGAAGACAAAGCTGAAGCACTCAATGCATTCTTTTGCTCAATCTTCACAAATGAGCAGAACGGTAGTGGTCTGACATTAAACAGAACAGAGCATCCCGCATGGGAGGCAGACATAAGCCCCTTCACAAGGGAAAGGGTGCTGAAAGAACTAGGAAAACTGAGGACAGACAAAGCCATGGGATCAGACGGAATACATCCAAGAATACTGAGAGAGCTTCGAGAAGAAATAGCTGCACCATTAGCCGAGCTATACAATGAATCTCTGGAAGTGGTAAGGTGTCATTTAGCTGGAAGAAGGCTAATGTGGTACTCTTGCATAAAAGTGGCAGCAGGGAGGAGGCAAGAAATCACCACCCGGTCAGCTTGACCTCGGTGGTAGGTGAAATCATGGAGACACTCCTTAAAGAAAAGGTAGTAGACTTCCTAACAGAGGCAGGAAAAGACCCCAAACAACGTGGATTTACTGCAGGTAGATTATGTCAGACTAACCTGATTGAATTCTTCGATTGGGTGACCAAAGCAGTGGACCAGAGGAGGGGGCAGTGGATGTGGTGTATCTGTACTTCAGCAATATGTTTGACACTGTCCCACACAGAAGGCTGATCAATAAACTTGAACACACAGGTGTCAGTCAGAAGATAGTAAGCTGGGTAGTGCACTGGCTGCAAGATAGAATTCAAAAAGTCACAGTAAACAGCATCATGTCCAAAGAGGGTTTTATGACTAGCAGACTCCCTCAGGGATCGGTGCTGGATCCAGTCCTCTTCAACATATTCATCAGTGACATTGCTGATGGTCTTGAGGGTAAAGTCTGCCTGTTCGCAGACAATACAAAACTATGCAATAGGGTGAACAATCAGGACGGAGCCTCCAGTATGAAGGAGGATCTCAAGAAACTTGGAACAGTGGTTCAGTGACTGGCAACTTAGATTTAATGCTAAAAAATGCAAAGTGTTGCACCTGGGAAAATAGAACCCAAGAACTCAATACTTCCTAGATGTGCAACGACTTGAAGAGACCAGGACTGAATGGGACTTAGGCGTAATCATATCAGATTACCTTAAAGCAGGGAATCAATATGAAAAAGTGGCATGAAAAGCAAGCAGCATTCTCAGATGCAGAGGCAGAGGAATAACTAGCAGGAAAGAAGAAGTGATCATTCCACTGTATAGATCTCTGGTGAGGCCACACCTGGAGCACTGCATCCAATTCTGGAGGCCCCACCTGAAGAAGGACATAGAGCACTTGGAATCAGTTCAGAGAAGGGCCACAAAGATGGTGCAGGACCTCCATCATGAGCCATATGAGTCTAGACTCTAAGACCTAAACTTGTACTCCCTGGAACAGAGAAGAGACAGAGGGAGTGTGATAGAAATGCTAAAATTCATCAAGGGTATAAACACTGTTCAGGTAGACAAACTCTTCCATGCAAACAGAGAGGCACGTACAAGAGGGCACAACCTACATCTGAGAGGGGGACAGCTCAGAGGCAATATCAGGAAGTACTTTTTTACAGGGAGGGTAATAGATGCATGTAACAGCCTGCACCTGGAGATGGTTGCAGCAAAGTCAGAGAATGCATTTAAACACGCATGGAACTGGCACTATGGTATAGACAAAAAAAGCAAAATATATGAAGGGGGTTAGGTTCATGGGCAGAGTAGATTGGCTACTCAGTCCCCATCTGCTGTCAAATTCTTATGTTCTTATGATCTTATTTCTCTCCCCCCACCAGCAAATTTTGTGTGTGTGCGTGCATGTGCGTGTGTGTGTGTGTGTGTGTGTTAATGATTAACTCCCATCAGGAGAGTTTGCTTATGTTAACCTTTTCAGGACCTTACTAATTCTTAGTGGCATGGGAATGCTCATAACTTTTTTCTGCAGAATCATAGGGGTTGCAAAGCTTCTCCACCTATCATATTTTATATAAATAAATGCTAGGCAACCAATGTTTTAAGGGTTTCCAGGGGCTGCAAGGGGCATCTTAGGGAATTGCAAAGAAATCATAGGGGGTGTCAACTCTAACACCTGGCTACCCCAGAATGCATATCTCCTACCCTGCCAGGACCAAAATGAGCTGCCCATTAAAATCTGGGGCAAATGCTCAAAGTCTAGGACACCATATTTACTTGACATATAGTGCAGCATCACAGTTTTTACATCTATTCAAATGAACACCGCAGTCTGTCTTAAGGGTAACATTGTGCCACTTCCATTAATACATACAGTACCCTCTTTTAAAAGACATGCATAGATAAACCAAAAGTTAATTGTCTGAAAGGGAATTGCAGCCATGCTGCAAGTAATTTCCCCAAAATTAATAAAGTGGTAACAAAAAGAGTCACAAATTGTAAGGAGCATCCTTGGCTATATGTCATTACTGTGTAGACAATCCACGGATTATTAAACATAAATGAAAAAAAAAATCACATACTGAAGCTAACGCAACATTGGTGTACAGCGGGGTACCATCGTAATACAGTAACTTCAAACAATATGTACCTATAATGGTGCCACCACTCTATAGGTAGTATATTGCTTCACACATGTTCCCCTTGATTTTTTTCTCCTTTGCTCAGTGCATATATTACTACCCACTTGATTATTGTGTCTGTGTAGCACAGTACAACATGAATTATTTGTGCCACATAGTTTACAGTATTGACATTGTGCATCACATAACCAGTCACATATAGAAACATAGAAACTGATGGCAGATAAGACAGCTGGGCCCATCTAATTACTATAATTTTTGCTGCAAACCCAACTTGATCTACAGCGCAGACTCTTCCACTCCTTCCTTACTCCTAGGATTCCTTTGTGCCTATCCAAGGTGTCTTTGCAGTGCACCTAGTTTCATTTTAGCTCCCTCTTGAGCCTGCAGACCTTCTAGACACCACACATGATGTCATGTGGGATGTCACAGCAATGTGCATGCTGACACTAATGCATCTGCTTATCTAGTTGCTAAGCGACTGATAACACTGACAGCTATGACTGTAGCTAGGCAGTGTGGTGGGGGGATGCCACAGTCTCTCTAAGCACAAAAGGGGCCGTGCTCTGCCTTTGCCATACATTAGTTCTTTTAGATACCTAGAATGCGGGGGATCACGTGATGCTGGCATAACGCTCTCATCTCCTACTGACCAACTGCCACTCCAACTCACATCAACAGTCCAATTCTATGGCATGAACGTTTTTTTACCCTTGTCTGCACAGTACTGCTAGCCTTCTAATTATCTTTTGACTCACCCGAGGCAAAGAGTAAATGACTCTGCAGCCGACTTCAACAGAAACCCGTCACTTCTACTTTGCGGCCTATCTCCGTAATGGAGGCCGAAATGCATCAGACTCCCCCATTCCATACTCCACCGCAGACCCCTGAGAAAGGCCTGAAACAACCAAAGAACCAACCGGGGACCTCAATCAAAACACCGGCGGCCGCACCGATGTCGCAAATCTTGGCTCCCCTCACAGAAAAAAAGTTAATGGATGAACTCTTCCTTTCAAAATAACTCTGCAAGAAATCACAACTGAACTAAAGTCTGTACAAGGGGAATTAACAGAAACCAATCAAGCTATTTTAGATGTCGCAGCCCCAACCACATCTTTGGAGGACTGGAAGGACAGGATGGAGCCAGAAGTTACTTCCCTGCGACAGAAGCTACACAAAATGGAAACTGAACTAGAGGACCTGGAAGGCCGTAGCCGCTGAAATAACATTATCATTTTCGGCCATCCAGAAGACACAGAAGGAACTACCCCCATTCTCTTCCTACAAAAAATGCTAACCAAAATTGCTGGACTGTCTCCCAACAATTCCACCTATATTATAGAGAGGGCCCATCACTCGCTAAGACCTAAACTAGCCACCAGCAAACCACCTAGCCCTCTCATAATAACATTTCTGAATTATTTGGACAAGACACATATCCTGAATGCTGTTAGGGAGCTACAACAGGTATTGTGGGAGTGCCAGCAGTTACGATTTGCCCAGGGCTTACCAGCAAGTGTATGGAAGCACAGATCAGAATACCATCCACTAGTCACAAAACTTATAGCGGCTGGCAAAAAGTATAGGGTACAATATCCTTCACGTCTCTCTATATACCATGATGGGCTATGGCACACTTATGAGATGGCTCAACAGGCACTTCCGGTACTGCAGGCCATGTTCCCAGATCTGTTTGGTGTTCGCTGAAATTTATGCAATGGGGAATCAGTTTGGTGTTTGCTGTTGATGTTCCTCATGAAGCTGTGAGTTTTCTTGTTATATTTGTTGATATACTGAATAGCCACAAAAGGGCAGTATACTACTGCCCATCAGAGGCACTGTCTACGTTCAAGTCTTTTTTTATCCAGTGGCCTGTCCAGAGTGTTGGACCAATTTTTTTTTTTTTTCTTTTGGACTTTAAATCTACCAAAGACTCAGCAAGATTTCTGAATATTTCCATGTGTTAAGACTACTACACGGTCTTCTTTTTAATATTTGATTTTTTAGACCAATGTTCTAGAGAGATATATTCAACAGACACTAACATTTTTACCTCTCTAGCCTACGCTTTGGGACCAGGGCTGTTTTTAAATGGTTACTAGCTTTATATTTGGAACTTATAATAATTTGTGGGTACTATAGTTTATAGTGAGTTGGGGCGGGAGGGATGAAATAGATGGGGGGGCAGTAGAGGTTTCAGCATGGCATTATGCATAGTACATTTTTTTACTCTTCAATACCATTACAGGGCTGCCAAATTTGGTTAGCTCAACTATAGGTCGACCCATTCAGGGTATTACAAAACTAGTTGTGGATAGTGGGATATTGGGAAGTGTGAAGTGTGGATGGGGGATAGGGGGTTGCAATTATGTACATTCTTTCTACATTGTTGATTATATACAGTATATAAGGGATACAGGATAAATAATGGTAAAGGAAGGGGGGATATATGGTAAACGTATGCACTGTTAATACTATTAAATTATCAGATGAGGAGGGACACGCTTATGCATTATATGGTAATAAACCTGAGGATCTTCTGCCCAATAGTTTTTATACTGGCATATCTTAAAGTTTGTTCTTGGAATGTGAGGGGTGTGCAGTCTCCAACCAAACATGCCAAGACATTACTACATCTTCGTAAATTAGATATTGACTTCGCCTTTCTTCAGGATACCCATCTCCCGTCATCCCAGGTTCTTCAGTTACAGAGGACATGGGTAGGACAGGCACTGGGTATGGGACCCAAAACTCAAAGGGGAGGAATTGCCGTACTCATGGCGTGTAGACTACCCTTCGGATTGCTGGACTGTATAATAGATAACCAAGACAGATTCATTCTAATCAAGGCTTTATTGGGACATTCGGAAGTAGTACTTGGCTCTATCTATGGCCCAATAATGGATGATCCCCGGTTTTTTGTTTCGTTCATGTCCCAGCTGATTCCATGGTCTTCCAGTCCCTAGGGGGTGAGTGGAATCTAGCATATATTAATATATTAGAGCATTCCAGATCCATTAGTTCATCCCTCTCCCCAGCACAGTTCGCCATCAAGGAAATGATGGACACGGTGGGTCTTATTGATCCTTGGAGGGCACTCTTCCCTTCTTGTAGGGAATTCTCCTTCCACTCCTTTCACTACAATTCGCTGTCCAGGACTGACTAATTTCTGTTGGACACTGGACATCTTCCCTCGGTCCTATCCTGTAACTATTTCTCCAAAGTTATCTCGGATCATCATCCTATTTTATTACAATGGAACACGGGTCCCCCTATTCCACATGACAAAGTATGGAAACTCAATAATCAGTTACTCACATCTGACAGTCTAACTTCCCATCTTATTACTTTTCTTACCAGATTCCTTGACTTTAACTCTCTTACTATGCCCAAACTGGATATACTTTAGGGGGCCCTGAAATGTACTCTCTGGGGCGAACTTATTCGGATGGCCACTATAAGGCAGAAGATTACCTTACAAGTTACCTCTGCCTTACTTCAAGAAATAAAGAGAGCAGAGTTATCCCTTCCGATGTGTCCATCTCCTCAGGACCGTAATAGTCTAGAGATTCTCAGAGACCAATACAATTGTCTCCTCATGGAAAAAGCAGAACATCTACTCCTCCGATCCAAAATTCAATATTTTGATCAGGGGGACAAGGCATGCAAACTATTAGCCCTGCAGCTCCAAGCTCAAACAGTGGATAGACTTATCCCTTCTATTCGTAATCCGACTGGAACTCTCATTACTTCCTCCCCGGGAAATAACAAACTGCTTCCAAACATACTATCAGGCCCTATACTCTCATCCTAACACACCTTTTATCCCTCAGAAGGTTGATCAATTTTTGAACAATTTCCACCTTTCACAATTGGAAGATCATCAGATAGAGATACTAAAAGCACCTCTTTCAATATCTGAAATACATGTTGCCATAGATGCTCTGCCACCAAATTAATCACCAGGTCCTGACAGGTATACGACAGAATTCTATATGGTTTTTAAAACACAGCTGGCTCCTATCTTGTTAAAGCACATACAACTATATGTATGAGAATGATATCTCAGACTACTCCCTAGCTGAAGCCACAATTGTGGTTATTCCCAAACCTGGAAGGGATCCCTCTCATGTCTCTAACTACTGCCCCATTTCTTTAATAAATGTGAATTTCAAAATATTAGCCAGGATTCTGGCCAATAGACTCGCTGAAGTATGGCAGGGTCTTATAAGCCCAGAGCAGGTTGGTTTCGTTTCTGGCAGGTACTCCTCGGACCATATTCGCCAATTGGCCTACCTTATCTCTGCGTCTAGGGACACCTTAACTCCGTCAGTTTTGGTTTCCCTGGCTGCAGAGAAGGCTTTTGACAGGGTCTCTTGGGATTATCTTTTTTACCTCCTGCCCAAATATCATTTCCCCTCTGAATACATCACTTGGATCAAAATGCTATACATGCACCCCACCGCCCAAGTACTCTGTAACGGCTTTCTATCACATCCCCTCACTCTCCAACAAGGCACAAGATAAGGTTGCCCTCTCTCCCCATTTTTATTTGATTTATATCTATAGCCACTTATCCATAGCATTAATAGCTCCCCCCATGTTTTTTGGATTCCCATTGGACCTCATCAGTATAAATTGTCGGTTTACGCAGATGATATATTACTACAAGTGTCCCATCCCTCGGAAATCAATCACTACCATACTGGATATTATTGAGAATATCTGTAGGTTTTCTAATTATAAACTCAATATTTCCAAAACAGAGATAATGCCCCTTAATGCTCATACTTTTTCAGCTGAAGTATCTCACTTGGGATTCCAGTGGATTAAGGATAAATTGAAGTATTTGGGGATCTTTCTTTTGGTTTCAAGCTCCAATATGAGGCAATACAATCTCAACAAAACTGTCATGCAAATTAAAACAGATTTAAATCGTTGGTCCTCACTTCCACTCTCACTATGGGGACGTATAAATATTATCAAAATGAATGTGCCCCCTCATTTATTATACCCCCTTCAAATGACTGATTATTTTCTTCCAAAGTCATGCTTTGTACAATTGCACAGAATTATACCCCACTTTATCTGGAAGGGAAGAGCACCCAGGAGAGCCCTTGCCAAACTATAGAGAAGTAAGGCTAAGGGTGGTCTACAATTATCTGATTTTCTTCTTTATTACTTTTCAGCCACCTGTGTGACAATTTTACAATGGTTGAAAGACCCAACACCAATTGCCTCCTCGCTTTACTCCCCCCTCTGATTGCAAATTGAAAAAACTCTCTGCTCTTCTCAAGGCATCGTCCTTAGTGCGCTCATTTACATCCCTCTTAAAAGCATTCCTAAAAGTCTGCTGATACACCCCTTAAGACCACCCTCCAGGTCTATGCCCAACTATGTACTACAACCCACAGCTCCGCTATAAAAGACCTGTCACAACCTATATTTCGGAATCAAAATTTTAAACATGGAGGCAAGCTCTTAAATGAATCCTTTTGGCCATTTAGTTCCAAACTTCAGGTTGAGGATCTTTTGAAAAATCATAAGTTATTGTCATTTCAAGAAGCCCGGCTTAAGTATAACCTTCTGGTTTCCTACTGTTTTAAATATATACAACTTTCCCATATGCTACTCCAACACTTTGGGATGGGCTACTGGGAGCAAAAGTCTGCTGGACCCATATTATCCATCTTACCCACACCTCCCGCATCTCACCTTATCTCCTATTTCTACTGTCTCCTGCAGGATGTGATGGAACAAGCTGAGGGACATCCGTAATACATTTGGGACCAGATACTGCCCATTACACCTCAGTTAGCCCGCTATTGGCCTAAACTATGGTCTCATTTGTACCGGGATATAAAATGGGACAGATATCGTTCATTACAGTTTAACATAGTACATGATTTATACTACACACCAGTCAAGTTACACAAAATGGGAAAACTTTCTTCTAATTTATGTACTAGATGTGGGACACATCTTGGTACTCTATTACATATACTCTGGGAGTGTGCCAAGGTGGTTCCCTTTTGGAAAGCTATTAGCTTCAAACTAGACCCAATATTAGGTCTTTCAGATACCTTTAATCCAGAAATCTGCATTTTGGGGGATTATGGGGGCCTTTTAAGTGGCAATCAATGGAAGCACATAGCTATAGTATCACTATGTGCCAAAAAGGTAATTCTTCGCCACTGGATGGACCAGGAAACCCCAACTTTAACAGAATGGCTCCATGAGGTCCTCTGCTTTATCCAAATGTCGGGGAGAAAGAAATACTATCAAAAAGTTTGGGCCCCCTTACATACACTGTTGACCATATAACAGATGTACCATGATTCAGGTAGTTAATGTGATATTGACCTCTTCATATAGTGAAACTTAGTATATGAATAATATGACGACTCCTTGCGTATCGGGGGGGGTACTTATAAGGGATGGGAGGAAAGGAGTAGAGGGGGTGGGTGGGTACACAACCCCAACTTTTGATTGTTGCATTTTGACATAACCTTTGATTCTACAAATGCTGGTATAAGTGTTGCAATTTGTTTCTATTGGAAAATACCATTTGTAAATTATACAGCTATCTTTAGTCTCAGTATATGCCACTTTCTCTGCTAGTGTACTAACTGAAAGCTTTGAATAAAGTATAGTAAATGGAAAAAAAGATACATAGAATGCTTGTTCAAATAGCAGTAATGCTTCAAATGTTTTACTGTTAAAATTGGTCTGCAAACTAGGAATTTTTTGAGGCTGAGGGTAAGAGTATAGTATGATATCGAGTTCAATACATTGGCTCACTAATCTTATGGCTATTTTGTAACTATGTGCCGTTAATAACAGTTCACTTACCAAATATCATTACAGTGTTGACTGGATATGAGATGAAAGGCACCCATTTATGTTTCTCTCAAAAATACAGCTTCCTGCTCAATTATTATCAATAGGTGGTCTTAATGATATTTTCCTTAGAATTTTAATCTAGTTGTTCTTGCTGTCCTTCAGATTACACATACCCATGCATGTTCATCAAAAATACAGCTTCCTGCTTAATATTTAAAAATATGCTGTCTTAATGTTATTTTCTTTTGAATGTTAGTCTAACAGTTCTTGTGGTCCTTGCAATTACATGCATGAGAGCCTCTGATCCCATATTTACATCAGAAAATGCACATTTTGCCATATCCTTATAGTTCTTTATCAGCTCTACAATGCCAGTTCGACAACTAGGTTGTCGACCGCCACCACAGTGACAGATTTTTGTCGACTGTAACTTGTGATTGACATAAATCTGACTTGAGATGCTGGACATTTTGTCATCAGGAGCTTTACCCCCAAACACCCCATGTGGGGGGCTTAGCCCCCCACACTTCCAAGCTCTAGGATTCTAACTCTGAGTCAGAGTTGGATCGGGGAGGGGGTGCAGGACCGGGGGAGAGAGAGAGAGAGAGAGAGTGCCAGGGTCTCGGGCAGTCTATTACAGTGAAACATCGATGTTGTCGGCATCAGTGTTTTTGCTGTAATAGTGTTGCCATCCTGGACCCATACCTTCTTGATCTACATTACATTTTTCATCATCATATAATGCTGTTCATGGTGTCCAGTTTTCTAAGCCCTCCCTGACACACATTATCCTGTCCACCAACACTCTGGACAATTTATTTCTGTGTTCATACCTACCATGGGGTCCAGTACCTTAAAATTAAATATCCAGCACATATCTGATAGGTGCAGCTTTTAAACATAGTCACTCCCTCTTGTCGATGGCAACATCTGCTGAAGTCCCTAGAAGCATAGGGTGTTGCTCACTGATGTCCTGCGACTTTGAAGTGTTGTGCTACTGTTGATTGCTGTTCTGCTCTTCTAATGTCCCCTTTGTGTTCATGCACAAATACTTTTTAGGCTCTGCTAGTCTTCTCTACATAAAGCAGATTGCATGGACACTGCAGTACCTATATAGCCCTTGTATATTACAGCTTATACAGTATGTTGTTTGATATAATACTCTACACCTTTGTGTGGATGTTTGTATACCTTTCTTTTACTCGTGTTCACATATGGAACATCCTTGTGTGGAGTCATGTCATGCTGCAGGGGTCCTTCAAGCAACCTTCCCTCCAGATTTTTCTTTTATTTTAAATTGTAACTTCACAATTCTATCATTAAGCTTGTGTAGTCTCTTGGCTGCTACTTTTGGTTTATTTTGTAGTGCCTTTACTTCCCTTCGGTAAACACCTACAAGATACTAATACTTTTGAAGTGACTAACTTGGATAAAGCCCCTGCTGGTGTTGTCTCTTCATGCCACTGCATTTCAAAACAACAAAACCAGTTCCTGACTATCTTGATGGTGCTGCTGGTGGTGATGGTTGTAGAAGCAGTCAGCAAGTGACTGAACACCAGCAAAATCTGTTTCCAGCCATTGCCCAAGTACTCCAAAAGGCACAACACCAAGTCCCTTACAAACCAGTTCAGATGGTGAGACAGTACATGTGCAGTCCATGGTGCCCCCTCCTACAGCCTAAGTCACCCACATTTGTTCACTTTGGAGCTAGGGTCAGGAGCAAGGCTATGCCATTTCAAAAGCCTACTCTCACAGTAAAGAAAGCATTCCAAGCCTGCTCAAAGTTCTTAACAAGTCACCCCACAGCTGTTCAGATCATGTAGCTCATAGGTGAGATGGTTGCTCTGGATTTACAACCTTACTCTGTGATTGAAGATACTGGATTCCACAGACTTCTAAATTTAATGCAACCTCGATACCACATTCTATCTCAAACTACTTTTTCTCATGCAGTCATGCCAAATATCTATGAGGCACGCTATAGTCAGGTGCAGAAATTACTAATCCAGGCTGTGGGCAGGGTTTTCACTGAACATCTGGGGTCTGATTTTCAAAATGTTTAGACTAAAGCAAGGGACATGTCACTAGAGTTTGAAGCAAGGGGTAACTTGCTTCACCACTTGCATCAAATGTGATTTCAGAAGGCAGCCTGCATCAAATCCAATGCAGATGCACCAAAGCCCCCTTTCACCAAGGTTGTAGCAAGCAACTGGGTACTCCAGGTCACAAGGGGGTTTGCGCCATGGCGGGGCTTCAACATCCCCTTTATTTGAAATGTAAAAGCCCTGCCATAAAAGCAGTAAAGGCACCACTTAGACCAGCCAGGAGGTGCTCTAACTGGTTTGTGCCACTGGGAAGAAATCATACAATAGCTGTCGCCTGCAGTTCAGACATGGTAGGTGGCATGGGGGAGTTGGGGGGACAGCTGGGTGGCAGTAGCACTAATGGCACCCAGACAGTTGCATGTGCTTGGGACTGTATGTACAGTCCAGCAATGGTACCATGGGTAAAGTAGGTAGCTTCCCCGGTATTATAGTGCCCCCCGATCCCTGATCTCCCCCAATCACATTCACGTCATAGTCCCTGGTGGTTTAGTGCCCCCCCAGCCCTGAAATGCCCATAAATTAACATGTTCATGTAACCATTTTCTGAAGGTTAGTGGACCCCCACCCTGTAATGCCTGTAAATTAGCATGTTCATGTAACCATTCATTAGTGGCCTAGTGGACCCCCATGCCCCCACCCTGGCAGGTAGTGCCCACCACCCCACTCCTCCTAATCCTGAACCCTGAGCCAGTGACCCGCACAGCCCTTCTCTCACCAGCATGACTGGCTGCTGACTGAGATGTTACCGACTGCATACTGTATACAGTACGCACTCATTGGTTGACAGCACAGAGGGCTCAGTCTGTGGCTGGCTGTGGTGGTGAGAGGAGGTCTCTGCCCATCACTAGCTCAGGGTTCGGGATGGGGGAGTGGGGTGGTGGACACTTCCTGCTGGGGTGGGGGAGTGAATGCCCACTAGACCACCAGAAATGGTTATGTGAGCATGTTACTTTACAGGCAATACAGGGAATATGGGGCTGGTGGGAGGACCACTAGATCATCAGGGAATGAGTTTCTTATCATGGTCATTTATCGGCAGATCGGGGGGGTTGGGGTCCACTATGATACCAAGGAATGATTACATGAACATGTTAATTTATAGGCATTATGGGGCTAGGGGGTCCACTAGACCACTGGGGACTATAACTATAACTAGACTACTAGGGAAGCTACCAGCTTTACCCATGGTACCATTTACTGGACTGTACATACAGTCCCATGCACATGCACCTTGCCAAGTGCCAACAGTGCTGCTACTGCCCAGCCATCCCCCCCATGACAACTCCCATGCCCTATCTACACCTGGCCCCCTCCCCTCCAGCAGCTTTACTCCCCCCACCACTGTCCCGGTCCCACTAGTGTTGAGCCCAGTTGGGGGGGGCAGATCCCTGCTGCAAGTACTGCAGGTGCACCAACTCTTTGGATCATCAAGCAACTTGTGGCATACCTGGGAACTTTGGCACCAGGACCCTATTTTTTACAGAATCAGGTACAGGGTCCCTGGCATACCCAGAGTTTGCTGCAACCCTAGAGCAACGCAAATTACATCACTCTAAGGAATCTTTGAAAATCAAGCCCCTGATGCATACACCACTACACACTCACTACATGCATAACTCTCACTCACAGCTCACTGGTGTTCACTTACACCAGTAGCACATAGTAGCATAATTGCTGTTGACTCCTCCTCCTCTTTCTCTGGCCTTGGCTGTAGCAATATCCCAATTTACTGGATGTCTGCCCTCCTTAGTGTTGCAGTCCTTCCAAGTGAACACACTGGTGTTAACATTCTTTCATCTTTGCAAGAAATGCCTGACTTCTGAATTAGCACAATAGGTTTGAATGTTTGGGCTCTTTATTACAGATAATGGGAAGAACATGATAAAAACAGTTTGTGATGGCTACTTCCAGGGTATCTGCTGCTTTGAATGTACAGTGGTAGTTATTGTACATTGAACTTTGTGGTCACTGGTACCCTTAAGAGTAGTGTGGGTGCTTCTCATATTGTTGATACTTTAAGAGACATCTCTAGCCATTTCCATTGTTCTGCTAATGCAGCTGGAGAGCTACAAACTGTTCAGGACCAGCTTGGTTTACCAAAACATCAGCTAATCCAAGATGTCAGTGCACAATGGAACAGCATATTTAATATGTTACAATGCTTGCTAGGACAGAAGTGTGTTATCCATTGAGCAGGATATTGTGGGATACCGCTGCACCAGAGTTGTAGCATCATTGAGGGCATGGTCCAGGTTCTGTCTCCCTTTGAGAAATGCACCTGTGACCTAAGTTCCAATGCAGCTTCACTGAGTCAGGTCATTCCAGCTGTCCTTCTCCTCATGTCAACCATAGATAGTTTCCAGGCGTGCTTCACTATGCCTTTTTCCATAACCTGTCAAAGAACTCATTGAAGGGCTTACTAGTCATGTCAAGTCAAGACAAGTTTTATTTATAAAAACTGCTTTTCCCAAACCAAAGCATCTGCACAATACAATAACAACATTTCAAATTAAAATACCCAGTATTAAAATTACAATTAAATATTTAAAATCAACACGTCAGAAAATGCTTGTTGAAATAAATAAGTTTTGAAAGCAGCCTTAAATGATTCAGTGGACATGCATCCTCTCATCCGACGAGGTAGAGTTCTACAGGGTCAGGGCCAAATATGCAAATGCTCTGGCCCATGAGGTCTTCAAATGGACCCTGGAAACTTCCAGCAATCCTTATCGGTGGAATGGAGTGGGCGGAGAGGGTGGTAGGGACAAAGGAGATCTTGCAGATAACACAGTCCCTATTTGTGTCAGGCCTTATAGGTCAGCAATACGACCTTGAAGATGATTCTCCACCGTACTGGCAGCCAGTGCAGTTCACAGAGCACAGGCGTAATATGACTGGCTCTAGATATGCCAGTGAACAGCCTAGCTACTAGGTAGAGAGTGCTGCAACAGTCAAGGCAGGCGGAAACAAAGGCAGGGACCAACTTTGGAAGGTGCTCAAGCGGAACAAGATGTTTCACCCAGGCAATGTTCCTCAGATGGTAAAATGAGGTTTTGACCATGGCCGGCACCTAAGCTTTCAGTGTCAGCTCTCAGTCAAGCACAATGCCCAGGTTACGCACTCATTCAAAGGACCTCAACTGGCTGTCCCCTAGTATAATACTGGATGGCAGACCAGAAAGTGGCTCCTCTGCCCGATGACCTGGGTGCACCACCAACACCTCAGTTTTCTCTGGGTTCAATCTTAACCAGCTAGCACTCATTCAGTCCTGAATCTCGGCGAGGCAATTGTTGAAGACCATGCTAGCATCATCCTGCTCAGGCACAAAGGACAAGTACAGCTGTGTATCATCTGCATAGCAGTGAAAACTAGACTGTACTTCCTTATGATGTCACCCAATGGCAGCATATACACTGCGAACAGCATGGGATATATAACACAGCCCTGAGGAACCCCACAAGACAGGGGAAGAGGGGCTGAGGAAAAAATCCCTGACACCAGTCTTTGAGACATGCCTGTCAGGAAAGAGTGGAGCCATCTGAGGACTATTCCCGAGAGTCCACAGATCAACCACAGGCACCCCAGTAGTACCCAATGGTCCACGGTGTCAAATTCCACTTAGAGATCAAGGAGAACCAAGATCAAACAGTTCTTCTGATCTCTCGCCATTAGGAGATCATTTAGTACCCGAACAAGGGGCTGTCTCGGTACTATGCCTTTTCCGGAAACCAGACTGGAGAGGATCATAGACCTCGTGGGTGGTAAGATAGTCTTCAAGCTGCAGCACAAATACCTTCTCAATAACCTTGCCCACAAAGGGCAGGTTAGAGACAGGTCTGTAGTTTGCAAGGCAGTCTGGGTCAGAAGAGGAATTCTTCAACAGGGGTGTTACCACCGCCTCCTTCAAGGGTTCTGGGAACATACCCTTCTACAGCGGACACCAGACAATCTCAGCCAGGACCGGTCCAATGACATCCAAACACTCCACAAGGAGGCGGGTAGGACCAAACCACAGCAAGTTGGCTGCAAGCCCCCTAGACAATCTTTATGAGATCAGTGATCGCTGGCTGGTCAAAAATCGTCCAGACTGACTGGGTGCCTGTGCCCTCCCACCAACAGTCATAACACTCAACAGAACATGCTAGCTGGATCTCCAACCTAATGGCGGCAACCTTATCTGCAAAAAACTGAACAAACTCCTCACATTTCTTTTGAGAAAAAGCTCTCCAATTCTACAGGTAGGCTAGATTGCACAGCCTGTCCACAGTACGGAAGAGCTGAGCCAGTCGATTTCTTGCTCCAGAAATGTCTCTGGACAGGAATTCTGCCTTTTTCTGAGAAATTTCTGACTGATAGTCCAAATAATAGGCCATCAGTCTAAGCTTGTCACCTTCCAGGACAGATTTCCACTAGCATCATTCTAACATCCACCACCAGGCACAACACTGCCCAGCTGAGGAGCTTGAACTTGGGGATTGCTGAGAGCGTTAAGAGGTAAAGCCTCCTTCCCTCCAGCCTGCTTGTGGAGAGGCTTTTCCCACCCATGGGTGTCGCTCCATTTATTGCTGCTGGCAGGTCACATGTCACATCACGTGACCTACCCATCATTTTACTAAGTATCTACGTTCCCATTTGCAGCTTATACATTTCAACCACTAGGGGTTGCTGCACTATCCACTCTGGCACCACTCTCCACTCCCTCCTAGCAACTATTGCAATCCCTGTCCACTAGAAGTCTCTGCAGTTCCCTCCTAATCCTTTCTGCTGTCTTCTCTTCTCCCCTTCAGCCCACCACTAAGCCCCTTGCAAGCCTCAAAGTCTGTAGCCCACCCACTAAGCCAACAAACCAGGCCAATATCTCCCTCTAATTTCAAGCTTTTAACCCTTCCTTCTCCCTTCTTAGAAACAAAAATACCTTTCCTCTGTCGTTCTCAAACCCAGTACCCTTGCTGTCAGAGTCTGCAGCTCTACCACTTAATCATTGTATCTGGCTATCTTATCCTTACTTTCTAAGGCTCTCATAGTCTCTGACTCCCCTAGCCTGACAAAATATTTCACCATTTCTCTTTGGTACCACTACAGGCCTCAAACCCTGCACTTTTATAGTTACAGTCAGTAGCTCTACCGCTTAGCCGTCCTACCAGACTAGTGTTAGTTATACTTTACGCCTCTCAAAGCTTCTAACCCCCACAATCTGCCAAAATTTCTACTCTTGGTGCCTCTGCAGGCATTGAACCCTGCACCCTTGCCATCTCACTCAGCTATCACATCAGACTATTGTTTGTTATAGGTTTTAAGACTCTAAAAGCTTATAACCCCCATAGTCTGCTAAGATAATTTTCTGGGTACTACTGCAGGCTTTGAACCCTGCACCCTTGCTGTCAAGGTCAACAGCACTGCCACTCAGCAATCATATCTGGCTATCTTTTGAAACTACTGTATCGTGCCATATCTAAAATCCCTTACAGCTTTTTCTGGCTCCCCCCACAACCTCTTTGTTCTTCCCCTAAAGCTATCTAGGCACCATGTCTGCTCAATTCCACCTTATGTGCCTCATTCTCATTGCCACCCTGGGTTTCACTTCCCACCTGCCACACCTCACCCTTGTGGACTGCACCTTTGCAGCTCTCCAGATCTGGCCATCCCCCCCCACCTTGTTATCACACACTGGACCCCTGCATCCGCCTCCCACTTGCAGCCCCTACCCCAGCACCCACCCAGGCCCCCTGGCACCACCCCTTCTGCATCCACCAATCTCTCCAAACCCTGCCCATCCCCTGCCCCACTACATCCTCCCCTTCCTCTAAATGTTCCTCCAAAACTCTAACAACTTGCCGCCCTATGATTAGAGCCTTAGTAATCCTTTTACTCCTCTCTGGTAATATCCACCCTAATCCAGGCCCTGCCCCCACCACTCCACCTGCCAGATCCTCTGGACTCCGCATTGCCTCACTGAATATACGCAGCCTGCCAAAGAAATCTGCAGCACTTCAATGTTGGGCAACCCTTCACCAACTAGACATCATTGCCCTTGTGGAGACCTGGCTCTCCAAATCTACTCCCGATGCCTTTGTCTCACTCCCCGGATACACCCTACATCGGGAAGACAGGGTAGGAAAGCGTGGGGATGGTTGTGCATTCTACATCACCGACAACATTATTGGTCACGTGGTCCCACCCCCCAAACTCACAAACGGAGCACAAGCCCTCACCCTAAAAATCACCCCGACCCCTCCAGGGCCCCACTATACCTCACAGTCACCTACACACCCCCTAAGAACCAAAAGACTGCCATCACATCCCTCACTGAATACCTCTCTACCCTTCCACACAATGCAGAACGGACACTAGTAGGGGACCTCAACGTCAACTGGCTTGGCTCCTCTGCAGCACCAACTAAGGACTCATTCTCGGCCATTGACATGGTCCAATTAGTTACCCAACCCACTAGACTCCACATATCTACTGGTACCCGCACCCTCATGGACATCCTTATCTCTAACCACCTCCACAAAATCCAGGATATACAAGTACTTCCCGACTCCTTAAGTGACCACTCACCCATCCTATTCCAATGGACCTCCTCCACACCCAAACCCATAGCCCAAACAACCTTCAGAAGGTGTCTCCACCCAGGAGGGTTAAAAAAACTTAAACAGCTGCTCACCCAGATAGATTGGTCCCCCATTAATACAGCCCCCAGCATCGACATTGCACTCACCCTGTTTACTCAGGCCTTCACCAAGGCCTGTGATCTCTATGCTCCACTCACCAAACTCTGCACCAAAAGACAACATGCCCCATGGATAACCCCTTCCCTATTCCAAATGTTGAGAGACAGGGATAATCTCTGGCACAAAGCCATAGAATCGGGCAGGTTGGCGGACAGACATTCATATAACACTGCTCACAATAAATGCACTCGAGCCATCCGTAAGGCCAAAGCAGACCACTATCAATCCACTCTCACAACCACGAGGGGGTCTGCAAAGACCTTCTGTAATAACATCAAAGAACTCAATGGGAAATCTTGCTCCCCACCTCCCTCCCAGCTCACCATAAATGGCACTGCCTCCACAGACACACTCACCATAGCAAACTGTCTAAACACCACCTTCTCAGATCTCAGCACTGTTCTCTAGCAGTTTCTTTGACCCTGTGTCCCAATCCCGCCTCAATGCTGCAGCATCCCTGTTTCCTCCTCTTTAATATCCCCCACAAGCTCATCCTTACCTACAAAAGCTAAACAGCAATAACCCTATAAATGATCCCTAGATGCCAGGCTCCTTGACTGGTCCTCGACATGATCCTAGTCCCCTAACAGACCTGCTCAACAAATCCCTATGCCTAGGGCAATTCCCTAGTGCCTGGAAAACAGCTGTCGTTACCCCCCATCCATAAAGAGTGGTGACAAAGCCTCCCTTAATAACTATCGACCCATCTCCATTCTTCCCCCTCTCTAAAGCGCTGGAAAAGTGGTGGCGCCCAACTACTGAATACCTAGCCAAGTATAACATCCTATGTCCAGAGCAACATGGCTTCCATTCAGGCCATAGCACCACCACAGCCCTCCTAGAATTCACCAACTTCCTGCACTCCTCCCTAGACACCGGTAACATTGCAGGAGCTGTGTTCATAGACCTATCCAAGGCCTTCGACACAGTCTGCCACCCTCTCCTTCTCGACTCACTCCACCAACTTGGTTTCTCCACAGGCAACCTGGCCTGGTGCTTCAGTTACCTTTCCACCTGGTCCCAATGCATCCAAATTAACGGAACTCTATCCAACACACTACCCGTCTGCTCTGGGGTGCCCCAGGGCTCTATCCTGGGACCACTTCTTTTCTCCCTCTACCTAAACTCCTTACCAAAGGCCTGCTCCACAAAAATCTTACTATATGCAGATGATGCAGTGCTCTTCACCTAGCATCATAAACCCACACCCCTGCAGGACTCCCTCCAACTTGCCTTCTCCCAGGCCGAAACCTGGTTTAAGGACCATAGACTGGTCCTCAACTTAAAAAAGATGAAGTCAATGATTCTTCTCTCACCGCCAAAACAGAGCCAAGAACGCACTGCCAGCATCCTCCCAGCACCCAACACCCCCTTGAGCAGGTATCCAACTACAAATATCTTGGACTTACCCTCGACTCGGCCCTTACCTTCCATGACTGCATAAACACGCTTGCTGCTGCAACAAACACCCGGATTGGACTCCTTTACCTACACAGGGACTGCATTCCCCCCCACGCCCTTAGGCTTGCCATCACCTCATCGATACTGTCCCTAGTGGACTATGGGCTCCCTGTATACAGTGCAGCAAATAACACCACACTCCAGATAATCCAGACCACACTAAACAAGGCCTGCAGGCTCCTTACAGGTGCACCCAGGCTTACTCACACCTGCTCGCTGTATACATCTGCCAATATTCTCAACCTTGATGAAAGGCTCCACTACCAGACCTGCTTACTCTCCAAGAAAATACTGCTTGGACTCCCCCCCCGGGGTCACTGCCTCTCTTCAGCCTGCAACCCCCACTATCTTCACTCGCAATTCAGAGAAAGCTCCTCTGGTTGTGCCCAGGGTAAAAACCTCCCTTGCCCAGAGATCTTTCCACCATAGGACACCCACATGGTTTAATGCACTCCCAAGCACCATCACTAGTGCACCCAAGATTGCCCATTTCAAAACCACTCTTCGCAACCACCTCTTCAATATCCGCTCCTGCAACTGCTTCTAATTCTTTCACTCTCTTACCCACTCTGATCCAATATTCTCTGACAAAGTCCATTATGGATTGCAACCTCCATCTTTAACACCAAACCCATGATTAGGTCTGACTACTATGTTTAGATGCCTTCTCAAGCTTATAATGCCTCACTGCTGTTATGTTGTAAATATTGTCATCCAAAGGTTATAAATAATGTCAGAAAATACCTACTTCCAAATCTTGTAAATTCTGTCTGCGACAAATGTCTGTAACACATGCTTAATGTAACCACTGTTATACCATGTATCTCATGTTTAATGTAATTGTTGTTATACCTACTCTATGTTTCCATCTGTCTTACATGTGACGAGGTACCTTTGCAAATGAGCCTCTGGCTCAAAGGTTGTAAACCGATATATCAAATAAATAAATAAATAAATAAATAAATAAACTTTCGACCCACTCGCCTCAACTCTCTCAGGTCTCCATCAAACCCCAGGGACCAAGGGAGAAGAGTGAGTGGGCGAACATGAACAAGAGCTATAGAATCCAGGACCCCCAACACTGCACTATTATAGTACCGTACAAGTTCCCCAGCATCCAAGCATTCCAACAGCCTACTTGATAGGTCCAGCACCACCATCAGAACCTCTGCGGTCACACCCCTTAAATGGTGGTACCGGTCCACCTCCGAAGGGGCAGGTCTATTGGGGGGAGCCATGAAACTGAGCCCTATGGTATGATGGTTGGACCACATGACTGATTCCACCACCAGATCAACACCCTCCATCCCCAGGAGGAACACCAGGTTAAGGGAATAACCCTGATTTTGGGTTGCAGTGGTAACAACCTTTGTGAAGCCCTACAAGATCATCAGTTGGAGGAAGTCCTGTCCAAATTGCGAGAGTTCATCGTCGACCCAGGCTTTTAAAATCCCCCAGGACCAACCACCTGGGGGACTCCAACACCATGTCAAACGCGAAGTATATGACTTCCTGCAGGAATACTTTCTCATCTCAGGGAGGAAAGCAGATGAGAAGTATCCTGCAACCCACACCTACACCCATGATATATTCAAAGGATCTGGTGGCCCCCACTGGTATCTCCATAAGGCCCAGTTCCATCTTGAAACAGATGGCTACACCCCCACCCCTATGATCCAGTCTCAGGCAGTGTATCATACCCGGCTGGAACTGCTGATTCTAATACAGGACTAGCATTCTCATCCAGCCAGGTCTCAGTGATGCAAGTCAGGTCATATGTTCCAAGAAGATCAGCAATTAATGCCGTCTTGCTCTTTATTGACCTGGCATTGCACAACATCACCTGAGTTGGATGAGTGGCCATGCAAGAGAGTGCTAATAGCCCACCATTGGTGAAACCCTTGGGTATAGGAACCAGTCAGAGAGAACCCCTTTCCTGGCCCCATTTCACCCCAGGGTGCCTCCGTGTGCCCACCTCCCCAATTCATCCATCCTGCTCCACTCCCCCTCTAGGCTGAGGGCCTGCATCCCTTCGACCTCTCAGAGTGATCCCCAAACCCTGACAACACCTATAGACCTCAGGTGACAGTGGAGGACAGTCAAAAGGGTGCAGGCCCCTAAGCCTAGGGAGGGGTAGTGCCAATCCACCAAAGATAACTGCCAACAAATGCTTCCCACGTTAAAACTAGCAGCAGTACCCCACCAACCACACAAAGACCCACACTAATAAAATAACCCCAATTAAACTCACCTCTCCTTAACTCATACAAAATCTCCTCCCAAATTTTACTATAGACCACCCCCACAACACCCCACCAAGTAACCACCAAGTATCACAAAACACACAAAAAGTTTAAACAGCAGCAGAGATTATGGTTTTGAAGTTTGCTTAAAAACTGTAAAGGAGTTGCTGCCACTCTCAAGATAAAAAGTTCAAATAAGTGTCCGGTTGATCTCTCACACCAGTAGGACAATAGACAAGAAAATCCCCATGTAAGTTCTGCTCCCACCAGGGCTCAGATGGAAATAACAGATTCAGCGGGTAATGAGTCAATTCCAGGCACTCTCACTGCCTTAAACTGTACAAAACTGAATCAATGTCCCACCGTAGCAATGGAAAAGTAGATGGCAGATGGATCAGCAATCCTGGGCCAGTAATCTAACCACAACTTGCGGCAACAGTCTATAGGATATAGGACACAACCCTGGCTCAGTCACCCCCACTGCTAGCAGACCTCCCACAGGCAGCAGATACCACCACTGACTAGGGCTATTCTTTGGTCAGCAAGGGCAGGGTATCACTGGCAGGCAACAACCACCTTGCGGCCCCCAAAGATGCTGGTGCCATTGAGGGACCACTAGCCTGAATCATCCCCGGTCAGCCGAAGCAGTGCCCACCCACCGGCGACAACCCCCCAGCAGACCTAATAGCCCCAGCAAAGGACAGGCCCTTCAGCCTGCTCAAAAACTGGGCCACTCTAGGGACTAGGCAGTGAAGCCCCAACCACCCACAATGGAGCCCCAATAGCCACAGGATGAGCTCACCAAAAAGATCTTCCGCAGTCTGAGCTGGCTGGCAAATGTGCAGTCCCATACAGTCCCACACAGCAATGTGCACATTGATGTTCCGGCATGGTTTCCAACCACTTTCTCTTCCCAGCGATGTCTCACTCTGTTGGTCTTCCTGTAATGGGGTTCCTCTTCCCAATAGCTGATCCACTGCTTGTTTCTCATACGGTCTCTACAGCGCTCAGCCACATCCTCCCACTGGATCCCAAAGCACTGGTGTGTTAGTGATTAAAATGCCAAGTACAAAAATTACCAGATTTGCCGGCTCAGTGAGCAATATGCATAAGCTCACCTAAAGTTACAAAAAATGCATTCAGATTTTGGTGCAGTAACCAAAAACACTCAGACAAACTATTACACTAACCCATTCTCAAGAACACCAGCTACAGTAACTAACTCACTGACAGCTCTGAATATACTGTCACTACTCTAAGCACTCCTATTTAAACAAAACAAAATAAAACACTAAAAATACTACACAGACGAACAGAAAATTATATAAAAATAGGATTTTAACTAAAATAATGCTGGTCTGGTTCCCTGCTGCTGATGGATAGCCCACTACAGCCACCATCTTAGGGGACAGACAGGCTCTACTAGGGAGTTATGATCACAGTTTGCAACCAAACATGCCAGTGCTAGCTATGTGCTCACAACCATGTTAGACCCAAGATTCAGATGTGAGGCACTGTGCCTGTCCATGCACAGTCACAGAGTGAATGAGTACCAGCAGAAACTGTGTAGTGAACTTGAAGGATTCATGGGGGAGATGAACCTGTTCCATTCCGAAGATGCTGGGGGGGGGGTTCAGACAGTTCTGTAACAACTAGAATGAGTGGCACTGGCAGCCCAAGTGACAGTGAAGTGGGTGGTGGCATGCCACTTACAGTGAGGCTGCCTGCTGATACAAGAAGACAGAGTGAGTCAACAGCACAGGCCCATGACACTGTACCTCAGGTTATAAGAGCACATCATTATGACTGGTAGTTGCTTATGAATTCTCTTCTGAACAAGCAGTGGAAGAGGACATATGAACATATGAATTTGCCAGCAGATAACGGCCTTATGGTCTATTGAGTTTGCTCAAGTGTGCAGCTACTGTAGCCACCCTTATACTGCAGCAGCCCCTCCCTCCCCATCCCATACCCTCTCTCTTACCCTATCCCATCCCCTTTTGAAGCAGTCCACTGTTCTACAGGATACTACTTCTGCAGGCAATGCATTCTACCCAGACACCACTCTCTCCATGAAAAAGTGTCTTCTCATTTCCCTCCTTAACCTTCCCCCTTCCAATCTGAGACCATGATCTCGAGTGTCCCTACCACCCCCCCCATCTTGAATAGTCCCTCCATGCCTGTCTTGTTTATTGCCTTCATGTACTGGAAGGTTTCAATCATATCCCCCGTTCTCCTCTCCTCCAGTGAGTACATGTTCAGCTACCTCAGCCTGCTCATGTAGGGTATGTCCCCTAATCCCTGGATTATCTTTGTTGCCCTGTGCTGCACCCCCCTCCAGTAACTTAATGTCCCTCTCCAGGCATGGGTGCCAGTACTGCATGCAGTACTCGAGGTGTGGCCTAACCAGTGACCTATACAATGGCAGGATCACCTCCCCTCTCCTTGAAGATATACCCTGGCAATACAACCCAGCATTTTGTTGGCCTTTCAGCTGCCTTTCTGCACTGTGCAGAGTTGTTCATTGAGCCCATTATAATCACCCACAGATCCTTATCCTCCTCCTCTGTCATGGCTAGTTGTCCCCCCCCCCAGCTGGTAGCTCCTTCTTGTTTTTTTTGCCCCAAAATGTAGCACCTTGCACTTTTTGGCATTGAACACCAACTGCCAGGTGTCTGACCAGGTCATCAATTTTGACCATCCTGCAACCCATTCCACCCTCCTAGGTCATCCACTACTGCTCCCATATTGGTGTCATCTGCAAGCAAACTTATTTCGCTTTTGATGCCCATTGAGATGTCTCATACGAACATCCCAAACAACACCAGTCCCAGCACTGAGCCCTGCAGTACTCTGCTTGTCACTACCCTTGGAGATGAGAGCTCCTCTCCCACAACCACCCTCTGCTGCCTTCCCTGTAACCAGTTTACTACCCAGCCCACCATTTGCATCCTTGCTCATGTACCTGCCAGCTTACTACCCAGCCTCCCATGTGGCACCAAGTGGAATGCCTTACTGAAGTCCAGAAACAAGACATCCACTACATTGACTTGTCAAACTGTCTAGTTACCCACTCATAGTAATCCACCAGATTGGTCTGACAGGATCTGCCCATGACAAACTCAAGCTGCCTAACGTCCTGCAGCCCATTGGACGTGAGTATCTACATTCTGCTGAGCAGATGCTAACTAATTATTTGGATGAAAAGGCTGTGGACTTTAATGTTGACCTTCTTGCATACTGGAACACCAAAAAGCAATTATGTCCTGGTTTGTCCCAAGAAGCAGGTAAATATCTTGTGTGCCCCCCACAAAGCATACCCTCAGAGCACCTGTTTGGCACTGCATGAGATATTGTTCAGCCACATCTCTCCTATTTGCAGCCTGACCATGTTCAGAAGCTTCTTTTCATTAAGCTCAATATTCATCTGTTTGATTCTTTTAAGTGAATATGGTACAGTATATTAGGTAGCCTGACAATGTGCTGTCACTGCTTGCCAGCTTTGAATATTGAATTGGTTACTATTCTTATGGCTTTCTGATCTCTGCTCTTGATTTTACTGACAAAGATTCAGGAATAATGATGTTGGATGTGGTTGCAAGAAAATGAAAAAGTATGAAAGTATGAATATTTGATCAACTGTACAACTCAGCCTTGCTTTCCTATCTCCAAAACAAATATCTTAAGTCTTTCATTTCTAATTCCTTCCTCTGTGTGCTGTGCAACTCTTTGCTTTGGTGCTTCCCTCCTGGTCTCAAAAACAGATGTTCTCTTCATTTTTTTTGATACATCTATCAGACAAAACAGAACATGTAAAGAAAATGCCTGCTCTGTTAAAGGAAAACACCAGTTACCTTTGTGCACTCTCCTGTTGGTGTATGCCCCTGATCAGCATTTCTGTGTAAAAAAATATTTGTTTCTAACTGCATTTTTGCCATTTTGACATTCAAAATTAAGTTTAAAAAGTGCTCAGAAACTTCCATTTAGCAAGGCTGCTGGCAACCAGCTCATGGGAGTTGCTTGCTGCCATGCCTTGGATATGCTAATGTGCCTCTGCGGACTCAGCCTATTGGCCAGCGGGAGCACATAAGCATATCCCAGGTGAAGTAGTGAGCAGCTTGCATAAGACGGCTACCAATGGGTGGCAGTATAGCTCAACAAAAGTTTTACTACCAAAAATGCAGTTAAAAATATATTTCTTTACACAGAAATGCCAATTGGAGGGCATAAATATGGACTTGCAGGACAGCACATCGAAAGTAACTGGTGTTTTTCTTTAAATTACACTTACATTGTCTGACTCTACATTACTATAGAATGTTTTCACAAACTAGTAATACCCTCTACCCATGCTGAACAGAAAACATCTCATTTGTCTATGCTGGGTGTTTTCACATGTCCCCGGCATTTTTAATAAATAACCTACATTATGGCTGGATACCAGTATAGCTGACTACCCTAAAACAGTCAAATACCATAATTCCCCAGGTGTATTCATCAGCTATTCAACAAATATACAATGTATATATTTGCACATTCCTATTCTACAGTAAGTGTGTCAGTTTCAGTATGATTCTGTTGGTTACTGTGTGACTGCATTGTATTCAGTGAGTATATGTTTGCTGCAATGTGCATGTACCTGCTTCAGTGGCAATTAATTGGTTCCAGTTGAAATGTATTGGCTCCAGTGAAAATATATGTTACAAAACTATGGCAGGCATGAATCAGGCTGCCATGAGGTCCTTGATCTCAAATCATTCGGAAAATTAATAGAAATATCTCAATATTACAATGAACAAATACAATAGTTTTATTACAGAGCATACTTGTGAATGAAATAAGGACTTAGCAATGTAATGTCATTTTCATTCCAGAAGTTCAGCAAATTAGATGTTATGATACTTGTACTGTATAAGCAACATATTTGATTGTGGGTAGCGGTAAGCTGAAACTGAATCGGACGTCCATGGAAGGACTGAAAAACAACAATTCCTACACTGGAAATGGGATCTTGAAGTTGTAGGGCGTTCTGCCCATTCAATAGAATAAACAGTGGAAAAAATTCTAGTCCTTCCCAGGTGGCCAGGGCAAGTCTTATGACAATCTGCCTCCCCACCCCAGTCATTTCCTGACTATCACCCCCCCCCACACACACACACATTTAAAAAAATATCAGCTCCTGGCTATGGACCAGGAGTGAATAATTTTTACAAGATATCCCCTCCCTAACCTGATCCCCAGGTTTTAACGTTTTTCTAACAGCGGGCCCCCTCCTGACCCAAAATCCAGTATTTGGTCTTTCAATAGTCACAAAAATACAGGCTAAATCTGTTGACCCTGACCTACAACACATTTGCTCCCAATCTACAGTAAAATGCTGCCATCTGACTGCACAAGTGGGGTACAGGGGTACATGATGGGGAGGCTCAAAAAAGTGGAATGCTCTCAGAGGACATACTCTACACCACAACCCACAAAGGGTCTGCATGAGCTCTTCCTGTTAGGATGTGTAGGCCTATCGGGGTGAGGTACTCCAGTTCAAAGGACAAAGCAAGAGACGAGAGTGGTCCCACATAGATATGGTGACAGAAGCTACTTAATCTGCCTAATCCTGTCTATTTTCTCCCTGGGCTGACATTACAACCTCCCATCATAGCTGCAGAAATACCACTGAGCACCTTATTTTTACAGGCAAGTGAAGCTGTCTGTGAAAATGTCACTCATACAGCAAAGGATATGGGTCTGAGATGCTTTTGGAGACACTTGTAGTGTTTGTCCCAGACTCCCAGTTCATTAAGCCATGTACAAAACATGCCTCTTCTGCAGAGCAGTGAAACATAGAAACATAGACAGTGGTGTCAGAAAAAGACTAAAGGGCTATCTAGTCTGCTCGGAGTTCTCCATCTACCATGGGACCTGTTGCCCATATAGGGTTTTATCCCACCCAGTCCACCCCCAACTCCCATACCTACTTCTACTGACCAGAGCAACCACCTGATTCTTCACTCTGTCCCAGCTATGCTTAAAACCATTTATGTTATGGTCCTAGCACCCACCACTTCCACTGACAAACCAATCTATGGCTCCACTTCACTTTCTGCAAAATAGGACTTCCTCACATTCCTCTTAAACTTCCCCCCTCCAGTTTCCACTTATGACCTTGGGTTCTTCACTCAGTACTTCTGTTAAATAGTTTCTCACGGTTCACCTTGTTTATTCCCTTTTAGGAACTTGAAGGTCTCTATCATATCACCTCTCTCTTGCCTGGTCTCTAGTGAGTACATGTTCAGTGCCTTCAGACAATGTTCATAAGATCTGCCCTGAAGGCCCTGGATCATGTTGGTCAACCTTGCATTGCACCATCTCCAGCTTGTTCCTGTCCTTCCTTAGTTGAGGACACCAGAACTGAGCAAAGTATTCCAGATGTGGCCTCTCCAGTGAACTATATAGAGATAGTAGTACCTCCTTTTTCCTGCTGTCAGTATCCCTTCCAATGCATCCCAGATTCCACATGCCTGAAGCAAAGGATGATGTCCATGGTAAGAACCTGGTTCTCCTATGTGCTGAAAAATCATACTACTGCTAGCATGGCCAGACGGGGCCACACAGGCTACTTTTTCATGACTAAAATGTGTCTGCAAAACCAATGTGTTCTAGGAAGGCATGGCCAGTTAAATATTTATTTTTGTTTGAAAAAACCTCAGATCCAGCCCAGTACAGCAGCAGAGAACCTGGTTTCATGCTGTATAGACCTGATACCTTGCTCCAAGCCAGTGAAACCAGTGAAGTATAGAACTTGCTATGGAGGTAGTGCATTCAGACTGGGGAGTGGGAGCATGGACACTCCCAAAATGAGCAGACTGGTGGGAGCTAGTAGGGCCACTACCAACATGAGGGTGTCCTACAGGAGCTCAGTTCTATGGCATGCCTCAGACAGCCAGTTTTGGAACCCACTCATGAGGGAGCAATCTTGGACCTTGTACTCTAAAATGGGGACAGCGAGAGGATCTCAGATGTACTGTAGAAGTGGGTAGCCATCTGAGAACAACTGACCACCAAACAGTGTGGTTCATGATAAACTTAGCTACAGAGTCAAACCATACAAAAGCGAGGGTACTGGACTTCAGGAGGGCTGACTTTGGCAAGATGAGAGAGTGCCTCAGAAAAGCACTAGCAAACAGACAAGAAGGAGGGGGTGGAGCAACAATGGGGAAACATCAAAACTGCCATCACAGAGGCAACAAACCTTTGTGTGAAGCAAATAAACAAATTAAAATGAAAGAAAACATCGCTATGTTTCTCAAAAGAGATGGCAGGGAAGGTTAGGGAGAAAAAGATATCATTTAGGAAGTATAAGGAAACACAGAAGAAGCAGGACAGAGAACTGTACCAGTTAGGGCAGAAGGAAGCAGGGAGGGAAGTCAGAATAGCCAAGGCCCAAACTGAGGAAAAGACAGCCAACTTGGTTAAGAAGGGGGATAACACCTTTTATAGGTACATCAGGGAGCATTACTGAGGCTGAATAGAAAGGACAGGGGTGTGCAGAGAGGGACAGTGAAAAAGCAAGGATACTGAACGAATACTTCTGCTCAATATTCACAAAAGAGGAGGAAGGGGAGGTGCCTAATCCAATTAACAGAAGCACTCTGGATAGGGGGGTCAATCCCAGTCCTTTCACAGAAGAAAGGGTTCTGAAAGAACTAAAACTGAAGGTGGACAAAGCAATGGGGCCTGACGGAATTCACCCCAGAATTCTAAAAGAATTAAGAGGAGAACTAGTGACACCACTGACTACCCTTTTTAACAAATCATGGGAGGATGGTGTGGTACCTGAGGACTGGAGGAAGGCAGATGTGATTCCCCTTCACAAAAGTGGGAGCAAGACAGAGGCAGGAAACTACAGACCTGTCAGTTTGACCTTTGTGGTAGGGAAAGTGATGGAATCACTTCTGAAGGAAAGAATTGTTGAGTACCTAGAGGAAAGTGGGGCACAGGACCCAAGGCAGCATAGATTCACAGCAGGAAGGTCATGTCAGATGAATCTAATTGATTTCTTTGACTGGGTGACCACAGTAGTAGACCACGGAGGAGCTGTGGACATGGCCTACCTAGACTTTAGCAAGGCATTTGACACAGTCTCACACAAAAGATTAATAATCAAATTAACCAGCTTGGGAGTGAGTCCCAGGGTGGTAGCCTGGGTAAAACATTGGCTGGACAACAGGACACAGAAGGTAATTGTAAATGGAGTCCACTCTGAAGAAAGAGGGGTTACAAGTGGGGTACTACAGGGTTCAGTACTGGGTCCAGTCCTTTTTAATGTCTTTATAAGTGACATCACAGAAGGACTGGAAGGAAAAGTATGCTTCTTTGTGGATGATGCTAAGATCTGCAACAGGGTTGATACAAAAGGAGGCATGGAAAGGATGAGAAGGGACTTGGCAAGGTTGGAGAAATGGTCAGAAGTATGGCAGCTTGGATAAAATGCAAAGAAGTGCAAAATATTGCACCTGGGAAACAAAAATCCAGAGGAAGATTATACAATGGGAGTGGGGAGGTAGTAACAACAACAAAAATGGAAAGGGACCTAGAGGTAATCATATCAGATGACCTTAAGGTTAGCAAGCAATGTGAGAAGGCAGTAGGGAGGGCTGGGGGGATACTGGGATGTGTAGGGAAAGGCATCACTAACAGAAAACAGGAAATTGTTATCCCTTTGTACAGACAGTTGGTGAGACCCCATCTGGAGTACTGCATCCAGTTCTGGAGACCCCATCTCCGCAAGGACATAGACAGGATGGAGGCAGTCCAGAGGTGGGTAACTAAAATGGTGCAGGGTCTGCAAGAGAAGCCATACAAGGAGAGACTAAAGGAGCTTAATATGTATACCCTTGTGGAAAGGAGGGAGAAGGGGGACATGATAGAAACTTTTAAGTACCTCAGTGGAATCAACAAAGTCCAAGAGGGTAGCATCTTTCAAAAAAAGAGATGTGCAAGAACAAAGGGACACAATTTGACGATAGAGGGTGGACAGCTCAGGGACAATGTGAGGAAGTATTTTTTCACCGAGAAGGTGATGGATTCATGGAACAGCCTTTCTGAGGAGGTTGTGGAGTCTAAAACTGTGGAAGAATTCAAGAATGCATGGCACAGGCATAAGGAAATTCTTGTTGGGGGGTAGGAAGAAATAGGCTGTTGGTTAACTAGGATCTGCAGCTTATCCTGCAGGTAGGGAAATGGGCAGACTAGGTAGACCAAGCTCTGTCAATGCTGCAGGCAGTAGGGAGCATTCACATCTGGACAGTAAACTGCTGCAGCATATTAAGTCACCCTTAGTGACTCAACATAGCTAAACAGGATCAGCTCCCTACACATCCAGAGTGCTCTAACTGTAATGGAGCAGCTGCTATGCACTGCATACAGTGATGTAATCAGGTAAGTGAATATGTTTCTTACATCCTTGGTTCCCCTTTGTGGTACTTGCTTGATATGACATGTTGCAGTAGACGGAGAATAATCACAGGTGGAAACATGAACAAATCAAAAAGAGGGGCATTATGTCCACCCAGGTCTGGTGTTGGTGAGTAAGGCATCTGGACAAAATGGTCACTCATGACTGGCATGATTTGCAGATAGGACTGGGTGAAATAAGCAAATTCTGCTTTCAGGGAATATTCTGAATGTTGCGAAATTTTGCTAAATATTATCAACTCTTTGTTTCCTCATCACTCAGCCATTCATGCAGCTACAAACCTGCAAATTAAGTTTTTTATTACAGTTGAATTAGTGGTTTGAACATATAGGGCTCAAGGTTTGGAACTATATATATATATATATATATATATATATATATATATATATTTGTAAAATTTTCAGAATATATTTCTCTGCTCAATTTAGTCACATGTAGAGCTAGATACCTCACATTTGTATGCTTCCCTTTCTTGGGAGAGTCTTTGAAACCATTATATGTAGAAGGAATTGTTTAAGCAGATTTAACATTACTGGGGTTTATAATTTCACAGTTTATTAGTGAAATTGTGTGAAAAGTTTTTCAAACATTTAGATGTGTGCATCTCTGCTGCTATTTTCTGAATACACCCAAAAGCTTGCCCAATGTCAGTGGTTCCTGGAAGTTGGAGAAATATGGTTTAGTAGTTTAAAATTCACAGTGGAAATACCACAAATTACTAATTGATAAAATTTGCTAATAAATGAATTGAATTGTAATATTGTAGGTAATGCTACTAGAAATCAACTTGTGGAACTAATTTTCACCAAACAATTATCACCTTGGAATCCAATTAGCTATGCTGAATCATTCGCAGTCCCACAGTACCTTTCTGAGTGACTGTTCTGTACCCTCCCCTCCGTTTTTCTCTGAGTTACACCATAAGGACTCAGTGGACCTGCTTGTCACATGAATTTCCTCCTTATTTTTCATTGACACCCTTCCTTAAAAACAACTCCTCCTATGACTTTTCCTGTAGGGCCAATCCCTTTTGAATAGACTTAAATTTTCTTTTTCGTGCCCTAGTCATTTTCTTCCCCTACCAGGATTCTGTGTATTCCTCTAAGTCTTGGACTTCAGTGCACTGGGCTCTCACACCAGTCGTCAATTTTGTTAGGTGTGAGTCTCATGTCATCTGCTTTCAAGGGAAAATTGCCCTCTAAGCTTCCTTACTCCAACTAGGGGTCTACTATTCTTTTGCTAACTCCTGCTACTGGACACCACTGTACTAACTGCCTCCCCTGTCCCTTGTTTAAATCTCTCTGGTCTGCTAAAAAGTCTCATCCTCATCCAGTCTTTATCCAGACCAGAGACCTTAAACACCTAAACAGCAGACTACACCTGGACAGCTTAAAGTCTGCTGATTGGTCCTTCCTTGACAACATCACAGACTTGAATCTCGCCTATGACCGCTTTCGCAAAACTCTGGAAAACATTCTCAGTCTGATTGCACCACTGAAATGAACGAGAATTTGAAGTGACAAGGCTGGGTGGCTAAACATGGACATGCTGTACTCAGTAAATTGAAACTTGGGGACAAAATCTGGAAAAAAATACAAGATGATCAACGATCCCCAAGATCCACTGGAGTATAAAACTGCCAGAAATACTGTTAGTATGGCTGTCACCGAAGATCCCAAACTCAACTGTTACTATACTTGGCTACACCATCTTCAGACTAGATAGGTAAACAAAACATGGTGGAGGATGCACCATTTACATTAAGGACACTCTCATGGGATGTGCACTTCCAACTTGCAGCCTTGGGAATGCGGTCCAGGCACTAGTCATCAAGGTACTACTTGTGGCACACAACAAAGCCCTAACAGTTGTGAGTGTCTGCCTGCCACCCAAGCACCACGTCTCTGGCTGCCATAGTTTCATGGAGTATGCTAGAAATCTGCCCCATAACTCAGAGATGATAATTATGGGAGATTTTAATGTCAACTGGCAGTCCACTGCAGTCGATACCTTTAAGGATACAATCTCAGCACTTAACCTCACTCTGCTTGTTTCATCACCTATGAGGACTAATTATAATACAAGTACCAGTACCCTAATAGACTGGATTCTTTCCAATCACCCTGACAGAATCTCAAATGTGTCTGCGCTCCCTGAAGGACTTAATGACCACTCCCCTATTATCTGTACCTGGTCAAACAAATTTAACAAGCCTCCACCAAAATAATTCTCAGCAGAATATTAAAATGGGGACACCTTGACTCTCTGAAACAACACCTCCTGAACATTAGCTGGTCCATACTGGATACCACTAATGATGTTAACATTGTGCTGGACCATTTCATCACACACTTTAAAGAAGCCTTTGACATCCATGCACCGTTAAAAAAGAGGAAAATTCGAGGCACCAACAACCCCTGTATCTCAGCTGAACTTATCAGCAAGATGCAGCATAGAGATCACCTCTGGCACCATGCCAAGGCTACTGGTAAGCTAGCTGATGTACAACAGTGGAAGGCAGCCAGAAATAAATGTATTCAGACTATACAAACTGAAAAAAGCAAATATTATAGGAACAGCTTTCAGGCAGCTAAAGATCAACTCTTGGGTCCATCTCCTTTCGACTTCAAAGAGGTCTCTCCCCACTTGGTGAGGAAATACCTTGAAAAAGTTCTTGGGAAGTCAAGACATAGTGGGGAGTCCCTTGACCTTAAAGCTGTAGCCCTTACCATTGATGAAATATTTTTGCCCTTAGCTAAGATTCTGAACCTTTCTCTAAGGCTTGGTCAATTTCCCAAAATCTGGAAGTCAGCCATGGTTACCCCTGTACACAAAAGTGGGGACCACACACTACACTCCAATTATAGACAAATCTCTATACTCCCACCTCTCTCTAAGGTGCTTGTGCTTATTGTTGCTGAACAGCTGCAGGAGTACTTGGAAAAATACTCTATTCAATGCTCACAGCAGCACAGATTTAAAAAGGGAAACAGTACCACCTCTGCATTGCAGGAATTCACTGGGCACATTCACCATGCACTAGATCAAAATTGACTTGTGGGCGTGGCCTGCATAGACCTTATAAAGGCATTTGATACATTGAATTACTCTCTTCTCCTCAAGCAATTATCCTCCATTGGTCTCTCTACTGGAGTACTGTCATGGTAAAAAAGCTATCTGGTTGACCTCTCTCAGCAGGTGAAAATATGTAATGTCATCTGAGACCACCAACAAGTCCACTTCAGAGTACCTTAGGGCTCCATCCTGGGGTCACCCCTCTTTAGTATCTTTCTTAACAATCTTCCTTGCTCCTGTAACAACTGGTCCTCCTCTATGCAGATGATGCAGTCATCTTCACCAGCAGCACTGACCTGGACCCCCTCTAACAGCAACTTCAACATAGCTTTGAAGAAGTTAAGGAATGATTCAGAATCCACAAATTGATTCTAAATTACAAAAAAAAACGAAGTTACATTGTTCTGTTGTGTTCATAGCAAACATCGAAACAGTGCTTTAACCATCAGGAACTCCTGTGGTGTACCCCTTGAAAAAGCTCAAGACTTCAAGTACCTAGGTGTGACTATCGACAGCTCTCTTTCCTCTGCCAAAAACATTGACAATGTTGTCAGGTCTGTTAACCTCAGGATTGGGTTACTACATCATCACAAACATAATCTAATGCAAGAAGCTCTTAGACTGGCTATCTATAGTTCAATAGTATCCATTGTTAACTATGGCCTGGAGATCTATTTGATTTTGATTTTTGATTTGATAAAATTTATTTTTAAACAGGCAGCAATTTGTTAGGATATAAATCCTGTTTACAACAAAGTTTTGTGTTAACATTGAATACAAAAAACTAAATACAACATACATTTAACAAATCAGTTACACAATTAAAATAGTTAATTAAAAACATGTACAAGCTTTTTTCAGTGATTCAAATAACTTTAAAAATAATCAAGCTGCTAATATGCTTCAATTCATATGTTAAGCTGTTCCAGTAACTGCCTATTCTATTTTGTAATGTTAAATCACCCATCCTATTATAAGATCTATGCATCAATATTCTACTATTTGTGGATTTAGTTGTTACCCTTAGGCCATTGGGGTAGACTCTTGGTTCAAGACTCAGCAGGAGATGTTTATTTTTACAATAAAGTATGTTGTGGCATATAGTAAGCCAGATGTATCTTCTTTGCTTGTCTGGATAATGCCAACTCAAATTATTATAAATTGTACAATGGTGTGTTTCAAATTTACTTCTGGTAACAAATTTTCCCAGTCTATAGTAAGTTTGATTTACTTTTTTCAACACTTTTGGAGTAGAGTGCATATATAAAATTGAGCCATACTTGAGTACTGGAATAAGTAGCTGTCTAACCAACCTCCCTCTAATTTCAAGGGATAGGCAATCAGACACTCTTCTTACTGCCCCCCATTCTTTGATTTACTTTCCCAACTGGTGAAAGAATAGGTTCTGCATAAGTCAGCCTAGAGTCCACCTGAACCCCCAAGTACCTGTAACAGGCTACATTTGCAAAGGCAGTATAATCATGAAGTTGGATCCGCAGCTCAGGCCTGCCCCTCCTACCATGTCCCTCCATAAATACCATGCACTGAGTTTTTTTTAATTGAGGAACAGGCCCGAGCCGCAAAGCCATCCATCCATATGTGCCATATCTTCTTGCAACTGGTGTTCTACAGCCTCTTGATTTTCAGCTGATGCCACCAAAACAGTGTCATCAGCATACATTCTTACTTCAGTGTGTTTTATGGATAGCACAAGACTGTTAGCATAGATGTTGAACATCAGAGGGCCCAATATAGAGCACTGAGAAACCTCCTACTTACTTTTATGGCTTAGCCACTACCACCTCCCTCCACAGAATATCAATGACACTTAACAAAGCCTGCCATCTGCTTACTGGTTTACAAAAAGAATCTGGAACTCAAACTTCAAAAATTCAGTGAGAGATTTTATTATAAAAATAAAGTTAATGTATTACTTACAAATATGCATATACTGTATGGTGTAATGCTGTTATGCATGGAGTTCCATGCCTGAAAAATGCTTATAATGTATGGTAGAACACTGTTAACCTATTGATGTGATGTAGAAATGTTGTTAACCTATCGATGCTACGTCGCATCGATAGGTTAACAACGGTGATCGGTCTGCGCATGTGCATGCCTTTTTTTTTTTTACACTGGGAACCGACAGATGAATGCAGCGGTTAGGGAAGGACGGAACGGCTGCGGCAGTGACTATATTTCAAACAGTAAGCAGCCATTTTCCTTTTTAGGTGGGACCATACACTATAAAAAATAATGTATGGTCCCTCTATCGGCAACCGGTCACTGTTAACCGTCTCGAGGTTGCCATGGTGATGTAAACCTCTCGAGCTTCACTCTCAAGGTTTACACGGTCGCCCTGGCAACCTCTTGACAGTTAACAGACTGGTTACCGATAGAGAATCATACATTATCCTCTATGTTCTGCTGCAGTAATGAATCGTTATGTTGTTCTGCTGTAGTAGTGATATCACTACTGCAGCAGAACAACTTGGAATGCTGCCACATAGTTGCTTTCCTCTCTATCCAGTTAAGCTGGATTTTTTTTTAAACTTGGACTTGCAGAAATACCTGAAGCACACTGTGTCAGTTAAAAAAAAAAGAAAGAAAATATTAAAATTTATATTTTCGGTTGTGTTTACCAGCTGGTTTTGTGTGATTTTTCTATGCTGTGACTGCACATGCACTATAAAAGATTGTGTATGAGCAGTCATGCACAAACCAGGATATTCTTGTATCTTGAGGTTCCCTTGATAACAGAGCACCTCTCAAGCTGTGCTCTCGAGGTCATCTGTTACCAAAGAAACCTCTTGATACAAGAATATTCTTGTTGTGTGTGACTGCTCATACACAATCCTCTATATACAAAAAAAGTAAACTGCAAAGTGCACAGTATTCAGGCTGATACACCTCAGACAGACTCACCTAACTGCTTACTGGTGCAGTATGTCTCACCCATTCTTGTGATCTATATGAACAATCTGGATGGCTTCCATTACATGGGAGGATCCAATACCAAACATGCTTGCTAAAGAAAAAGGCACTTTTTGCGCTCATGCCTCCTGGAGTGGCAAACCTTCTAAAGCCCTTCTCCTGTTCTCAGCATACATGAAGCTCAGCCAATCAAATCATCTCTGTTCCAAGATGCTGGACTACCCAAGGGCAATGTTCGTTTGCCTATAGGGCATCTCTGTGGTCTAACGTGCTGCCATAGGACATCTTCTCCATACTGAAAGTGAAACTGCATAAAACAGCCCTTAGCCAATATCTCATAGCTAACAATTCCTGTGATTCTTTCACCTAATTGAGCTGTCTCGCAGTAATCTCTGACCATTTGCAAAAGCCTCCCCCACTATATGCCCAATGGTCTGATCTCCCCCTATCGTATAGTTCTGTCCTCTGCCCTGTCCTCCTTTCCTCCACTTGTGCCTTCACCCTACACTCATCCCTCCCCTGCCTCATACTGGATCATCCTTCACATTCTCTTAACCTTCTTACATCCCTTCTCTCCCCGCCCCCCGGTTGACAACACCCTCTGAGCTGCAACTTTATCTTGACTAATGGATTACTCTTTTGACTCTTCACTTGCTGAGATTCTCTGCAACTCATTCAAAGCTGTTTTAAATTGTAAGCTGTTATTCGTCCAATATCCAATTGTATGTATGTATGTATGATTTCCCTTCCCTGCTGAAGTGGAGCCTTTGTAAATTAGCTGTTTTGTGCTAAAAGATTGTAATCCAAGAATGAATAAAAACAAATAAATAAGTGCAAAACATTGGTTAGAAATGTTAAATCTATCTACTTTAAGATCTGTCAGGAAACAAAATGTGCTCAATCAAGAAATGCCTATAAAAAGTTAAGCAGCAAAAACCACTTGAGGGACTCTTTTTCTCTTGAGGTTGAAGGCAACACGGCTAATGATCCCTAATGATCCCAGCACTATAGTCAGCCACTTCAATAAACAATTTGGTAATCTCTCCAAATATGGAATTCTCAATACTTCTGCCCTCCCAGCACAACTGGCAATGCCCCCATCTTCACAACAATCAGATTGTAATTCTGATTGTACTCAATAAATAAATAATTGTACTCAATAAATAAATAAATCAAAATTTTACTCTACAATTCTGACCAGGAATGAGGTTCTCAGGCACATCAAAAAACTTAACCAAAAACCTCACATAGGACAGGACGGCCTTGAATACCGAATCATAAAATTAGGAAGGGAAGTCCTAGCTGCACCAATCACCAAGCTCTTCAACTTCTCTCTTAGATTTGGCATTTTTCCAGACATCTGGAAACAGGCAATTTTTAGACCCATTCACAAATCAGGTCCCCCAAACCCTGTCATCAAACTACAGACCCATCTCACTCCTCATTCCCCTCTTCCAACAGTGCAACATGGCTTCGGCAAGTTACACAACACAGAGACAGCCCTGGGGAGAGTCACGAGTTATGGCTATAAAGCCCTGGATGCAGGAAACTGCCTTGAGTTCATATTTGAGGACCTCACCAAGGCGTTCAGCCTGGTGGACCATCCACTTCTACTGGATGCATTGACCTGAGTGAACTTTCCCCCGACGCTGTAGCCTGGTTCCAAAGTTACCTAAGCAACAGAGAGCAGAGGACAAAAATTCATAACACCCTAAAAGACCCAGTCATAGTTACTTGCAGAGTCCCCCAAGGATCAATCCTTGGGCCTCTCCTGTTTTCATTCTTTATTAATTCAATCCTATCTGCCTGCTCTCTCTCTGCCAATAATGCCATTATCTTCTGGGAGGGTAAAGATATAAGTAGCATAAATTAGATCCTGAGTCAGATCTCTCCTCTCTGGAAAGATGGTTCACTCAACACAAATTAGTCTTCAATACAAAAAAGACAAAGGCTATTCTGTTCTTGGGTCTCCAAAAAACTGGTCTGCGACTCTTTAAACCTCTCAGATTCCATGGGCGACAGAATAGAAATAGTTAATGAATTTAATGAATTTTGTTAATTACGAATCATCCTAGATAATTCCTATTCCTTTGAATCCTATGTCTCATATGTCACAAAAAAATCCCATCAATGGCTGGGTGTGTTATACAGAGTTAAAAATTGCCTCACAGCGGAGTGTAGGAAAATCTGATCCAATGGACTACTGCTTTCACTGATCGAATATGGATTGTTAGTATACTCCTTCACCAGTGAGACAGTTTTGTCCAGGGTTAGGGTACTCTATAACTCTGTCTGAAAATTTCAGACCAACCTTCCATGCCATACACATCACTGTCATCTTCTCTCTTCTGCCATACATCTCTCTCTGGAACATCGCATAAAACTCCTTGCTCTGGTTTTTATACACAAAGTGGCCCTAGGCCTAGCCCTTCCCCCCCACCAAGAATTCAGGAAATCTTATTAGAAATACTTAAAAACAGGACTACAAGATCTTCAGAGGGCTGTTCTTTTTATACCCTAAGAATGAACAGCAACCTTGCTCCGAGATCTCTGAACTAGAGAGCCCCGAGCTGGTACAACAAGTTGAATCCTTCCATACCTGCACTGACAGCCTTTCTTAATTTTAAAAGTGCCTGTACACAATATCTGTCATCTCAATCCACTTGTAACTGTTTCTGACACATTTCTGATCACATGTACTGTATTGTTTTTTTCTTTTCTGACATGTACTGGGCACTTATGAAAAAGGGTCCTTGCCCATTAAAATTTCCCACTTTAATAAATAAAAATGAAATGAAAATGAATGAAATTAAATTAAATAAATAAGTCCCTTTGTATAGACATGATCATACCCCCCTTTCTCTTGGTAGAACTGTAGTCCATCTTGTCTTTGCTATAGAAACCATTCATTTGACTTGCGCAGCAAGCAGGCAAATAAATTCACCAGCACTAGACCCATAGTCCAGCAATACCCCTCCAACAAATTCAAGTTCAAGTTTATTGCAGGAAAAACTCCATTGAGCAAGCTCATTCATAAGGAGATCCTGGAACACATACACAGACATAAGGACACTACATTCAGGTATCATTACAATAGAAATTCAAGTGCTTACAGAGTTCAGTAATGGCAAGTCATGAATGGATACAACCATATATGGCAGAATTCAGGAAGAAACAACGGCTTCATAGTCAGCTAAGCTAGGTGCATTCAAAGAAATAGTATAGTGTGTAGGGATGAAGGTGAAAGCATAGTGGGGCAGGTAGAGTCAAGGATTAAAGACAAGAGAAGAAGGCTGGGGGTTAGGTGAGTAAGAGGGAGAAATAGGAGTATTAGAGGAGACAAGAGGCAGAATAAGCAAATCTGGGTATCAAGACAATGGCACTTTACTTTTTGTGACTTATGTACTATGGTCCCGGTTAAGGCCAAACACAAGCAATATGAACACAGGGAACTAACATGGGGGTGGGAGGGGGGCTTTTAGTGGCAGTAACAAGAATCTTTTATTTTGGATGAGGATAATGTTTTGTAGAGATTAATTGAGACAGTGCTGGTTAGTTTCAGCATGGATTGGAGTTGGTTCCATAGGGTAGAAAGGGAGAATGAAATGGCTCGATGGCCAAATGTAGTATGAGTTCGTGGGACATCAAGCAGGATAAAGTTTGATTTCCTAAGTGAATATGCACTGTGGAAGATGTGAATAAGAGACATTATATAGCTTTGCAGTTTGTGAAGAAGTATCTTGAGGGTCCAGATCCCAGCAAGGAGCAAGCATCTGGTGGCAAATGACATCCAGCAAACAGCTAGGTACAGGTTGTGGCGGTGGGTTCTGTAGGGGGAACTGGTGATAAACCATATAACATGGTGGTAGAGAATGTCCAGCTTATTTAGGCTAAAGATCGCCGTGAAGGCGTAAATGAAACCACCATAATCCAGTAGAGGAAGAAATGTGGCCAGTACGAGCTTGGTTCAGGTAGCAAGAGGGAAGAAAGATCTATTTGTAAAGAAAAACCCAAGCCGTGTTTTTAACCTCCTGGATAAGTCCTCAATGTGGTTGTTGAAGGAGAGCTTATTGTCTATCCAGAAGCCAAGATATTTAAATTTAGTAACAACTTCTAGTGGTTCACCCAGTGAGGTAACTATAAAGTTCTTTGGAAGCAAAGGGTGGGTACTGATAGAAGGACTACTAGAGAAAATCATCACCTTGGTTTTATTGGCATTTAAAAGGTGCTTTGCTTCAATAAGATTAGTTTCAAGTTGGGCAAAGTCGGCTTGTAGAACTTCCTTAACTTCCGCTAGAGTTGTGCCAGAGGTGTATAACACAGTGTCATCAGCGAAGAAGTGAAGACTTGAGTTCATTATGTGAGAGTCAAGGTCATTAATATATGTAGAGAAAAGAATTAGTCCTAAAATAGAGCCTTGTGGGACTCCCCTAGCAATTGAAAGGGGGGCCGAGAGGAGACCATCTGCTTGATTTTCTGCATTCTACCAGAGAGGTAACTGGTGAACCATAGCACTGTAGATGGAGTAGCACCTAGGTTAGTAAGGCACTTGATTAGGAGAAGATGGTCAACAGTGTCAAATGCTTTACTAAGATCCAGGAAAACTGCACTGGTAATCATCTTGGAATCCACCTCAGAGATCCAGTCATTAGTGACCTTAGCCAAAGCAGTGACAGTGCTGTGGTTAGTCCTGAACCCAGATTGGGCAGGGTTTAGGAGAGAGAGTGGGATTTGATATGTTGTTTCAATTGATTATGGATTAGCTTCTCAAGAATTTTGAAAAGGATAGGCAAGATGGAGATAGGCCTATAGTTGTTTAAATCGCAAGGAACTCCAGATTTGAAAAGAGGGAGTATGTGAGCTGATTTCCAGCAAGATGGAAATGAGGTAGAAGTAATGGATAGATTGAAAATATGAAGGATAGGGGCAGAGAGGTGAGCAGCACCTAGTCTCAGGAAAAATGGCTCAAGTCCATCATCCCCGGCACTCTTTCTAAGATCTAGATTAAGGAAAGTTTCTTCAACTTCTTTATAGGTAATAGTATGCAGTTGAAAGGGATGGGATGAAGTGCAGGTAGTAGAGGTAGAGCTAGAATAATTTTTAATATGGTTAGCATAGGGTGAGGAGTCGAAAGCAAGTCCTGCAGTAACAAAATGTGAATTAAGTTCCTAGAGGATTTGGGGCTTGTTTTCAACCAGCCTCCCAATTGGTAATTATCTTAGATGGAATAGACAGGGCGGAGGGCTGGCCTTCAATAGATTTAATAGTCCTCCAAATTTGTTGTGAGTTCCCTTTGGCTTGCTCCAGGGTGGAGATGTAGAAGTGTTCTTTGCAGCAAGGATATTTTTTACACAGGCATTCCTAGCAGATCTGAAGGCCTGCCAGTCAGCAGGGCTCTTAGAGTGCCTAGCCTTAGCCCAAAGTTTATCTCTGCTGGTAAGCACTGCTTTAAGGTCTGGGGTAAACCAGGGCTGAGAAATATTACACACCCTGACTTTGATAATAGGGGCATGTTTGTCTACCAGGGTAGTAAGGTTGACATTAAGGATGGAGACTGCTTCGTTGGCAGTTTTAGCAAGAAATAAATCTTGCCATCTGACCCTGCTCAAATCAAGCAGGAAACTTGCCACATTGAATTTGTGAAAAGACTGCTTAGTTCTGAGCTTTGATTGTTGGCAGGTTTTAATTTGTAGCCTTGTGCATACCACCACACTGTGATCTCTCAAGTCATTATGGAACACTGCTGAATGGGAGATTTTATGGGAGTGTGTGGTTAGAATGACATCTAGGATGGAGCTGTTGGTAGGATTGGAGATATTGTTCCTTGTAGGTTCGGTGACTAGCTGTACAAGTCCAAGCTCATCACAGAGGGTTTAAGGCAGTGAGATTTTGCAGTGAGCCAGTCCATATTGAAGTCACCCATAATTATTGTTTCAGAGTTGGCGGCTATGCTTAGGGATTTCAGGGTGTCGAGGAATTTGGTGCCGCTAGATGGGGGCCTATAGCCACCTATAATGGTAATGCATTCGGAGGAAGGAAGGTGAAGCTTCAAAGAGATGATCTCGAATTCTTTGGGCTTGGATTTACAAGTTATATCACTAACTGAAAACTTTGTTCTGGCATAGATAACCCCCCCCGGAATCCCTATAGGTTCTAAAGAGTTTGTAGTTAGGTAGATTAATTTGCTGGTCAAGATTAGTCTTTTTAAGCCATGATTTGGTAATGATGATAAGATCTGGGTGAGTATGTGCAGCCCATGCTTGGAGTTGGTCAAATTTTTTGGTCAGGCTTTGGATGTTAACTAGCATCATTTTTAGACCGGGGCATCTACAAAGTCCTATGGAGAGGAAAATTGAGCTGGTGGGCCAGGATTTAATTCCACATTGCCTGAGCAAAGAAGGAGCAGCAATGGCATTTTCTTTAGGGAGTTAATTAAAAATGAAAAGTATTTTTTCCTTTGTGAGCATTCTTGATAGGTTGCCAGGGATGTACTTATGGGGTGGGAGAGCGAAAAGCAGGGTTGATGCTTTAGAGAAATGAGGGTGAGAGCACAGATGGTCATAGGTGAGGGGTTCAGGAGGGGCAGGGCAGAAGTGCATATGGTATATACATGGGACGAGTGATTTGACAAGAGAGTGGAGGTGCTGTGTTGAGGGGCAGTAGAAAATGCAGTAAAGGAAATGACGGGAGTAGCACCCGTCACTTTGAGATGCCATATTGCATGAGGTACACTGATGCCATGCATTAGCAGAAAAATAATGAAATAAGCCATTGAGCCTACTCAATGAATCTGGCAGTTAGAACCGGTTGTCAAATAGTATTAAATGGGTAGCAGAACCCAGTCAAAGGCCCTCAGATTCGATAAGAAGAGAATAGAAATGTGGAAATAAGTAAAAAAAAGGTAGGAATAAGAGCAGGCTAGGTGAAGTCACACAATCCCTTTTAGTTATGTATAAGTGGATACGGCCTTATTAGGTGACAGCCAATAGGAATCAATCAGTAGGTATAGGACCTGTAGGGCGGAGCAGAGGTGTATTTAAAGAAGGCCTGGGAGGGGGTGGCAGGGGTGTGACAAAATTCATGCATCAATTTAACAGGGAAATACAGTCAGGGGACCCACAGAGAATCTCTCTTTGTTTTGGTCAGTGGCAGGTGGTGCACCAATCAGAGAGCAGCAGGGTAGTGGGCAACCCAATCAAGATGGCAAATCGACAATTTAGATGTAAATTAACAGTGCTAGGCAGCATTAACAGGCATATAGCATCCAGGTTTAAACACAGCATAAATAAGGTTCCATTTTAACAATATAGGTTAGGTCTATACAAAACACTACTGTGAGAACTTTAGAGGTAACATGAATGCGTAAGGTTTCCCCTTAAAAAACAAATTCATGCATCAGTTAACAGGGAAAGGCAGTCAGGGGATCTGCAGAGAATCTCTCGTTGTTTTGGTCAATGGCTGGTGACGCACCATCAGAGAGCAGCAGGGTAGAGGGCAACCCAATCAAGGACCTCCTGCGAGCCAAAGTCACCAATTGTCTTTCAGCCGACCAGGATAGCTCTTAGGGTGAGAAACAGCGGTCGTACCCGAAAGTTGGATCTGCCAGGGAGGGTTCAGGAGGCAGCAGGAATTCATCCAGGGGGTCAGGCGGAGTCCAAGGTGATGGTTGCCATGCTGATCACAGAGTACCACTCAGGCACGAGAGCTTAAGACCAACAATCCTTCTACACTGGCATCCAGCAACATGGTCCATCATGATTAAAGATATCCTTATATTTCTGTCACAGTGGACTCAGTCACAACTAGTTCTGACCCTTGGTGTCACTTGATGCAACTGTTTTCATATGCTAAAAATAGAAATTGTTATCTGCAAAGTTGTTAAAGAGTGAGCAGGTAGTACTGTACAGAAATAATGCTACACAAGTGTATGCCCCCCCAAGTCATTTACAATAGTCTGTGAGCTCTAGTAATTAGCTGAGAAAGTGCAGGAAGACTGCGAAGAGCAAAGTAGTGGCCTTAACTATTCCTGATTGATATAAGGGTAACTGAATCAGGGCACTGCTGTACTAAGTAGCACCCTAGTAAGACTATTGTGTGAGAATGGGAAATTTTGCTTCGCTAACTTCTTGATGTTTCTCCTACTTCGCAAGTTTCAAATTCACACAGTTCTTCGCCCAGCAAAGTGCTATTCATTTATTTAGAAGAGATTCACCAGGAAAGCAATATGAACTGTAAACAGCTAATTTCCAGAAGCATCCTGGGGGGGGGGGTTACATAGGAGAAGTGCAATACAACATTTAGGAGAAAACAGAGTACAGGATCATACACATACAAGTAAAAAACCAGGTAGTAGGTGATTAAGAACTGATGCAGTCTATTGAATCATATACATTTCAGTTACAGACCAGGTAATAAAAGCATGCACATAAGTTAAATCATAGACTTACAGTATGGTGATCAGAGCAGCAATTGTCTACATGTACATTTCTGGTAATAAAAGCATGAACATCAGTTAAATCATAGACTTATGGTGATCACAGCAGCAATTGTTTACATATACATTTCAGTTACAGACCAGGTAAATGCATGAACTTAAGAAAAATACATGCTTAAGGAGAGCAGAGCAGCAAACGATTTTGGATATACCGTAGCATTTGACTTTACCAGGTGATAAACCAGTTTTAGTACAATGGGGAGATACTGAATGTAGGCCTTGCTATTGTAAGTGCTGTAGGTTGGGGGGGTGGTAGCTAAGTGCTAGCTGTCTGACCTAAATGTAATTAAAGATGGGGTTGGGTGGGGGGAGAGGAAAGTGGAAAGCCAGGGCCTTTCTCCCCAACCAGGGTGCTGAGAACCCAGCAAGAGAATGAGGGAGCTGGCAGTAGAAAGAGAGAGAAGAAGGAGGAGAAGGATATAGGGACAGAAACTATGGGCAGTGTTACTTGGGAGAGTATGGGGCAGTTAAGGAGGAATTACAGGTAGATTGGGGGAAAGGAAACCAGTGCCTTCACCCCTTCAGGATACAGAGAACCCTGCAATGGACTGTGGAGCTGTCAGAAAAAAATGGAGTTGGTAAATAGGAGAGGCATAGGGCAGCCAGTGCCATTGCCCCTTCAGGATGCATGAACCCCTGCAAGGGGAAAGGGAGCAGCAGAAGAAAGTAGAGATGTTCAAAGGGGGGGGATAGGAGGAAGGGGTAGGGTGGGAGGTGTGTATGTTAAGGAGGAATTGAGGGAAAATTGAGGGAAAGGGAAGCCAGAGCCTACTCCCCCTTAGGATGCAGGGAAGCCTGCAAGGGAATGAGGGCCTGGCAGAGGACAGGGGATGAGGAACTGGCAAGGGATAGTGGGGTTAAACTAGTGGGAGACAGAGAGGTGAAAATGGGTGGGGAGGGAGAGTCAGGGGGTTAGTGTAAATTGAGGTGGGGTGGTGGGAAGCTAGAGTGGTGGGGGGTAGGCTGAGATAGGGAAGAGTATGTAGGGGGAATGTGTTGCAGAGTAGGAGTTATATATGGAAAGATTCTGTACGCAGGGGGTTACTTGCAGTTGCAGCAGTGTACTGAGTGTTTCTGAAGGAGGAATACGAGGGATCGGTGGGAATGGGCAGAGTGAAGTTCAAGGGGGAGAGAGTTCCAGGAGCTGGGGAATAAGTATGAGAAGGCATTGTGATCAGATGTGGTACACCACAGTGGGAGCGTTAGCATTTTGTGAGTTGAGGAATGAAGTGCATAGCTGAAGGGTGGGGGGATTGACAGGAGGGAGGACAGGTAAGATGGTGGAGTGCCCAGCTAAGTTGGTGGTATGGGACAGGAGTGGGTCAGTGAGGGATGGGAGTGAAGTATAAAGATAGCAGTGGTGGGTGAGAGGGAGACAGCCAAGGACAAAGCGGCAGAAGGACTTGAAGCGAGTAGTCAGTTTGGCTAGGGTGGTCTTAGGTGCAGAGCTATAGACAATGTCCCCAAAGTCAAAGATGGGGAGAATCATCTTTTGAACAATTTCACTCCTGGCTTGCAAGGGCAGGTGGCTGTGGTGTCTGTACAGGGCACCGAGCTTGTTTGTTTTTGTGGATGGCATCTACGTGTACACCATAGTCTAGATTTCTGTCTAGCCATAACCCAAGATACTTAAGTGAGGGGATGTTGTCCAGTTTAGTACCTGACAGAATGTGAAAGTTGGGGGTGGGGGGGAATCGATTTTGGACAGTTTTTGTCTGGTACCAAAGGTCATAGAGACCATTTTTTTGACATTCAGAGAGAGCTGGCTGGCACTAAACCAGCACTGTGCATTGTTATAGTCCAGCTGCAGACTGGCAGTCACTTCAGCAGGGGAGCCCCCAGTGGAGAATAACACAGTGTCATCTGCATACATGTGTATGCTTGCAGATGAGCAGATGTCAGGGAGATCATTCAGGAAAATGGAAAATAGAATAGGGCAAAGTACTGAGCCTTGGGATGCACTTGTGTTGATTGTGACTATGGGGGGAGGTAGAATCGCAGACTCTGACAGATTGGGACTGGCCAGTGAGGTATGACCAGAATCAGTTGGTGGCTGTGTCAGAGAGGCCGGCCGCTGTCCACTTGTGGAGGAGAAGGGTGTGGGCCACAGTGTCAAAGGCTTTGGCCAGGTCCACAAATATGGCTGAAGTGATGTATCCCTGCTCCATTCCTCTGAGGATGGAATCAGTGAGCCAGAGGAGGGATGTGGTAGTGGAGTGGTTTTATGGACGTCAGACTGGAAAGGGGTGAAGAAGGAGGAGGAGTCAAGGAAGCTGGAAAGTTGCTCAAGCATGAGGTGTTCTTGAACTTTAACCAGGATAGGTAGCAAAGAAATAGGGTAGAAAGTGCTAGGATTGGAGGAGTCACCCCCTATGGGAAGAGGGACCACAGTAGCAGACTTCCAAATCTTAGGTACAGATGCATGCGTGAAGGAGAGGTTCATGAGATGGGTCTGGAGTAGAGCAACAGTGTAGGAGAAAAGGTGAAGAAGTTTTGGGTCATGACCATCTGGGCTCTTACCTTTGTTAGGATTCAGGGCAAGTAAGACTCACAGGGTGTCATCAGGGGGGGACCAGTTTAAAGGTGAATTGAGACGTAGTTGAGGATTGCGAGTAAGGGGGCACAATGGAGGGTGGGTTTGTTATAGGAGGAAGGGATGCAAGAAGGGAGGAGGTGCAGGTCATGAAGAAGTGATTGAATTCCATAGCCACGGAATGTGGGTCCTCAATTAATTGGGAGTCAATTTTTAGGACTGACAAGGAGGGGTGGGTGGGTGGGTAAACAAGGCATGGATAGCCTTCCAGAATTTGAAGAGGTTGTTTATGTTGTCATGAAAAGAGGTGTTGAAATATTCCACTTTTGTGAGACGGATGGTGTGGGTACAGGCATGTTGAAGAGTGCGATAGCACTTGAGATTATTGGGAGTGCATGAGGACTTGTATGCTGCCCACGTTTGATCACATGCTTGTTGACAAGTAACGAGTTCAGCAGACACATAGGGCAGATGGCTACCTTGGACCCTTGCATTTCTTTTTGTGGCATGGCAGTCCCAGAGAGATAGGAATTGCATGAGCCGGCCTGCTGGTGCAGGGGCAGGGTGCCTGACTGCCAACTGGCAATGCCAATGACCCAGGTTTGGGAACGGACCAGGGAACATCAGAGGGATGGCCGGGGGAGAAGGATTGACTGTCCTAGGGACTGCTGTTCTTCTCCGGGAGAGAGGGGTAGAGTGCCCGGCTCAATGGGATCCCTAGTGGAGGCTGGGGATACTCCAGCATTGGATCCAGTATGTATGGGGGATGGGGCAGATGCAGGATGTCATTTCATGTCACCACCCCAGGGGTCAAAATATTAAAAATACGGCTGCCGCTAATGAAGCCCGCTTGCTTGCCTGGCTCTGCTAAGCCTTCTGCAGCACTTAATGGACCCTGACCTATCCTGACATCCACTATGGCCAGTACAGGATTCCATGCCCCGCCTTGGGGGGGGCAAGCCAAGGAGGCAATGCCATTGGTTGTCCTGTTGGCACCTTCTCCCGTCAACACAGAAATCCTGCCAGTGTGGTGGCTCCACCCTGGGGGCAAGCCATGTGATATTGGGGACCTGGAATTAAGGTAAGTCCCCAGAGGATTGCAAGGTATCTAGGGAGGGCAGGAGCCGAGGTCCAGGTGAGGCATACAAAAAAAAAAGATAGGAATTGCATGGAAAAGCAGGATAAGGCTGAGTCAGCTGAAGGAGCAGTGGATATGGGTAAAACCAATTGATACTGGACTGTTCACTGTAAATGGCGGAGATGTCAAGGGAGTGGAATGAGTGGATATTGAGAATAATGGGGGGGGACTTTGTACGGTGGATCTTGCACACGCAATCGATCATGTGATGGTCACTAAGTGCAATGGAGAGTGTCACAGACTTAATGACATGGTGGGGGTGATCTGATAGAACCCAGTCGAGTAAGGTATGTTTACTTGTTTTGTGATTTAGGCTCATGGGGTCAATTATTAATTGCTTTAATTTTAGAAAGGCTGTGTGAGTGCAAACCTTGGATTGCTTTCTGGCAAGCCAGTTTATGTTGAAATCCCCAAGGAGGTACAATTCCCCAGATATGGCTAGGGATGTGATGGTGGAGAGGAGTTCAGAGATAGAGGAGAGTGCGGAAACAGAGAGATTGAGAAGCCAGAAGGGGAAGGAAGGAAACATATTCAATTCAGTGCTTTAGAGTAACTGGTAATTGCTATTTTTCTTTTAAACTTAGATTGTGGGCTTTTAGTGACACTATACTTTCTTTGTTGTCTTTACTTATAATTGTTTTTGGGCTGTTGAAAATTTAAAACATAGTGGTGGTGTAATTCTGTGCTGTCTTTAATTGCTGCAAATTTTATCTTGGCTTGTCTGACTGCCCTGTAGTTGGGTGAAGGGTGTTAATTGTCTGGCCTCTGACCTCAGCTACGTGATAACTGGAGGTGGGGTTTAGTCAGAGTTAAAGTAGCAAGCAGAGTTTTATTTTCTCAGAAGAAGCCAGAAGGGGAAGGAAGGAAACATATTCAATTCAGTGCTTTAGAGTAACTGGTAATTGCTATTTTTCCTTTAAACTTAGATTGTGGGCTTTTAGTGACACTATACTTTCTTTGTTGTCTTTACTTATAATTGTTTTTGGGCTGTTGAAAATTTAAATCATAGTGGTGGTGTAATTCTGTGCTGTCTTTAATTGCTGCAAATTTTCGCCACCCCTCCCTCCCCTTCCCCCAACTCTTAATTATATGCCCTGTTAAATCTGATTGACAGGAGCTAAACACAGTGTATAGTAAGGGGTGTGAAGTAGGAGGGGCATAAAGGGAAGAAGCCCATCCTCAGCACAAGTGTTTTGACTCATTTATTTATTTATTGGTTTCTTTTCTTTAAAAAAAAATATCTGAGGATCAGTGGCAGGATTTTAGTACAGTAAATTAATAAAAGGGAACTAGGAGAGCTTCAGTAGCAGACAAGTAGTGGAATTGCAGTATAATGTGGGAGTGGTGCAATGCAGTGGCTGTGGGGCAGCCATATTCAGGCAGACCTTCTGGACCCTGAGGTGCTGCCCTATCTGCATGCATCTTCTGACCGCGGGATGAGGTAGCCAGAGACCAGAGCGGAAGTAAACTGGGTCAGGAGTACCATCATCCCTATCCAGGGACCACCCAGTCCAATGCAACTGCCTCAAAGGATGCCGAGAACGAGAAGCACTTGGATGACAGTGGGCTCAGGGAGGATTACAGCAGTTAGGCAGAGGCACATCCCAGATCCTATTCCACTCAAGAACTCATATGCCACACTGGCAAATGAGGACAACCAAATAGAGGTACCCAGAGAAGTAAAAGGAAAGGATGTGGAGGTTAGCCAAGGAGGTGACCTCAGCGGGGAAAGCAGTGGACCCCAGAGGAGGAGGAAGCGAATCCTGGTGGGGGACTCCATCATAAGAGGGATCCAGCTAGGAACACAGAAGGGGGAGGACAGGGAGGTGAGGTGCCTACCAGGTGCCACGGCATGGAGGGATGGTAGAAAGATCCTGGGGATCACTGGGAAGGCAAGACGGGAGGGTGAGCTGGATGTCATTATCCACCTAGGTACTAATGACCTGGCAAATGGGGAGCCAAAGGAAGTTCAGGAAGAGTTTAGGAAACTAGGAGGGTCTCAAGCAAGTAGCTACTTCTGTCACTTCTCAGAAGTACTACCTGTGAGAGGCAAGGGAGAGCATAGGAGTGCATGCACCAGGAACTTTAACTCATGGTTGAAGAACTGGTGCTGTGAGAAGGGTTTGGATTCATTGGTGACTGGGGACCCACCTGGAGGATGGAGGTTTGTTCAAGCTTGACGGCTGCATCCATCCTGGAGGAATCAAGCACTCAATGATAAGTTTAAATGCTACATTGACAAGCATTTAAACTAGCAAAGGGGTGGCAGGCCAGCAAGGAGGTACCTACTTGCTCACCCCCACAGCTAGCAGTGGAACCAGTGAACCAGAGGTGGCTATCTCTGCAAGCAGTGTGCAAAAGATGGAGATTAGTGCCCAAGAGGTGGATAAGCAGAAAGGGCAGACAGCAAGGAGAACCAGGGATAAATGACAACCAAGGAAGGGGCTGAGTAGAACAGTGAAACAGTCTAGGAGGTCAAATCATGGAAAGCCATGTGTGCAAATGCCAGGAGCCTAAGCAACAAGATGGAAGATCTGGAGGCTGTCATGGTACAGTCAGACCTGGACATTGTGGCCATCACTGAAACCTGGTGTAATGATAACCACGACTGGGAGATGGCCATACCTGGCTACAACATATTCAGAAGAGACAGAGCAGGCAGGAAGGGAGGAGGAGTGGCACTCTATGTGAAAAATGACATAAGGGCCAAAGAGATCCAGGAGGAACAAAATGGGGGAGAGATACTGTGGGTTAAGCTGGAAAGGAAAATGGGGACAGCCATCCGCACAGGTGTGGTCTATAGACCACCAGCCCAGGAGGAAGAAACAGATGGGGCAGTGCTAGGCATCCAAAGGATGGCAGACAAGGGTGAGGTAGTACTGGTTGGAGACTTCAATATTCCAGACGTGGACTGGAGCATCCAGCAGCAGCATCAACTAGGAGCAGATTTATCCTGGACTCCTTCAGGGTGCCTTCCTCAAGCAACTGGTCATGGAACCAACTCAGCAGAAGGCAATACTGGACCTTGTGCTCACAAACAGGGACAGTGTGATGGGGGTAACAGTGGGGAGCACCTGGGAAACAGTGACCACCAGTCATTGTGGTTTGAAATCACAGAAAGAGCAGAACCAAACCACACAAAACACGTATCCTGGATTTTAGGGGTCAGACTTTGGGAAAATGGGGAGATACTTGAAAGAGGCATTAAGGGGAATGGGACAGGAATCAGGGGTTGAGGAACAGTGGGCAGTATTTAAAATGGGGATTACAAGAACAACAGAATTATGCATTAAGCAGGTTAGCAAGAGGAAAAGGAAGAGGAGACCATTATGGTTTTCCAAAGAGGTAGCAAAGAAAGTGAAAGCCAAAAAGATTGCATTCAGGCAATACAAAAAGACACAGGCAGAAGGGGATAGGGAAAAGTACCAGGAGAAGCAAAGGGAGGCAGGGAGGTCAGTAAGGGAAGCCAAAGCTCAGACAGAAGAACACATTGCAAAATCAGTGGGTAGAGGGGACAAAACCTTTTACAGGTACATAAGTGAAAAAAGAAAGACAAAGGGAGGGATAGTGAGACTGAAGGGGGAGGATGGGGGCCGCGTGGAGGATGACAACAGTAAAGCTGACATATTGAACAGGTATTTCTGCTCAGTCTTTACTGAGGAAGAGAGGAGGTAATGGGTCTGAAGGAGTACAAGGTGAGAATGGTGCAGAATGGACACAGTCCCTTTACACGAGAAAGGGTCCTGAAGGAACTGGAAGTAATAAGAGTTGATAAAGCAATGGGGCCAGATGGGGTGCACCCCAGGGTCCTTAAAGAACTAAGAGAGGTGGTGGATGAACCTCTGGCTATCCTGTTTAGCCGATCACTGGAAACAGGGGAGGTACCCAAAGACTGGAGGACAGCAGATGTAGTCCCTTATACAAAAGTGGGAACAAAGAGGAAGCAGGGAACTACAGACCAGTCAGCCTGACCTCGGTAGTGGGAAGATCATGGAAGCACTACTGAAGGAGAGATTGGTGGAACATCTGGTTGTCAATGGACTACAGGACCCAAGGCAGCATGGTTTCACCAGGGGGAGGTCATGTCAGACCAACCTCGTTGAATTTTTTGACTGGGTGACTAGGGAGGTGGATCAGGGGAGGGCAGTGGACATGGCCTATCTGGGCTTCAGCAAGGCCTTTGACACTGTGCCACATGGAAGACTATTACACAAACTGGGGAATATGGGTGTGGGCAGGACAGTAGTGTGGTGGGTAGGTAACTGGCTGGGTGGTAGGGCACAGAGGGTGGTGGTAAATGGCTGTCACTCCACAGAGGGATGAGTGACCAGTGGGGTACGACAGGGATCAGTGCTGGGACCGGTCCTATTTAACATCTTCATCAGTGACATTGCGCAGGACCTAGAAGGCAGAATTTCACTGTTCACTGATGACACAAAGCTCTGTAACAGAGTAGACACACCAGAGGGTGTAGACAGAATGAGAAGCGACCTGCAGAAACTTGAAGAATGGTCAGGGGTTTGGCAGTTGAAATTCAATGCAAAGAAGTGCAAGATAATGCATATGAGGCACAAAACCCTGGCACAATATATCAGTTGGGGGTGAGGATATAGCATGCACCAAGCAGGAAAGGGATCTTGGGGTTGTCATCTCTGATGACCTCAAGGTAGGAAATAGTGTGACAAGGCAGCAGGTAAAGCAAATAGGATGCTGGAATGTATAGGCAGGGCATCACCAGCAGGAAAGGAGGTCATAATTCCGCTATACAAGACACTAGTGAGGCCCACCTGGAGTACAGTGTACAGTTCTGGAGACCATACCTACGTAAGGACATAGACAGGGTAGAGAAGGTTCAGAGGAGGGCAACAAAGATGGTGCATGGATTGCATCACAAGTCCTATGAAGACAGGTTGAAGGAACTGAACATGTACTCCCTGGAGGAGAGGAGGGAGAGAGGGGATATGATAGAGACATACAAGTATCTTACAGGGAGGAACAGGGTGCAGGAAAACACTATTTTTAAGCGAAAAAGATGTTCCAGGACTAGAGGGCATGGGATGAAGTTGGAGGGAGGACGATTCAGAGGAAACATGAGAAAGAATTTCTTCACAGAATGGGTGGTGGAGAAGTGGAACACCCTGCCAGAGGAAGTGGTGGGGGCTGAAACAATCACGGGATTTAAGAATGCATGGGATAGACATAAAGGAATTCTGGAGATCAGGGGTAAGGGGCAACTGACTTCTAGGAAAACAAACTGAACTTACAAGCTCAAATGGGCAGACTGGGTGGGCCATAGGCCCTTATCTGCCGACACTATGTATCTATGTATCTCCAACATAGATGAGGAGGGAGGAGGAGGGGGATATTTATATCAGTAGTACCTCATAGGCAGAAAGGGGAGGAGGCAGAAAGGCAGATAGAAATTTGATGGAGGGGGTGATATATATAGCAGCACCTCCAGCCCTGGATTTATCATCCTGATGGATGATTGAGTATCCTGGGATGGAGATGTCTGAGTCTGGGATATTAGTGCTGAGCCATGACTCAGATATAATGAGGATCGAGGGTTTTAGTTGCAAAACGAGTGGCTGCAGGAGGTCAATTTTGGGGAGGAGACTACTAATATTTAAGTGGGCTATGCTTAACACTTTGGGAAATTTTTTTATAGAGATAGGGGTGGGAGCAGGATTGAGTTCAATGTCACCATATGTAAATAGTAGGATCAATATTAGTGAACGAGCAAGTATTACTGACCAGTACTTTGCCCGGGGATAAGTGTGGCTGGTGACTGGGGTGAGGTCAGTTTTCCAATAGCAATGCATGGTAATGTTATGTAAGGTAGCCAAACAGAGCCCTGATCCATAGAGAAAACCAGCAGCAGAGCACCAGGGTGAGTAGGGGGCAGTGGACAGACAGGGTGAGACAAGAGTAGGAGCGAACAAAGAAGGGCAGGTTGGAGTTGGGAGTGGGACGAGAGGAGGGAGGAAGGGATGTATGAGAGAAAAGTAGGGGGGACCAGGTAAAGAAGAGTAGTAGCATGATTGTAAGTTTGGTGTTAGTAGAGTTTTAATGGGATACAAAATAGATAGCTTATATTCCCCAGGAACAATAGCTTATTGAAAATGACATAGGTAAAAGGGATGTAACAAGAAAGAAGAATGGAGTATGATAGGGGAAAAGCTAACTGGTGCTTATAATGGCCAGGGAGAGTAGTTTAGTTAGAAGCAGAAAGTCAGGAGAGTAACGGTTTGGAGGGTGCTTACTTGTATAACTTATGTTCAGTAGCAGAATGAGAGAGCATGATATGAAGATGGGTCTTGCACATGAAGCCTGACTGAAAGGGACTAAATACAACTAGTTGATTGGAAAGGAGTTACTCCTTAGTAAATATTAGTTCAGGGAAGCAAAGGCACAGAAATTAGCAGAAACCAATTGGTCGTTAAAACTGCCTGAGAAGATAGATCAATCAGATAATAGCGGAAGAATCGAGGAGGGGATTAGGTCTATTTAACAGCGGTCAGGGCTGGGGTGGTGTGGGCAGGAGAAAATATACCCTCAGTGACTGGAGTAGAAACACCAGACTACTGATTAGCAGAATGAATTTAGCGGAGTTAAAAACAAAATTGCATGAAAGTGGACAGTCCTGGCATCCAATTCAAAATGGGAAAGCTGCTCTCTTGTGAGAAGCAGTCATTCAATGAGAGGAGCAGATATTCCAGCTTGGACCAGTAAGGGCTTTCCAGGGAAAAGGTGTCTATTCAAGGATCGAAAATCCAGCCCAAGAGCAAGCTGCAGACAGACTCCAACTGTACCTGTTTTGGCTTCCAAGGGAGGGTGCCAGCTCCTTTCTTGCCCACTTGAGGTGAGGTGGGCAGGCTTCTGGATTGGGACTGTGAAATGTGGCAGTGCCCAGATGAGCCAGAGGATACCCAAGGAGAGGGTCAGAGAAGGGGATATATTAATAGTCAGAGCAGTGGGAGGAGGATTCACAGAGGAGAGGGCTTTTTAGTAGGCAAAGGGATGTAAAACAGGGCTAAATCAGGGGCATGTCACAGACCGAGGCAAGATGCCAGCAGGGTCTGGAGGAGACAAAAGGAAAACAAGAACAAAAGGTGGCTAAAAGCCGGGGGAAGGGGCAGTGAAAATAGAAAGCTTAGAGGAAGGCTATGAAAATAGTAAAGAAACAAGCATTTGTCAATTCCGAATATTTGCTTGCTGGCATTGGTAGTGTAGGAGTTACAGAGCTGCATAGTAGGAATGGCAATGAAGTATTGAACTGAAGCCAACCCCATCACCATCCTGCAGATAGTGACAGGCATTGGGGTGTGCCTTTGGGTCATCAGGCATAACGGCCACGCCATTTCACCACACCCTACCGTGCAGACACCGACAAGTGTCACGGTGTGCCTTGGTGTCTTTGGCTCTTATGTGCACCCCATTCCATTAGGAAATATTGTGAGATGGGTGCGGTATAGGAGATTGGGGTGAACTTTGGGGCTGAAGAGTCCAAGGCACAACTTGATGCCTCTCAGTGGCTGCAGGGTGTGGGTGGAGGTGGAATGGTATAAGCATTGCAGGTGACAATCTCAAGTCACAGCCCTGATGCCTGTCATTCTCTACAGGGTGGGGTGTTATGGTTGGAAACCCTAACGCCTCAGGCATTCATTGGTATTATCACTCCAAATTTTCAACAATGGTTTTTTGTGACCCCCACCTCATGAACAGTGGCAATATCAGTTTGTTAGCCGGAAGCTGCTTTTGCACAGCGACTACGGCATTTGTCACCACAGGTGCAAAAACACATTCTGAACAGGATGTGAAAAACGACAGCTGTACTGTTCATGGGGAGGTGTGAAAAATGGCAATGTTGAAAATCTGCAGTGAAAATATTAAAAAGACTGGTGAAGTCATGAGTGTGCGTAGAAACTGTGCAACGTGCACCCGTAATGTAATTAGTTTGGGAATTGTTTACAGCAGATTGTCAACACGGGCATTTTGGGACCTCCGGTCATGAACAGTGTCACTGTGATTTTCTTTATCTGTCCCGAACAATGATTTCTCACAGCGATCACGCATTTCTGTGCTGAAAGTGTGAAAACACATTTCGACCATGTTGTGAAAAATGACAGCTGTACTGTTCATAAGGAAGTGTGGAAAAATGCCACTGGTGAAAATCTGGACTGAAAATATTACAAATTCATGAACTTACGAGGGTGTGTGGAAACTGCGAAATGCTCACTCGTAACACAGTCATTTTTAGGAATTTTTCATTAAATTTTCAAAATAGCCATTTTAAGACCTCTGCTCATGAACAGTGTGACTGTGATTTTCTTAATGTGTCCCATACATTGATTTTGCACACCGACTGCGCCATTGTGCGCTACATGGGCAGAAACATGTTTTGGGTCAGATGTGAACAATGACATCTGTACTGCTCATAAGGAGATACGGTAAAATGGCAATGTTGAAAATCTGGAGTGAAACTATTAAAAATTTGCGAACTTATGAGCGTGCGCAGGATCAGCGCAACAAACGCTCGTAAAACAGTCATTTTGGGGAATTTTTTCACCAAATTTTTAACAAAGCCATTTTAACACTTCTGCTCATGAACAGCATGACTGTGATTTTCTTAATGTGTCCCATACATTGAGTTCGCACACCAACTGCACCATTGTGCGCTACATGCGCGGAAGCACATTTTGGATGAGAAGTGAGAAATGACAGCTGTACTACTCATAAGAAAGTGTGGTAAAATGGCAATGTTGAAAATCTGGAGTGAAAATATTGAAAATTTGCGAATTTACGAACGTGCATAGGAACAGCACAACGCATGCTCGTAAAATAGTCATTTTTGGGAATTTTTTCACAAAATTTTTAACATAGCCATTTTAACATGTCTGCTCATGAACAGTGTCACTGTGATTTTCTTAATGTGTCCGGAATATTGATTTTGCACACCAACTGTGCCATTGTGCGCTACATGCTCTGAAACACATTTTGAGTGAGATGTGAAAAATGACAGCTGTACTACTCATAAGGAAGAGTGGTCAAATGGCAATGTTGAAAATCCAGAATGAAAATATTGAAAATTTACAAACCTACCAGCGTGCGTAGGAACAGTGCAACGCACGTTCGTGAAACAGTCATTTTTAGGAATTTTTTCACCAAATTTTCAACACCTTATGAACACTGGCACTGTCATTTCATTAATCGGTCCCAAAAGGTGATTTCGCACAGTGACCGCGAAATCACCCTTCAGGCCCGATTAACACCATGACAGTGACAGAATTCATGAGGAGGGGTCCCAAAAACCCCATGTTGAAAATTTGGTGCCAAAATTCCAAAAAATGCCTGAGATATGCAGCAAAGTTGAAAAAACCCTATTCACTACATTATACAGCTTACCAGCATTTCCTCAGTTCGCGGTTGACTTTGAAGAGTGCAGACGTGTTCCTGGTCCACAAAGATTGTTGCACCAAGCTCCGGAGGTAAGTATGGTGTGAGGTGGGGGTGTGGGGAGGCAGGGTGCGCAGTGGGTGAGCAGGGTGGGAGGGGTGAAGACATCGCGAGGAAGGATTTTTCTTCAGGTTTTTGATTTGGACTATGCTGGACATTTGCCACGCTGGGCTGGGCTCCCAGCATGGCAGCTGGAAGGCTGTTGGGGGGGCAGTGGAGCCGATGGGGGATTGGGCACCCCCATCGGCCATAGGACCTGTTGCCATTCTGGGTTGGGCTCCCAGCATGGCACCCGATAGTCTGGGGGAAGTAGAGCCCATGGGGATTGGACACCCGTCGGCCACACAGACTGCAGGGGGACAGTAGAGCTGACGGGGATTGGGCACCCCTCTGCCAGCCATACAGTGTGTGCGTGGGGAGGTAGGGAGCTGCCATGAGCACGCAAATGTGCGCATGCTGCATGTGTGGGGAGGGGAGCACTGCTCTCAAGCAGTGCTCTCCCTTTCAACTGTACGGCACTGCATTTTGGATCGTCGCACTATGTTTCTTGCACATGCATGCAAGCAAACATAAAAAGAAATAACAATCAGTAGCAATGGCTCTAAGCAGACGTTACTAATAAAAAGCAAGCACTAGTAAGCTCTAAGCAAGGGTACATAGATACATAGATACATAGACAGTGTCGGCAGATAAGGGCCTATGGCCCACCCAGTCTGCCCATTTGAGCTTGTAAGTTCAGTTTGTTTTCCTAGAAGTCTGTTGCCCCTTACCCCTGACCTCCAGAATTTCTTTATGTCTATCCCATGCATTCTTAAATCCCGTGATTGTTTCAGCCCCCACCACTTCCTCTGGCAGGGTGTTCCACTTGTCCACCACCGTTCTGTTGAGAAATTCTTTCTCATGTTTCCTCTGAATCGTCCTCTCCCAACTTCATCCCATGCCCTCTAGTCCTGGAACATCTTTTTCGCTTAAAAATAGTGTTTTCCTGCACCCTGTTCCTCCCTGTAAGATACTTGTATGGTCTCTATCATATCCCCTCTCTCCCCCTCCTCTCCTCCAGGGAGTACATGTTCAGTTCCTTCAACCTGTCTTCATAGGACTTGTGATGCAATCCATGCACCATCTTTGTTGCCCTTCTCTGAACCTTCTCTACCCTGTCTATGTCCTTACATAGGTATGGTCTCCAGAACTGTACACTGTACTCCAGGTGGGGCCTCACTAGTGTCTTGTATAGCGGAATTATGACCTCCCTTTTCCTGCTGGTGATGCCCCTGCCTATACATCCCAGCATCCTATTTGCTTTACCTGCTGCCTTGTCACACTGTTTCCCTACCTTGAGGTCATCAGAGATGACAACCCCAAGATCCCTTTCCTGCTTGGTGCATGCTATATCCTCACCCCCCAACTGATATATTGTGCCAGGGTTTTTGTGCCCCATATGCATTATCTTGCACTTCTTTGCATTGAATTTCAACTGCCAAACCCCTGACCATTCTTCAAGTTTCTGCAGGTCACTTCTCATTCTGTCTACACCCTCTGGTGTGTCTACTCTGTTACAGAGCTTTGTGTCATCAGCGAACAGTGAAATTCTGCCTTCTAGGTCCCGCGAATGTCACTGATGAAGATGTTGAATAGGACCGGTCCCAGCACTGATCCCTGTGGTACCCCACTGGTCACTCTTCCCTCTGTGGAGTGACAGCCATTTACCACCACCCTCTGTGTCCTGCCACCCAGCCAGTTACCACCTACCCACACTACTGTCCTGCCCACACCCATATTCCCCAGTTTGTGTAATAGTCTTCCATGTGGCACAGTGTCAAGGCCTTGCTGAAGTCCAGATAGGCCATGTCCACTGCCCTCCCTGATCCACCTCCCAGTCACCCAGTCAAAAATTCAACGAGGTTGGTCCTGACATGACCTCCTCTGGTGAAACCATGCTGCCTTGGGTCCTGTAGTCCATTGACAACCAGATGTTCCACCAATCTCTCCTTCAGTAGTGCTTCCATGATCTTCCCCACTACCGAGGTCAGGCTGACTGGTCTGTAGTTCCTGCTTCCTCTTTGTTCCCACTTTTGTATAAGGACTACATCTGCTGTCCTCCAGTCTTTGGGTACCTCCTGTTTCCAGTGATCGGCTAAACAGGATAGCCAGAGGTTCATCCACCACCTCTCTTAGTTCTTTAAGGACCCTGGGGTGCACCCATCTGGCCCCATTGCTTTATCAACTCTTATTACTTCCAGTTCCTTCAGGACCCTTTCTTGTGTAAAGGACTTGTGTCCATTTCTGCACCATTTTCACCCTTGTACTCCCTTCAGACCCATTACCTCCTCTTCCTCAGTAAAGACTGAGCAGAAATACCTGTTCAATATGTCAGCTTTACTGTTGTCATCCTCCAAGTGGCCCCCATCCTCCCCCTTCAGTCTCACTATCCCTCCCTTTGTCTTTCTTTTTCTTATGTACCTGTAAAAGGTTTGTCCCTCTACCCACTGATTTTGCAATGTGTTCTTCTGTCTGAGCTTTGGCTTCCCTTACTGACCTCCTGCCTCCTTTGCTTCTCCTGGTATTTCTCCCTATCCCTTCTGCCTGTGTCTTTTTATTGCCTGAATGCAATCTTTTTGGCTTTCACTTTCTTTGCTACCTCTTTGGAAACCATAATGGTCTCCTCTTCCTTTTCCTCTTGCTAACCTGCTTAATGCATAATTCTGTTGTTCTTGTAATCCCCATTTTAAATACTGCCCACTGTTTCTCAACCCCTGATTCCTATCCCATTCCTTAATGCCTCTTTCAAGTATCTCCCATTTTCCCAAAGTCTGACCCCTAAAATCCAGGATACATGTTTTGTGTGGTTTGGTTCTGCTCTTTCTGTGATTTCAAACCACAATGACTGGTGGTCACTGTTCCCCAGGTGCTCCCCCACTGTTACCCCCATCACACTGTCCCTGTTTGTGAGCACAAGGTCCAGTATTGCCTTCTGCTGAGTTGGTTCCATGATCAGTTGTTTGAGGAAGGCACCCGGAAGGGAGTCCAGGATAAATCTGCTCCTAGTTGATGCTGCTGCTGGGATGCTGGGATGCTCCAGGGTAAGAAGCTAACACTAGCAATGGCTCTAGGCAGAATTCAAAATGTAATGGCTCTAAGCATTAATAAAAAATAATAATAAATGCAGCTTTCAGCAGTAAAAGTCTGTTTAAATAATTGCCTTAGGAGCCTAAAATATACCCTCAGTGACTGGAGTAGAAACGATGGGTTACACAAGCACCAGACTACTGATTAGCTGAATTAATTTAGCTAAGTTAAAAACAAAATAGCACGAAAGCGGACAGTCCTTTCATTCAATTCAAAAATGGGAAAGCTGATCTCTTGTCCCCCAACACCAACTCCTATGGCACCCTGCTTATCGTCTATCCCTCTCCAGAGTACTCCTTGTTTCCCCACAACCCTCTTACTCCTACCATTCAGCCAGTTCTCCACCTACAGAACTGTTTTAGGATCCACCCCTATGCTGCACAGTTTGTTAATCAGCCTTATATGGGGACAGTGTCAAAGGCCTTTCTGATATCCAGATAGGCCACATTCACAGCACCTCCCTGGTCCACTGCCTTAGTTACTCAGTCATGACATAGATTAGTGCAATGAGTCAATGCAAAACACAGTGTTTATCTAAAATACAGTAAAAGTTAGGGTTAGCTGTATAAGTAAATAAATGCCATATAAGGCACTGTATGTGTGTTAATATGTGTGGCGCAATGCTCTGTGTGTGTAGACAGGCAAAGCAGAAGAGGAAGGCGGCTCTATGTATGATGGCAAGTGCCAAGAGAAACAAAAGTTTGTACTCACAAAACAGAAGTCAGCACATGGCACCGTTCCTGATGGTCTTGTTAGTTCTGCTGGTTAGGAACAGATAATCAGACACAAAAGTGCTTCAAGGTCAATGTTCTTTAATTAAGATCCATAAAAATCTAAGTGAATTGATTCAAAAAAGAGACACAATGAAGCCAAGCAGAATGCCACGGAATGTGGCTGACCCCTCCCCATCAGAGACCTCTTCTGTGTGTGTGTAGACAGTGCACTGCTATGTTATACTGGAATATATATGCATATATGTGTATATGTATTAGTCAATGTGTGTGTGTGTGTGTGTGTGTGTGTGTGTGTGTGTGTGTGTGTGTGTGTGTGTGTCACAACAATTAGAAAGTGCAGTTAGATGGCTCAGTGGTTAGTGCAAAAATTGTTAGTCTACATTCCCCCACTATCAAGATCAGTTTCAACCTTATGCATGTCATTGCTGATTTAAATTTTAGGAGGCAGTATAGTGTAGTGGTTTAAAGCTCTAAGCTGCAAATCTAGAGGCCTGGGTTTGAATTTCAACAGCCCCCACTTACATACTGTGTGACCCTGAGCAAGTCACTTAACTTCCCTGTGCTCCCAGGTTGCACCTGTAAACAAGCTTTCAGCTTAGTGTGTCTCACCTAGTTAAACAATTGAAAAAAAAAAATGAGTTGTCTAGTGGCAACCCCCACTCTCCATTGTCTCTTGGAGCCTGAAAAGAAGAAAACGATCTCTCAATGTCTTTTTTGTTATCTGTAAAACTGTGTGTAGACAGTGCACTGCTATGTTACACTGGAATATGCATATCCGTGTATATGTATTAGTCAGTGTGTGTGTGTATATATCACAACAATTAGAAAATGCAGTTAGGTGGCTCAGTGGTTCATACTGAAATTGCTAGTTTACACATTTCTCACTGACCATAATACCAATATTATGTAGTCATATTGGCTCTTGCTAGAATTTGTTTTATCAGTCTCCTATGTGGCACAGTGTACAAGACCTTGCTAAAGTCCAGAAAGGCCACATCCACTGCCTTTTCCTGATCTATTTCCTTGTTCACCCTGTTGAAGAATCAGCCAGATTCATCTGATCCCCCCCCCCATGAAGCTGTGTTGCCTATAGTTATGCAGTCCTTTTGATTCAAGATACTCTGCCAGCCTTTTCTTTGCAAGCTTTCCAGTAACTTCCCCACCACTGAAGTGTGACTGACTGGCCTATAGTTGCTAGCTTCCTCCCTGCTATGGCTCTTATGTAGCGGGACCATGCCTAATCTTCTACTGTCCTCGTGAACCACATTTGTTTTCTGTGAATTGTTGAATAAGGCCATCAGTGGGGCAGCTTGCACCTCCTTGAGTCCCTTTAGTACACTTGGGTGTATCCCATCCAGTCCCATAGCTTTTTCACCTTCACAGCTGCAAGTGCCTTCAAGACTGTTTCCTCTGGAAAATGGTTTTGTGTCCACCTCTCTCACCCTTTGTTCCTGCTAATTTCTGGTAGTCCATCCTCCCTCCCTGAATGCCACCCTTTTTTCCTTCACCACCTTGGCCACTTCTCTAGAGAATCATAATGGTCCCTTTTGCATTTTGCTTTTATTTGCTTCCTTTATGCAGTGGCTGGTTGCCTTAACCCTTGTAAGTTCCCAAAATGCACTCAACAATAATGGTCTTGGGGTCAAAATGACCTCACAATTGCCATACTGCAGATAAAATAGATTAGAATGATTTCAAAATTTCTTTATTTTAAAATATGAACATAAAATGTGTAAGCATATTTGAAAAATATAAACATTACAATAAAAACTTAGTTAACCTTCATACGTTTCAAAAATGCACTTTACAATAATGGTCTTAGGGACCAATTGACCCCACATGTCATACGTCAAAAAACACGTTAGAATGGTTTTTAAATTATTTTAAAATATGAACATAAAAATTGTAAGCATATTTTAAAAATATAAACATATTACAATAAAAACAATATAACAAATATGAAACAATTGCTGTACATGTAATCTGTGGTCAAAATGACCCCAAGACCTTTTTAATCATATTTTTCTGCTATACAAAAACCAATGTAGAAAAGTGGACCTCATTATGTATTACAGTGTCAGTGGCTCAGCAGGTAGCACATTCGTCTCTGAAGCCAGGAGATCAGAAGGCTGGGGATTCTATCCCCACATCTGGCACTTGGATTAATATCCCAATACTGACACTGCAGTGCAGCATGAGGTTGCTGCACTCTAGAGGTGCTGTCTTTTGGATGAGATGTTAAACTGAGGTCCCATCTGCCTGTTCAGGTGGATGTTAAAGATCCCATGGCACTTCTCGAAAAGAGCAGGGGAATTTCCCCAGTGCCCTGGCCAAATATTCCCTCCATTCACTAAAATACCACCAACAGCTTAATCTGATTCAAAGTCAGTTGGCATTCATCTGTAGCTCCCTCCCCTGGGTCGTGCCTGAAAATAGGCAGGATTTGTCTAGTGCACTTACCGGTCAACAAAAACTAAACAAATAAAATAAATATTTTGAGAATACATAAGGAAAGAAGAGGCACTGGTTTGGCTATAATTTTTATTTAAATTTTCTACGTGTCTGGGGTCAAAATCACCCAATTAATAGGTGGGTTAATTATGCCTACTTTATTACTCCCCACAGTGCCTCTGCCCCTCCCTGGCAGTCCCCCATGAGGTAGTTTCTGAGGTAGTCTCCCTTTTTTTCAAAAGTCACCCTCGTAAAGTCCAGGGGACAGTTGCACAAAAGAGCTAAGTCCAAGTTTAAGACATGTTTTGGTCTTACAAAAAGAAGTCGGACTTAAAAAATGTAAGCCTGTTGCACAAAAATTGTCTTACATTCCATTGATCTTATATAGAGACTTTAATTTAAGCCTCCTATGTACCAGGCGTATTTGTTGTTAGTAGGCTTATCCTGCCATAGTTAATTATAGGAAAATGTTACTTTATTGTATGGAACTATTCTGAATATTGTACATTAAAAATATATATGTACTTGAGTGCACCAATTTCCTATTTTAAGGACTGCTATTTCCCGTAGCTTATCAGTACTTTACCATGAAGAAAAGTTTTATATTCTTTTATTTCTTTTTTTGTCTTCCATAACGATTTTTATCCCCAGCTCAGGTAGACAACTGCTCAGAACTGTTCCTGCTTCCCATAGCCAGTTGCCACCTCTCCCAGCACTGGGGTCTTGAATTCCCCTTGATTTTCCCCTGGGGGTTTGCCCCCCCCTCGGAGCATAATCCAGATGTTCCCCAGTGACCAAGTGGTGGTTTGGGCTAAGGGATAGCAGGCGGGGCTTCATCAAGCCCTCCTGACTGCCATTTTTCTGTTTTTCTCCTTAGTTCCCCTGTCCACTGCGGCACTCAATGGGCCTCCACCACAGGGTTGTCAAGTGCTGAGGCACAGAAGTGATACTGCCAATATAAAAACAGGTACTGTACGTGTTACTGTTTATTAAACCTCAATGTTTGGATACTAGAAGAACCAAATGGTTCAACTGGAAACTTACAAGCAAACAATAACAGCATTCATCACACTGCTATGCCTGCATAATAACAAGCATTTGTCAATGCCGAATGTTGCCTCGCTGGCATTGGCATTGGTAGTGCAGGAGTTAAGGATGCATAATAGGAATGGCAGTGAAGTACTGAACTGAAGCCAACGCCACCCTCACCCTGCAGAGACTAACAGGCTTTGGGATGTGCCTTTGGGTCGTCAGCTATAATGCTTATGCTATTCTACCTCACCCTACCCTGCAGAAACTGACAAGTGTCCTGGTATGCTGTGGGGTCATTGGACCTTATACTTATATCATTCCATAAGGAAATATGCTGAGGTGGGTACAGTATAGGAGAATGGGGTGAACTTTAGGGCTGACGCTCTAAAGCAGACCTCGATGTCTGTCACTGGCTGCAGGGTGGGGGTGGGGGGTGGAATGATGTGAACGTTACAGCCAATGATCCCAAGTCACACCCCTGATGCCTGTCAGTCTCTACAGGGTGGGGAGTTACAGTTGGAAACCTGAAACGCTGTAGATGTTTGTTGGTATTTTCACTCCAAATTTTCAACATAGGCTTTTTTGTGATGCCACCTCATGAAGAGCGGCACTATCAGTTTGTTAGTTGAAAGGTAGTTTTGCGCAGTGACTATGCCATTTGGTGACACAGGGTTGAAATCACATTTTGGGCAGGATGTGAAAAATTACAACTGTATTGTTAATGAGGAGGTGTAAAAAAATTACAACATTAAAAATTTGGAGTGAAAATATAAGCATGCATAGAAACAGCGCAACACATGTCTGTAACCCAGTTATTTTCAGATGTTTTTTAACCACATTTTCAAAATAGGCATTTTGAGACCTCCCGTCATGAACAGTGGCACATTGACGTTGTTAATGTGTCCCAAAAGTTGATTTCCCACAGCGACCACGCCATTGTGCGCCTTAGGTGCGAAAACACATTTTGGGCAGAATATGAAAAATGACAGCTGTATTGTTCATAAGGAGGTGTGAAAAAATGCCAGTGTAGAAAATCTGGCATGAAAATATTACACATTTGTGAAGTTACAAAGGTGCGTGGAAACTGCACAAGGCACGCTTGTAACACAGTCATTTTATGGATGTTCGTCACCAAATTTTCAACATAGGCATTTTAGGACCCCTGCTCATGAACAGAGCCTACGTCATTTCCTTACACTGTCCTAAAACTGATTTTGCACAATGACCATGTTATTGTGTGCTGGACATGCAAACACATTTCAGCCAGGATATGTAAAATGACAGCTGCACTATTCATAAGGAGGTATGGGAAAATGGCAATTTTTAAAATCTGGAGTGAAAATATTACAAATTCACAAAGTTACGAGCATGCATGGAAATTGCGCAACACACGCTCGTAAAACAGCCATTTTTTGGATTTTTTCCACCAAATTTGTGACACAGGATTTTTGAGAGCCCCCCTCATGCACAGTGTCACTGTTGTTTCATTAATCAGTCCCGAAAGCTGATACCGCACAATGACCGCGAAATCACCTTTCGGGACTGAATAATGCCATGACAGTGACTTGAATTCATGAGGATTGGTCCCAATAACCCCATGTTGAAACTTTGCTGCTGAAAGTCCCATAAATGATGAGATATGCACTGAAGTTGAAAAAACCCTATTTATGCCATTATACAGCTTACCAGCATTTCTTCAGTTCACGGTCGACTTTGAAGAGTCCAGGCGTGTTCCAGGTCCACTGAAGATCATCGCGCTGGGCTCCGGAGGTAAGTATAGGGTGAGGGGGTGTGAGGAGGCAGGCATGCAGAGGGTGGGTGCGGGGTGGGAGGGGCAGGGAGTACAGCGAGGACCATTTTCTTCTTTCACAGGTTTTAAAAAGAAACAATAACATCACGAGATGGTTTTCTTTTTCAGGGGATTTGGCATGCTGGGGTCGGCAAAGAAAGAATGTTGGGGGGGGCGCATGATGCCAAGGGGGATTGGGTACCCCCTCGGCGTACGTTGTAAATGGGAGGGTGATCATTATGGCGACAGGGAATGGGCTCCCCATCGTTAAAAGAAGTGATACTCTGCAGGCACTTTAGGAGGGCGTGTTATTGTGCCGCTGCATGATCGCAGCTGACCTTTTCTTAGATCTGGTTGCCACCTGACGTATACCTGGTATCAGTGCCTGCAGCTTTCTTTTTGGGGAATGAGGGACACATCTTCTGATGCATGCCTTGCATTCGCCCACAGTGACCACACCTCCAAATCTGCTACTAGTGCAATATTTTTTTTTTTTATTTTAGTCTTTGGTAACCGGGTAAGGCCCACTAGGCACAAGTGCCTGTTTTCAGAGATGACCTGGGAGCACTGGGCAGTTAAGTGACTTGCTCAGAGTCACACTGTATGCAAGTGGAGGTTGTGAGAATCAAACTCAGGTCTGGTCTGCTGGATGTATCAAGCTAGCTCATATCTCGTTCCTCAAACCTCTAGGCTGTACTGCCAGCCTATAGGCTATACAAGCTATAGGCTATACAACAGGTGCAAGCCAACATAAAAATGATTTCATTTTTGAATTGGTGTGTCTGGTGTATTTCTTCATTTAGCATCAATATAGCTCATTCAGTACATATAGCTCATTCAGTACATATCTGCATGGCCTCCTGGGAGGCAGAGAATGTATATATATATATATATATATATATATATATATATATATATATATATATATATATATGGACCCCACTGCCTTTCGGATTTCTTGGACCATCCCTTTATCTCATATGTAAGTCTCTCCTTGAGTAAGACTCTTCAAAACCTGGTTATGCCACACTTTAGAAGCTTGTTGCTGCCGACAGACCCAGGTAATCTGTTTGCATTTCCTTGTAAGAAGGATTAGAATATGCACTACTGTTGAATAAGGGTACCAGTCATCTACACCCAGTGCTCTAGAAACACATAATTGGATGGCAGAAAAAGAACCAGAAGGCCCATCTAGTCCTCCCTATTCGGCTTTCTATAACTACTCCCAGACCCTATTCAGTCCTAGGTGTCCCTCTCTCCTTCCTTTCCTCTACTTATAATACCCATGTGCTTATGCTATGTATGCCTAAAGACCCCCACTGGCTTCACCCCCACCACCTCCTATGGCATTCTGTTCCAGGCGTCCACCACGCCTTTCTCAGAAGTAGTATTTCCTCACATCACTTTTAAACTGCCCCTGCTCAGGCGTCTTTGCATGACCCTGTATTCTGGTGCTCCTCCTTCTCTTAAAGAGACTCTCCTTCTGCACCTTGTTTAATCCTGTGAGGTACTTACAGGTCTCAGACATTTCCCCTCAAGTTTTCCTCTCCTCTCCTCTCCTTCAGGGATTACATGCTGAGTTCCCACAACCTATCCTCATATGGTTTCTCGTGCAATGCATGCACCATTTTGGCAGCCCTCCATTGGATTGTTTCCACCCTGTCAATGTCCTTGCGGAGTTGTGGCCTCCAGAATTGTACACAGTACTCTAGGTGGGGTCTCATTACTGACTGATACAAGGGCAATGCCACCTCCTTTGACCAACTTGAAAACACCATCCCTATGCACCCTAGCATCCCAACAGTTTTACCAGCTGCCCTGTTGCACTTCACCACCACCATGAGATCATCAGATATGACTACCCTGATGTCCCTCTTAGTTGGTTACAGTAAGCACCCCCCCTCCCATCTTTTATACAGCCACCTGGTTTCCCTGCACCAAGTGCATAACTCTGCTGTTGGCAATGAAACCCAGCTACCACTCCATAGACCACACCTCTAGTTTCCCCGGATCCCTTTGAATTCTCTATGCCCCCTGCTGTGTATCCACTCAGTTGAAGATTTTTGTGTCATTCACAAAGACACACACCCCTTCCCCTCCAGTTCCTCAGCTATGTCATTTATGAATACAATGAAGAGGCCAGGATCCAGTACCGATCGGTCCCTATGAAACTCCAATGGTCACTCTCCCATTCACCCAAGTGACTTCGGTTTATCACCACCCTCTGACGCCTGTTCTTTAACCTGTCTGATACCCAGCTTACCACCTACTCTCCAGCCCCCATGTTGCTAAGTTTCTTTATAAAAAGGATCAGGAACTTTCTTCATCCTGATTGGCTAAGAAGTACCATTTGCTGTGTCCTTATCAGCACATATTGTGCCAAATGGTACTTCTTTTACCAACCAGAATGCAGCACAGAGATCCATGCCTGCCAGAAAATTTTAAATTTTCTGGCAGCTATAGTGGTATGGCAAAAGCAGTACTTGACTTAACAGAAAAAAAATTGTTCCCAGTTTAGAAATACTCCCAGCTGCTGAAATAAATTGATAGGAGTCACAATTTCATGTTCCAGATAGTAAACATTATGATTTGACCTTTGCACTTCTGTTTGAAAACATTTCTTGAAGGTCGCTGATCCATGGCTCTCCTCCTCCACAGCACACTCAGTCCCTTTGGTCTACATTCTGCATTCCTTGCTCCGTTCCTCACCCACCCACCTTGTGCTGACTGTCACCACAAGCCTCACTTCACTGCTGCTTGCTCCATTTCTTGCTGCCTCACTTCACTGCTGCCTGCTCCATTTCTTGCTGCCTCACTTCACTGCAGCCTGCTCCATTTCTTGCCCCCTCACCTCACTATTGCCTGCTCCAATTCTCGACCCTCACTTCACTGCTACCTGCTCCATTTCTTGCCACCTCACTTCACTGCTGTCTGCTCTGTTTCTTGCCTTCCCCCACCTCCCTTTCTGCCAAGCATGACTAAGAAACATTCTCCTTATCAGCAGCTTCTGTCAGTTAAAACAAGCACTGCCTTATTATTGACTTCCCTTTGAAAGATGCGATGAGACCAATGTGCTAAAAGGGAAAGCCCCTCTGCTACGGTAGCTGCAAAGGAACACACTTGCTCCCTGTAATACTGTGTGGTCTTAGTCAAGTTTAAAGACAGGCTTAAAAAAACATAAAAGTGCTGGCCCACCTGCGCAGTGGTAGTGCTACTGCTCACGACGCCAGTGACCTGGGTTCAGTAGCAAGCCAGGGTTGTCAGAGGGCCAGCCAGATGGAGAAGGATTGAGTGCCTGATGGGCCGCTCTCCTTCTCCAGGAGGGGTGGGCAGCTCTCCTCGCTGCAATGCCACCACCACCTGTGTGTCCACGGGTGGTGCTGGTGCAGCAGAAGAGGAGTAACACTAGGGGGGTGGGCATTGACCAAGGACTGGAGTGGAGGTGTGTCTCTGCCTGCATCTGACTCATTGGTCCTCCAAAGCGCTGATGTCTGCAGGGGGTGGAACCGAAAAAGGAAAAAAAAACTCCTTAGCTGGTCTAGGCAATGGGCTCCCTCACCAGAAAAATGACCGCAGAGGTGCCGGGGTGGACTCCAGCCGCATGCTCGCTTGAGGTCTCAGAGGAAGGTAAGAAGAGGGCCTCCTCTGCCCCACCCAAGGGGTCAACTGGGGTTTTAGAGGTAAAAAATGGAGTGGGGCACTATAGGAGCAATCCCTGGTCCCCTCCGTGATGTAGCCTGAGTGGTGCATTGGGGGCCGTGAGAGGGACCAGTCCTGGAGCTCAGTAAGGGGGGAGGGAAAAAATAAAATGGACATATTGACTGGTGTGTGTGTGTGTGTGTGTGTGTTGGGGGCTATTACATCCAGCCTGATAACTATCTGATTACTATATGGCCCCTACTGATGGCAAGCACTTTTCAGACACTATACAGTACATTTATAGGGGAACTATCTTTAGCATTTTAGGCATAAAACCTCTTTTTTAAAAATGTTGACATCTTTTTTGCAATATATGTCTTTTTTTTTTAACTTGGTGGACCCATTTCATAAGCAGAATAAGACACTTTGGGGTGTGGTTTATGGCCTGATAAGAGCACTTTCCAGTTGCTAAACACAATCGGTGCAAGCGTCTCGTTATGAACCCGGGGAGTGCTCTTTTCAGGCCAAAAGCCATACCTCGTGTCTTATTACTTACTTATTAGCCTCCTGTTTGGCGCCCTGTCAAAGGCATTACTCTAGCCAACATAGGCCACATCCACTACCTTCACCTGATCCACCTCCCTGGTCACCCAGTCAAAAAAATATATGAGATGAGTTTGACATGACCTCTCCCTTGTGAAACTGTGCTGCCGATGGTCATGCGGCCCATTGGTCACCAGCTGCTCCATTAGCTTCTCCTTCAATACAGTCACCATTAATTCCCCCAGCACTAATCTGAGAGTGACTGATGTGTGATTGCTAGTTTTCTTCCTGTTGCCACTCTTCTGTAGAGGGACCACACTGGACCTCCCTGAGTCCTAAGGAATGTCCCCTGTCCACAATGAGATGCTGAATAGTTGTAACAGTGGGTGGCTGGCAATGTGCTTAGTTCTTTTAGAACCCTTGGGTGAATCTCATCTGACCACATTGCCTTGTTTTTCTTTGCGGATTTTAATCCCATTCAGATGGTCTCCTCTGAGAATGGACTTCTGTCCACTCTGCCCTCTCCCCCAGCATCCCCTTGTTTATCTAGATATAACTCCCTGTCCCCCCTCCATCTGGGTCTTCTTGTACTTCCTAATAAGCTGTTTTCTTCTCCCTTATAGCCTTAGCTACCTCCTTCAAGAACCATAGTGGCCTCTTTCTCCTTCTACCATTGTTTACTTCCTTCAAACATAGTGTTCCATTAGTTATTCCCTCCTTGATCCTTTTTCATTGTACTGCCACTCCCCCCCAGCCATCACCCTTTCAAGATACTTATGACTCAATCACTTGTTTCCATAAAATTGCCCTCCCGAATTCCAGGAACCTCATCCTAGTGTGTTTTTTCTGTTGACTAATTCATATAACAAACCATACCATGCAGTGATCGCATGTATCCAGGTGAATATCCAATGTGACATCAGCAGTGCTGTCCATATTTGTAAGTACCAAATCCAGCACTGCTCCATCTCCAGTAAGCTCTGTAACCAACTGCCTAAGAAATGCCCACTGAAGGGAGTTGATGTCAGCTCTGCTTCATGACGTTGTTGCAGCCAGAATTGCAGTTTACATCCAGCAGATTAAATCCTCCAATAACCAGTACCTTGCCTTTGCTTGCCATTCGGCCAATGATCTCCCCAAAACCTTGTCTAACTCCTCCCCCTGTGTTGGTGATCTGTACCCTAACCCCCACGTGGATAAAGGCTCTGTACCCTGTCTCTAACCTGACCCAAAGAACCTCAAGCCCTTCTCCCCCTGCTGTCCCTGTATATCTATGTACTTTACACCTTCCATCACATATGAAACAACCCCCCCTTCCTCCCTGTCCTGTCTTTCCATAAAATGGTGTAACCTGAAATGGTCAAATCCAGCTTGTGGTTATCGGTGTGCCAAATCCGAGTTGTGGTTATTGGTGTAACATGATTCTGTTATGGCCACCAGATCCAGGTCTGCCTCTGCAATGGTTGCTCCAAGGTCCAAGGTCAGGAATTTTATTTCCTAAGGTCTTTACGTTGTCACACATGGCTCTTCATTTCTTTTGTCCTTCCCTCTGCCTACATTGCCCTCCTTTCCTGATAAATTCTTTGCCCCAGTACTGCCCCCCCCCTTTTCTGTCTTCCTTCTGCCTACCCTACTTCTTTCAACTCTCAGCCTTATATCCACCTCCTGATCCTCTGGTCCTTTTTCTCACCCTTGCCCCTAAGCATCTCTACTACTGGGGAATTTATTTTGCCAGGACTTCTCCTCTGTGCTGCTCCATTTCCTGGGGGGGGGGAGCGGCATTCACTACCTTCCTTACTTTACTGACTCCCCAATTGGCTAGTTTAAACACCCATCAAAGTATCATTTAAACCTTCCACCCAGGACTGCCATTCCACTCATGGATGAATGGAGACTGTTCTCTCTTGTACAGGGCCTCTATCACACAAGGTAGGATCCAAATCCTCAATGAAACTAAAACACACCTCCCTGCACCATGCCTCCAACCACTTGTTGAAACCAGTGCAGTGTTTCCTAGTCTACAACTACTATTATACAGGTAGTACCTCAGTTAAGGCCACTGAATGAGCTACCTACTTCAAGACCCTTCCCAGCCCTCTAGACCTTTCTTGTAGCACCCCTCCTATGTCCCAGAGGAGGTGCTATCAGCAAAAATGGTGGGAAGTTTCAAGGGGGTGGCATGACAGCGTAAAAAAGAAAATTAGAACAGGCGGGTGGGGGGGTCAGAAAAGGGGGAAGAGGTGGATGATCCCTGGAAAGAATGGGAAGGGAGCAGCTCCAGAGTATTAGAGTGATCTGCACACTTGAGCAGAGTAGACCAATAAGGCCTCTTTCTGCTGACAATTTTGTATGCTCATACAGGGTTCCATTCATCTCCCTTCATGTACTCTAGCAGCATAGAATTTGTTGGCAGAAAAAGGACTGGTAGGCTCATCTAGTCTACCCTATTTTCTGTCTATTACAGCTACGTAAACCCTATTTGATCTCTGGAGTCCCTTCCTTCTCACTGTTCTCTCATTATGCCCATGTGCCTATCATATGCATGCTTGACCCACCTCCCTGGTGTTTTCTCCCCCAGCCTCCTCTGGTAGACTTTTCCAGGTGTCCATCTCCCTTTCTGAGAAGTGTTTCATCACATCCCTCTTAAACATCCTCCCCGTCTTCACTGCATGCCCCATGTTCTGGTGCTCCTCCTCCTCTTCTCCCCTCCTGCATCTTAGGTACTTATAGGTCTCAATCATGACCCCTCAAGCTCTTCTCCTTTCCAGGGAGTACATGCTGAGACCCCACAGTCTATCCTTATATGGTTTTTCAGCCCTTCCCTGGATCGCTTCCACCCTGTCAATGTCCCTGCAGAGGTGTGGCTTCCAGAACTGTAAACAGTTCTCTATGTAGTGACTCATTAATGAGCAGTGCAGTGGCAACACCACCTTCCTTCTCTTGCTATTAATCCTCCTCCATTTGCACCCCAGCATACCACCAGTTTTGCCGGCTGCCCTGTTGCAGTACCCTGCCACCTTGAGATCATCAGAAATGATTTACCCAATGTCCCACACTCTTTTTTTTGTACTTACCATGCCCCGTGACCAGCCACTCCTTCAGGCCACCAAGAGACCCCTTGCTCACCAAGACATCTCCCCTTTGCCATCACTGTCATCCCCCCCCATGTGCCATGTCCCAGTTAACCTGACTCATCTCTTCACAAGGGGGTCCCTCCCTGGGCCCACGAGAGGGAAGATGGGGTTCAATTCTGAACCAGGTGCATGGTGGGGGGATCCTCCTCAGAAGGCTGCTGCCAGGGCTACGTGGCATAAGGGGACCCAAGTGACCATAATCCAGTTGACCGAGTCAGCAATTTTCTATGTTCTCCATTGATTCTGCCCCCCTCCTACATTGTGTCCACATGCACATGGCATCTTGGGAAGGACACATGGTGGCGTGTGGTCACCCCCGCCACCAAGGACACTTCCACAGGGGACCATCAGAAGCTGCTCTAGTAGCGAAGCAGGCTGGAAATCTTCCTACCAGGGAAAATAGTATCCAAGCAGATATTCCAAACCCTCCCCAATGGTCTCTGCTCCCGTCATTACAGGTGCGGGTGCAAACCTGGGCTGCCAAGGTGCCGTGCGATCTCCTATCATTCGGTGCCATGGAGCCACCTCCAAGTCCCCACATCCAAGTCCCTCTTTTGCTTGGTGAATGCAAATACCTCCCATCTTATACACAGCCTCAGTTTCCCCCACCCCAGGTGCATGATTATGCACTTTTTGACTTTGAAACCTAGATGCCACTGCCTTGATGACTCCTCTAGTTTTCCAAGATCCTACTGCATTCTCTCCACCTCTTCATGGGTGTCCAACCTGACTCAGAGTATAGTTTCTTCCACAGAGAGACACATCTTCCCCTCCACTTCCTCAGCAGTGTCACTTATGAGGATATCGAAGAAGACAGGACTCAGTATCAGTCCCTGTGGCACTCCACTGGATACTCTTCTGTCCGCCAAGTGACCTGCATTTATCTCCACCCTCTGTGCCCTATACGTTAACTACTTTGATACCCAACTTACCACATTCTCACCAACACTCAGGTTGCTGCATGATTTTGTTTATTAGCCTCCAGTGTGGCACAACATCAAATGCAGTCCAGATAGGTCGCATCCACTGTCTTCTCCTGATCCACTGCCCTAATCACCCAGTCAAAGAAATCTATGACATATGTTTGACACAACCTCCCAGCTATAAAACCATGTTACCCTTGGTCTTGCAACTCATTTGCCTCCTTGTACTCATCAGCCTAAGAGAGGTCCAAACAATGCACCATAAACAAACCAGCTTCTGGTCGGTGCTGCACCCCAAACGGAGGTGGCTTACCTCCACAAAGCACAAGTCCAGTGAAGTGGTGATGCACACACAAGAAAATAACCGAAGCAGCTGATAATTTCAAAAGTTTTACTTTAGCACTTCTAGAGTAGTCACAGTGCAATATGGTTTTCTAATTTAAAACTTCCCGGTCAAAGCGTGCCCCTAGTGCCTTGACTCTCACGAGTCTTCAGATTGAAGTTAGCAAAACTTTTGAAATTATCAGCTGCTTCTGTAATTTTCTTGTGTGCTTACCATCATTTCATTGGACTTGAACTCATTGGCCTGCCCTTCAGCAGGCTCTCCATTACTTTCCCTGCCACTGATCCTCTGCTGGAATCCATTGCAATCCATCTTGGGGCCTCCCCCTCAAATCATCTCTGACCACTACCACAAATTCACCCTTTTGGCAGTCCCATCTTACCAGAGCATCAGTAGAGTTGTGTAGTGTCACCACCAGTGGAAGTGTGTTCTCAACCTACAATCCCACTGATTCCCCTCCTTGGCACCTGAGTCATAACAGTAGTGAAGCAGCATCATCTCTCACATCAATTCCCATTATTTGCTCAGTAGCCCAAAACAGGTTGACCATTACATATATTAAAAAAAATGTTGTGGTATGTATCACCTTAAAATAAACACACACACACACACACCACTCTGTAACAGGCACAGTTGCACAGTTAGAGTAAACCTATCAAGTGTAGGTAATAAGTAGATGGTCTCTTACTTGGGTACTGAGGATCCAGATGTAGGAGTCTTGAAGGGATGATGTCCATCGGACCTGTAAAATAAAATATAGGGAAGGGATCACAAAGGATCTGTAGTTCTTACAGAGTAAATAGGAAGGATAGGAGAGATTAGTCTTAAGTAATACTTAAGAGCGGCCCTTGAAGCATGAGCAGTTAGTTCCGCTTCCAGCGCCCGGTGACCTGGGTTAGGGAGGATGAGCTCAGGGCGTGGAGGGCCGGCTGGGGGAGAAGGATCAAGCGTCCCACGACTGCTCTCCTTCTCTGGGGAGAGGGCGCGGGATGTCGCCGATGCATGGGGACACCTGGTGGAGGCCAGGAGTATCTCAGCATACGGGACAGAAAGGTTTCTAAGGGGCGGGACGGACACTGGCGTCATTGCACATTCCTGCCCCTCTAAGGGGAGGAAATCTCAGCCCACCTTTCGCCGCCTAAATGATGCCCGCCCCTCGGGCTGTTATAGGCTCCCCAGGCCAACTCCTGCCCTATCCCGTTGTTCATGGCATCCAAAAGGGGATGGGTGCCACGTCTCCACCCTGGGGGGTAATCCAGGGTGTCCCGGGAGTACGGCTCATGTGGGGATGCTGCAGAAATGAGGGGTTCGTGGACCAGGGCGGACGACCGGAGGAGAGAGGGCGGAGAGAGGAGGGGGGCGCAAAAAGTATAAATTAAAAAAAAAAAGTAATACTTATCTGATGGGGATAGAGTCAACATCCTATCAGACCTGTTAAACAGAAAAATAGGGGATTATAGAAAAAAATGCAGTAGTGAATGCAGAGACAGAAAGCGGAAAAGGTATATAGGAAAGCTCAGGAGTAAAAAAGGGAGCTTTAGATAAAATGTTACAGTTAGGGCAAAAGCTAGAGATATGCAGAATGAGATAGTGATATAGAGAAAAAAATAAAATTAATAAACAGAAGAGAAAGTGTTGTGGGGGGGCACAACAAAACCACTTGTGACCCCCTCAAGATGGCCTAGTGGCCAGTAAAGTAGAAGCCTAGTTGCTGTGCTGATGACCCAGGTTCGGAAGCAAGCCTGGTAAGTTGTGTCAGAAGGCCATGACCGCGACAGCTGCCATGTGGCAATGCTTCTCAGTCAGGGAGGGTTGGCGGCTCTCTCTGCCATTACTGCAACCCTTATGGCTGGGCCAGGGAGCTTGCTCCTGCCACATGGTAATACTGCGGCTGTGTGCAGCCATTACAGGCACACATTCTCACCAGGGGTGGAGGGAGGAAATTAAGGGGGAATAAAATGCCTTGTAGATGTCTGATGACCAGGTTTGACCTGACCAGGTTATAGCCCTGTGCTGGTGGGGGAAAAAAAAAAAAAAAGAGTAGCCCAAGTGGGCTACAGGGGACTCTTTTGGACTAGTGACCCAGCATTATTAAAATAATTTGGCATTCGTGGTTCAGGAGGGGCTAGAGTTGTCCCACAGAGGTGAAGGATTTCTATAATACCACTGATGGGCTAGTTTCCCTGGTGGCTAGTGGGCAATGTATTTAAACAAATTGAGAATATGCAGAATTGACATAAACTCACAAAACAGTAGTTAAGAATGAACTTCATTTACACTACAGTATTAATATGGATCTATTTGTGGCAGTGGTTAAATTGGAAATGTTTAGGTGGGGGAACTCCCACATCTAGATTCTTAGGTGATGGAGCTGTCATGTTTAGGTGGTGGAAACTCTCCTATAGTAGTCCATGAAGAGAGGTGATAGATGTGGTAAAATTGTCATTCAACTTTTTAAGAGGTGGTGGAACCGAGTTCCTACCCATTTTAAACCCTGAGTGGTGGTGGTGGGTTATTGGGCACCGATACTCTTTTGGAAGCAGCAAGGAGGTAGAGTGTACGCAAAAGGACAAACTCAGGCTGCTGATTCAGGAAGCGTGAACTTCCTGAATTAAAAGAGAAAGTACCAGGGCACTTTCTACTCCCAGCCCCTATGGAGATCAGGCTGTGGCCTGTCCATGTGGGTGGGAGACAGTGGGACAAGAGTCTGTCAGGAGGTGGAGAAGGCCAGTGTAAAAGCACCTCCCTCCACCTACCCGAGCCACGATCGTGCCAGCAACAAAAATTATTGTCCTGAGGGACTTAGGGACAGAACAGTCATTGGGAGGCTGCTATATAGTAAGCTACCCTTGCTGTTGTTAGAAGCTCCCATTTGGAAGCGGGCGGTGATCAGCCGAGTTGAGCTACTTGCGGCTTTTAGTTAAACAGTCCGACGGGGGAGGAGGGTTTTTGCTACAGGTCCGGAGGGTGGGACACAACCATGGGGTGGGGTTGATGCAGATATGGGGGCAGATGCCATCAATTAAAATGTCATAGCGGGTAAGTTTTATATTGTGTGCAGGAGACAGAGGCAAGTACAGGACAGTCACAAACTGGAGCAACAAGAGAAGCTATCGTGCATGCTGATGATCAACACTGTTTCAGCAGGGGGGGCGGCTGCAATTATAAACAAAGCAGTCCTGATTTAACCATACAGCCACCCGGCTGAAACAAGGGATTATCAATGATGAAGCAGTCCTAATTTAGCCACTCTTTTCTTTAAACTGACAATGTGTTGTGGACTATTCTGCTGGATATGCTTCAGATCTTCCCTAAATTCGTCCCCAGTGCAGCTTCGGACCGATCGATTGCCACCACTGCTAATATTCTCAAAATTGTGCCAAATTAAAATCAGAAGATGCAGTCCAGCCTCCTTGGTAGCATAACCACTTAAAACTACACATATCAGTATTAAATAATTAAAAAATACTAATCTCACTAGAACTGCACTGAACATGAATGATTTCAAGGAGTGTGCTCTTTTGTTTAAAAGGCTGGCAGCTGCACTTTCCTTAGCACAGTAAACTTCTATATACGATTCTGTTCCACCCTCAGTGTCATGAAAAGTTTTTTTGAATTAATTTTTTTTAATTGAGATCCAATTTGCACATAATTTGTTCTTTTCTAATAAGTTTCTTCTCAGCCAAGTTAACTTCTCACTATCAGAAAAATTCATTTTAATTTTGGCAGCCAACTTGAAATTATATAAAGTCAACAATTTCTAAATCCAGTCTCTGTTGGTAAGTAACCAAAGGGTTAGACTGGTCTAGCATAAGACTTTCATTTTCCAGCCTTGTGCAACTGTTTTAAATTGGGGACTTATGGTAGACCAGTTTTTGTGGCTTAAGTCACAAATTGTGACTTGGACTTAAGTCAGTTTTGTGCAACCGGCCCCTGGTCACTTAGAAGGAGTGGCTAGTCCTAGCTTAGGGTAGGAGAATCTGGCAATTGACACACATTTCTGCTTAATTTGGGCCTCTGGCTTCAGTTTTGCGTCAGTACATAGGTCAAAACACTGCGTCCTTTCTATGTGGGTCAGTCTACGTGCAACATAAAAACATAGACAATGATGGCAGAAAAAAAGCCAATGATCAATCCAATCTGTCTGTGATTTCCTATTTAACTCCTGGACCTACTGTTCCTCCAGGGTCCTAGCCCTACCCATCCACCTCTTCCCATTCCCTTCCCAGTTTCTGTCACCCGAAGTAACCACTATACCCATCACTCTGTCCCAATCATGCTTGAAACTATTAATGGTTTTAGTGCCTGCCACCTAGACTGTTCCTGGTAAATTCTGCACCCTTTCTGTCAAATAACACTTCCTCATGTCCTTCCTGAACCTCCCTCCCATCAGTCTCCACTTGTGCCCTTGTGACCTTGAACTGTTACTAATGCTAAATAATTCCCCGCAGTTCACCTTGTTTATTCCTTTGAAGATCTTGATGGTCTGTATCATAGTAGGGATATGTAGCACCCCTTCACCACCACTCTCCCACCCCAGTCACTACCTATGCAACACCACCTCTCTCATTCCCCAGACTACCATATTTTTGTAACCAAAAACAACTGCTTTTTCCAGACTGGCACAGTAGCAGGAGTCAGCTTTTTTGTGAATGGAGTGGGGAAATGGTTACCAAAGGACTATCCCTGGCCACTTAGAAAGGGCTACAGTTTTTTTTAACAATTTGCTAAAAAGTCAAACTGACTTGAAGCACCCCAAAATGTTAACAGCTCCCATCAAAGATAAAAGTACTGACTTTTGCCACGTACACTGAATGCAAATTTGTCATCAGCTCAATATAATTCTCAGTAGGAACAGGGTTTTTTGCCAGTCACTATGTGGAGTGAGGATTTTGAAAATCAGAGATGTCAACATGAATGACGCTATATACTTTTTACAGTACACATTTTCCTTCTACTACATGAAAACTTTCATAAATGCCCCGTTGTCTTTGAGACAGTAAATACTGTAAGTTTGTCATATGAACAGCAATGTACAAGACCAGAATATGGCACTTACCAAACTGTGATAATAAACTAGTTATGTGTGGACCAGTTCTCACTGCTAGACACTACATTGTCACTTTGGAAAAAATCTTGAGGGTATCATAGAACTCAGAAATCTGCTGATCTGATGGGGGTCGGTTATGGGATAATGATCCGTCTTGATTATAATGGCTCATTAAGGGGTTCAGCATTCTGATTATGATGTACATTAGACAATATTAACTCTAACTAGGCATCACCACAGACTATTTCAATTTTCTTCCAGAAAAATTAAAATAATCAATCAATCAATCAATCAAACTTTACTTAACCAGGCATAAACACCATTGAGCAAGCTCATTTTCAGGGTGGTCCTGGACATTAAACAATTCACAGTCAGGAATATGGTAGACAAAACAAAACATTGTACATGTAAAGATAAGTCAGGGCTATACATACAGAACTAACACAGTTAAATGCAGTTAAAATTCTCTGACAAACAAGTAAGGAAGGTAAAGAAGCTTAGACCCTAGACACTCACTAGAATATGTAGACCAGCACGTTTAATAATATATGTAGTTTGATGGGTATACTATTATGGGACTTGGGGGGGAGGGGAAGGGGAAGAGGGGTATACAAGACAGGGGGGAGGTAGGACAGTGAGGGCTAGGAGGTGAGAAGAGAGGCTACAAAGTGCTGGGGTCCCCCATTGGGGCAAGGGAGCTGAGTGTAACTAAGTGTCAGAGGATTCATGAATGACACCAGAGACTAAGGGCTCATAGTCACCTAAAACAGTTGCAGGTTTCCTTCAGGTACTCAGCAATTAGTGCTTTGAAGGTGAATGGACCAGGGAGGGTTGAAAGCTTTAGTGATCTTTGCATGGTGTTCCATAAGGAAGGGAATGAGAAATTAACTGCAGCCGAGCCATAGGATTTTTTTACTCTGGGTATCTGGAAGCAGAGTATGGAAAAGCATCTCAAACCATATGACCCCTTGGCATGTTCAAAGAAGCTCAAGATGTATGCAGGAAGCTTATCAGACAGAGCTCTAAATAACCAGAGAAGAGCTCTTCTTTTCCTCCTTGTTAAAAGGGAGGACCTTCCCACCTCTTGGTACAGCAGGCAGTGGTGGGTGCGAGAAGGCAGATTGAAGATAAACCTCAAAGCCCGGTGGTAAAGAGTGTCAAGTTTACAGAGCACTGAGGAGGGGTAATTGTTGTAGGGGAAATCAGCGTAGTCCAGTAAAGGTAGGAATGTAGATTGTACTAGTTTCTTTCTAGCTTCTTTGGTGAGGAGATGCTTAATGCAGTAGAATATGCCTAAGCGATGTCTTAATTTTTTTGAGACCTCATTCAGGTGGCACAGAATGTTAAGCTTGCTATCCAGCCAGAACCCTAGGTATTTAAAGGTATCCATGATTTCAAGGGGTTTCCCCAATAAAATTAGAATCTTGGGGTTGCGTGTTGGTCCTGAGGCTGCCTTTGGTGAGAGGATCATGACTTTGGTCTTTTTGGCATTAAGTAGAAGCTTGTGCTTGATAAGATTATATTGGAGAGAGATAAAGTCTCACTGTAAGTCCTCATGGGCCATGTCCAAAGAAGAGTTAGAGGTGTAGAGGACAGTATCATCTGCAAATAAGTGCACATTAGCTGTGCACAGATATGAGTTAAGGATATTGATATAGATTGCAAATAATATTGCATCCAAGATGGAGCCTTGCGGGCCACCTTGTGGTAATGTTTTTAGTGGGGACATTTCTCCTAAGGTTTTAATTTGTTGTAAAGTGTTAGTAAGGTAGCTGGTGAACCATTTAATGGCAGTACTATCAAAACCGATATTACTCAATGCATTAAGCATAATGTTGTGATCCACAGTATCAAAAGCCTTACTAAGGTCAAGGAAGAGGGCAAACACATACTTCTTAGAGTCCAGGACAATTTGCCAGTCAGTGGTTACTCTAGTAAGGGCAGAGACTGTGCTATGTTTGCCTCTAAAGCCCGACTGTGTGGCGTTTAGCAGTTTCTGCGAATCCAGATGCTCTCTGACTTGGGTGTTAATGATTTTTTTCCAGTAGTTTTGACAGGGTGGTTAGTATGGAAATAGGCCGGTAGTTGTTCAGGTCGCTCAGGTCCCCAGACTTGAGCAAGGGGATGATGTGTACAGTTTTCCACGACACGGGTAGTGCACACCTGCATCATAAATAAATGGGCAATAGGAGAGGACAAGTAGTAATGGCCTGATTTTAGGAAGTAAGGTTCGATATTGTTGGCACCGGCACTCTTTTTTTGTATCCAATGACAATTGGAGGTCCTCTACTTGTTTAAATGTTACAGGACGGAAACTGTAAACTAAGCATACATAAAAATAAATATTACTGTGATTTAGCATGATCTCTTGAACTCCTTGGAGTACTGCCTCTACTACCCATAATGTGTTCTAGGGCTCTTGTCCTGCTGGATTGCATAAACATCTCACATATTTAAGACTAAGTGGCCGAACCACAAAGGTGGCTGGGATACATTTCAAACAATCTTATCCTGGCCAATGCATTGCACCAGTGATACCTGTCCATAACAGATGATAGCTCCAGCCTCTGGCCACTGCACTCCACTGGTTTGGAGCTACATGGGAAAAACAGGTGGATGGAGCAGTCCAGATATGCCTGCACCAGTCTGTGAACGGATCATGTCCCTGCACAGGAGGCAGAGCATGTTGGGATATGACAATCCTCCCGGACTGCCATATCCCCACTGTAAAATAAAATCAGTTGCAAGGAAAACCAGCTAGTGCTAATGATGTCCCCAGCCTACTGCAAAGTATCCTATGGCTAAGGGCTAGAGGAGAAAGGGCCAGACAAATCTGGAATTGTGATGTGTGGCAGAAAGGTGGGGGGCATATAACCTCTGCTATAGCCCCCTAGGCAGGCATAACTACCTCACCCTCTGCTGGCCCTCTGCACCACAGTGTTCTTATTCAGGATGGTGCATAAAGGCACCCACATACCCTGGCCTGCCTCATCCCACCCACTCTCATAGTTTGGCACCCAGGTCAGGATTGGATGCAGAGGGGGCATGATTTAATACTGTGGATGCTGCAGAGTGCCTGACAGTGTGCATTGTGCACATAGGGGCACTTTGTGACTTTTCCTGGCCCTCCGCATGTGCAGACAGGCAGGGAAGCTTCTGTGAAATGGTCCTAAGAGGAAAGCGATGTGTTTTCTGAGTAGGAGAAATTAAAATCATCTATCAATTTGCTGGAAATTTAAATAATCTCTTAATGCTTTATGCAAACCAAACTGAATTAACTGAATAGTGTAGGTGTCATTAAGCGTACATTTTGTATTAGCTAAACAATTAAATTAGTTTCAGTGGATTGACTGTAGGCATTCAAGATGACACAGCATCCTTACTGCTGCTTAGTAATCCTACAAGGGTTATAAACCATTACATCATCATCAATCATATGAGTTACAGTAACTGCTCAAAATTGTAGGATCATGTCCATAGGTAACATTATGAATTTGTTTAAAATAGTTTTAGTATCTGTGGGGCTTTCTGCAATGAAGCCTACTGGGTGTACAAAGTTACCAAGTGCATATGAATAAAAAGGGAAACAGAAGTGTTCAATTAGCTTTAATAACTTGGTTAGTAACATGTTTAATGATGTACATAATTGTTTGCTTCCTGAATCTTGAAGATTATGATAAAATTATATAGTATTTATGTCAGTGTAATAGAACTGGCTTGGCTCGCATCTTAAACTCCTATACATATCCAATTCTCCCACAGCATGACTTAGAAGATGAAAAGAGGTGTTGTAGTAAGGCAAGACAAAATTAATGACCAATACCATACATAGAACCTTACTACAAGGTGACCTGTGCCTTTAGCTACAGTACAATGGTTAAGCCCCAGATTTAGATCCAGAGACTATCTTTAATAGAAAAATCAATGCTGAACAATTTAATTACAGTATTTGTTGTTTTTGACAAGGACAGGCACACTGAACTGTATTAATTTATTTCAAGATATGTACTAGGGTCTTGGTTACATGGGCCTGTTTTATTCACAGGTGGATTGGATTAGCAGGCCCTATACTCCTTCTTAACCCTAAATAACTGCACCACACTTCTTGGATTTAAATGGCCAGTGCCATATGGTTATTATTTGCTGCATTTTGTGATGTGCTGTTTAGAGTGATATGCACAGCTGGTAGTCTCTTCCTTGTTTCTGCTACACCCCTGCCCCTCTCCTTTCCCCTAGGGGATATCTTCATCCATGTAGAGGGTTCCCCCCATTTCAGGCAGGTGCCATCACCGAGAGACTTCCTCCACCAGCATGGGGGAGTCTAATGGCTGATAGGAGAGTACCTCATTCTCATCTGACAGGGTTCTCCTTACAAGCAATCTCGATGGGAGTGTCAAGATCCATTGGACCAGGCAAGAGCGTACTAGCTCCACCTCTGTATCGACTAAGTGATACCTGTATGGATTTATAGGTTTCTCATCTCCTGTTACCATTCCCCAAAACTCCCAAACCTCCACCAGACAGACTGTTGTTTGTTTCCCCCCTCCCCCCAAGCACTTCACTGTAGCCATCACTTCACTACTTCGCTAATGGCTAGGCTGAGTTGCTCACATGTCACATCTGATAAATTTAGCCCCCCATGGATGTACAAACCTGGGTCCATGATTGAAATGGTTTCATGTTTTATTAGCCGCCCATGTAACGTTCTCATGAATGAACCCAGTTCTTTATTAATCTGACATCTAGTTTTGTCCACTGCTTTGTGGTCTTGGGGGTGCCTGCAACTAAACCATTGAGTTACATGTGACCAAACCAGTGATGTGCCTGCACACCTTTGCCACAGACTCCGTAATTACTTTTTCATGGCCTGCAGGAGGTTTATCAAGGTCACTGGTCAAGGTTACAGCATCCTATGTGAGTTAAAAATAAATCTTGCCTCCAATTCTGCTGTCAGCCTAGGAGCAGGTCCCTTCATTGCATGATCAGCCAGCTGTGTCATCTGATCTGTGCTTCATCTGATTTCAGGAACAGATCCTTACCCACCAACTGCTATCTTGCTCTACATGTCACACAATCCACATAGGCGTGCCCTCATAACCATTCCTTGGGAGTCATGTGCAGTGAACCCTTTTAATGAAAGAGAGAGAGGTTATAATAAATATAGCTGAACATACTGTATATGTTAATGGCCCATGATTTCCACTGCCCTAATGCCTGAATCTAGCTTTCTGTTTTCCCTGTACTTTGAGGTCATTTTTGTGCCTATCCTAAATAAATGTGTCCCATAATCTGCTAACTCAAGTCCTTCTGCCTGAAGAGATGTTCCATGTATATGGCAAAAACTGGGTAAGACAAGGCAGATTTTATTTCTTTGATACACCAGTCAGGGTGTCTGGCATGAGTAGGCTTCCCCCAAGACTGAGTTACTCAAACTGGCATCACTCATTCTGTATGGCATACTTTGGTGCTCATCATGGTGTCCACACATAATTGCATATCCAGAGAATCCCAGGTTTTTTTGGCATTGTATTGTTTCTGTGAATCTGTTAATCAAATTCCTCATTGTATTCTTACCATGCATTGTCCCTTTTTATTTGTGGGCACTCATTACTAACCATGCCTTGCTCTATTTCATTTGTGGGCATTCATTATCCAATTCCAGTAATTGAAGAGACCCATTGACTTCTTTAAGGATACCTGAAAATCATCCTGGTAAAAATTACAAAACCTGCAGACCAGTTATCAGATGTCTGATCTACCTTAATTTTCTTCACCTCCCTTTCTTTATCCTTGTCTTCATTTTGTCCCCCATTTCTTATTCCTCCTTTGCCTGGCAGAGGACAGAAAAGATATTTACATAAATACTCCCTACCCTGCATTTATTGTTGTCTAATCAGACAAATATGTGACTGGCAGTTTCACTATGCTAACATGCAGGGATGGTGGTGGTGCCTTTGGATTCCCTGTCCTCCAGTGTGTCCCACAAGCTGGGTTTACCAACCCTTAATCCCATCTGCCTCAATACATTGTGCTAATACAGCTACTGTGATGTTCTGCATGGCCTCCTGTAACTTACCCATTATCTGGTTGGCTCCTGGATGCTGAGGTAGCATTCTTTGCTTTTGTTTGTTTTGCCAGTCTTTCATGGTTGCACCCTTAGGAAACATCAGTGTGCACAGTTTCATTGTACAACAACATCCAGAGATGGTAACCTCGGGGAGCCCTGCAGCCTATGTCAAGGGAGCCAGCATTAAGGGAAGGGCCTCATGTGGGATAAGATTCTCATCCTCTTCAGGTTCTTCCTGTCCTTGACCATTTTGTCCTGGGCTTGGGGTTAGTTGCTTTTCCATTTGACAACCCAGAAATGCTTCTTAATTCCCCCACATTTGCTTGTCAGTTAATGCATTCACATCAATCAATTTCTTATCTTCAGCTGCTGTCCTTTCTCCTTTGACACCTACTCTACCTTTCCTCTTTTTAGGGTTCAGCTTTGTTCCTGAGTTGCATGACTCCTCCTGGGGCTGTCTTGTTTGTGCAGAACCTCGGCCCTGGCCTTCTAGGCAAGCTTCTTTGCCCTTCTTGACCACCATTTTCCTCAGTGTGCTCATTAGGCCCTCCATTGTCAGGTTGTTCTCCAGCTGCCTTTTCTCTGTCCTGGCATCTCCTTAACCCTCCTCTTCGATTCATGGGAGGGCTTGCCCATGGTTCAATGTGGGGAATAGCTCCTCCCACGACCTCTACATAAGCTGTCTACTAACACATCTCCCATGCTTAGGGAGTGTTTTTCTCTGGGCTCCCTGTGTGGCTCGTATGGCTGTGCTGCATTCCCTCCTGCTGCTCTTTGTTTGTTTTCTTTCTTTCTGTGCCCCGCCCCTTTGGTTTGTTTGTCTCCTGCTATCTATGCTCTGGCTTTTTCTATGGTGGGCCATTCTCATTCCTGAGTACTTCCCCTGCTCTTGTCTTCTTTTGGGCTTTTTCACCCGCATTTGGTCCCCGCTACTGCCTATGCCTGCAACATTCGCAGCTCCTGTCTCATTATGCACTTCTGTCTTCCCCCTAACATCGCAAGCCCATCTCCTGCTCACTCCTGTGAGCATCTCGTTCTCCTCCTTGACTCCCCAGCTCAGTTCTATTCTATGCTCCTCCTGCTTCTTTCATGTTCACAGGACCATGCCACCCATATGGGCCTATACTACTTGGACCTCCCTCAGTAAGTACATTACCTCCATTTTGTTAGGATCCTCTGCTGTTACACTTGATTTGGTTCATTCCCTCTGACTCTGGCTCCTTGAAATGACTCCCTTGCACCTTTCTGCCCTCTCTCCTTTTCACAGACTGCTAACCGGCACTCCAGTCGGGTCCCCTGTCGCCCTTTCTGTGGCGCTTCCTCTCCTACAGTATGCACCTGTATTACAGCACTCTACCCAACTAAATACCTGCATGCCTTGTTCATTTTGGATCTTCCATAGCACCCCTGGTATCAGACTGTGTTTTTAGTTCTGCAACGTGCTGTTTTAAGCTGCTTACATTGTTCTGAATTCCTATATGATTCCTGCTCATTTCTGCAGTTCTGCGTGCCCGCTCTTTAAGCCTTTTCATCATATAACAGTACAAGGAAATTGTGCAAGCAGCTATATTTAAGGAAATCAGTTTGTTGTGTTCTGATCGGCCTGCAGCAGTACAAGTGCTCCACTCAAGCAGAACTTCTGCACTATGGGTAGCAATGCAGTGTGCATGCAGTGCTGCCATTCCAAGGCCTCAACGCTGAACATTACCACATAGCAGATTCTGCTGTTCAGTCACGTTTTCCAGACTCTGCCTCGGGACCTCAGTTATCTGCCAGGGCTGCATTCAACAGTGGACCTCAGCAGCCAAATCGCAGTTCATCTGTGGCACATTGCTTTATCCACACATCTGCGTGATAACCTTCAAAGTTGCTACTATTAGAATATAATAATCTTACCCACTTCTCTCTTCGCTCCACACTCCAGAGCACATCCCTGCTTCTGCCATTTTCTTATGTGTTTACCAGTCCTACTATGATTTGTGTTTCAGTCTACTTCCAATTTTATTGTACCTACTTTCTCAAAGCTCTCTATCTTACTATTCCACATATGCTTCTGTACCACATCTCCTCTCTCCACAGCAGTGTTGAGCATTGGCCAGCCCATGCCAGCAGTATTTCAGACTCCATCCCTAACTCACACCTTCTGAGGTGCTGAGTGAAGGTAGGCTTCCCCCACCTACTGGGGATGGGATTCCGTTTCAACCACTACCACCAAGGATGGACGCTATCTCTACAGTCTACTGAGTCATACCATACCTTGTCTACCTCATACCAGTTGCTGCTTCCCTTCGGGAACAGAACTCATGCCTACTTCCTAACTCTACATCCTCTGTCCCTAACTCTGCTTGGCAACATTGAGTGCAGGTTAGCTCGCCCTGACTACAAGGGATGGGAGTCATGTCTACCATCTATGAACCGTTATTATACCTTCTCCATCTCATACCAGTTGCTGCTTCCTTTCGGGAACAGAACTACCTTCTTTTTACCAACTCAACATCCTTCGTCCCTAACTCTGCTTAGCAGCATTGAGTGCATGTTAGCTCGACATGACTATAAGGGATGGGAGCTATGTCTCCAACCTACAGACTTATACCATGCCTTCTCTAACTATGCCAGTTGCCATTTCCCTTCGGGAATGGAACTTTTACTCTCTGTGTACCCTCATTTTACTTCTGCTGCTTCCGGTCACCACCATTCATCTATCGTTCCTGACAGTTGTTTGAGTCACCAGTCTACTGCTTCATCTTCTATGTTCTCAGCCTGATACCCAGCTGCTGTTCCTTCCAGGAACAGGACTTTGCTCATCTTGCTTCTCCACCTTATCTAATCTGCAGCCTAGACGACTTCCTTGGCTGGGATCCTAATTCTAATATAGACTGTCTTCACTGCTTGCGTCTACACTGATGTGGATTGTCAATTTCATTCTGGAAAAAGACTTCTCCAACCAAGTTCTCTCATCATTCATATTCCCTAGCCAAATCCAGCCTGGATCATCTTGCCTCGAATGACTCATCTGGACCATGTCCTTCCATTCCGCTGCTTCACATGTGTTTTCTTCACCTGCTGCCCAATGTCACGACCTTCCTGGACTTGGACTTCTTCCTGTTGAGCAGTGTCCAATCCTCCTCACCGCAGTTGTTCTTCCAGCCCCACCATTCAACCAATGCAGAGTCTACCTTGCCTGGTCCATGGCCCTCACTCACAATGCTGTGTCTGCTGTCTGCTTATTTCCCTACTGCAGGTCACTGCTTCCCTTCAGGACTGGGGCACTTTCACTCCTCCACCCTTCTGCCCCTCAGTTCTGCCTGTGACTTCGACTACGGAACCAGGACCTCTTCGATCACCCTCATCATATGGATCCTGCTGGCTTGTTCAATCCCTCTCTCACTCCAGCTTGACTGCCTCATGGACTTCCTCACTGCAGGTTCCCCATTCAGCTGCTGTACAAACTTATTTTCCTTTGCAGATATGGAATCCTCTCCTTCCTTTCTCTGGTCACTTCCAGCCTTCATCAGATGTGGGACTCCAAATGCTCATAGTGCTTAGCTTGGCTCCTTGGCCTTCCGTGGAACATCATCCAATGCTTTGCTTCAACTTTCTTGCACTTCGCTTCTGTTCACCTTGGAACTGACATCGTCCTGCTCCTTCCTGCTCTGGATGCCATCCGGCTTCTCCTAGCCCATAGCTTCCTCTGCTTATTCAGTCAGTTACTCAGGATCCACTCTGTACTTCCTTCACATTTGACTGGCTGCCTTCTCCTCTTTGCCTTGTTGGCTCGGGGCTTCGTACTTTTTACTGTGGCTCTTTTGGGCCTTGTACCTTTTTCTGACCAGTATTCCAGCAAGTCATCTGCTTTTCCATACGATCCATCCACTACTTCTACTCCTGCTCTTCTAACAGTACCCTTCCACTACTCATTCGATCATTTATTCATTACTCTGGAGTAATACTACTGCCAGCAAACATTCCTTGGCTCATGTACCCCATAGACTCTTACGTTATCATAAAAGTCTTACACTGCTCATTCAGTGCTTTGCAATCATTCATGGAATCTCATTCACCTGGACATTAGGAAGATCTCCTCCATCTCTACTGGATATGCCCTCCTATTCTTGTTCATCCAATCACCATGACTCCTTGGCAGCCTTGTCTTATTGGCCATCCTCATACATGGAAAGGACTCAAATCCTTCTGTTCTGTTCAGACTTCATAATCAACATCACTTCTATAGATCCCAGGAATCACAAGATAACTCAATCTATTATGGACTTCATCCATTTTACCTTGTGCCACCTCTTATTTCAACAATGACTCTGATGACCAAGTTATTCCACTCCTACTTCCCAAAAGTCATTGCTGGTTTAGGAATTGCACAGATATTGTCCAGAATATTTATCATGGGATCTCCATCGCCTAGCTGATTCCCGACTCCACGCCATTCAGACCTTTGATTGCACTCCAGGACATCGTTATTTCTTATACCATTATCCGCACTTGTCCAACTAGTTCTTTCCACCAGGTTAACCATTCTTCCTGCGGCCCATTCAGCCTCTTCTTCTCAAAGTACCTTTGTTAATCTCTGCAGTAAAGACCATCACCAAGAACTGGCTCTCTTGAATTCTGTCTGGCAATCTGTAATAGCCAAATCAACTTCACCAACTCAGCCTTGCATCCCAATCTGTATTTATTGACTGTAGAACTAAATCCTATGGCATCCTGCATTTATTGATCTTACTACCAATCCAGCCTACAGACTCTTCCTCTCATCCACCTCAAGTTTTTCTCGTGTACTTCAGCATCAGGATTAACCATAAACTTATCCACCTATGCCACCACAGTGCATCTTCTAAATTATCACACCACAGGAATAAACACATGTACTTCAGGCAGCATACCAGCAAAGGAGTAAGCATAAAGTCATGCACATCATGACCAAAGAAGCCATCACTTCCTTATACCATTTCCAATCATTCCTCATATACACTAGGTCACCATATGGACTGCTCCACAAATTATCTTCTGGGCTTTACTAATCACTTATGGCATTACTCTTATCAGGCATTCAATCTCCTCTACTCATTTTACTCTGGGATGCTTATCTAGTGACTTTCTCTCACTAATCGATTATTTACCTTCAGACTACCCCGAATATTGTACCTCATACGAATTTGACCAGTCACTCATAACTTTCCTAATCATCATAACTATCACAGTGTACCATCTGGTTTTATACCAATCTTATCTTCCTCTCCCACCTCATAACCTCCATACAATTCCTTGGACATCCATCCTTTGTCACTTCAGAAATATGATCTACATTAGCCTTTCTTTAACTGGATCTGCTTTACACATAGGTTTTTACCATCCCTACGGAAAGATGTACCCTTCATCTTCAGGATCATCATTCAAGCTGTATCATCCTTGGATCGAGAATGAACCATCATCTCATGGCACTCAAAAACTCCTCTACAAATTATACTCTATGGATGTTTCCTTAGCGACTCCTTGTTCATACAGAATTCCTAGCTTCCAGACCATATCCTTACATTCGAGTCTCTCACAAGTTGGATCATTCACTAATGACTTCTTCTACAATTGCAGTTCCGCCATTCACAGTTTAGTACCTTATCGATCTACTCAGGATCCGTCTGCTCATTACAATTCAGTTGGACAAGCATCATTCATCATCTTGGATACCTGAATTTCCTTCCTCCTTCTTTACTTGGATTTACTTTATACTCAGGATTCTATTGCTCATTCAGAACTGATCTCCTCTTCAACCTCAGGATCATCATGCGATTGGCATCATCCATGGACTGAAGATGAATTATCGTCTCTCCAAGCAACTCACCAGCCTCAAATTTGCTATGGTTACTAGAACCTAGATCCTTTTCCATTTAGTATGCCCAGAAGGATGGGCATGACCTCTAGCCATGGGTCCTCAGAGGTTTCCTCCACCTGTGTTTTTTTTCCTCTCCTGAGTGCCAGGGGGAATACTCTCTGTGAACTGGAGGAGGTTTATTTTTGGGCCTTCTATTCCCTACAAATTACTACCTACCTACTACTCAAGGGTGGAATAGAGTAAAGCCCCAAAAAGTACTACAAGTTACACAAGCACTATATACCTCATCTCTCTTCATTGCTATTCCACAAACATTGAATGGGAGGGCTTGCCTGAGGTTCAATGTGGGGAATAGCTCCTCTCACAATCTCTACATAAGCCGTCTGCTAACACACCTCCCTTGCTTAGGGAGTGTTTTTTTTCATCCACCATCTTCTCTTCCTCCTCCTTCTCCAGCGTTCTTCTCACCCTTGCTCGTGGGCCTTCTATTCCCTACAAATTAATACCTACATATCTACCTACTACTCAAGGGTGGGAACAGAGTAAAGTCACATAAAGTACTACAAGTAACACACGCACTATATACCTCATCTCTCCTCATTGCTATTCCAAAAACGTTGAACTGATGTTATTGATCTTGCCTGTCTAAAAATACCGGTATTGCCTCTCTGGTTCTCCTTACTCCCTCTTGCTTTTATCTATAGCTACCTGACAGACATTTTTGCGCACACACATGCATGTATTAATAGTTGGTGGACCAACAGAACCCAGAGAGTTAAAATAAATGGTTTGCTGTCAGAGGAAGGAGACATCATGAGTAGGTCTAGGCCCTACATGTTTCTCCATGTTAGTAATGGATATGGGTAGGGTCTATGTGATAATGGCGAATGCCTAAAGGGGATCACCATTATTGCTCAGTCAGAGTGCCGAACATATTTTCAGCACTCTGACAACCCTGGCACACCAGCACAATGGCACCAGGACATATTTTTACTGCTTTCAGAGGGGGACCTGCACTCCCACACCCCCCTCACTGGGGACTTCACCCCTCTCACCCCCTACTTAAGGATCCTCAACTCCAGGGGAGTGTATGTGATGGGGTGACAGTAGTAATAAGGTTCAGGTCAGGTGCAATCAAAATTGCATCAGCGCCTGAACCCGAACCCGGTACCTCAGCCACCCCAGCCACTAGCCAATCCCTGATGCCATGACGCAGCTCGACTGGCAACCACAGCACTACCCCCTACAGCCTCTCCCCCATCCCAGCTCATGCTCACTGTGCTCGCTCCCACCTCCCAGCGCACATACATATAGCAACATCCTGTTGCCTAGTTCATCCACCCCCTCATCCGGTTGCCCTACCTTTCCATCACCATGAGTGGATTGGGCCGGGAAGGTGTCGTCATAATGGACGGTGCCCTTCTTCATGCACCCACTTCACGGGTTATCATTTGGGTAAGGGATGTTATGCACCTGGTAATGGAAATAAAAATGAGCCATACTATCGTAATGCCCACAAACTGATATCAGTAGACACAGAAAATATTTGGTATGTTGATTAGTAAAATCCTTAGAATGAGCAACCATTGCAAAATGGTAACAGGGAAGGCCATTAGAATCATACACTGCATTAGGAAAGCTTACGTCAACAAATCTGAGAACAATAAACTTGCCAATCTATAAGACATATATGTTATGTCAGCACTGGACTATGGTTCTCCCTTTTGGAATCATTTTACATAAAGGACATAGAGGTAATTGAGAGGGTCCAACATAGGTGCACCAGGATAATATCTTATCTTAAAAATCAGAATTATGAGGACCATTTAGAACAACTATGCCTCTTCACTTTGGAGAGGAAGATGAGAGGGGACTTGTTCCATTTATTTAAGGTTGCAGATAACACAGAGTTATTGTGAGAATTAGGATTATGTTAGAAACACAATTTAAGAGGACTTAATATAGACAGCTTGAAAATCTCGGTGCTAAAAGGTGGCGCAAAAAGCTAGCAGCATTCTCTGATGCATAGGAAGGGGTATCAAAAGTAGAAAAAGTGAAGTGTTAGTCCTGCTGTACAGGTCCTAGGTGAGACCTCAGCTGGAATACTGCATACAGTTCTGGAGACCATACCTCAAGAAGGACACCATGCAAAGAAGAGCTTCGAAGATGATACATGGAGTACACAAAGAACCGTATGAATCAAGATTAAACCATTTTAGGATGTACTCACTGGAGAGGAGAAGGGACAGAAGAGATATGATAGAGACATTTAAATACCTCAAAGGTATCAACTCAGTACAAACACAGGATCTCTTCAGGGTAAACATAAATACGCGGACAAGGGGGCACAACATGCACCTGAAGGGAGGTAGTTTAAAAACAAACAGCAGGAAGTTTTTCTTCATGGAAAGGGTGGTGGAGCCCTGGAACAGTCTGCTCCCAGAGGCTGTGGCAGAAAAGACAGTGGGGGAGTTCAAGCTAGCATGGGATAGGCACTGTTGAAACCTAAGGCTTTAATGTAAAAACTGAGATTGTGTGAGGTCTGACAGGAGAGTTTGAAGCTAAACTTGGAGTGAAAGCCAGTTTGGTGGAGCAATTTCCCAAAGAGCAGCACAGTTTTCCTAAATAAACTATTTTGCTTGTGACATATACCATAGTGCTTTACGTGGCAACAGGAAGCAGGAACTTGGGAGGGGGCCTGAACTGCAGTCCAGCAGTTGTACAGGTGAACTTCATAGAGGCCAATTAGGGCTAAAGTAGAAATGGCGCTGGCGCATTCTGTGGGAAAATTGTAACATGTAGTGCACCTGCTTGGAAACTTAGAGTCTTAGACCTGATTTTTGTCTAAATCTGTACTTTGGTGCAGCAAGTGGGAGTGACGCAATGTCCAGTCCATGGGAGTACTAAAGGAAGCTCCAAGAAAGTGATGCAAGCTCTGCGAACGTGCATAGCAGCACACGGGTGTCCAGTGGGGACCGAGGGGCAGAAGGCGGTGGTAATCCCATTGACACTACACAAAGGGGTAAGTGAGAATAGTAATCTGACTGTATCTGTGGCATTTGAGCTGCATAGACCCAAACAAAACAATAAACTATGGAGGAACAAACAAGTGTAGAGCAGGTGTTGAAAGCTCTGTGAGACAAGGGGGAACTCTTAAAATGTGGCCAATGAAAAATGTATGCAAGAAAACCAGCTAATACCTACACACCTGGTTTAGTTGTGCAAACTGTAAAGAAAATATTGCTTTAAAACTTGAATTGAGGTATTGGCAGCAGAAACATCCCCAACACATACAATCCCAGGCTGAGGGGCAAGTAACTATAGAAAGGCCTGGAACATCTAGTGCAGGGACCCCTACAAATACAATTGAGAGCTCTAGTGATGGCTCTGATGTTAGTAACTTGGCAACAGCAAGTGAAGGTATGGAGGCTGACAGCTGGCAACAGTTTCAAAAGCCCCCTACAAAAAAAGGAGGAGGGCCATGAGAGGGACTGGAGTTGCAGTACAAAATAGATACTCCCCACTTAGCACTGATTCAGGAACTAGCACTGAAACACTAAAATTGGATGACACTCAGGGTACAGAAACACTAGGAGCACTTCTAGAGACTGAAATATTTGTGATACGAGACTCCATTATTAGAAAAACTGATACAGTACTTACAGTAGGCTGCAAAAAGAATATGACCATAAATTGTTTACCTGGGGCAAGAGTTGGAGACATCAAACAGCATTTGCCCAAATTACTATTAAATTCATCAAAACAAAAAGTTCTTGTGCTCCATGTGGGGAGCAATAAAGTGGGTTGGGAGCACAAAAAAGATATAGTGGAGGAGCTTATGGAATGTACTGAAGTAATAAAGGCGGGTGGACACATACCAATCATCTCAGCATTACTACCAAACTTCGGATGCAACCCTGAAAAAAACAGCACCATTCAAAGAATTAATAGTAGGGCATCAAATAGGTATGGAGCGAGGAATATTGCTTTCATAGACACTTGGGGGAAGTTTATTAACCAAAAAAATCTTTACAGAAGGGAGGGGTTACATCTAAACCCCCTGGGCACAAAAACACTGGCAACTGAAATCAGAGGAATGCTGTGCATATATTTAAACTAGGTACGGGGGTGGCAGTACCCTGAGGACAAAGCACAGCAAGGTGAACACTCCAAACCTGAGTTAAAGTCTATTCAATCTGTTAATCAGTGTCTGCTCCTAAATGCACAGAGTTTGAATAATAAAAAAAAGGAACTTGAAGCACGCATATGTTGGGGAAATGGAGTGGATATGGCATTTATCATGGAGACGTGGTGGACTAGGGAGAGGAACTAGGGTAGAGAGATTTCAGGATTTGCCCTCTTCCATAAGGATAGGGAGGGAAAGAGAGGAGGGGGAGTGGCAGCATATATATCAAATAAAATAAAAGCCACAGATATAACTGAAAAGATCAGGTCAGGAGCTATAGGGCCTGAAACTATCTGGATTCAGATAATCACATATACTCAGAAACCCATAATAATTGGGTATGTTATAGACCACCAGGGGCATCAAAGGAGTTGTCAGATCAGATTAATGTAGAACTCACTAGGGCATGTGAATTAGGCAAGGTAATAATGGTGGGGGACTTAAACTATAAGGTTATCGATTGGGTGGGCCAACAGAACACTACTCTTAGTAGTAAAGTTTTCCTGGAGCTTTGCCAGGAATTGGACATAACACAGTATGTGACTGCCCCAACTAGAGGACATAGTACCCTAGATCTGGTCATGGTGGTGAAGGATGTTAATATTATGGGATGCCAAATGACTGCGTTGCTGGGGGGTAGTGACCACGAGGGGGTATACTTCTCATATCAGCAATACATACCCTTAGAGAACGGATGTAGAGAGGTTTTTAGTTTGAAAACAGCAGATAAGGAACAAATACTGAAGGAAATGGATACTATAAACTGGGAAAGTTTGCTGGGGAATAAAACAGTTGAGGACATGTGGGTTACTTTTAAAAAGCAAATATTTACAATAATGTAATAAAAACATAAAAAGGGTAAAGGTGTACAAAAAGAAAAGAAAAAACCTCAGATGGCTTACAAAGATGGTAATTAAAATAATACATAAAAAAAACAGTTATACCAAATTTATAAACAAAATAGTAATACCATCACCTGGGAAAAATATAAACAGGCACAGATCAAGTATAAGAAATTGATAAAAAGAAATAAACAAAGGATGGAAGTGAAGCTGGCTTGCTCAGCACTTAAAGATAATATGCAAAGTTTCTACAACTATGTGAACTCATTGAAGAAAACAAACAATAACGTATGCACCATAAAAGAAGGGGGGTGCCCAAATATCAGATCCCACTAAGGTGGCAAATATCTCTAACAGGTACTTCAGTACAGTTTTCGTAACTAAATATGTAGGAGTGGTAAATTGTAACCTTAATAAAGTATTAGACATAAAAATTTCTGCCGAAGTTATTTTAAATAAATTTGGGCACTAAAGAATACAAACGCGGTGGGGCCTGATAACGTCTCAAACAACATTCTTAAATTACTCTTTCCAAATATTGCTACCCCTTTAAACATTATCTTCCAGAGGTCACTGGGGGAAGGTGCAGTGCTAAAGGACTGTCTGACTGTGAATGTGATACCCATTCATAAGAAGGGAGTTAGGGAAGACTGTACAAACTATAAGCCCATAAGTTTGACATCGGTGCCAGGCAAGCTGATGGAGTCAATATTAAAGGATGTTATAAATCTCTATCTAATGGAGACTGGACAGGATGATAGGGAGCAGCATGGATTTGTGGCTGGTAGGTCGTGTCTGACAAACATGCTATGTTTTTATAAGAAAATTTCGGCAGCATTGGACAGGGGGAGATGGTGGATTGTATATATTTGGATTTTGCCAAGGCCTTTGATAAAGTACCACATTTAGAAATATGAAACTGTTTGTTAGAAATTGATATGGACTATAGAGTATGCCAATGGATCCAGGCTTGGCTAGGATAGGACTCAGAGGGTGTGTATAAATGGGTATCTGTCTGAAGAGATCCCTGTGACTGGGGAGGGGGCAGGAGTCAGTGCTGGGGCCAGTGCTGTTTAGAGTATTCATAGCAACAATGGGGAAGGGGGCATGCAACTGGGTAGGTAAGTATGCAGATGACACTAAGATGACACTGAGCTGGTCGGCCTAGTAACACAGTTTGAGGGGGCAGAGACAATTCAGAAAGACTTGGATATAATTCACAAATGGACAACTGAAAAGGGAATGAGTTGTAACATAAACAAATGCTGTGTGATCCATATGGGAATTAGAAACCTGGAACACAGCTATAAGATTAATGGGCAAACCCTAAAAAAGTCAGAAGTGGAATGGGACCTGAGTATATTGGTGGACCAGAAACTGAAATACCAGGCTTAGTGTGACAAATAATAAAGGCAAATAGGGTCTTATGTAATATAAAAAAGAACTTCAAAAGTAGAAAGGAGGCTGTGATTATGCCCTTGTACAGAGTCTATGTTAGACCTATTTTAGACTATGGTGCCCCAGTGTGGGGGCCCATAAATAAAGGAGCGGCGGCAGAGTTGGAGAGGGTACAGAGGAGGGCTACGAGAATGGTGCATGGTATGCAAGATAAGCCCTATCAACAGAGATTAGCAGATTTAAGGCTGATGTCACTGGAGACTAGAAGAGTTAGAGGAGAACTGATGCTATGTTATGATATAATGCAGGATGGCCATATGTTAAAGGAACTAAATCTACAGTTTAAAAATAATAAATTGGAAACCAGAGGGCACCACCTTCAGCTAAGACATATAAAGTGTAACACAAGTAAGCATATGGCCTTTTATACTCAGAGAGTAGTAGCCCCGTGGAACAGCTTACCAGAGGAAATTGTGTATGCTACAAACAAGATTCAGTTTAAAAGGAACTTAGATGCCTATATCATAGAAGGCCGCAATCTGACATACTATGGGTAAAGTGGAAAGGAGCACTTTTAAGGGTCAAATCATGGACCCACTAAGCTCTTCATTACTTAGTATGAAACTTAATATGAAGGCAGTAAAGAAACTGAGAGGGGGTTAGCTTTCACAGGCAGACTAGATGGATTGCAAGGTCCTCTTCTGCTGGCACTTTCTTATGTTCCTATGTTCATCTCCTCTCCCATAAACCTTCCAAACCCAGTTTCTAATGTAAATCCTATAAAACAGAAAAACATCCTATGTTGTAATTAGTGCATCCTCACTTTTCAAAGTCTGTGAGCCAAATAAATGGTGAGTGATGTATATCCTAGTAGTAATACCTGATAGAACAGTGCAGTATGAGCCAAATTAACTGAACATGTTTGTAACAGACAGCTGCATCTACTGGATGATTTTCAAAAGCCAAATGCCAAAATATATAGTGCACAATGTAAATATCACTCATTTAAGAGGACCTTTAACTCCGCAAGTAGCAGCCACCAAGTCACACATTACCAGCTGCCTAAGCACCTTAACAAGGTGATAATTACATATTTCAGCTGCACGCAACTTGTTTTTGTAGCCAATATTATCAGTTAGCACTCTATTTACCCCCCTTCCCTGCACAGTAGACAGAAGATATCGATCCAGCAGGTCTGACATCAGGAAAGCACTCCTGACACTTCGCCACACCGTCGAGCAGAGAAAGGATATCATTACTTGGTGGGATCAGCTAGCCGCAATAGAATCATGTCAGAGAAGGTACACAACTGCACATCAGTTGTTGATTGCCTGATGCCGACACAACAGGAGCAGTAAAACACGATACAGCGCACAGCTTTTATTATGTTTTTTGGTTTGGTTTTTGAATTAAATAAAGTTTCCAGAACTTGTTTTGCAAGCAAGCACTTACTAAAAGAGCTGTAATCATGAGAGTTTTGTGTTGTTCGTTGCTGTTTGTCTGACCACTCTCTCCCATATCATACTGCTACTGATTTTGCACTTACTTTTTCCTTTCATGATGTAACTGACATAATGCCCTATGTCAAACTAGTCCATTACAAGTGGTGCATACTGTAGTGTAATAGTTGTGGAGCTAGTCCTTTTCAATATGTTCATCAGTGGCACAGGAGAAAGTATACAGGACAAGATGCATCTCTTTACAGATGACAATAAGCTCAGTGAAAGGGTAGACAGCAAGGAAGGGTGTGTTAGCTACAAAGAGATCTACAAAGATTAGAGAGGTGGTCAAATGAGTGGCAGTTAAAATTCAACACCAAAATGTGCAAGGTGATGCACATAGGGAACAAGAACCTACCTCAAGAAGGAATAATAGATGACAGGGGTTAAGTTTGACAATACCCCTGAGGAAAGGGACCTGGATGTTATCATAAGAAACTCCCTATATCAAACTAGCCAATGTAAGAAGGTCTATAGCAAGGCAAACAAGATGTTGGGGAGTATTGGGAGGGGGGTTGACAGCAGGAGAAGGAGGCGATACTACCTCTCTATAGAACACTGGTGAAGGGGCATCTGGAATACTGTGCCAAATTCTGGCACCCCCACCTCCTCATAAAAGACAAAGACAGGCTAGAAACAGTACAGCATAGGATAACCAAAATAATTCAAGACCAGCAGGGCAGATCTTATGATTATCAGCTTAAGACCCTGAACATGAACTCACTGGAGAACAGAGGCCTGGTGCCTTTGTGGGTCATCAGCCATCTAGGATATAGACAGAATAGGAAGAATAGCAGAGAGAAAGAGGGAACTGGGGGTGCTGGCACATTTGGGTAGAAGCCTGTGAAGCAAGTGAAGCAGAACTTTCAGAGGCTGGGAGACAGAATGTAGGCACAGTTGGCCTCTCTGGCCTTTTCTGAGGTTCTTCCTGTGTGGAGTTGGGGGGAGGGAAAGACAGAGCACAGAGGCAGAGGTGTCCAAAGTCTGCAAAATTTACTCCTTGAGTTAATTTGCACATTTCATGGAATTCGTGGAGTGATTTTGTGAAATTCGCGGCTGTGTATTTTGTGGATTTTGCTGCGGAGTGTGAAATTTCACCCACAAATTTCTCACTCTGCCTGCAAATTTCACGCTTCACATTAGAAAAAGGCAAATTTCATTGAAATTTTCACACAAATCACATGAATCAAAGTTTCAGAGTGTTCTGAAAATGCCACGAATTCTGCGAAGTGCAAATTTTTGGCAATCCGCGTGAACTTCGTAGGCAAAGGTTTACTTCGCAACACCTCTATACAGAGAGAGAAGTTAGAGGAATTAAATAGGTGGTTAGATGGTTTCAGGAGTAAGGGAACCCCTTGGAGGAGACTGAGGGGACTGGTGGGACTTCAGGGACAGGAGGTAATTCAAAGGTAATGGCCCTCACCTGATAAGAGAGGGGACCAGTGTACAAGGTCAGAAGTTTGACATCTACATTAGACAGTTAAACTGACTATGGTGATTCTGAGCCTAGAGGAACCATGATAAAAAGAGTGAGGGAGAGGAACATAGCTAGTGATACCACTATACTGGAGATTGGTAGCATTAATGTGGGTACAAATAAGGTTGGGGTTCAAAAAGGGGTAGTGGAAGAGTCAAAGAGAAAAAAATCTGTTAGGGTCTGCACATTGGGACCATAAATTGAGCCCAATGGGAGTTCCCAGTTCCCCAGAAAACCATGTAGGAAGATAAAGCGGCCATTTGGATATTTTTTCTCCACTACCAGAGAAAAAGGAGTAGACTTAGATATAAGAATGGCCACCCCTTTTGGACGGGAACTATTCCTGGCCCCAAATGCTTTCCCTACCCATGACTTTGCAAGATAGGATACCTGAAGTGGGTTTCTTGCAAAAATACCACATGGGGGGGTTAACTGATGTAAATGTCTTAATAACACATATTTTCTCTTGTTGTCTCTACTGCCCTTTACATTTCATGTGACAAAGAAAATACAGTTTGTCATAGTTTCGACACAAATTTCAGTTTGTTGCTAAGGAGTGTGCAGAAAGGAGTGCAAAAGAACCCCCCCCCCAGTTTCCACAAAATTACTAAATCTAAACACATCAACAAATAATTTAACTAGTACATAATTTCAAAATGTAACTATTTACAAAGAGATTCCTAAATACCCAGGCCTGTTGCCTACTCCTCAACTGAAATGTGTATGGGATGTGGCAGAGATAGCCCCCAAAACATTGCCCCCCTAACAAAAAAAAAGTGGTGTTGACCCCATACCTGAGTGAGCTTTACCCCCTGTGCAACAGTTGCTGCTGCTTAAACCCTTGAATCAACTGGGGAGACAGAGAGCAAAAACATGGGAATAGCCCATATGCCCTGTCCCCCCGACTATTTGCATAAAACAGGATTTGAGTCTGAATAAAATATGCAGGCAACCTCATGTATAATCAATAATAAGAAACCCTGGTCTCTTCCTGTAATACTCTTCTGTATGCCTTTGAGACTCCTTGGGGCAGTTAGACAAAGAAAAGAAAAATTATTGAGGAAGTGTTTGCAGGGTTATCCAGAGCCAATAAACCCCTTTCTGAATGTTAACAAAAGGGAGAGCATTAGTTTATCTTACGAGGAAAAAAAATGTATTTAATTGTCCTATATCAGATAGTAAAACAGATGAGGTTGCTAGTCAATTGTTGCTCTTCGTTGTGCTACCTTAAAAAATTTAAATGGAAACCATCTGTTTATTTAAATTGTTACTTAAACTGCAGGTTAGTATTGCCATCACTTTGAAACAAGTTAGATATGAAAGACTCGAGGAAGTATGTATCATCGGTCCTGAATTTTGAGCATATTAGAATTATATAGTTGCTTCTCCTTCCTTCTGTCAATTGTTTTGGCAAGCTTGCTAAAAAAGAAAAGGTTCTCTCAAAACAGAGCCTGCAATTGTGGATGGAGGCAGTTCTTCTGTTCAGTCAGTAGATGGAGTTCTGATTACCATATGCTGTTGAAAGGACCCACTGCCCCATGGTCTGTATGGGCTCCACAGAATCTACTAGAAATAACTAGAGGTTCATATAGGCAGGCTGCTATAAAACTCTAAAAGAAACGGGTTAATGTTCATTGTATTGCCCCTTAATAGTTGAGCAATTTTAAACATAAAATAAGAGGCCCCAAAGCCACTGCACAGGGTAGGTAACAGAAAAGTAAACCAGTTTACTCAAAGTAAATGTAAAGCAGCTCAGAGGTTATAGACTGCATCTTCTCCGTTATGGCAATAAGTCCAGTGTATCATGATCCAGAAACAATGTACAGTACCTTTTAACTGATAGTGTATAACATATACAATAATGGATGGGGAAGACTGCTTAATGAGAAATTAATGGTTGCCCAAGGTGTGGGATGCTACATAAACCCTGAGGGCGAAGCCTGAGGGGGTTTATTAAAGCATCCCACACCGAGGGCAACCATTAATTTTGAATTTAAGCACACTGCCCCATCTTTTATTATTTATAATTGCTGGTCAGCAATTTTTCCCCAACATTGATTTTGGTACTGTCACACACACATACACACTGTCTGTCACAGACACACACACACACACACACACACACACACACACACACACACACACACACACACATATACACATGGTCTCTGTAAGAGTCCCTGCTCTTTTTACAGTTGGTCTTATCTTTTGTTTTTGCCAAAAAATCATACATTTCCTTTTTGTGGAGCATTGTTTTTACTGTATTTAGGTCACGGTGGCTATCGGAATTGATCCCTACCTTCGTTAGAGACTTTTTGGCCGTTCTTCCTGGGAGTAGGGCGGTGCAGTTTCAGAATGGTAGGATCAACCGGATATTTGTTAAAATTGCACAAATACAGTTTTCTTTTGTAGGGGAAAAAAAATGAACAGGTGTCCCGGTGAGGTGGCTCCTCGCTTAGTAGGATGAGAAGCCACCTTTTTTGTTGAACTGTTTTGCCCACCTACAAGGAGTGCAGAGCCAATCAGGATGTGGCTTTTATGTGATTGATATGGTGCGTGTTTGCCATTATAACCCACGGGTTATAACGACAAATTATAACTGGCTGAAGCAATGGGAATAATTGCTGGCCAGTTACTATATGCTGGTTAAGTAAAGTCCCTCAGATGTTGGGTCAAAAAAGAGCTGAGAATAACTTTTGCAGCTCCTCGAGAGCTTGGTCCCCTGATTCAAAGCACCATTTACCAGACTCCATCATGACTTCTAACTTGGCAGGATGAAGAAAATGTTTAATTTGGGCTGCCCAGAGTTTACTTAGTATTGGACAATAAGCGGCTCTAGATTGGCAGACTTAGTGGTGAGGTTGGGCACAATTTGGAGCTGCCATTCAGCCCATTTAATTGACTCCAAGCTTCTTGCCCGCTTCAGAATGTGGTCCCTATTCAAAAAATTCAGCAACTTGAAGATTATTCATTGGGGAAGGTCCTCGGGTGGCGGCCTTGCCCTGAGGGCTCTATGAGCTCTCTCCCCTATATAATTGGGACCATTGGGAGAAGAGCCAACTGTTTCTGTGCAAAAGATTTGGATAAAGTCCAATATGTTTGGACCTTCCTCCCATTCTGGAAGACCTAGTATCACTAAATTGTTGCACCTATTCCTCCTGTCCAAATCATCAACCTTAGCTTCCAAAGCCTTGAAGAACCCGCAAAGTTGTTTTTTTTTTTTTTTTTTATAATTTTAGTCTTTTGGTAACTGGGTAAGGCCCACTAGACACAAGTGCCTGTTTTCAGGGGTGACCTGGGAGCACTGGGTGGTTAAGTGACTTGCTCAGAGTCACACAATATGCAAGTGGATATTGTGAGAATCAAACTCAGGTCTAGTCTGCTGGATGTATCAAGCTTATTCACACCTCATTCCTCTAACCTCTAGGCTATACTGCAAGCCCAAGTTGCATAACCTCTGGATCCAGATGAAAGCAATAATCCTCTGAAGAAGATATTCGGGTCTCAGCATCTGAAACACTCTTGGACAGCTCCTTTGGGGTGGGTTTGATTTCCAACATCTGCTCCACTAAGGTAAATACCACCTTTTTAATTTTGGATGAGTAGATTGAATTTGGGATGGTGTGGGCTGCTCCTGGGCCTCCAATGTGGTATAAAGTGGTGAGGTGCTTCCAGCAGGGACCTTTGGCCTCCATTGCGATTGTTTGGTCATCATCTCCATCCGATGAGAGCATCTGATCCTGTGCTGTCTGATCATTGTTTCTGTGATCTTTCACTGCCATTGCAGTCACTTCGAGGTCTTCAAGTAGGAGATTAATAATGCTTGCTGGTAAATTGCCAAAAGGTAGGGGTTTTATTAGTTATATGGGCGATGTTGAGGAGCTTGAGAAAAACGCTGCTCTTTCATTGCCTGCGTCACGTTAGCCTCAATAAAATTCCTTGTGAGAGTTTAAATTGCCTTAGATTCCTGTACATCAGTTACAATCTGCTGCTTCCAATGCCTTTGTGATTGTTTTTACATGTTGTTTTATATCGCAAAGGTCTTTCAAAATAGGTTAAAGGTTCACTGTTATGGCCTTGATGGCTAACAGTTAATCTACTTAGCTAAGAAACAAAGGGGCAGGATGCCTGATATGGTAGATTTTCAAAGGGGCTGCACTGGCCCCAATGCGCTTCTACATAATTTTCATCAGGCAGCTGCAGGGCCCACCAGAACATGTTTGCACATCTATCCATGGATGCAGGGGCCTGGTCTAAGGCCAGCTATGGTAAGTCATGTTTTAGTGAACTAACGTGACTTAGTTCCGATAGAAATATAGAAACACAGTGATGACAGTAAAACACCAATGGTACAGTACATCCAGTCCACCTGATTTCTCTAGTTAGCCCTGGGGCCTACTGTTCCTCCAGGGTCCTAGCCCTCCCCATCTCTTCTCCATTTTCCTCTCTGATTCCAACACCCTGAGCAACCACTATACCCTTTATTCTCTTCCAGCCATGCTTAAAACCACTAAAGATTTTCGCACCCAGAACCTCAGTTGGCAGCCTGTTCCATGGCTCTACCACACCTTCTGTAAAATAGTATTTCCACACATTCCTCTTGAACCCTCTCTCTTGTTAGTTTCCACTCATGACCATGTAACAACAAGCTGGTATTCAATTTAAATAGTTATCAGTAGTTTATCATGTTAATTCCTTTTAGGAATCTGAAGGTCTCTAGCAAGTACATGTTCAGTGCCTTGAGGTGCTCCTCATAGGACATGCCCTGCTAACCATGAATCATTTTTGTTATCCTGCACTGCACCGGCTCAAGTCTATTGCTATCATTCCTGCGGTGAGGATCCCAGAAATGGGCACAGTACACCAGGTGTGGCCTAACTAAGGAGCTATACAGGGGATGTATTACCTCCCTTTTTCTGCTATCAGTACCCCTCCTAATACATCTACGCATCCTATTTGCAAGCAATAATACATGACAAGGTGTGAGTTATCGCCTGATAAAAGCACGCCCAGGTGTGTTATAAGGCATGAGGTGCCTGAACCAAGTGTCTCATGAGCCTGGGCGTGCTCTTATCAGGAGATAACCCACACCTTGGAGTGTGTTATTGCACTTATAAAATAGGTCCCCCAGTAAAAAAGTTTAATAAAATTGCACATAAAAAGTATAACTATAAGAAGAGTAAAAAAAACATGATGTTTATAGAAAAATTCAAAACATAGTCCCTGTCATTGTATTGTACTGGGCATTTATCATCAAAATAAAGTTGGGGGCCATGGTGTCTGTCTATGCCCTTCTCCCAACTCTCACTCCCACACACAAAATCCTTGACAGTATTATTTTTTTGTCTGTATTTTTTGGATTAGGTAGGAAATGCTGAAATAGTGTTTCTCAGAGGAGTGAGAGCAGGGGATTTCACAAGCCACAAATTTAATTTAGTGCTTCTCTGGAGTGTCTGCGTCCCCTCCCCATGGGCTTCTCTGAGTGTCTGTGCTCCCCCACCACACACACACACACACACACACACACACACACACACACAGAGTTCTCCACAATATGCTTTGTTCTTTGTGTGTGTGTGTGTGTGTGTGTGTGTTTATTTTATTTAGGGAGCAAATGCCGAGTGAGGAAAGGTAGCGAGTGTGCCCCTCGCCAGCCGCAATATTTAGCGAGACTTGGATCATGTTTCAGCTTCTCACTCTATCATAAGTATTGAAAGTAGCAGAGTTTTCAAACCAGAAAAAAAACAGCCAACTGAAAGTAGGTGGAGCAGTGGGGCAGGACCGGATCTCCTGAGTTGAAGAGGGCCGAGCATGGGTTTGATGTGAAAGTCGTGTTTTAGAGGCAGATGCGACGCCTACCTGATCGGGGCCGGCTTCTTTTTGTTAAGGAGCAGAGGTCAGATTATTTTATTTAAATGGGGAAAAAGGAATAAACATGTTTACTGTACTGCTGTTTTGCAGTGTAAAAGGTTGCAGCCATAATGGCCCTTGTGTTGCTTGGGCGAGTGAGTGGAGGGGAGGCTAGGCAAGTAGAGTAGATGGGCAGCTCAATCACATAGCTATTTGCTGTTGGCAGCATGATTTCTCTTGTGTGGTGAGTTCTGAGTGGCTGAAGAGGCACCGGTTGGCAGATTATCTGCTGATAAGGACACGGCTAAAGGTACCTCTCAGCCAATCAGGACCCACAAAATTCCAGAACCATTTTATAAGCCTTGCAATAGCACTTGTTGCACTGATTCACTAGCTTTAGGGAGTAGCTGAAGATAACTCCTAGGTCTCATTCCTCAGCGATGGTACTGAGTCTCACCCCCTCCCATTCAGTACTCCATCCTGAGGTTCCTGTTCCCTAGGTGCATCACCTTGCACTTTTTGGCATTGAATTTTAGCTGCCAAACTTGATCACCTCTCTATCTTTAGCAAGTTTCTCTGCATTTTCTTTATTCCCTCATCACTATCTTCCCTCCCACAGAGCTTTGTGTCATCTGTGAGGAGAGACATCCTGCCTTTGATGCCCTTATCAATGTCACTGATGAATCTGTTAGAGGACTGGACCCAGGACAGAGCCCTGTGGAACCCTGCTCATGAACTCTCTCTCTTCTGATTTAACCCTGCTGACCAATATCCTCTGTTACCTCCCCTTTACCTAGGTACCTACCCAGTTTACTATGACCTTCGCTGCACCCAGATCCTCCATCTTCTTCAGCAAGCATCTGTTGGATACTGAGTCAAAAACCTTGTTGAAGTCAAAGTAGAGCAAATCCACAGCATGTCCCCTATCCAATTCCCTCATCACCTAGTAAAAGGGTTAGTCTAAAAAGACCTCCCTGCCATAAATCTGTGCTGCATACTATACTGGAGACCTCTGCTCTCCAAGTAGTCCACAAGATTAGCTTTTACTACTGACATAGAGGTGCGACTGACAGGTCTGTTGTTCCCTGCTTGTTCCTTGTCCCTCCCCTGTGGAGCAGAACTATGTCTGTCAACCTCCAGTCCTTCGGAACCACCCCCATCCTTAGTGAGCTGTTGAGTAGACCTCCTAGGGGATCAGTCAGTTCTGCTGCCAATCCTCTGAGTATCCTTGTATGCAACCAATCTGGTTCTGGGTCATTATCAATTTTTATGACTGCCAGCCCTTTCAGGACCCTTTCACTTGCAAATGCTGGCTGCCTCATCTCTGGGACCCCCTTAATGACCACGTTTTATGCCATTCTCTGGCAAAGGCCCACAGGCCTCTCTAGTGAAAACTGAGCAAAAGTAATCTTTAAGGATGGTGACATTCTGCCCACCACCTCAGTCACCCTATCCTCCTCTGTTAGCCTCACAGTTCCCTCCCCCTTTCTTCCTTTTTTCACTAATATACCTGACAAACTCTTCTTCTCTGCTCTTGACCCCTTTTGCAATATGTAGCTCTGTGTCTGATTTTGCCTCCCTATTTTAAAGCAAATATTCTTCCCATTCTTTCTCCACCTGATTTTTTTTAATTTGTAGAAGGCCTTTTTCTTGGCCCTTACTGCTTCCCTGACCTTTGCTGAAAAACACAGTGATCTCTTAAAACTGTTCTTTTCAGTTACTGTTCTCATGCATGCCTTAGATCCCCTGAGAATGACTGTCTTACTTGCCACCCATCTATTTATTTGTTTATTGAAATGTTTCACCAGGAAGGCACACTGAGCAACAGGTTGTTTGTCTCCCAGTGTGAACTGGGGGGAAGGGATACAATAGGGATGAGACATTTTACATTCAAGTTACATAGACCAACATAGCACAAAATTAATTAAGGCAGTTGTTACAAACAGTGTTGCATACATATGTAATTTGTGAGAACAATTAATAAGTGCAATGGTAATAAGTGAACAGGTGCTATCATGAAATAAGGGAGGAAGGAGAGACAGGATGAGATGACAGATAGTGTAGAGTTGTTTCCTGGAGAGACCCTTTCAGGATACGGGGAACCCTGCAAGGGGACGGGGACTGGAGTAGGGATTAGAGATAGAGAGAGAGGGAGTAAGGGTGATTAACACCTAGGAGGGGAAAATAAGGCCTGACCTAAAAAGAGAACCCTTCAGGATGTGATGAACCCTGCAAGGGGGCAGGGAAGTTCAGGCAATTGTAAACCCTCATACGGTTAGGTGTTGTAATTATACAGGGGTAGTGAAAGGGAGGGAATGAGAAATAACACTTGGGAGGGAATGGGTCCTGATCTAATGAACCCTTCAGGATGCTGGAGACCCTCCAAGTGGATCTGGAAGGCCAAGGATAGGTAGATGGTGGAAGAAAAGGTAGTAAGCCTAGGCACAATAGGACCCCTTCAGGATGCTAAGAACCCTGAAAGGGGAGTGTGAAGGCTAGGGAAAAAGGTAGCGAGTAGGGGAAGGGAGAAAGGTATGAGAACTAGCACCTAGGAGGGGCTAGGGTCAGTAGAGGCAGTAGAGTCGATAGAGCTATTGGGTATCTTCTGAAGTGGGACAAACTGTAAGGAGCATGATGAAGAAAATTATGGTGGGTCATAACAGGAACAGTTAGGTGCAAGATAATTGGAGAGGGCAGTGTTGATGGAATAGTGGGAGAAGGAGTGTCAGATTTGGGGAGGTAGAGAGTTCCATATTTTAGGGAAACGGTGAGAGTACCCAGACTGGTCGGAGAGGATGGAGCTGCAGGGGACAGATAGTGTGCAAGTGCTGGCAGATCTGAGGGAGTGGGAAGGAGGAGGGGTGTTATAAATGAGGGGGAGAGGTAGGAAGGTAGTTCACCCAGCTGGTGTTTAGTGGTGAATTTAGCACAGTGAGCAAGGCATCTATTTGTAAGGGAGGGGAAGGAAAAGGCTCCATAGAGGTCACAGTGGTGGGCACGAGGGGGAGCATCAAGGGCAAAGTGGCAGAAGGAGTTAAAGAGAGTGTCCAATACGGTCAGGGAGGACCTAGGAACAGCACCATAGACTATGTCGCAGTAGTCAAAAATGGGGATGATTATCTTCTGGACAAGCTCACGCCTAGCCACAGAAGGGATGCAGCTGTGGTTTCTGAACAAGGCACAGAGCTTGGTGTACAATTTTTTCTGGGTGGTGTCAATGTGTTCAGAGAAGTTGAGGTGTTGGTCTAACCAAGTCCCAAGGTATCTGAAGGATGAGGTTTCCTCAAGTAAAGTTGTGTCAAAAGTGTGAACAGTAGGCAGGGAGATAAAGCCTAGAGAGTCTCTGCCTTGTGCAAAAGGTCATGGAGACTGTCTTCTATCTTCCACCTTATCTTTGTTGTCCACCCCCAATAACTTATTCTTGACCAACTCCTTCAGCCTACTGAAGTCTGCCCTTCTAAAATCAAGGATTTCAGCTCTCAGTTGTGCTTACCAGATTTGAGGGCCAGTTCAAAGGGGTCTAGTATGTAATCCTGTCTCTCTAAATCCCAACTAACATTTGCCCAACTCCGTGTGCCTGACGCAATGATAATACCGCCGCTTGTAATCCTGATAATTGAAATCTCGTTAATTAAAATACCGACCGCAAGCACATGTTGGCACTAGGGTTCAAACTCACTGATGCTTGACTGCTTGGATGATTTGAATTATTTTAACAACTGCAAGGGTTGAGCTGTAAGTTCGCACACTGCACTGCTTACAGGGATGATTTGCTGCTCACTCTGGTCAGACTCTGACTGGTAATCACAGTGCCTGAATGTCGGCATACAGCTCTGCAAGTACCGCAACAGTGCCACAGAGTACCAACCACAAGCACAATCTTTATTTTAAGCTTGCTAGGAGCTTTGTTTTTTTCAGCGTTACTCACCACACACCACATACCTCTCACTTGTATGAGCACTGTCGTTGCTATTCTATATTGAGGTGGTGGTAAACAGCAGGTAGGCTAAGGCTCTGTCATCTCCAAGAGTGGTAGAGGTTAAGGAATTAGTGTCTCACTTGCTGCCTCTATGGGGTTGTCCCTCTTTAGCTGTGGCTTATACACCCACTTAAACAGACCCCTAGGTGGTGAGGGCCAATAGTCATGTTGCCAGGCACAGAAACATCAATATGTTTGGAGCTGTATGTATTCGGTGTGAGAACCCTCAAACCCTAGTGTATTTGTGGTTGTTTTTTTTTAATCAATGGGATTTCAACTATCAGGATTTCAAGCGGCAGTATTATGATTGTGTCAGGCAACTGGAGTTGGGCAGTCAGCTGTTGGGATTTTGAGAGTTGGGCAACCGTACGGATCCTGTTCAAACAAACAGAATTATGGTCACTTTTCCATAATGGCTCCCCTACTTCCTCAGCTCCTACTACCTCCAAATTGGTGAGCACTACATTGAGAATTGCAGCCTTCCTGGTGGGCTCCTTAACAAATTGTACCAGCATCCCTAATTAATTGTACCAACAGACAGTTCTGAAACACATCCAGTGAGACCTGGCTTCTGGTGCTCCAGACACTGGAACATTCCATTCGGTGTCTGACGGGATCAGATTATCCACCACAACTACTTCCCCTTCAGCAATTGCTCATTCATACTGGGTATTCATACTGGGGTTAGAATGGAAGGAGGCTATTTAGCCCATAGTCACAGTTCCCCACATCAGTGGGTCCATCTAGATTCATTACTAGTCAACCAGTTGTCTATTTGCTTTTTGAAGTCTTGTATTGAGCTACAATTAACTATCTCACTAAGCACTTTATTCCAAAGCCTACCTACTCTACTTATAAATGAATAGTGTTTCATGTTCTTCTTTGCTATGTCCAACTTAATTTGTTTTTTATGACCTCTCAGGTTTGTCGGTTTCTTCTGTACCATAATACCTTTTTTCTTCCCTTAGGGCTGTATCATTCACTATTCTATACATTGACATTATGTCCCCGCTTGTTCTCTTTTGCTTTAAGGAAAATAGTCCAGTTTTTAACAGTCGGTTCTTGCAACTATATTTCCTAAGTGATCCCACCATTTTTGTATAACGTCTCTGTATTTTCTCCACCCTACCAATTTCCCCTAGTGTATATGGATTCCGCAACATAGACCCAAAATCAAGGTATCACCTTACGTAACGTTTATACAATGTCATCAGGCATCCACTGTTTTTATTTATAAAGCTTCTTTTTATATTTTTTCCATATAATTTATTCTACTAATTACTTTCATCCTTTGTTGCTTAAAATTAAGCTTACTATCAACCCAAATTCCACAATCTTTCTTCAGGACAATTACTTTAATCGACTTTCTATTTAGTTTGCATGTTTGATGATGATGATGATAAAACTTTTATTTTTATACAGGAACATATAGATTAGGACCAAAGTCCCTGTTTTCAACTGAAGTCCTGTGTTCTTTAAATACAAGTAAATATAATAAAAATAACAAATACCATACAAACATCCTTGGTACAAACTATAATATACAATATACATACAACAAATCTACACATTGTAAATAATCAACTTGCTTAACATATACAATCAGTCTGCAAATATTCCTTCAGTGCAATTTTAAAAATAGGCAGATTATTTATGTTCCTTAAATGTAGTGGTAGTTTATCCAATGTCTAGCTATTTTATTTTGTAACTTTGTCTCTCCAAGTTTATTGTGATATTTTAACATTGGAATTGTATCATTCAATTCCGTTATTGGGTATCTCAAATCCTTTGATTGATGGAACATAACAAATTTTGCTAGGGGATTATAATTTTTGGTGTTTATAATTTTATGACAAATGGTTAGCCAAATGTAGATTCTTTGTGCTTCTGAATTTAACCAATATAACTGATTATAAACTATACAATGATGTGTTCCATTTTTATCCCTAGTTATAAATTTACCCAGTCTGTAGTATACTTGATTTACCTTATTTAATAATATTTGGGCAGAATTCATATAAAGGGGTGCTCCATATTCTAAAACTGGTAACATCTGCTTAACGAGCTTCGCTCTAACTTCCTTTGAAAATACTCCCGCCACTCTTCTTAGGGCTCCCAACCTTTTATTTACCTTTCTAACTTGAATATTAATATGTTCTTTAAAAGTCAGGTGGGCATCCATTTGCACACCCAGGTATCTATATCCATTAACCTGTTTCACTTTAGTACCGTTTGATAGTTGGATGTGCAATTGTAGGCCACTCTCTTCTCGACCCTAGTAGAAATTCATACACTGGGTTTTTTTAGGACTTAAGTGCAATCCAGAATCACTCATCCATTTTTCTAATTGATACAAATCCCCCTGTAATTTCTGTTCCAATTCTCCTATATTATTAGCTGAGACAAATAACACTGTATCATCTGCATACATTCTAATTTTCCCATGTTTAGTGGTTTGCACCAAATTGTTGACATAAACATTGAACATAAGGGGGCCCAAAATCGATCCTTGAGGAACCCCCACCAATTTACATCCCCAAAATCCAACATTTCTGCTCCAATAGCCACACATTGTTTTCATTCAGCCAAATAAGATGCAAATCACTGTAATGAGTCTTTTTGTACCCCTACCTGCCAAAGTCTTTCTAAAAGTTTCCTGAACTGTACTAGGTCAAATGCTTTACTAAGGTCCACAAACACCACCCCAGTGTTTCCCCCTGGTCCAAAGAAGTAACAACCAGGCTATGGAAATCTATTAGGGCAGTATTCGTGGACCGATAGGGTCTAAACCCATGCTGGTTATCAAACAGTATAGCATTTTGTTCTAAGTGTTGACTTAATTGAAAATGGATTCTACATTCTGTTATTTTCAAAAGCACGGGAAGAATTGTGATGGGTCTGTAGTTAGAGGGTACAGTGTTGTCACCTCCCTTAAAAACAGGTATTACTTTTCCCTTTTTCCAAACTTCAGGGACTGTAGACTTTTTTATGCTCCAATTTAACAAATAAGTTGTAATAGGTGCAAGATCCTTTGCTCCTATTTTCAAAAATCTTGCCTCTATTTGATCCAGCCCACTAGCTTTACTAATGTTTAAGTTTCGTAACTCCAGATGCACTTTTTTTAATGTTAGCAGCCTAATATTAAATTTATTTTCTTGTTGAGTTACTTGCTTTGTTATTAATTCTTCTATTATAGTATTTATGGACAAGTTAGATGTACATTCTTTCAATGGAGGAATATTTAAATCTCCTAACTCAATAAAATAGGAGTTTAGCACAGAAGCCACTTCCTTTGATTCATCAGTCAACGTATCCCCTTGCAATAAACTTATCTGATTTAAAGCTCTGTTAATATGTCTAATTTCTGAAATATAATTCCAGAACATTTTTTGGTCTTTTACCTTATTTAATTTGTCTGAATAATACCTTTTCTTAGCATTCCTAACTGTTTTGCAACTACATTGCTTTACCCTGGGTGCATCACTGTACATTTATCCAAGCTTAGTGGCATTTTGTTACTTAGTGACCAACTTTCTATTGCTTCCAAGTCCTTTCTGAGTTCAAACTGCTGATCCTCTGTTTTCACAGATCCACCCAGCTTTATACCATCTGCGAATTTGATTATCTTATTCTTAACGCTACGATGCAAGTCACTAATGAAAAGTAAGAATAGAAGATGCCCCATCACTTAGCCCTGTGGCACTCCACTGGTAACCACAACTGGCTCTGAATATTCCCCAAGGATTCTCACCCCCTGTGTTCTACCATTCAGCCAATTATGTGTCCATTTTGTTATTCTGCTATCAATACTGATCTTTTCCATTTTGCATATTAAATTACCATGAGATACCTTATCAAAGGCCTTCAAAAAGTCCAAACATATGATGTGCATTGGAACGCCTTCACTCAAATGTTTATTAATATACTCATAAAAGCACAGGAGGTTCATACTGCATCCCCTACTCTTTTTAAAACCATGTTGTTTGCTGTCCTCCCAGCCTAAGACGTTAAGGTTGTCCTCCGATTTTGCTTTCAACAAGGTCTCCGCCACTTTACCCAATATAGATATCAGACTAACTGGCCTGTAGTTTGCTGTCTCAGTTCTACTACTTTTTTGTACAGTGGAATGACTACTGCCTGTCTCCAATCATCCGCCACTTCACCAGATGTGAAAGACTTGTTTATAATCCTGGCAAGTGGATATACCAGATGTTCCCTAAGTTCCTTAATTGGTCTAGGGCTAATTTGATTGGGGCCCTAAGACTTATTTACTTTCAATTTCCTTAAGATACTCATTATTTCTGAAGTTTTAATATTAATGTTCCAGTGAGAGGAGAGAGAGAGAGAGAGAGAGAGAGAGAGAGAGAGAGGGGGAGAGAGCGAGAGAGAGAGATACTGTAGATAGATAGGTAGATAGGTAGAAAGGTACATAGATAGATAGATAGATAGATAGACAGACAGACAGACAGACAGACAGACAGACAGATAGATAGATAGAACTTTTATTTTTATACATGACCATTTCATTAGAGACAAGCCCTATTTTCAACAAAACCTTGTATGAAGAGTAACATAGAAACATGAAACATAGAAGATGTCAGCAGATAAGGACCTCTTTTTTCATCAGGTCTGCCCTATTTTCCACCTATAGCTACACAGCAGACTCTACTCAGTGTTTTGATATCACTCATGCCTTACTTCCAAGATTCCCTTGTGTCTATCCGATGTATTCTTGAATTCTGTAACTGCTTTAGCCTCCATTAGGAGGCCATTCCATGACTCCACCACTCTTTCTCTGAAGAAGTACTTCCTTACATTTCCTCTGAGCTTCCCCACTTCCACCTTCATAGTGTGACTCCTTGTCCTTAGGTATCTTTCTTTGGAAAATGCTACCTTTCTGTACTCCTTTTTTTACCTGTAAGGCATTTGTATGTTTCTAGCATATTCCCCCTTTCCCTCCTTTCCTCTAGGGAGTACAAATTCAGCTCCTTAAGCTTTTTTTGTGGGACTTTTTATGGAGGCTCTGCACCATTTTCATTGCCCTCATATGTACTGTCTCTACCCTATCTATGTCATATCAGAGATGGGCCTCCAGAACTGGGCACAGTACTCGAGGTGTGGTCTCACCAGTGACCAATAGGTATCACTACATCCTTCCTTCTGCTGGTTAGTCCCCTGCCTATGCAGCACTGTATCCTCTTAACCTTCCCTACAGTCTTGTCACACTGTTTAGCTACCTTCAGATCATCTTAAATGATTACCCCCAGTTCCCTTTCCTGCTTTGTATCTGTTAATTCCAGTCCTCCCATTTGGTATGTTGTGCCCTGGTTTCTGTGCTCCAAGTGCATGATTTTGCACTTTTTTGCATTGAAACCCAGCTGCCAAACCCGTGACAATTCTTCCAGCTTTTTAGATCATCCCTCAATCTTTTGACAACCCTCCCCCACCATGTGTCTACTCTATTGCAGAGCTTTGTGTCATCTGCGAATAGACATACTTTCCCTCTGTGATGTCATTAATAAATATATTGAAAAGAACTGGGCCAAGTACTGACCCTTACGCCACCCCACTGATCACCTTGATTACTCCAGAGTGGATGCCATTTATTACCACCCTCTGACTCCTATTTCCTAGCCAACTCCAAACACATTTAACTACTTTTGTCCCTACTCCTAGACTCTCCATCTTATTTACCAGTCTCCAATGTGAAATAGTGTTAAAGGCCTTACTGAAATCAAGGAAGGCCATGTCCTCAGCTCCATCCGGATCCACTTCTTTGCTTACCCAGTCAAAGATCTCAATCAGGTTAGTCTGGTAAGACCTTTTCCAGTGAAATCATGCTGCCCGAGATCTTATAGACCACTGGAAATAAGGTTTTCCCCAATCTTTTCCTTCAGTAGTGATTCCACTACCTTGCCCACCACTGACATCAGGCTGACATGCTTGCAATTTCTTGCCTGTTTCTTATTTACAGAGTGAAGAAAGACCAAGGGAGGGATAGTGAGACTTAATAAAGGGGAGGGTTGGTGGGCCGATAGGGACAGTGAAAAAGCAGGGATACTGAATGAATACTTCTGCTAAGTATTCACAAAAGAAGAGGAGGGGGCGATACCTAATCCAATCAATAGAAGCACTCTGGATAGGGGGGGTTGATACCAGTCCTTTCACAGAAGAAAGGATTCTGAAAGAACTCCTAAAACTGAAGGTGGACAAAGCAATGGGCCTGATGGGATTCACCCCAGAATTCTAAAAGAACTAAGGTGAGAACCAGTGACACCAGTGCCTACCCTTTTTAACAAATCATGGGAGGATGGTGTGGTACCTAAGGACTGGAGGAGGGTGGATGTGATTCCCCTTCACAAAAGCAGGAGCAAAGCAGAGGCAGGAAACTACAGACCTGTTAGCTTGACCTCAGTAGTAGGGAAAATTATGGAATCACTTCAGAAAGAAAGAATTGCTGAGTACTAGAGACCAGTGGGGCACAGGACCCATGTCAGCATGGATTCACAGTGGGAAGATCATGTCAGATGAATCTAATAGATTTCTTTGACTGGGTGACCAAAGTAGTAGACCAGGGAGGAGCTGTGGACACTACCTACCTAGACTTTAGCAAGGCATTTGACACAGTCCCACACAAAAGATTAATAAATCAATTAGCCAGCCTGGCAGTGGGTTCCAGGGTGGTAGCCTATATAAAAAATTGTCTGGACTACAGGGCAGAGAGGGTAATAGTAAATGGAGTCCACTCAGAAGAAAGGGGGGTTACTAGCGGGGTACCACAGGGTTCAGTACTGGGTCCAGTCTTTTTTAATGTCTTTATAAGTGACATCACAGGTGGGCTGGAAGGAAAAGTGTGCCTCTTTGCAGACGACACAAAGATCTGCAATAGGGTTGATACACAAGTGGGGGTTGAAAGGATGAGAAGGGACTTGGCAAGGTTGGAGGAATGGTCAAACGTATGGCAGCTTAAAGTCAATACAATGAAGTGCATAGTAATGCACCTGGGAAACAAAAACCCAGGGGAAGAGTACACAATGGGGGAAGGGAGTATTAACAACAACAAAAATGGAAAGAGACCTTTGAGTAGTCATAACAGATGATCTAAAGTAAGCAAGCAATGTGAGATGGTGGTAAGGAGGGCTGCTGGGATACTGGGAAGTTGTTATCCCTCTATACAGAGAGTTGGTGAGACCCCATCTGGAGTACTGCTTGCAGTTCTGGAGACCCCGTCTCTGCAAGGACATAGACAGGATGGAGGCAGTCCAGAGGAGATCAACTAAAATGGTACAGGGTCTGCAACAGAATTCATATGAAGAGAGACTAAAGGAGCTTAATATGTATACCCTTGAGGAAAGGAAGGTGAGGGGGGACACGATAGAAACTTTCAAGTACCTCAAGGGAATCAGCAAAGTCCAAGAGGGTAGCATATTTCAGAAAAACAGATGTGCAAGAACAAGGGGACACAATTTGAAGGTGGGGGGGATGGCTCATGGGCAATGTGAGGAAGCATTTTGTCACAGAGAGGGTGGTGAATGCATGGAATGGCCTTCGTGAGGAGGTCTTGGGGTCAAAAACAGTGGAGGAATTCAAGAATGTATGGGACAGACATAAGGCAGTTCTGGCGGGAGGGGTAGGAAGAAGTAGGCTACTGGTTAACTAGGATCTGCAGCTTATCCAATAGGTAGGGAAATGAGCAGACTAGGTGGGCCAGGCAGTCTTATCTGCTGTCAAAGTCTATGTTTCTATGTTTCTATTTCCGCTTTTGTGGACTGGGACTACATCTGCCCTCCTCCAGTTCCCTGGTATCTTCCCTATTTCCAATGACAGGTTGAACAGGGCTGTCAGAGGTACAGCCAGCTCCTCCCTGAGTTCCCTCAGTATCCTGGGGTGTATCCCATCAGGTCCTATTGCCTTGTCCACTTTTAGTTGCGCTAATTATGTAAGGACTTTATCCTTTGTAAAGGGACTAGTGTCCACCTCCCATCCCTTAATGCCCATGTCCTTTACTAGAGGTCCTTTTTCCTCTCCCTCTACCATGAATACTGAAAAGAAGTATTTGTTCAGTACAGTATATTTGCTTTTGGGTAGTCCTCTGCTATGCTCATCCTGCCTTCTCCTATCAGACTTACTATCCCTCCCTTGGTCTTTCTCTTCTCTTCTCGCTTATGTACCCAAAAAATGTTTTATCCCCTTTTTATTGATTTTGCAGTATTTTCCTCTGTTTGTGCTTTTGTGCCCCTAATTGCCTTCCCTGCCTCCCTCTGTTTCTCCTAGTAACTCTCCCTGTCCTCCCCCTTCTGTGTTCTTTTGTACCTCCCACATGCCATTTTTTTAGCTCTGACTTTTTCCACTACTTCTTTCCAGAACCATAATGGTTTCTTTTTCCTCCTGCTCTTGCTAACCTGCCTGACACATACATTTGTAACCTTTTCAATACCCTCTTTAATTTTTGTCCACTGTTACTCAACTCTCCCTGGTTTCTCTATCCCTGCCAAGGCATCCCTCAGACATCCCCCCATTTTCTTAAAATCAGCACTCCTTAAAGGCAGGACCCTCATTTTAGTGTGGTTTGATTCTGGACCAGTTCTTATGTTGAACCACACCATTCGATGATCACTGGTCCCCAGGTGGCTCTCCACTGTGACATCAGTGACACTTTCCCATGATGACATACCAATAGTGAGACATCTATGAATTACATATATCATATGTCTTTCAATAGTAGCCACCTTCTAATAAAGTCTGCCCTTGAACATAAGCTGCTCCTGCTTTTCAGTTTTTAAAATAAAAGACGCTCATGATCTTTAGCCATGGTTTACATTAGGTGAAAGACGATGCACATGGTTGAGCATGTTTCTAGGCTATGGAACGAAGAAGACATCATACTGTATTATTGATGCAGTATGAACCTCTGCAGCAGTTGAAATACTCTGCTTGAAGAGTGACAGAAATGAGATCCTTCGTGCTAGAGAGAGAGAGAGAGAGAGAACATTTTCCCCACATATTAACTGTTCTTCAAGAAACCCCATACAGCAAGATTTATCAGTAAGCAGCTGTGTGCATTCAGCTTCTCTGTTGGCTTAAGCAGTGTTGGTGCCAGCACTGGATATATATGCTCATGTAGTCAATTTTTCAAAAGCATGTCCGCATGTCTGTGTTTCACCATAACTTGTCCATGTTTGATATAGATATTGCAAGAACAGTTTGCATTAAATTATATGTTATATCACAAAGGTGTTTTGGGTGTGACAGAGTTTTCACTGAGGGGTGTGCTGTGGCAGCAGTCAAAATTTTCACCAGCACACTAGCCATTACCCCTGTATTTGTCAAATAGTTTTACAAGCTGCCCTCGAACATAAGTTGCCCTCTATCATAAACCGCGGTTGAAACAGCGTTATCAGTAATATAAACCGCCGCTTTTAATCAAAGATATGCAGTATGTAATAGTCAAAACCAATAAAACATAGCATTATTTTGTAGCAATGAAATTACTGCTAAAAATTATGCATAACATAAGCCATAACCACAAAATAACTCGCTACAAGTATGAGTATAGAGGGATACACATTCATCCAGTGACTTTACTTAAGACATTCACATGGTGACATCAATGTTTTCTTCAAAGCAACCTAAAACTCCTTCAATGTATTCTTTGCTCTTGCATCATCTGGTAATTCATTCCACGATCTTGCCACACACATTTGTAGGGTCATATTGCCATATTTATTGTGTACATCGATGTAAAGCGGACAACTATCTTTAGTTCTTAGTGAATATCTTTCACTTTTGGGAAGTTCTGAAATTATAAGCTTCTTCAGAATAGTTTTTCCCTGAGCTGTCTGTCTCTCCTCTCCTCTCGTTACCCTGGTGGTCTATAGATCATACCTAAGCACAGTTTCCTGCCTGAGTCTATCATGAGTAGCACCCACAGATATGCAGTCTCCCCATTAGTACCCCGATACAAACAACTTCTGTCACCTGTATGCTCTCCTTGACATAAAAGGCTACTCCTCCCTTTCTACCTGTTCCTGTATCCCTCCTGAACACTGAGTACCCAGAGGCCATCAGTTCCCAGTCATTATTTGCCAAAGCCCAGGTTTCTGTTATGGCCACAATGTCCACCTCAGCGTCTTCCATCAGAGTCGGGAGCACAGGGATTTTATTACCTAGGCTCCTGTCACTAAGGCATACCCCTTCCATCTGACCGCTGATCCTGTTTTGTTATTACCCTTGCACTTGCATGTCCTCTCATCCCTTTGGTCTTTCTCTGTATTTGCAATCTCTGCGTTCCTCATCTCCAAAGTTCCTTCACTTAGTCCATTGGCAGGTGCATCCACAGTTGTATCCATGCTGCCAAAAAACATCTGATTAATACACTTCAGTGCTGTTTTGAAATTAGTACTTGCTGCTTCTAGATAGGAGACAGATGCAATGGGTGTTGCCAGACACAAGGGCACTGAATCATAGAACCATAGAGGTAAGGACAGATGAAGACACAAAGTCCATTCAGCCTCCATTATCCAGGCATCTAAATAGCATATTCCCTAGTTTTCAAGAACCTTTATTTAGTCACATTATAGACATTTTTAAATTGTAATTGTCTTTAATTGAATATTATTTGCAATTTTCTGTTTTCATCAGCTGCCTCAGGCACAAAGATGTTCTTATAAATGACACTGCACTTTTTTAATAAATTATGCCTTTATGACAAAATTATTAAATAAAAAAAAACTTCAAGATGGAGAAATGTCTTAAAACTAAAAGAGAAAGGGAGATATTGCAATGAAAAGTTGAAAACAAGAAGGGTGGATAGGTAATGGGAAGAAGGATTTAAGGTGTTATGTCACTAGACAGCCATCCAGTTACCAGTTGCCAGTCTCACACTAGTTAATGAGCCTGTCAGACATGTGCATTCAGTCAGTCAGCAGCCACCAGCAAACTAGAATTGCCAGAAAACTGTCTGACTGGCACAAGTCAGTTATCAGCCGTTAAGCCAGCAGCCTGCCACAATCCAGTGATCTAGTTAGAGGGACTGGGCAACATAGCTGAAGTCTGAGTCTCACCATCACCACATGCTTGCTGTGTAACGTACTAGGGGTGTCAGAATCAAGAAAGGTTCTGACCTTTATTAATTAAGAACCAAAACAAAAGGAGGTTCTGATTAGTTCTGGTTATTGATGAATATGTGAATTAAATACCAAAAAGGCATAATGAGGAGCCAAATCTCCATTATGTAACATTGTGGGACAAAGGAAATGTTTTAAATCATAAGTTGTACTGGAAGCAGATCAGGATTCACAACCTATAAAACACTTAAAATCCCATTTTTATTTTATAATTTATTTTCACAAAGGCACTTACTCAGTCACCAGCCTCTGTCTCTCTCTCTCTTTCTCTCTTGCGCTCTCTCTAGATGCTGCTGCTGTCTACCCTCACTTGACTATTTCTATAACATCTGTTCAATTTTAATTTACCTGACCTGACAATTCCTATCCTAATGTGTGACTATTGAGGAAGGAATGAAACATAGAAACATAGAAACATAGAATTTGATGGCAGATAAGGACCGCTTGGCCCACCCAGTCACCAATGAGTTCTTCTTTCTATTTCTGTGCTGCACATGCTATAATTCTAGCCATACGTGGACAGCCTCTGTCCTCCCCTCACAATGGTGGCTGATAGGCTGCTTTTCCAGCAAAGAAGTGGACTACAATGTCACTGCCTACTTGTCACAGCTCACTGCTGCAGTGAGCCACAGATTAGGGCAGAGTGGACTGTTCTGCCAGGAATCAGAATTCCCTAGGATTCAATGCATCATCACAGACTCAGATACAGTAAATACAGACTCAGCTGAGTTGACTGAGTCAAGTTCCAAGTGTGTGGATAAGCACAAGCAGCATGTGCAAACAGTGGTTCATCTCCCTTCCCATCTGCAACTCCCCTTCCCCAGCAGCTTGACTGTGACTGAGGGTGGGGATGATACTCACTGTGCTGATATGAGTTGGTGGTATGAGTAAGTGTTGGAACAGTGGGTTAGTGGTGCAGGCAGGTCGGTGTACTCATGCTGGAAGAAGTCATTGGCACTCCATGTTCTACATACAGCATACCCTCAGGTGGCCAACAGAAGGCAACCAGTGGAAATCTGCTGCAGTACAGATGTTATGTGGCACACTGTCTCAGGATGTATAGCTCTGTTTTGCTTTGTGCAACATGCAGAGAGAGAGAGAGAGGTAGCATGAGTGAAGCAGAGCAGAGAGAGAGCATGAGCAGAGCACAGCAGATTGAGCAGGCAGGCGGGCCAAGGGCATACCTCTCAAGTGTCCCTGATTTTCAGGGACACTCCTGATTTTGCCTCAAAATTTTACTCTGTCCCTCCTAAAATTTGTGTTTTTGTGGCTAAACAGTGGAGACTGTAAGCACAAAACAATGTCAAGCATTAAAGTTACAGACTTGTTCTTTTTTAGAAAATGCATTTTGCACTAAGCCCCATATTCTACCAGCTTTCTGGGTGGATATCTTTAATTTTGAAGGTATGTCCCTGATTTTGGTACTTTTTGTCCCTTATTTTTTAAGCCTTGTCCCTGATTTATGAGGTAGGAGGTTGAAAGGTATGGCCAAGGGTTAAAAAAAAAAAAAAACTGAGCAAAATAGAAAAGTTATTTGAAAAAATAATTGTACGTCATGGATTCTAAACTCCTTCATTAAATAGAAGGGGCTGTTGCTGGGTCACAGCTTTTCTGTGGCAGCATGCAATGCTTCTGGCTGTGTAGAGGATGCATTAGGCAATCTGCGTGTCTGTTGCTGCTGCTATTCTGCATTAAAAAAAGGATTTATAACATTTAAAAGAAGCAGAGAGAGAGAGAGAGAGCTTGAACTCCTGTAGAGAAAAACAGAGATGAGGCAGTGTGTTTATAGTGCCATACTGGCTGCCTGACTCCGGTGGTGCATATCAAATTATATAGTACAGAATACAGATTAAAGGAAAATAAATAGATTAGAGAAACTGAATGTGATATAAAAAGGGAAAAAAGAACAGACCAGATGGTGCTGCTGTGTTGGCTGTTGTGCCTCACTCTCAAAACAGTACCGAAGTGAATGCAATCAGTGCTGCCTACTCTGTGCCTGCCTAGCCTGCCCAAAAATAAAACTTGCCAACCAAAGTGATTAAAAAATAGAGAACAAAATCAGAGACTGAGGGAGAGAGAAAAAGAGAGACCAGACAGTGAGGGTGGGGCACTGAGACAGATGCCTGCTTTGCAGAGTGCCAAAAAATACATAAATAAATAAACACTGAACACAGTGGTGTCAACATTAGAAGTTTTACTTTATTTTCATACAAATAATGATTTGAATTATTCCCTTGGCCTCTCTGTGTTGAATATTACAGACTATGCCCCTATAATGAATCTAAACACGTTTGTTTAAGTATTTATTAATAATCAAAACTAACCAGAACCCCCCCCCCCATTTTAGTTCTTATTCAATAAGGATCAGAACTTTATCGAGTTCTGCCAGCCCTATCACAGATATGCATATACATTTTTTTCATACTTTCTAATATATTTTTGTTTTTTGTAGGCAGGCAGTACCTTCTTTGCTCGTGACTCTATTTGTACCTCCTTCCATCATAAAGCAGCCAGTTGTTTTATTATGTATTTATTTGCATAGACTCTGCTGTGCAGTGAATAACCATTGCTAGATATTCTTTCCCTGCTTATGTGCAAAAATAGTGCTCCTCAGACCGACCCATTGGTCCAGTGGTTGGATTTCCACTTACGATGTCAGTGACCTGGGATTAAGAACAGACTCAGGGTGCCAAAGGGTTGGCCAGGGAGAGAAAGTTTGAGCATCTGACGACTGTGCACCTTCTCTCGGGGGAGGATGGGGTGATAACCCGGCACTTGCTGACTCCTAACGGAGGCTGGGGGAATGGCAATGTGTTGGATCCCATTGATCAAGAGGTGCATGGTGAATGTTGACATATGCCTTAATGTTAGTGGTACACCACACCCTCTGGGAGCAAAACAGGAAAAAGTGCTCCATGGCTAAATGGATGATGGTCACCAGCTTCTGCTGTCACAGAAGCTTCTATGCAGCCCAGAACCACCTCAGCAGCACCTGGGCCAAGTAGAGTATGCTGGCCAACCCCCACCAGCACCTTTTTCCCTTGGAGGAGGGGGACCCATCAGGCGAAGGGTTACGCCAGATTACCCAGAGGGCTGCGATGTGAGGTGGTGGTGGCTGGTACTGGGGTAGGGTACCAGTGGGGGCCTAGGCAGCCTGAAGAAGTGGCTGACCAGGAGCCAGGGAAGGAGCAAAAAAAATAAATAAATAGTGTTCCCCTCTCTAGCTCTCCACATTTTCTTACTCAAATGTTCATAAGACAGTGAGCCTCTCAGCCACTGAGGGTGCCTAAATATTGAGGGAGTAACATAGCTTTGGACTGTCCATCATAGCAATGCAACTGAGGTCTTGCTTTGCTGACACTACATGACTTGTGATGCAAGATAATGCAGCATGATTGGGAGCCTGCTAAGTTGCAGCCAGAAGATGTGGTCAGGTACTGAATGCTCTGAGTCCAGTGCTGCAACTACAAAAGGACTTCCTTTTGTGGTAAGGTCTTTTACTGGAAGAAACAGTCTAAATTTAGCCATTTATCTCATATATCAATTCAAAGTTATATTTAAATCCTGGGTACATTATTTATATATAATATTCCCATTTGCATATTTATTTATTGATACTAGGAATTAGCACCTTTGAGCAATAAGCTCATTTACAAAGGCTCTGCATCATTGACAATTAACAGTTAAGATAATAGCAACAACAGGAATGAACACATATTAAGCTAACTAACAAAGAAGAGTTGCATATGTATTTTTTCTTTTTCACAGTGTTCCAGTTTTTTACATTGCTTTTTTTTACTGATTAAAACATATCTTGTAAGTCTAGTACATGAATAAGAGAGCAATCTCTTTTCATGTCCTTAATTCAATGTACAAGGTAGGGCTGTTGTAGGGACTCTTTACCAATACATGTGGTGCAGCACAGAGACTGTAAGTGAAATTTCCTTTCCTGATAGTAGGATTTAAATATAACTTTGAATTGATATATGAGATACATGGCTAAACTTAAACTGTTTCTGCCAGTTAAAGACAAGGAAGAAAAAAATAACTGAATCATTTACACATTGACTGAGGGGTAAGTGAAAGAGCTATGATTGAAAATCAAGGTGAGAGACCTTGCCAAAGAAGGAGGTGTTCTTTTACTTTGATATTATTATGGGGTTACATATTGAAAGAGAATATTGTGTATTTACAGAAAAACTTGACAGCCAACTATTAAGCCTATCCTGAGACATGAAGCAAGAGATTAGAATTAAAATAGAAGGTAAAAAAAAAAACTGTTTTATTTTAAGAAGGCCAAGAAGTACGAGTAAATGTAAAAAAAGCTTAAAGGACAAAATGAAGTGAGATTATGTTTTAAAGGAAACATTGTGTAGTCACAGACAGACTAGGCAGCCATGTATAGAGCTCATTGTGAGACACAAAGCAAGAGAAATTAAAAATGAAACATGTGGCAAAAAATACTAATTTTTGTTTTGAGAAGGTTACAAAATTTGACTAAATGTAAAAAAGTTTAAAGGATAAAACAAAGTGAAATGTGAAAGAGAACATGCACAAAGCAGGTTGAATTATTATTTTAACTAAGGACTGGCAGCATTTTTGTAGTAGGAAAAACTAGGAAGAACAAGAACCTTCATTTTAAAGGGAATGAATTAAACAAAACACTTACTGTACTCAAATGCATACTGTATATGTAAGTAAGAACTTATAACAGTACGCGGAAAAAATACATTGATGTTTAAAGAGGACAGGAAATCATTCTTAATTGGCAGCTGTTTATAAAGTTCTTATTCTCAGAAATGATATATATTCCCCTACATTATCCATATTTAAGTGTACCTGAATAAAAAGTGATCAGAAAAAAACTGTATTTTGCATTGTTTTGTTTTTATGGACAGCATTATCTTATAGTTCTTTTCAAGGAACCAATAATTTAGAATTTTTACTATGTCACAGTTTGTGCAGAGAACTCTAATCATAGTTCTGATTGGTCAGCAGCCCATAATTGGCATTCTGTGCACAAACCGTGACATAGTTAAAACAACAAGTTACTGGTTCCATGACGAGAACTGTAGCAGAATGCTGCCCATAAAAACAAAACAATGCAAAATACATTTTTTTGTGTAACTTTTTATTCAGGTACAGTTAAATATGGATAATTTAGGAGAATGCATATAATTTCTGAGAATAAGAACTTTATGAACAGCTACCAATTAGCACAGACTTCCTGTCCCCTTTAAGTTTTAAGAAACAGGAACTGTAAGTGAAGGACTGAACAATGTTTTTTTCATACCTAGTATTCAATAACAAGGAAGAATAGCATTTAATTGGAACATAGAAAATGGTTTGCATGCTGAGCATTAGGAATTGTGTAATGAGTAACTTATGGTCTCTAAAAGGCACTGAATGCAGTACAAGGGTGCATGGTGTTACATTTTGTATGTGTCTTATCAGAAGGGAAGTTAACAGCACATAGTATAATAGTTAATAAAACTTTGAATGAGGACATCTATGAGAAAATAAAAATAAATTTGTTTAACTTCAGAAAAAAAGTAGGGTCTGATGAAGTGGCGTGGCCATAAAACAGTCACCCTTAACATAATTGATCACCATCCCTTAAGCTGAACACCCACCCAGAGCAGCACCATTAACCATCCAGTAGACCAGCCTCCTCCCCCAGACGACCACCTACCTCAACAATCTCTTCCCAAAACAACCACAATTTGTGCTGCTGGATTCCCTCCCCTTTCCTGCATCGGACCAACAACCCACCCCATTACAAATCTTTGCATACCACACAGGCCCTGGAATCACACTTGAGGACTGGACAGGGAGTGTAAGGTGTTCTCAAGAGAATTCTCTCTAGAAGTCTGATTAAAACTTCAGTACACAGGCCCACCCCACAAACTCACAATTTTGCTAGGGCTCTTTACTGGGCACAGTGCAGCATTTTAAATATGTATATAACAAATAATTATAAAATAATAAAATACATATAAACATAAGCAATTATTTACTGTATGATAATAAAACATAGCAGTTGCATACCTAGTCCAGTCATAGTATATCCACAGTTTTATACAAGTCCCAAAACTTGTTATTATGCAGTGAATACATGGCTACTGCAAGCTCTTGTGCCTTGGCTTCAAAAAATATTATGCAAGACTTTTTTTTTATTCCACGTTCTGTGCTCACAACATACACATTACTATGTTGAACATGACACTTCTGGCACTGTTTTGTCATCCACAACATGGTGCCACTCAACATACTTACATTAGGCACCACCAAGGGGTATTACCATTCTAGTCTCTCTTGCAAGTCCTGTGTGCTACTCTATAAGTCAATTCTGTTGGATTTCTTCTGAAGACCCTGTGTTCTTGCCTTGTGCTGGCTGTCAAACATTTCAAGGTAAGTTCCCTATTGTATTCTGTTGTTTGAAGTTTTTTTATTGTATTTATTTTTTATTTATTTATTGAAATCTCAGAATTACAACCTTTGAGTCAGAAACTCTTTTACGAAGGCTCCACGTCAATAGTGCAGAAAAGACAACGGTACAGAAAGTAAAGTTGGCAGCCTTTGCAAGCTGAATTTCCCAGATGCACACATTTCTGGCAGCCCTATACCATTGCCTGTCCTCAGGGAGACCAGACACCAGGGCCTTATGCCATATGTTGGCACATGTGACCATTAGATTTAAGAGTGCAGGGGTGATCCAAAGATTTCCAGGGCCTTTGTCAATTAGTTTGAAGTAGGGGGTCAAAAATGTTGCAGGCAGAGTTGAAAGTAGAAATGAAATACTGAAAGGCACTGTCAACGCAAGTGGCAGTGTTTATGGGGTCCAGTCACAGTTAAGGAGGTAGTCCTGGATTTACCTCAGCATGCCGTTTCTATGGGCATGCTGAAAGAATGTCTTGTATGGAAGTTTTTGGGACTGGTTAGACCAACAGCAAATAATTGGTGAGTGGTCACTAAATGAGTCTTATAGGACCACTACATTATAAAGTCTCTCTGGGTGGTTTGAGAAAATGAGGTCGACCAGGGTACTAGTGCCCATCCTGTAATTGATCCTGGTAGGAGAGGACACAACCTGTGCTAGGTCTAAGGCTGTAGCTGCATCCCTATGTGGCGCTGCTGCAGGGACCAACTCAGTTGATGTTAACATCATCCAGTATGATTACCTCTGACTGGTTGGGCAGCTTAGAAACATAGTCAAGAATTGAGTCAAAACTGAGTTTAGTGTTGAGGGTCGGAATGTATATGGACATTACTGTGATAGACTTACCCTTGTTACCTATAGATATTTTGAGAGGTATGGCCAGGGCTACATTACCCAAGATTTTGTCAAAGAGTACATGCCCTTGAAAAGAGACATGGAGATAAATGGCGCAGCCCCCTCCCCTTTTACCCAGCCTATCTTCTCTGTAAAGCATGTCGCCTTTTAGGGTGACGACAGAGTCAGGTGTTTTTGGAGAGAGCCAGGTTTCAGCCACTGCTAGGACATCTGGTATATGCTGAACTGCCCAGACCTGGAGAAGGTTGATTTTTTGTGTGGCACATTGCAGATATTTATTGAGGTGAGTTTGAGACCACCTAAGTGATGAGTTGTGGGGCAGGGCAGTGGTCCTGGGCTGGGATTGGAGTGAATGTTGATGGAGAGGAGCAGTACTAGTAAGGTGTGCTGAAGAAGTATGTGTTTGAGCAATTTAGGATTGTGCAGCTCTTTCCTGGGCATAGGCTTGGAACCTGTGGAGGTTAGTGGCAGTGAGAGGGCATGAGGCAGGAGCAGTAGTGAGGTGTTGGAAAGGTAGTGTACAGCACAGGCAGTCATACCCCAGAAGTTAGAGGAGTGATGGGATGATGCACTCGCTATGACAGTTACACCTGGGTTAATCAGAGTATAAAGGTGATAGGTAGAGAGTGTGGGGGAAATGACAGAGGGGAGGTGAGGTATAACCAGTAACAATAACAAAAGATGCAGCATTAGCCTAGCAAATGGCAGCATGACTGCAGTGGAGTGAGGAGGTGACTAGTGTGGCAGGGTGGGTAGGGGGTATAAATCTGACTAGGAGACAGATTAGAATAGCCAGAACAGATAGCACAGTGGTAGGGATACTGCCTTTAGAGCTGATGGTCAGGGGTTTAAAACCCAAGGGGAGTTATAGAGGCAGGTTAGTGAAGAAGGGACAGATGTGAGAGGAGAGATGTGGTTGGCAGAAGGAAACAGGGGGAGCAAGTCAGAAGGAACACAGGAAACAGTAAAGGGAGAGGGGAGATTGGGACTCTTGACTGATCCCTATTGGTCAGGAACGATAATCTGCAAATGGAAAAGTGGGACTTTAACAAACTTGCAGACTGTCACGTGACCAGTCATGTGACCACCAGAACCCAATAAGTCTAGGGACAGCCCGGGGTGGGTGAGTAGGCAGGACAATTGATGCACAGTGTTGAGGGGCTAACACCTTCTTGCAGGAGTCCTGTCTCTGAGGGTGAAATTCTGATGGAAGGAGCAAGAACAAAAGGAATAAGATACAGGGTGAGAAACAACTAAACAAAAGGCTAGCAAGGCTACTCTGTGCATGCGTCACATTCTGTGTGTAAACAGCAAGGTAAACAGACACATAATCCAAAAAAATTCGATTTACAATGCAAATGCTCCCCTAAAGCACAACTTCACCTCTAAAAGTCCCTAATCAAAACTCCAGCACTCCCCCCATGTGAGAAGTGGTTGTTGGGAGTAAAATTCATCTTTCTGGCTGTGAGAGTTATGGATTGTTCAGAATTTTCATTACATTAATATATTTATTTAGCTTTTGTTGACCGGGTAAGTGCACTAGACAAATCCTGCCTATTTTCAGGCACGACCCGGGGGAGGGGGAATACAGATGAATGCCAACTGACCTTGAACCAGATTAAGCTGTTGGTGGTATTTTTACTGAATGAGGGAAATTTAGCCAGGACACCGGGGAAATTCCCCTACTCTTTTCGATAAGTGCCATGGGATCTTTAACATCCACCTGAACTACCACCAATCCAGGCAGATGGGACCTCGGTTTAATGTCTCATCCGAAAGACGGCACCTCAGAAGTGCAGCACCCTTCTCATGCTGCACTACAGTGTCAGTACTGGGATATTAACCCAAGTGCCAGATGTGGGAACTGAACCCACAGCCCTCTGATCTCCCGGCCTCAGAGGCGAGTGTGCTACCTACTGAGCCACTGACACTGCATATGGTGATTTCTATCTTGATTTATTGATTTTGATTTCTGTGGAGTCTTCCCCCATCATGTGAGAGATGGTGCTGAGGTCAAACTATTTTTGGACATTCTAAACAGAGTGGTGAGAGCTCTCTGGTCTCAGAATTCATACTGTATCATATCATTGAGACTGATTTTCCCATTTTCCATTTATGCTGAGCAGTTATAGTTTGGACTTTTGCAATTTTGCACAATTTTATTTTTCTTTCTAGTTTTCATTATGTTTGCTTGCATGCATGTGCAAGAAACATAGTGCCATCATCCGAGTTTTCGGAGGTGTGTCACCCCCTCTTCCAATTCAGTCAGTGTGTTGGCAGGCGCAGCCCCTGTCCACCAATGCATGCTGGAGCTGTATATGACAAGCTCCAAAATGCAGTGGCATACATTTGAAAGGGGGAGCTACGTTTCAGTGAGCAGCAGTAAGATATCGCCTGCTCATGCACAGTTCCCCCTACACACACACACACACACACACACACACACTTCGTGCTCCCCCCTATGCACACACTCTATAGCCGACGGGGATGCCCAATCCCCCGTCGGCTGTGCTGCGCTCCCCCCAAAGCCTTCCAAATGCCACGCTGGGTACCCACCCCAGCATGGCAACTCAATGGTATAGCCGACGGGGGTGCCCAATCCCCCGTCGGCTTCACTGTTTCCCCTCCCCCCGAGTACAGGGTGCCACGCTGAGAGCCCACCCCAGCTTGGCAACAAATGCCATGGCCGACAGGGGTGCCCAATCCCCCGTCGGCTCCACGACCCCCCAGCCGTCCTTCTGCCACGCTGGGAGCCCACCCCAGCTTGGCAAACGTCCCGCGTCGTCTTTTTTTTTAAAAAATACCTGTGAAGAAAAAAACGGTCCGCCGCAGTCTTCCTACCCGCCTCCCACAACCCGCACCCACCCACTGTGCACCCTGCCTCCCCACACCCCACCCCATACTTACCTCCGAGTCCGCGCGATGATCTTCGTGGACCGGGAACATGTCTGCCCTCTTCAAAGCCGACCGCGAACTGAAGAAATGCCAGTAAGCGGTATAATGGGATAGATAGAGGGTTTTCAACTTTGTTGCATATCTCAGGCTTTTTTTGGAATTTTTGCACCAAATTTTCAACATGGGGTTTTTGGGACCCCTTCTCATGAATGCTATCACTGTCATGGCGTTATTCGGGCCCGAAGGATGATTTCACAGTCACTGTGCAAAATCACCTTTCGGGACTGAGTAACAAAACGACACTGCCAGTGTTCATAAGGTGGGCTCTCAAGAGCCTATTTTGAAACCCTGGTGGAAAATTCCAAAACGACTTTGTTTTACGAGTGCGTTGCGCAGTTCCTACGCATGCTCATAAGTTCGTGACTTTTCAATATTTTCACTCCAGATTTTCAACATTGCCATTTTACCACACCTTCTTATGAGCAGTACAGCTGTCATTTTTCACATCTTGCCCAAAATGTGTTTCCACCACGTAGCGCACAATGGCGCAGTCGATGTGCAAAATCAATGTATGGGACACATTAAGAAAATCACAGTGACACTGTTCATGAGCAGAGGTCTTAAAATGGCTATGTTGAAAATTTGGTGAAAAAATTCCTAAAAATGACTGTTTCTGACGTGCGTTGCGCAGTTCCTATGCATGCTCTTAAGTTTGCGAATTTAATATTTTCACTCCAGATTTTCAACATTGCCATTTTATTACACTTCCTTATGCACAGTACAGCTGCCATTTTTCATATGCTGCCCAAAATGTGTTTTTGCACATGTAGCGCACAATGGTGCTGTTGGTGTGCGAAAGCAATGTTTGGGACATATTAAGAAAATCACAGTTACATTGTTCATGAACAGAGGTCTTAAAATGGTTATGTTGAAAATTTGGTGACAAAAGTCCATAAAATGACTGTGTTGCGAGTGAGCATTGCGCAGTTTCCACACACCCTCGTAAGTTCATGACTTTGCAATATTTTAAGTCCAGATTTTCACCAGTGGCATTTTTCCACACTTCCTTATTTACAGTACAGCTTCATTTTTCACAACATGGCTGAAGTGTGTTTTCACACTTTCAGCACAGAGATGCATGGTCGCTGTGGGAAATCATTGTTCGGGACAGATAAAGAAAATCACAGTGACACTGTTCATGATCGGAGGCACCAAAATGCCTGAGATGACAATCTCCTGTAAAAAAAATTCCCAACCTAATTATATTACAGGTGTGTGTTGCACAGTTTCTATGTACGCTCGTGACTTCACCATTTTTTTAAATATTTTTACTCCAGATTTGCAACATTGACATTTTTTACACCTCCCCATGAACAGTACAGCTGTCATTTTTTACATCCTGTTTGGAATGTTTTTGCACCTGTGATGCTAAATGCCGTAGTCGCTGTGCATAAGCAGCTTTCAGCTAACAAACTGGTATTCCCCCTGTTCATGAGGTGGGATCACAAAAAAACCATGTAGAACATTTGGAGTGAAAATACCAATGAATGCCTGAGGTATTAGGGTTTCCAACCATAACGCCCAACCTTGTAGAGAATGATAGGCATCAAGGGTGTGACTTGGGATTCTTGCCTGTAATGCTCATAGCATTCCACACCCTGCAGCCAGTGAGAGGCATCAAGGTATGCCTTGGACTCTTCGGCCCAAAAGTTCACCCCATTCTCCTATATCACACCCATCTCACCGTATTTCCTAATGGAATGGGGTGCGCATAAGGGCCAAAGACCCAGGAACACCGTGATACCTGTCAGTGTCTGCAGGTGGGTAGAAATGGCGTGGCCGTTATGCCTGACGACCCAAAGGCACACCCCAATGCCTGTCACTCTCTGCAGGGTGGTGGTGGGGTTGGCTTCAGTTCAATACTTCACTGCCATTCCTGTTTCGCAGCTCTGTAACTTCTACACTACCACTACCAATGCCAGCAAGCAAACATTCAGCATTGACAAATGCTTGTTTTATTTTTATCTTTAGGTGTGTAGGTGCATTTGAGAGTGTAGCGGTGGCTGTGTGGGTGAGTTGTTTATATTGGTTTATAGGTTATTTATTTATTTATGGATTTATTTGCAGCTGTTGTTGAGCTGAAGATATGCTGGCAGGTACCTCCCCCGGTCAGGTACTACTCCTCCTCCTCCGAGCTCTGGGACCTTCACCCCTTTAACTGTCCTCCTTTGCCAGCAGCAGTTTATAGATGCTGCAGGGCACTGGGAATAGTAGGTTGGAGATGGAGGAGGGCTGGGGGTCCCGAACCTTGGAGGGGGGGATTGAGTGGGATGGTCAGATTGGGGTAGTCAGGACCAGGTGATGCCCTGCGGCGAAATGGATTTCAGAACATGGTCCTCCACATCTGGTTCCCATACCCAAGGGCGCCAATGTTTTTGGACTGGTGGCCCAGTTGGCTCCGGAACCCCATCTGACTTGAGTGGTGTTGTGCAATGCCAGATCTATCAGGAACAAGATGGCCATTATTGCTGATCTTGTTGGGTCAACAAACTCAGGCCAGGGAAGCTACAGTCCTTGAAATACCACCTCATCAGCTGGGACTGGTCTCCCATTGATGCCTCACCTGATATTGACTCTGCCCTGGAGTACTTTGTCAATTCCTTCAATTCCACCTGTGACCTTTTTGCACCCTTCTGCAAATGAGTCATTAAAGGAGCTGACACCCCGTGGTTGTCCCAGTCCCTTCTGGACCTCATGGGCCACCAAGACAATCTCTGGCACATAGCCTTGGAGACTGGGAGGCCCCTCTGGTAGGCAACAATACCGTAAGACCAGGAACTGCTGCACCTGGCAGGTCCATCAGGCAAAAGCAGAATACTACAGAGCAGCCCTCACCACCTCCTGGGGGAAGGGATGCAATTTCTGGGACTCCCTCAAAGATCTTATTGGCAATATCTCTTAAGTCCCCCCAGATACTGGTAAATGGTGTATCTCCATGGACCCTGACACAATAGCAAATGCACTGAACTCCTCATTCTCAGACCTCAGCAGTGTGCTCCCTGCAAACTGTTTTGCACCCACCCACCATGTGCTTCGACACCCACCCAAGTACCGCCTTTCTGCTCCAAGGTCATCTCCCAGCATGATGCTGCCCCCCTCCTGCTAAAGGCACTCAGAAAATCCCAGTTCAGCAGTGACAATCTAGATCTTAAAATACTAAGGCTCACTCTCCCTTAAGTACTCTACCCCCTCACTGTCCTGCAAAACCGCTCCCTTGCTCTAGGTCAGTTCCCCTCCATGTGGAAAACTGCCCTCATCACTCCACTCCTGAAGAGTAGTGACCAAACCCTGCCTAGTAATTATTGACCCATCTCAATTCTACCCCCTCTCTCCAAGGTTCTTGAAAAGATAGTCACCTTCCAAGTCACAGACTACCGTGCTCAACACAATCTCCTCTGCCCTGAACAACATGGTTGCCAAAAAAACCATAACACCACAACTGCTCTTTTGGAATATACCAATACTATCCATATGATCCTCGATGCAGGCCAGATTGCTGGTGCTGTCTACATAGATCTTTCAAAAGCATTTGACACTGTCCACCATTCATTTCTTCTAACCTCACTAACCCAAATAGGTTTCTCACAGGATACCACACAACGAAGGAAAAAAATGCTATGGTTCTCAAAAGAGGTGGCAGGGAAGGTTAAGAAGAAAAGGATATCATTCAGGAAATATAAGGAAACACAGAAGGAGCAGGACAGAAAACATTATCAGTTAAAGCAGAAAGAGGCTAGAAAGGCAGTCAAAATAGCAAAGGCCCAAACTGAGGAAAGGATAGCCAACTCTGTTAAGAAGGGGATAAGACCTTTTATAGGTACATTAGGGAGTGAAGAAAGACCAAAGGAGGGATACTGAGGCTTAATAAAGGGGAAGGAATGTGGGTAGAGGGTGACAGTGTAAAAGCAGGGATACCAAACGAATGTTTCTGCTCAGTATTCACAAGGGAAGAGGAGGGGGAGGTACCTAAACCAAACAAGAGAAACACTCTGAATACGGGGGTCGATACCAGTCCATTTACAGAAGAAAGGGTTCTGAAAAAACTAATAAAATTGAAGGTGGACAAAGCAATGGGGCCTGATGGGATTCACCCAAGTATTGTAAAAGAACTAAGGGTAGAACTAGTGACACCACTGACTACTCTCTTTAACAAATCATGGGAAGATGGGGTGGTACCTGAGGACTGGAGGAGGGTGGATGTGATTCCTCTTCACAAAAGTGGGAGCAGGACAGAGGCAGGAAACTATAGACCAGTTAATTTGACCTGAGTGGTAGGGAAAATGATGGAATCACTTCTGAAGGAAAGAATTGTTGAGTACCTAGAGGTTAGTGGGGCACAGGACCCAAGGCAGCATGGATTCATGATGGGAAGGTCATGTCCGATGAATCTAATAGATTTCTTTGACTGGGTGACCAAAGTAGTAGACCAGGGAGGGGCTGTGGACATGGTCTACCTAGATTTTAGCAAGGCATTTGATACAGTCCCACACAAAAGATTAATACACAAGTTAGCCAGCCTGGGAGTGGGTCCCAAGATGGCAGCCTGGATAAAAAAATTGGCTAGACAACAGGACGTAAAGGGTAATAGTAAATGGAGTCTACAGCGAATAAAGGAGAGTTACTAGCGAGGTACCACAGGGTTCAGTACTGTTTGTTTGTTTGTTTGTTTAAAATTTATTTTTATACAGGTTAATCTGATTGGGGGGGAATCCCCATTTATAACAGATACCTGTTACTGGGACCGGTCCTTTTTTAATGTCTTTATAAGTGACATTGCAGAGGAACTGGAAGGAAAAGAATGTCTCTTTGCAGACAACACAAAGATCTGCAACAGGGTTGATACACAAGATGGAGTGCAAAGGATGAGAAGGGACTTGGCAAGATTGGAGGAACGGTCAAATGTATGGCAGCTTAGATTCAATGCAAAGAAGTGCAAGGCAATACACCTGGGAAACAAAAACCCAGGGGAAGAGTACACAATGGGGGGTGAGATACTGACAACAGTAAAAATAGAAAGGGACCTTCTGCTTTAACTGGTACAGTTCTCTGTCTTGTTCATTCTGTGTTTCCTTATACATCCTGAATGCTGTCTTTTTCTCCCTAACCTTCCTCGCCACCTCTTTTGAGAACCATAGTGTTTTTTCTTTCATTTTGATTTGTTTATTTGCTTCACACAAAGACTTGTTGCCTTTGTGATGGCAGTTGTGATGCTTCCCCATTGTTGGTCCATCCCTCCTTGCCTGTTTACTAGTGCTTTTCTGAGGCACTCTCCCATTTTGACCAAATCAGCCCTCCTGAAGTCCAGTACCTTCACTTTTATATGGCTTGATTCTACAGCTGAGTTTATCTTGACCCACACTGTTTGGTAATCACTTGTTAGCCCACTTCTAGATCTGAAATCCTCTCTCTGTCCCCATCTGAGAGTACCAGGTCTATGAGTGCTCCCTCCTGAGTGGGTTACAACACTAGCTGTCTGAGGCATGCTCCCTGTAGTGCATCGAGAATGGCCCTACTCTTGGATGTGGCTGCAGCAAAGATGCTACAGTTAACATCTGGCATATTCAGGTCCCCCATCAGCAATATCTCTCCTTTCTCTGCCATCCTAAAGATGCCATCTATCATTTCCTTGTCCACCCCCCCCGCAACGGGGGTCTGTATACAACCCCTGTGCAGATTGTGGTGCCATTTCCAGTCTCCAGGGTGACCCAAAGTGCCGCCTCTCCTCTCCTCCCTGTTTACCCTTTAGTTCCATTGCTTTGATCCCTTCCCTTTCATAGAGAGCTACTCCTCCTACTCTTCTACCCTCCCTGTACATCCTGTAGATTGAGTAGCCTGGTATGTTGACATCCCAGTCATGGTTCTCTGTGTACCATGTTTCTGTGAAATGCAGCTGGAAGGATGTTGGTGCTTGAGCTGTTTTGTTATTTGATTGAATAATTGGATTATGTGCTAGAGTGCTTTGTTTGCTTGCTTACTGAACTTGCACATCCCTTTTTATGTTTTTGCGATGTGCACACATGCAATGAACATTTTGTTAGGAGATTGGCTTTTGAGGGGTGTGATTCATTCCGAATCTGAGTGGTCTGCAAGGGGCTCGTCAGTGTCACACCTGTCATCAGCCAGGCTGATCATAACAGAGTTCTGGCTTGCTGAGTGGAAATTGTGTCTATTTCAAAGGAAAGAGCCAACCGAATCATAGGTAAGATCTTTTCTTTGATCTGTGCCATCCAGCAAGCACAGCTGATCTGTCATGATCAACCTTCTGATGTTGAATTACACCCTGTAACAAAGAAACCATCCATTGATGTCTGTTGCTGCCCCACCTTTACTGTTCGTCCACTCGACCCTCTTACTCAGCACCCACCATGCCACCCCCTACAAATATAACACCAACACTGGGGGTGCCCAATCCCCAGTGTTGCCCCCTGAAATAAAGAACTCTGTCCATCATAGTTTTTTTTAAATACACCCTGTAAAAAGAAAACCATCCACTGATGTCTGTTGCTGCCCCACCATAACTGCCCCCCCAAGCCCAACCCATGTTAATCTTCTGGCATGGGGGTTCCCAAACCTTGCTTCTATTCCCCACTCTGCTCAATATAACACTGACACTGGGGGTACCCAATCCCCCAGTGTTGCAACCTAACTCTTCCAGCATGGAGGTACCCAATCCCCCATGCTGGCTTATACACCCCACCCTGTCCAAGATAACACTGACACTGGGGGTGTACAATCCCCCAGTGTTGTGACCTGAAATAAAGCAACCAACCCTTGTAGTTATTTTCTTTTAAATAAAGCCTGTAAAAAAGAAAAATGTTAATCAATGTCTGTTGTGGCCTTTACTGTCCTCCAACCTGAGTCTCCCACTCAGTACCCACACAAACACACCAACTGAAGCTTTAATTAACCCACTGGGGGTCCAACACCATAATCCTGTCTGGACCATAGGCACACTTTCACTCTTCAATGCCGGACCACGAACTGAGATAATCAGGTATGCGGTTCACTATACTCCAATGGGATTTTGAATTAAGTGGCAGAAGTTGGCCATTTTGAATATTTTTGCCCCAGATTTTCAACATGTCTTTTTTGGACCCCACCTTATGAACAATGGCAGTGCAATTAGGCAAATCTGTTCTGAAAGGTGATTTTGTGGTTGCTGCACAAAATCACCTTTTGGGCAGGAGCTGAAAATGTTTTCTGTCCTTGTTCATGAGATGGGGTCATAGGAAGGCTATGTTGAAAATTTGGGGTAAAAGTATTAAAAGCAACAAAGCTATGAGCCTATGATGATATTTGTGAATGCAGGCTCATAACTTTGGTAATGTTCAATACTTTGACTGCAAATTTTCAACATAGCCATTTCTTCACAGCACCTCGTTAATGTGACAGCTGTCAGTTTTCAAATCCTGGCCAAAATGTGTTTTTGCATCCCAAAACGTGATTTTGTGGTCATGCCCAAAATCACCTTATGGGCAGGAGTTGAACATTTTCAGATCTTGACCAAAATGTTTTTTAAAACTTGTGTACACAGAATGACATTTCAACCATTGTTTCATAAATGACACCTGTAATGCTTAGAAGGAGTGGTCATAAAAAGATTATGTTGAAAATTTGGGGGCAAACATGTGAAAAGCCAACTAAATTACGATCAAATGACTTGTTCCAACATTTACTCATAACTTTATTTTTTGCAGATTTTGGCCCCTAATGTTCAACATATCCCTTGCGTTACCTCAGCTCCTGAACATCGCAGGTGTCATTTTTCAAATCTCCTCTGAAACTTATTTCCACAGTCTTACAGTGAAATCACCTTTCAGATGAGATTTAAAAAAATCCAGCAGTCTTGCTCATAATGTCAGGTCATAAAAAGTCTATTGAATATTTGGTGTCAAAATGTGGGACCCCACTTTAAATTTGATATTGCCTGTCAGCTGCCCTATTCCAGGTAATTATAATCTAATAACGTGTCAAAGCAGGACACCACTGAAAATTATATATTGAATCTGATCTGCTCCATCCTGGGTAAGTAGATAGTAAAAATGTGTACATGCAAGACCCAGCACAACAGCAATACCAGCAGTGAACATTCAGCATTGACAAATGCTTGTAATGTTTTTGCACTTGTCTACTGCTGGCAAACAAACGTTGCTCAGCAAGTGACCTGCTTTCTTTATAGTGACATTTCTGAGTGAGAATACCATGTTCTAGAGGATGTTTATGACATCTTAGTACTGTTTTATCAAAATAGCTGGTGCTACAAGTTCTTTGCCTACTGAGATTGCAGTTCCTTTCTTTTTTATCGTAGAACGTTTTTTATTGAGTTTTCTTTAAGACATTACACAGCAAATAGTGCAGCCACATACATATGTAGGATCATATACTATTAAAGATAAACATATTACTCTACCTGACAAAATAATTTGATAACTCTTAAGTACCACTAGAAAACAAAGTGGAGACATATATTTGTCGAAGTAGTATATTCAAGGTAGAGGTAAAGGTAACGGAGAATGCTTACACCCTTTACAGTAATGCAATAACAGACAGAGACACTGAACTGAGACAAAATAGCCTAACAGTCATCAAGGGGGATTTGCAGGTGGTCCTGGGAGTTTACAAAAGTCAGATTGTAGATATGGACCCCATTTGGCATGGTAGTACCGCATGTTATTCCTTTGCAGGTAGGATAGTCTTTCAAAAAGGGAGAGGTGGGCTAAGGCTGCATGCCATGCTTTCTATGTGGGCAAGGAGGTTTGGTGCCAGAAACTGAGAAGAAGGCATTTGGCTTCTAGTAGGGCTGACAAAGTCCAGTCTTGAAGAGGTTTAGGTAGGCTATCCAATGATGTTGTGTCACCCAGGAGCAGTTTGGAGTCAGTGAGAGATTTCAGTACTTTAGAAAGGTCAGAGGCTACCATTTTCTAAAATGTAGCAAGGTTGGGGCATGACCAGAGTACATGCATGAGGTGTGCATCAGGTTGGGAACACCTCCAGCATTGGCTGTGACTGAGCAATCCTCATGTGTGAAGGGATGTGGGGGTGTGGTACCAAAACAACAGACTTTTTAGCTGTGGAAAGCGACTGTTGGTGTCACTGTGGGTCCGGTAGTTATCTTTGAAATAAGAATTTCACTGGCCTTCAGAGATAGGGGAACCCAAGTGCTCAGCCCATTTCAGCCTACAAGGCAAAGTGGCATTCAGTTGTGAGTCCCTCCATGTGTTATAGAAGCGGCCCATAAGATGTTTGGTTGTGGGATAGGTATGCTGGCAAGTTAGCCATTGCCATGATGTAGCATCGACACAGCTGGTGAGATGAGGTTGTAAGGCACTGCGAATCTGCAGATAATGCCAAAGGTCTTTATGTGGTAGGGAACATTTAGTTTGCAACTGGGCAAAGTATAACGTGGGGGTAGTGCCTGATGGGAAGAGACCCTGAATTGTCTAGATACAACACTTTTGCCAAGAAGGCCAATGTACCAGGGTTTCATCAATTCAAATAAGGTTATTGTGCCACTGGGGGACATATTGTGTTGGAGGGTACCAGGCTTGTTTAGAAACATGGGATTTGAACATGAGAAGTTTCCAGTCAGGGGCTGTACCTATGACTGTGGGAGGGAGATGCTAGGGTAAGTGCGCATGTGGTGTGAGGAAGGTGTAAAGGGCTGTAGTGCTCTCCAGGTCTTATTCCAGCTGGACCCAAAGGGAGGTGCCCATGGGGTTGGGTACAAACCATCTGGTCGTATGAGCTGCCATACAGGCCAAGTGATAGCCTAAAAACCAGGGCACATTAAGGCCCCCATGGGACCAATGTGCTTTCAGTTTTTGCTTGCTCCATTTAGGTGATTTGTAGTCCCAGAGGAAATGAGAGGTTAGCTGTTCCAGAGAAGCAAACAGTTTGGGGGAGACAGGGATGGGTAAATTATTAGAGGTACAGAACATGGGGAAGGAGAAGCATACGAACTGCCACCACTCTGCTGGGTAACAACAGTTGCAACTTGCGCCACCTCTCCACTTCTATGGACAATTGTGCCAGTAAGGGGAAAAAGTTAGCAGATTCGAGGGTGGACCACTTGGTTGGTAGTTGGACCCCGAGATAGACAAAACCTTGGGCAGCCCAATAAAGGCTGGTGCCCTGGATACAAGCTCTGTTGCAGTGAGCATTCAAGGGGCCAAGGTGGTATTTTTCTGATTGATTTGCAAGCCAGATATGGCTACAAAGCTGTCCAGAATCTGGAGCACCTCTGGTATGCCCTGCTGGGGGTTAGACAGGGTTAGAAGGAGATCGTCTGCATATGCTGCCACCAGGTAAGGGTGATCAGCAACTACCATGCCCTGGATCAGTGGTGAAGCAATAAAGGCCTGACTAAGGGGGTCTAAGGCAACTAAACATAAAAGAGGGGAAAGAGGGCAGCCTTGCCTGGTGCCCCTATGGAGAGGGAAAGGAGGGGAGATGTTGCTGTTAGTGAGGATACAGGCCATAGGGGATCAATGGAGTGTATGTACCAATTGCCTAAAATGTACCCCAAATCCATAGAGGTGGAGGACTTCATGTAGATAGTGCCACTCTATAGAGTCGAACACCTTAGAAATATCAATTGCTAAGGCAACCATGGGGTGGGAAGCTGTAGAGGCAAGCCATTTAAGGTTGAGCAAGAGTCTAGTTTTGTCTACCCCAGTCTTCCCATGCATAAAATCCACCTGATTGAGGTGGATGATCGACGGAAGAACAGACATCATTCTGGTAGCCAGAACCTTGGCTAGGATCTTTGTATCAACAGATAATAGAGATATTGGCCTGAAATTGGCACAGTCTAATGGGTCTGTGGATTTTTTGGGAAGGATGGTAATGAGCGCACCCCTCATAGTAGGAGGGAGAGATCCATCTTCATGAGAAGCCTGCAGGGCGAGTTAGAGTGGATGAAGAATGTCAGGGCCGAGGGCCTGATACAATTCTACGGCCATGCCATTGGGGACCGGAGCTTTCCCTTGAACCATTTTCGAGAGTGCTAGCCGGAGTTCCTCACATGAGATAGGGACATCTAACTGAGCTACCTACTCGGGGATAAGGGCTGGGAGAGAGGCATGTTGACAGAAACTTGGTACCCTTTGTTGTATCTCAAGGTCAGTATTGTTAGAATGGGATTGATAAAGGGATTCATAAAACTGACTCATGGTAGTATTAATATCTTTGGGATTAGAGGCTATGGAGCCTGTTGGGGTACGAAGGGCGTGGATCCGTGTGGCCACCTGTTGTTTGCAGATGTGGAAGGCAAGGAGCTTTCCAGGTCTTTCTCCGCTAGCCCAAAATGTCTGTTTCGATCTAAAAAGTAGCCTTTTGGCTTTCTGATACAATATAACATTGATCTGGTACTTGAGGCCCACAATTTGGCGATACAGGGTACTATCAAGCCTGGTCCAGGTGGTGATCTTGAAACGTCGTTTCAAGGTGGCTAGGACAGCCTGCAGTTTGGTCAGAGTTGCCTTGCTGGCTTTGTCCCGAGCTGCAGAAAAGGTAATGATGCAGCCACGGAGGACCACTTTGAAGGCCTCCCAGACCATGCTGGGAGATACTCTGCAGTCGGAGTTAAGAGAAAAGTAATCTCTGGTGGCCTGGGTTAGCATGAGGCAGAAGTCAGGATCCTTGAAAAGGAGTGGGTTGCAACACCAACGGATTCCTGGGGGGTAGTAGCTGGAAAGGGTATATGTAAGAGATACAGGGGAATGGTCTGATATTAGGATTGAGCCAATACAGAAGTCAGAGATACCCCTGGCTGCCAAATCATTGGCCAGCTAGAAGTCTATATGACTATGTGACTGATGGAGAGTAGAGTAGAAAGTATTATCCCTACCAGTAGGGTGATCTCTACGCCAAACATCAGTGAGGGCCCATTCATCCATTAAGTCCTGGAGGGACTGCCTGGCCTTAGGAGTAGAATGTGGGGTGGGATGAGATTTGTCAAGGAAAATGTCACCTACCATATCAAAATCCCTGTCCAGAATAATAGAGAGCAGCGGGCCATCCGACTACAACTCTGACAATGCTTGACTGACTACAGGGAAAAAATTCACATGTTCAGTATTGGGGGCATATATATTATCCAGCAATATAGAACCCTCGGGCGAGGATAGTCTGACCACCAGCCATCTTCCGTGGATATCCTTTCTGACACCCTCCACTTTCCAAGAGGAGGCACGTCGAAGGATAGCCACCCCTTTAGATTTGGTGGTGAGTGGGCTAGCTAGGACTTCCCCCAACCAGGATTTCTTCAACAAGGCGGTTAATTAAGCCAAGAGATGTGTTTCTTGAAGAAGTGCAACATCAGCCCAAAAAGACCTTAGATGCTGTAGTACTTTTGTACATTTGATTGGGTGATTGAGCCCTTTGACATTCCAGGATATCCAGCGATAACCCCGGGGTGTGGGGTGTCTGAAGCCATAATCCCATTCACCAAATAGAAAGAGGTACTTACTGTTGTTCTTGAGGAGGTAGGGGGTAAGGGAATGACTGCTCCTGAATTGATGAGGTATCTTAAGCAGACCAGTACTGCAAATCCAAACCTTAGAATTGGGGGGGGGTGTAACTATTGCCAAAGGAGTCAAAGAACTTGTCCTTGATATAAAGAAGGTTGCAAAATGAGTAAAAACCAAAACAAATTAACAAACAGATGCAAGGAACCACTATTACGGGCCAAATAGCCCAACAATTTACCAAGTAGATGTCAGAAAATGACACAACAGTGCAAAAAAACACTTTGAGGAAGGAGGTCAAGGCAAACGAGTATAGCAAGCTACCTTACAGCTATGCTATCTCCATTGCTCAGTACAGGGGTATTAGGTGGTTGATCAACCAGGTAGAGTCATCTTAAACCAGAAGGTCATCCAGGGTCAGGCAACCTGACCCCACGGAGTGGGGAGGGGGGGAGAGGAGGAGAGGAAGGAGAAGAAGAGGAGGGAGGGCAGGGAGAAGGATAAAGGAGAGGGGAAAAGGAAAGGAGGGGCATAGGTGGGTGGGGGAGGGTATGGCGGGGGGAAGAGAAGGTGGGCATATCCACCCACTGGTTAAGACTCCAAAGTCTGTAGGGTAGCAGGCCCTGTATTCAAAGGAAGAAGACCTATAACATCTAAAGCCTGAATGTGGCTCTGGAGGCTGAGTGCCCTGGTCCATCAATCAGATTAGAAGGCAGAAGGGAGGGGGGTAGCCAAAAATCTCTTAGAACAGGCTTTATGAAGCTGAGTTGGGGGGGGAATTTGGCTAGGCCAGGGGACTCTGTCAAAATAAAAATGTGACATGCCATTTTTGATTAAAATGGAGATGGGGAAGGGGAGAAAGGGTGGAATGCCCAGCCCAACAATGGAGGTGGTATGACTAGCATGCAATCCACAAACAGCAAATAAGGGGGAACCCCGAAGGGAGGTAGGGATATAGCTGTTATGACTCCCCTTCATCCATTATGGTAGTAGTGAGAACTGTGAAAAACCAAAGAAACAGGGAAAAGTTCATGTAGGTTGGCCTTTGACCAGTTCAGGATGGCCCAGAGGGGTATCTCAAGAATTCACAGGTGTTCCCACCATAGCTGCTGCATAAGTAATAAGTCCAGGTTTAACAGGGGAGACACTGTCCACTGCTTCAACCAATGAGGCATACTTGGAAGTCAGCCCAATCGGCCAGTTGTATCGTGTCCATCTCCTGAGAATCGGGTAATTCAGAGTCCAAGGGATCCAGAGCAGAGGAGAAGTCTTCTCTATAGATTTTTGCAGGTGGTGCCATGGAATATTTGCTAGGTGAGTGCTGAGATCCACTCCTAACTTGCTGTCGGGCCTTGGAGAAGGAGTTATCAGGATGCTGGGGTAGAGAGGGCAAGTTATGTTGCAATGATTGGGATGCAGCAGTAGCCTGTGCTGGTAAGGGGCCATTAGTCGATGGGGGACTAGATTGGCAGGGGGCTGGTCCAGCTGTTAAAGGGCCTCTTGGAGATCTAGAGGCAGAAGAAAAGTTCCTGCTATGAGGCTCTGCCTGGGGAGGTTCCCACAGCCTCCTGGGATTTGTAGATGGGAATTGAAGGCCTGGCCAAGATCTTGCAAGCCTGCACTTGAGCTCAACAGGGTGATCTACAGTGATTTTGTGCCCCTCTTTGGAGACGCAAAGCCTGGTAAGATTTTTAAACCTGAATTGAAAATCATGTTGATATAAGAAGTGTTTAATGGGACCAAAGGGTCTTTTTTTTGCCACGGTCTCCTGGGAAAAGTCCTGATAGATAGATATTTGGACACCCTGCCATTCAAGCTCCCCGATGTCCCTGGCAGCATGAAGGATCCTCTCTTTGGTCGAGTAGTGAAGTAAATAGGCCCCTACTGGACTGGGAGCATCGGCCTGTCTATTGCGGCTAGTGGAAACCCTATGAGCCATCTCAACTTCTATTGGGCCCTGCCAGCGTTCTCTCAGCATGTGGAGGAGACTGTCATTGAGGAATTTCTCCATCGACTGCCCCTCCACCCCTTCTGGCAGCCCAATGATCCGCAAATTATTGTGGAGACTTCTATTTTCATGGTCCTCTGCTCTGCACCACAAGGCTTCAAGGCCCTCCTCATGTTGTTGCAGACGCTGCCAGACTTGCACTTGCTGAGATTCTCAGACTTCTGCCCTGTGCTCGACAACGTTCATCCTATCTGGAATTGTCTGACTTCCGTGACAGTGCCCGACAGGGAGAGGCTGATGTCATCAACTCTCAAGAGTAGAACCTTCACCAGTTTGGTGATGTGCTATAAGGATTCCCCCATGGCTGCAGGCTGGGTGTGCTCAGATTAATTGTAGGTACTGGAGGGGTGACCATCAGGGGGTTCATTGTGCAGGTAGCCAGTCGAAACTGTGTCACCGATCCATTCGAACATCCGATAAAGGAAGGGTACTGAAGGTGGTAGCAACCGAAACTGCTATAGAACGTGGGGCATGTGCAGCCTACCTAGGCAAATAGTGCAATAAGACCAGGCGCTGTAAAACAGTACAAATTACTCCAAATTCTGCTGAAAAAACGTGCCTACCAGTAAGTAGGATGTCACCCGTGCATGAAGTTGTAGAAGGGGGGTTAAAACTCCACGGGATCGCGGCATCTAAGCATGGATGGGCTTCGGTTAGGAGAGAGCTCTCAGATTAGGCTAAACCATGCCCTTCCTTTCTTTTTTATAAAGGTTTTTTATCTCACCAGGGCAGACTGGGCAACTACTCAGTCTTGTCCCTGGGTACTATCAACCATCCCATGCCTCTCTCCTGGTAAGGGGGCAGGTTCTTCAATGGACTGCCCACTGAAGTGGGGCTGGGGGACAGGCCATCCAACTCGATGCCTCCCATTCAGAAGTCCTCCCCCAACTGGAGTGGTGGGGCAGGTCATGATATCATGGGTAAGGCTTCACTAAGTCCTGGTCACCCTATTTTCCACCATGTTTTTCTTTTTTTTTTTTTTTTTTGCAAATAACCAAGCTTTATTGAACCATTTCCAACATAAATTACATACCATACAACTAAATAATACATAGAAATCATATAATGACATATGAAAGAAAACATAACAAGGGGGAAAAGAACCCCCAAATCCCCCCTAAGGAATAAAAAGAAAAGGGAAAAGCCCTTCAACCCCACCACCCCCTACCCACCCCTGGCAGCTATCCCAGTGAATGACTCACCATAATTAGTACATAATCATAAAATGTCATCAAAGAAAGCAAAAGAAATACAACCAGGCTGGTACATACTTTAAATAGGTAGACAAAGAAGGTGCCAAGGAGGAAAGGACCTTACTGAAACTAATTTACCGAGCCTGGGCCAATACCAGTCCAGTAAAAGGGAAAACAAGAGAGACATCTATCTCTAGTACCCGTACCTGTCCTTAAGACATTGGTACAACTTACCCCAACACTGCTGGAATATTGGTGAAGCATTGTGAAAAGAGAAAACTGATCTTTCTGCATTTAATGCATTCATGAATTCATCCCACCATTCCCCAAACGATGGAGTCCAGTCGTCTCTCCAGTGACGTAAAATTATTAACTTAGTTACCAATGCTACCATAGCCATTCGATATTTGGTTAACTTGCCTGGTACTTTATCAAATATGCCCAATATGCAAGCCTCCAGAGTAAAGAACCTGGCAAGATCATAAAATTGACTGATCCCTTGCTTCACCAAATGCCACAACCCAACCACCTTGGGGCAAGTCCAAAATTTATGGTAGCTAGTAGCAAAAGAGTCATTACACTCCGTACATTGCGCTGAAAAGCGGCTACCCATTCTAGAAAGCTTAGCCGTGAAAAATATAAGTTATGAAATAACTTAAATTGAACGCCTCTCAATCTGTCTTTGCTAATAAATTTATAGATATCGACCCAAGCCTTCTCCCATGTTTCTGCTGATTTACCCAAAGATAAATTTAATTCCCAATATACCGGGATTGGAGACACATTCGAGTTCCCTTTAACTATTATGTATTTATAAATTTTAGAAATCAATTTGCCCGCTTGTATGAACCCTTTCAACTCAGCGAACATTGATCCCAAGGCATCCTGCCCCAGTCCTTTGCCAAAGTAAGATCAAACACAACTTATTATTTGAATTAGTTTTAGGAAGGATGGGGTTTCCACTCCTAACTTCTCCACCAGTGTCTAAAATGGGAGTAACCCATTATTCTGATAAAAGTCTTTGACTCGCAATTTCGTAGCCCATTTAACTACAAATCTAGATATTGGTTGACTTCCAATTGTCAGGTTCGGATTTCTTAATAGAGGTTGGGATAAATCATATAGTTGCAAAATTTTGAACTTTGCATAAAATTGATGCAAAGCTTTAATATCCCATCCTAACGGAGTACCTCTCACTCTTTTTGGGACCTTAGCCCATGGGATATATAACAACGACTCTAAGTCAAACTTAAAACTTTTGACAAATAGTCGGTCTAAATGAAGTCCGGGATAGGAAATACCCTCCTCACAAACCCATGCAACCAACCTTGCCATGTGGATTGCTAGATAGTAGACATAGAAGTCCGGTAGCTGGAGACCTCCCAGTTGGCCTTCGTCGAGATGCGTTTAAGGTAGCTTCTTCTAGGAGGTCTACCATTCCACAAAAATACCGAGCATTGTTGGTACAATGGTTTAAAAAAAGACTTTGGCAGGTAAACGTTTAGATTTGATAATGGGTAAAAGAGTTTGGGCATAACCACCATTTTAATCGTATTAACTCTTCCCGAGAAGGTCAATGGAAGCTTTGACCATCTGACCAAGTCTTCCTTAATAGTTTTGATTAACGGTTTAAGATTTAAATCGGCCAGAGCCTCTAAGTTCTTGGATATTTGAATCCCCAAATAAGTTAATGATCTGGTTTGCCAATGAAGTCCCAGAGAAAGGCACCAACTCTTCTGGAGAAATGAGGTCAAATAATATACAGAGGTTTTAGCCTTATTTAAACTATACCCTGAGAGCATACTGAACTAATCAATTAAATCAAGAGCCTTAGGGAGGGAAGAAGTAGTATTAGAGATGTGTAGCAATAAATCATCAGCAAATGCTGAAAGTTTAAATTCAGAGTCCCCTATCTTAAGCCCTTGCACTTCTCTATTTATCTTTATGGATCTAATTAGTGGTTCAATGTACAAATTGAAAAGGTAAGGAGATAAAGGGCAACCCTGTCGGGTACCCCTAGAAAGTGGAAAAACCTCTGAAATTAGATTGTTGCACTGAATCTTAGCTGAGGGGCAAGAGTACAGAATACGAACCATATGAATAAATCTAGCTGGAAGACCTAGCTTCGACAGGATAGTGAACATAAAGGTCCATTCCACCCTGTCAAAAGCTTTTTATGTGTCTAACGAAATTAATGACGCTTCCATAGCAGGATCCGCAGATTCAGAAATTAAGTAGAACAGTTTACCTTAATGGTCAGCCGAGGAGCGGCCCTCAACAAAGCCAGCCTGTTCTGGGCTCAATAAACACGCCATACTTGTTTTAATCTGCTGGCCAAAATTTTAGCAAAAATCTTGACATCTAGGTTTAGTAAAGAAATCGGTCTATAGCTACTCACTACCTCAGGGGGTTTATCTGGCTTTGGTAACAAAATAATCTTGGCCTCAAACGGCGTCTGGTCCTTGATCCCTTGATCACACCAAAAGGAGAATAATTCCTGCAATAAGGGTACAAGATTATTTTTAAATCGTTGAAAAAAAAAGGCTGTAAACCCGTCCGGGCCAGGCGCCTTGTCCGGGCAGAAGGAGTCAATAGCCTTCTCTATTTCATCCTCAGAGATAGGAGCTGTTAATTGAGGGCCAACGTCCTCTGACAATCTTGGTAAAGGAATAGCATCCAAAAATTCCTGAGTTCTATCTAGCGCCTATAGGGGGGGCTGCTGGCTTGTATAAAGCTTTGATAAAAATGCTTAAAAATTTCTAGTATCTCAGCCGAATCTGTAACCAACTGCCCTGATTCTGGATGGTTTAGGGCAGTCACCCACTTTGCCGGAATTTTGCTTCAACTGCCAAGCCAGCAATCTCCCTGCCCTACTACCTTGCCCCAGGTACAAAGCCTTGACTCTAGAGGCTAAACTAATAACTTTCTCCTCTGTTTATCCACATACCAATTTCTTAGGAGATTAATTTACATTCTTGCACTTCGCTTCTCTGACTATCATTTATATTTTCTAGTTCCTTAATCTCTCTTAAGCATTCATCTAGGAGTTTCCTTGTTTTCGCTTTGCGTACCATTGCCATGCGTATTAACTCCCCTCTCCACATGGACTTAAGAGCCACCCAAGTTTGGTCTATAGCATTGATAGAACCCCAATTACTAGTAATGGAGCTTTCCAAAAAGGATCTGAATCTGATTAATGCCCTGGATTCCTTTAAAATATAACTGTTTAGTGACCATGAGTATGACCTGCTAGGTTGAAGGGGTAAAGAACATACAATGTTTATAGGGGAATGGTCAGAGATTACACGGGGCAAAGTTGCGGCCTCCACCACCCAGGGCAAACTATGCTGGCTAACCAAAAAATCTATCCTCGAGTGCGACTTATGCACTACAGAGGAAATGTGTATTCGAAGCGTTGGGGTTCAAAGTGCACCAAGGGTCTGTTAGACCCGCTGATAGCATAAACTCCCTTAGGGCCTTCTGTGCTGGGGAGGGAGGAGAGCCTTTAAAATGCGATCGGTCTAGCCGGTTAGACTGGACTAGGTTCAAGTCCCCACCCAGAATTATTGGGACATTTCCAAAAGAAGCCAAAGCCAAGCCCAACTGTATAAAGAAATCAGGTGAGTCCAGGTTAGGCCCATATACCGAGCCCAATACTAGATTAATCCCACCTATACTGCCTAGGACGAATATATATCGACCTTGCAGATCAGAGATTACTTCCGAATGCATGAATGGAATCCCATGAGCAATTAAAATAGCAACTCCCAGACTATTTGAAGAGAATCCCGCACCAAAAACCTGATTCACCCACTTTTTCTTAAAATGGGCAAGGCGGTCAGAGAGGACATGGGTTTCTTGTAAAAATACTATCACTGGTTTCAAGCGGGCCAAGTGATTCAGAATAACAAATTTTTTGCAATTGTCCTTTCCTCCTTTAATATTCCAAGAAACTATATTCAACCTATTATCCATTTATTGCCCAGTCTAGATAAATCTTGGGATAGCTGCCCCCATACTGACCCCCCAAAAATTATTTCTCCCTGAATTTCCCCTCCCTCCCCAAAAGAAAATAGAAATACATTCATAAATAACTTATAACCTTCCCTTCTGGCCCGGAGCCAGCTACCCATCCACTGGAACGTGGTGCAACATAGAGATGGGTACACCTTCCCCTGCCTAAGATTATTGTTAAGAATTGAATGAGTGATCTTACCAAGCCCAATCCCAAAAACCTGGGCTAATAAAAGGAAATATATATCAATCTCCAGATCTTCGGTTAAATCAGATAACAAAACACGAACAAACAGGGGTCAAGGGGTATAGATGCAACCATTCAAATAATAGAGTATTTACCGGCCCAATAAATACTTCCAGTCTCGTGAACATTGACAGGCGAGACTACAGTTCTCTCACATGATGCCCTATGCATCAGTCCCAGATAGAGGGCTCTGACTAAATCCACGAAGATTAAGTTATGGCCGAGCTGCTCCCGACAAGGAGCAACTATATAATCTAAGGTAGAGCCACCAGGCCTGTCATGAAATCTTGCCTTGCATTATACCCCTTGGCTGCCATATCTTAACTTGACATGCTCAACTCATGAAACACCATTGCCTATGGTTCTTACAATTAAGAAACTGTTTAAACTCTAAAATCACCAATCATATGAGATTCATAAAGAAACTGAGACCTTCCTACTAATACAAATATAGTCATTATAACCGTATCCTGTTTACATTTGTGCCCTAAGCCAATAACTAGAAGCACAAACCCCCACCCCATCCTTTAATTGTAATCCAGAGTACTTTACTACTTCTATCAGGAACATATAGCAACAACTAGGTTATTAAAACTCCCCCTTCCCATCTGCAAGGGGTTAAAAGTAAACACACTACAAAATGTATTCTATCTTTCCCAACATACCACTAGGTATACTAGAATACGTTGAAGAATAAACGTTTATTAGATGCCCCCATTAGAGGTCAAATAAAGATTATTAACAGCAAATAAGAAAACACAACTGCTGTCTTGCAAAATGTCTGGGTAGTCCTGCAGGTTATCTATGTGATTGAACTTAGCTTTCACCCTTTGGGAAACAGGTCAGGTAGCAGAGATCTCAAAGATACAAGTGCCTCTTCGGTCGAATTAAATCTCTTCGGGCCTTCCTTAAATGTAACCTCCAGCCTTGCAGGATATAATAAGCGATGTCGAATCCCTGCAGCCCAAAGCTTCGAGGTGATCGGCCTAAAACTTGCTCGAGCTTGTCTCATTTTCCAGGTTAGATCAGGCACCAGATGTAGTTTTTTGCCCTCCCATTGGAAGGCTGCCAGCTTCTTAACTTCTTTTAAAATATGCTCCCTGTCCAGATAATTAAGTAATTTAAAAATAATTGGCCTCGGTGGTTCTGAAGATGGAGGTTTAGCTCTAAGGACCCGATGACCCCTCTCTATGATATACTCTGGCCCATTAGGTGAGAGGCCTGCCAATTTTTTAAGGAGTCTCTGGAGAAACTGGATGGTGTTCGGTCCTTCCTCCCCTTCTGGGAGACCCAGCAGGACCAGATTGTTACGTCTGTTGCGGCCCTCCAGGTCATCTAGGCGATCTTCTAATTTTGCAATACTTCTTTTACACTCCACCATAGTAGGCCCTGCCTTATCCATGGCTCTTTCAATGGAAGAGATCCTAGCCTCAGCGTCTGTCACCCTTCGCGCGCGCTAGCTGAGTCAGGGCTGGCTTTATCTCTGCCACCTCCTCTATTAATTTAAATAGTGCATCCTTTATGGTAGTCAGATCTTCATAAATTTTGGCAGGCTTAATTTCTTCCTCCTGCGGTGATGGCGACGAGCTCCGTCGCGGGCGCTTTGCTTCTAGTTCGGCTTCTGCTGCTTGCATTTTGCCGAAACGGGCGTAATCAATGTTTGCCACCAAAATAGTTTCTAAGGGCGTAAAACAGTGTCCCAGTGCCCGTTAGCCCCGTTTAGCTGCACAAAATCACGGTTTAAATCGAGCAGGAACGGGAGACCCAAAAGCTGCTGCCTCACTCCATGCGTGTCACGTGACCTCCCCTCCACCATGTTTTTCTTACCTTAGCTTTGAGCCGTGGTGGCATGCATGTGGAGGTGCTGTTGCATTCCAGAACTCGCTTAGTTAACTCGTGTTGGATAGTATTGGATCTGATTCTCACCCCCCCTCCACCCAGATCCTGGATTCCTCAATAAGAACTGTCACTACAGTGAGTGGTAGTGAGAGGACCAACCACAAAGATATTTACTCAGATTGGATTCCAGCTTACAGTTGTGAGAGAACTGTAAAAGTCTGAACTATAATTACACCCTTTCGCTGGCGGTGGTGTGAGCACTGTAAAAGGGCTCCTCTAGTGACTTTCCTCCTTCTGGACTTGCTATTGAAATCTCTATTGAAATCTCTCCTGGAAATTCTTTCTAAACTTGAATAGTTAGAGTAAGTAAATAAGTAAAAATTTATTTATACGAGGCGCCCTTCCAAAGCTCAGGGCGCCTTTACAAAATGTCATATACTATATTAAAATCCACAGCAATTTAAAACATGTTTTACATTTCTGAAAATGCTTGTTTAAATAAAAAGGTCTTAAGAACTTTTTTAAACCCTTCTACAGTCAGGCTATTGCATATCTGGCAAGGTCGAGAATTCCACAGGGTAGGTGCCATAAAGGCAAAAGTTCTTCCACCAGATGTTTTCAGGGTTACCCTGGGAATCTCTAGCAATCCTTCACCAGAGGATCAGAGGGAACGGGGGGGGGGGCAGTAAGGAATCAGGAGTTCCTTCAGGTAGTGGGGTCCCAAACCATGTAGGGCCTTATAGGTTGTCAATGTGACCTTGAAAGTGATCCGCCACTGTACAGGTAGCCAGTACAATTCATGCAGCATAGGTGTTATATGGTTGGATCTCGGGCTTCCAGTCAACAATCTAGCTGCCGCATTTTGCACCAGCTGCAAGTGGCAGATATCCACTCCTGGGCAGCCCAAGATAAACGGCTTTGCAGTAATCAAGACAACTGGCAACTAATGCATGGACCAGGGGAGGAAGATCATCCGATGGAACCAAGTATTTCACCCGTGCTATGTTCCTTAGATGGAAAAAGGACTATTTGACTATGGGTGACACCTGTGCCCTCAGGGTCAGGCCCTCATCAAACACAACACCGAGGTTATGCACCTGGCCGGATGCCATTAACGAGGTCCCCCCAGAACTAAACCTGAGGTTTTTCCCCGCCCATGAGCTTGACATCCTTACCCCTGGCTCTACTACCAATACTTCTGTTTTTCCTGGGTTCAACTTCAGCCAGTTGGTACTCATCCAGTTCTGTATGTCTAACAGGCAATTGTTAAACACTGCACTTGGATTGGACTCCTGCTCGGGCACAAAAGACATGTAGAGCTGCAAAAGTCATCAGCATAGCAATGAAAACTCAACCCATACTGTCTTATAATGTCCCCCAATGGAAGCATATAGACCGCAAATAACATGGGGGACAACACCGAATCCTGTGGCACCCCACAGCGCAGGCAGTGAGAGGATTCTCATTTTTTACTTATTAAGTACAATTTTTAGTTATTTAAGTTTTGATGGCTTGGGAGGTTTGTGGTGGGAGGAGGTCAGATACTGTATGTTTGCATGGTGGTGACTGTGTAGTTAAACTCAATTGCATTTATTGTAAGGATAGTGGCTGAGTGATTAGATAGTTTTTTTACAGTCAGTATGGCTAAATCGTTTATTTTTGTTTAACTGGTTTATTAATTGTTTTAGTATTGATATTTGCTTTATTTAGTTGGTCTAGCTGTTTAGGCATGTGTAGGATTCTGGGGCCCCTCCGAATTAGCTACCCGGCAGCCCTGCTGCATGACCTCTGCCCCTTTTGTGATCTCCCCCTTCCTGCTGCTGCTATAAGGCATTGCAGGGAGGTGGGTATTTGCAGAGGGAATGGAGGTTTGTGGTGGGGCACTAGGGGCTCAACGGAGGTGAGGGGGATTGGGTTGGTAAGGAGCAGGAGGTGCTCTAGGAAGAAACGGAGCCTTGGGAGAGGCCTGAAGTGTTTGGTCTCCATTCCTAGGGTTCTCACTGGACCAAGTGGGCAGGCAGCTAAAGGGTCTACAGCCTTCACTGATCCACTCAGGGCAGTGTTATGCAATGCCAGAACAAACAAGACTGCTATTATGTCAGACATGATTTTTTCAGTTGACCTGATGTGCATCATGGAGACCTGGTTGGAAGATTATGCAGGCCAAGTTCTGGAGGCATCAGTCCTTGGCAGGTACTCTGTGGTACACTGTCCGAGAGGGGATTGCAGGGGCAGGGGTGTAGCCATCTGCTTTAGATTCAGATTGAATTTCTCCATACATCTGGTGGGTTCTGTGCATGTCCAGGTGAGGATTGCAGAATTCTCCTTGTTTACTATTCTCTGAGGTCAGACAGAGAATTCCTACAGGAGGCTGCGGACTTCATCACTGACAGGGTATTGGAGTCACCCAGATGGCTTATTCTGGGGGACTTCAATGCCTTGATTGACCATGAATCCTCGCAACTCAATTATGTTCTCCTCCAGCTGATGACATCGTTGGGTCTTGCATAGGCAGTTGCCTCTGTGACCCACCATCATGGCCACACCTTGGACTTGGTATTCTCTCTGGGTCTTGAGGTCATCGACCTTGGGATTGATCAGGTTTCTTGGCCTGATCACTGTATGGTGAAATTCTCCTTTGGGGCTCCCCTGATGTTCCCTTCCTTGTTGAGATGATCAGCTATCATCCTTTAAGGGGATTGTCCACCGAGGGACTGATGGTGGTAGTTGATTTTTCTGATGTTGGTGGTGTTTGTGTGGCTGGCTTGTGTGAATTGGTATTAGCCTATAATAGAGCTGTCTCTGGGCACTCAAAGCCATTGATCTAGTCCACATATGACCCCAGTCCTCTCGTCTGATACCCCTATGGTATGATGGGGTTCTCAAGGTGATGAAGACCATGGGTCACAGATTGGAGCTTTGCTGGTGTAGGACTTGGTCAGAGGAGGATAGATTGGCTTTGAGGAATCACTGTGCTGATTATCAAAGGGCAATTGACTGTAAGAAGGCAGAGTTCCTGTCCAGGGAGATTGCTGCAGGGAAGAACAGACAAGCTCAGCTCTTTCAGGCTGTGGACAGACTTCTTCATACTGTCCATCTACAGCCAAAAGAGCTTTTTCAGTAGCACTTTGCAAAGAGTTTGCTCTGTTCTTCTTTGACAGAGTATGCTCTATTTGGGCCAGGATCTTGCCAGTGGGTCTATATCAGTCCCACAGAGTTGGGGTTGAGTGGAGCAGTGGCACTCGCATTGTCTGGGTGGGGTTTCAGCCAGTTGAGGTGGCTGAGGTCTCTAAGGTGATTTTGAAGCTGCAGCCCACTTATTGTGAACTGGCCCCTGGCCTGACATGTCTCCTAGTGGGCTGAGTTGAGGTTATCAGTCCAGTGTTTGCCAGGATAATCAGGTGCTGACTTTCAGAGGGGGTTTTCCTCAATGTCTTGAAGGGGCGTTGGTGAGGTCCCTTTTAAAAAAAAAAAAACATTTCTCAACCTTGATATCCTGCTAAATTATAGACCAATCTCCAACTTTCCATTTCTTCAGATGGTTATTGAAAAGATTTTGGCTCTGCAGCTTGTGGAACATCTGGAGACCTTTGACATCTATGAGCCATTTCAGTCCTGGTTTAGGTCCAGGCACAGCACAGAGATGGCAGTAGTCTGGGTGCATAATGACCTCCCCAGGGCAAGAGATCAAGGGGAGCGGTCAATTCTCATTCTCCTCGATACGTCATCAGCATTTGATACTGTGGACCATACCATGCTGTTGGACCAGCTTAGAAAGTTTTATGGACTCACCAGTACAGTCATCAACTGGTTTCTCTTAGGCAGGAGGCAGAGGGTAGTGATAGAGAATTTCTCCTCCTCCCTGATGCCCCTGACCTGTGGAATACCTCAAGGCTCGATCCTTTCACCGATGCTGTTCACAGTATACATGCTACCCCTGGGGAGGCTCATCAGACAATACAGTCTAGGTTTTCACTGTTGCACAGATGACACTCAGCTGTTCATGTCCATTGCAAAAGGGACAAATGGTGCCTTCGAAGTGCTGAATAAATGCCTGGTCGAGATCCAGGATTGAGTGACGTCTAACTGGCTCAGACTTAAACCAGACAAGATGGAGGTTCTGGTGATTGAGCCTGGTCGTGGGCATGATAGAGATGCCTCCAGGATGGCAACAGATTTGGCCCTGGGTTGATCCAATTGGTGGCATCCTCTAGGGTCTAAAATCTGGGTGTTGTCCTCCATGACAAGCTGATATTTGAGGCTCAGGTGTTGGCTGTTGTCAAAAGCATTTTTCACCATTTGAGGAACATCACCTGAATTAAACCCCTAATTCCTCCTGAGGATCTGCTGTCACTCTTGCATGCCTTTGTAACATCAAGATTCGACTTCGTTAATGCTCTTTACCTCAGGGTCAGTGGAGGGACCCTCCACCTGCTGCAGCTAGTGCAGAATGCAGCGGCCAAGCTGACGGGGCTGTCAAGGTCCTGTCATATGACCTTAGTCCTGTGTGGTTTGTAGTGGCTGCTGATCCGGTGGAGGATTCTCTTCAAGTGGGCTTGCTCACCTATAAGGCCCTATATGGATTGGGCCCTGGTTACCTGTTAGAACTTCTCACTCCTGCTATCCCAGCCTGCTCCCTTTGTTCTTCCACCATGGGCCTTCTGGTGGTACCGAGAACCAGGCTGAAAACCTTGGGTGATTGTTCATTTGGGGTGGCTGGCCTGGTCCTCTGGAACTTGCTGACAAGATCTCTGAGGGAGGCCCCGACAGTGGAGGCATGTTTAGGAGGGGCCTAATGACTCATCTTTTTAGCCCAGCTATCTCTGCTAATGTTTTTTTTAATCTACAAAAAAAATAATTCTTTATTTATTCCTGAATTGTTTATATGATTCAAATATTTCACCACCCTGCTTAAATTGTTTAAATTTGTTTTACTGTACGGCACCCAGAGCCTCTGGGATTTAACGCAAGACAAATAAATATTATTTACTTACTTACTAGAACCGTGGCTCCTTCCACACTCCCCTGACTGAAATCTGTCCAGCGAGCATCTGTGCTATCCTCAGACCTCCACCTTGTGGCAGCCAAGAGCCAGGAAGTCATACCATCCCAGTCTGGGAGAGGAGAGGAGAGCTGCCTGGTGGCTTCTGGATCCTGTATCAGCCATCCTGCCCTGTCTACCAGCAGCAACCCAAGCTCATTACTGAACTTGCGTTGCTGGTATGGAAGGTCCCCTTGTTCTTGACTCCTGCTGGTAAACAAACTTCTCAGTAAATGACCTGCTTTGTTGGTTTAAAGTGTGCCACAGTTAGAAAAAATGCTTAACAGGATGTCTGTGCATGTTAACTTTTATTTCTGCATTCTCTGACTAGTTTTATGTTACAAGTTCTTATTTTGCAGACTGAGCACACAGTCCCTTTGTTCTCAGTGTCCTTTTCCTGTGCTAGCTAACTAATGCAGGAGTCTTTGGTTTGACGTTCTGCTTCAGCTTTGGCAGAATAGTTGAACACCAGAAAAAATTAACACTATGTAAGCATATCTCTGATCACAGGGTATTAAAGGGAAGGTGCCATACCAGTGTGCCCAGTGTCCCTACTTTATGGCCTCCTGACTAAGATAGTTTCCATTTTGCATAATTTTTATGTGCCCAGAAATGAAATAAACTTTAAAAATGATACTGCTTTTTTTTCCCATCTAGTGCCATGTTTTCCCATGATGCCCCATAGTACCCACAGTTCTGTTCTTCCCCATGATATGTAAAAGCAATAGACTCGGAGAGGAGTGAAGGCAATGTATTTTCTTTTCATTCAGAGATGGAGCCCTGAGTATGTACAGGGATGACAGGACAGTTTCTTATTTGCAATCTGCAATAAAGATCATCTGGTTAGATGTTATAAAAGACCAAAGAGAGAGGCAAGAGCAAGCAGGAGAGAGTTTAATTCTGAAGTGAGCTGAAGGAGTGACTGAGGTAGTGTTAGTAGGAACCATACACTGTATGTTCTGCTGGAGTGGGTGACAGAACATACAGTACACAGAATAGGTCAAAACAGACATTATTGATGGCAGTTTTGTTGGCAGTATCTGTGTAGATTAGCTCGGTTGGTGGTGGAGGGAGAATGATGGCCTTTCAAAAATAAATGTGTATTTTAACTTTATTTTAAATTTCCAATGGAGCGTTTTTTTCTTTGCTTCGGAGTTGCAGCATAGTGACCATGAACTGACTGCACTAGAGATGCAGAGAGACAGGACCACCTTGAATCTAGAGCCAGCACCAGTGAAGGACCAACTGAATGAGGATCAACATGCATGGAGAGTGTATGGAGAGAGAGAGGTTTTCTGTTAAGCCCACAAACATGCAAACTGCAAACAGAACTACACGGACCTCCCTAACTGCTGACCAACAGAAGGAGTTGTTCCAGTATTGCCAGTGCCTTTTTTCTTGTCAGATTGACCAGCTGAGTTGATTGACCTGAATGCTGGCCCCAATGTATTGCACAGAATTCAGTCTTGAGAGGAAAAAGGGTGCAGCAAGACTTCATGTTTCAAACTATTTGTTTCTGTAGGTATATGTAAGAGCTAGGGAAGGGGGATATCTGAAATCCTGGCTAGAAATATGCACATGTGTGTGTGTGTGCAAGCAACAGCATGTCTTTGTTGGGTTTTGTGTTTGTAAGTGCCAGGAGAGGGGGATATCCATACTGAAAGCTTGACCTGATACCTTGGGAGGGGGCAGTAAGTCTGTTTCTTTCATTTTTTGTATGTTTGTTTGTTTGTTTGCTTTTGCATGCCTTTGGAAGTGCTAGGGTAGGGGATCTATGTGCTAAAAGTATGGCCTGAAACCTGGAAGGGGGCAGCAAGTCTGCTCAATTGTATGCCTTTGGAAGTGCCAGGATAGGGGAATATTTGTGGTGAAAGTTTGGTCTGAAACCTGAGGAGGGGCAGCAAGTATGTTTGTTTTTATATGCCTTTGGAAGAGCCAGTGCAGGGGGATCTCTGTGATGAAAGCTTGGCCTGAAACTTGTGGGTGGAGGGACAGCAAGTCTGTTTGTTTTTGGCTGCCTTTAGAATTGTCAGGGTAGGGGAACTCTTTGGTGAAATTCTCATCTGAAGGCTGGGGGGGGACAGCAAGTCTGTGTGTTTTTGTATTCCTTTGGAAGTGCCAGGGTAGGTGAGTAGCTGTCATGAAAGTCTGGTCCAAAACCTGAGGAGGGGCAGCAAGTATGTTTGTTTTTGTATGCCTTTGGAAGTGTTAGAGTAGGAAGATATTTGTGCTAAGACTTGGCAGGAAACCTTTTTTTTTGGGGGGGGGGGCAAGTCTGTTTTTACTTTTATTGTATGCCAACAGAAGTGCCAGGAGAGGAATGTTTCTGTACTGAATATGTGATCTGAAACCTGGTAGGGGCAGCAAGTCTATTTGTTTATATGTGTTTGTTTGTAAGCATCAGGGGAGGTGGGTATGTGTGATGAAAGCCAGGTCTGAAGCCTTGGGGTGGGAGTGGGTGCAAAAAACAGCAAGTCTTTAAGTGTCAAATGTGCAGAGTCTATCAAAAGTCTAAGCTGAGTGCCAGGACTGGCCTTAACCATTCTGGGTCCCTGTGCAACCCCCTATCGGGCCCCACCACTCCATTCCCTGTGGGCGCCCCAACATACAACATTTACACCTAACTGACCCTCCTGTCCTGTATTGATAAAGCAGTACCAGGTCTACTAGTTTAACTAGCATCTTTTAATTAGTGCCATTGACTGCATTGAAATATTGGAAATTAATCTGACTGAGTCTGGAGCAAGAACTTAAGTAATTACGGTACTACTGCAGTGTTCATTTCTTTAAGGACAATGACATTATCCCTGGATACTCACACCTTCTAATAATCCAATTTACTAACAAGTTAAACAATTTAACTTTTCTGGAGGTGAGTAAGAAAGCATAGAGAGGATTATCATGGGGCACCAGTAAGGTTGCCACCTGTCAGGTTTTTTACCTGGTGATGAGGTTTTCAGGGTCCCTATCAGGAAATCCAGTTTTGCTCTGTGCTGGTCAGTTTTTTGAGCCATTTTGAGTGTTCACATACTTTTGAAACATATATTGTCACATCTTTCTTTGTTTCAGCTGTATGTCCAGGTTACAAATAAGTTCTCTAGTCAGTATATAGCCCTTTGTTTGTAAAAGCAGTCAACCTAAAAGGTGTAAAGTATGGCCATTAACACCACTACATCTTAAAGTGGCATACCAGCTAAGCTGCCCCCACCTTTTGTAACAGTAACATAGCCAGTTATCTTCTACTTTCATTTGCTGGTAAACACTTTATTCTCTAACAGAATTTAGGCAAATGTTTAAATGTTTTAAATTTTTTTTTTTCCTTAAGAAAAAAGTACGGGCCCCCAAGGTGCAGGAGCACAGCTTGCACCTAGCTAAGGCTGGACCTGCTTAGTGCCTACCCTAAACTGTGGAGGGGGGATATCTAAGCTGAAAGCCTGGCCCAAAACCTTTTCTGGTTGTTATGTTGCCTGCACAAACTCAGATTCATTTTTATTTATGCCACTGCTGACCCTGAACCTTAGTACCTGAAAACTGTCTGTAAAGTGACACAAACCACCTTGTAGCTTTTAGAATGCAACTATTGCAGTTGATTTATTAATAAAAAAGGAGGGTTATATATGATATGCAATGCTACATACACAGAGAATAATGTATATGCGCCTGGGTGTTATGAAGTTTGTTTTACATACCTGAGGTGTGTGATGATCAATAATCCTTATGACGGAAGCTCAAGAGGTTTATTAGGTTATCACACACACTGAGGGTGTGTAAATAACTTTCATAAACACTGAGGTGCATATGCATTATCTTTTATAATTACTGGTGCAGGTAGTGAATGCCAAGAAAATCCCTGAAGAACCAAGAAGTTTAGTTTCTGTCCTATGCAGAGAGAGAGAGAGAGAGACACACACTCTCTCTCTCTCTCTCACACACGCAAACACTCCCATTGCTGATTGCAGTTGGATTCGCTCTGTTGTGAAGCAGACAAACAGCAGGATCAACCAGATAAATACTGAAAAAAAAAAAAAAAAAACAACTTCCCTTCAAGGTTAGTGAAAAGCAAATGCTCCACATTGGTCCTCAGTAACGAAGAAACCACCACCATGCTTATTGATGCGTTTGGCCTGCCCACACAGGGAGTAAGAGCTAATGAGGTGGCAAGCTACAGATGAGTGCCACAAACTGCCATAATAACCAGTTGTGCCAGTTATTATGGCATTTAAAACACAGCTGTAGTCTGTGTATTAAAGGGGGTCACCAGTAATTATAGTATGATATTGCCAACTATCCGTGTGCTGAAACCCTATCTGTTTTCACAACCAGTTGCTCATGGACCCTTACCTTTCTTCTGTATGTGTATATATGTAAGCATTTTCCCCAACTGAGACACATTTTAAACATCAGAAAGCAGTAGGAAACTTATCAAGAAAAGTTTGATGGTCAGCACAAGCTAAGAACACAGGGACTTCAGAAGACATCCAACAGAACTGACTGATAGAGCAGCACATATGTTGGCTTGTGTTATTTTTTAATTTAATTCCATCTCATTTTATTCTACACTGATAAGCATATGAGCATAACTGCCCATTTTCATATGTGACCAGTTTACATAAAAACATCAGGTACAAAATGAACAATACACCATTATATACAATATAAATTGACATAATGATAAATCAAAAACAATTGCATTCGGACCAACTATCAAGAGTTTTTTTTAAGCTGACTGCTAGAACCTGAAATATTTTTACACAAGGTACTGTAACTGTTTGTGGAAGATTGTTAGAAAATTTAGCTGCCCTCGAACCGAATGAGTTATGAACTAATCTTGTTCAATATAAAGGTAGTTTCAAGAAATATTTTCTCTGTGATCTAGTACCAAATGAATTCAAGAATCTAGGAAAAAATTCAGTTCTACCTTCAGGTAACAAACCCAATATAACTTTATGCAAAAAGGCAGATGGCTTATAGGAAAAATGCTATTCAGGAGGAAAACATTTCATGTAATTATACAGTTGACAATGGTGTGTCAAACACAATTGACCAGTCGCAAACCTGATGATTCTGTAATATGTAACTTTTAGTTTTGGCAATACTTGATCAGAGGCATCAGAATGTATTAGAGAGCTATGGTCTAAAAATGAAAGTAAAACACTATTTGCAAGGAGAAATCTTGACTCCAGTACCAAAAAAATGTTTTGTTCTGCAAAACATCCCTCATCTCTGATGGAGCCTTCCTCTAAGATCAGAAATGTGAGCTTTGAAGGAAAAACAATTATCTAAAAGGACAGCATGATATTAAAACTCATACACTATTTCAGTTACTTCACCCTATCAATCGACCAACTGGAAGAAAATTGTTATTACTGGATCTTTAAGGTCCTTGAAAGAGCATTGTTTTTTGTTTTCTTTGAATTAAGAATTAATCTGTTTTGCAGGAAACAATTATGAATTTTATTGAAATCCTCCTGTAGCTTGTTGTTAAAATCACTCAAGTTATCACCCTTACAAATAATACAGTATCATTTGCATAGACTATGATGTTTCATTGTCTGTGCAAACTTTTGGAAGGGAATTGATAAAAAGGGTGAATAACAAGGGGCCAAGGATAGATCTTTGGGATCCCCACACACAATTTTGTAATCACAAGAATATGAACCATCAACCAATGTTTTATGTGAATGCCCCTTTAAATAGTCAATTAACCACAAATGTATGTACAGTACATTGACAAATTCTGACTCTGCCGTGTATTACATAGATACATAGACACTGTCAGCAGATAAGGGCCTATGGCTCATCCAGTCTGCCCATTTCAGCTTGTAAGTTCACTTTGTTTTCCTAGAAGTCTGTTGCCCTTTACCCCTGACCTCCAGAATTCCCTTATGTTTATCCCATGCATTCTTAAACCCCGTGATTGTTTCAGCCCCCACCACTTCTTCTGGCAGGGTGTTTTACTTGTCCACCACCCATTCTGTGAAGAAATTCTTCTTCATGTTTCCTTTGAATTGCCCTCCCTCCAACTTCATCCCATGTCCTCTAGTCCTGGAACATCTCTTTCACTGGAAAATAGTGTGTTCCTGCACCCTGTTCCTCCCTGTAATGTACTTGTATGCCTCTATCATATCCCCGCTCTCCCTTCTCTCCTCCAGGGAGTACATATTTAAGTCCTTCAACCTGTCCTCATAGGACATGTGATGCAATCCTTGTACTGTCTTTGTTGCCCTCCTCTGAACCTTCTCTACCCTGTCTATGTCCTTACATAGGTAAGGTGTGTCTGTGTGGCACAGTGCAAAGAGTATTGATCAAAATTTGGTAATCAACAAGCTCAAAAGACTTGGTGAGGTCCATGAACATAGATGCCATGAAAATCCCATTATTAAGGGCCCCTGTGACCTGGTTCATGAACCTCACCAAGGTGGTCTCTGTATTGTGTCTGGCACAGAAACCATGCTTTTCCTTTGCTCAAGTTCCATTTTCATTAAGAAAATCAACAGTCTGATTAAATACTATTTTCCAAAATGTTTGAAAGAGAGGTCAAAAGTGAGATTGGATGATTATCAGAAACACAGTTCTTAGACTCAGATGTATGTATTGGTCTGATGGCCTCCTCTTGCAAAGTTAAGGTAAAATTCCATTACAAATAGAGAAATTAATAATTTTCCTGAGAGGAAACAAAATCAAATTTGATTCCAATTTTAAAAGCTATAATCAGTTGCTTCATCTACCCCAATCAAGGGCCTTAGATTCATGGACCTCAGATACCCAGTTAATTACAATGGTGAAAGAATACAAAAATGGAATCTCTTTGGTTCAGATACAGAATGACATACCACTGAATGACAAATATCATGATTTGAGAATTGAAAAATAAAAAATGTAACTCATAACACTCAAGATTTCTGAAAAATTCATTAAAACAATGTATTACCTCTTGAGGTTCACAATATATCTCCCCCGGCTGTCCAGTACTACAGATTTTGATTTCTGAGATTTATCAAGCAAATCATTTGGGGGTACTCCAAATTTCTTTTGAATTGCCAAAATCCTGCTTATGCATTGATTTAGAGTAGTTAATTTAGGTCCTTCTTACCATTGATTTGGATTGATTTCTTAATGTTTTATATTTCTGTAGGATAGTGATCGTCTGTTTTTTTGTATTTGGTCCACTCCTTATCTCTGACCCTAAATTGTTCTTGGATCTCAGGGGTCAACAATCACTTCTGGTGCCTCTTACTCTAATACTTTTGATAGAAAGAAAACAGTTTACTAAATATCTAAGCAACTCTGACAAAATTGTTCATAAGCTAAATCCAGATTAATAGTAGTACAGAGGAAGGCCCAATTAGCTTTTTGAATAGCATGATTAAAGTCACCTATCTTAAGATTACAGATTTGCTGAGCAAACATAAAAGCCAGAGGCTTCCTGTTTCTCCTTGCTGACCAGTTACAATACACTGAGCAGTGGTCACTTATACAGTCTGATAGTACTCCAGAAGCAGTCACCCTGGAAGGATTTGTCACCATAATCCAATCAAGGACAGAGTCAGAGCTCTGTCCTATAATTGTGATATGTAGTAGTCTGAATTATTTGTTGTAAACCATGATCTACTAAGATCTCCTTAACTCCCTCCCCCTGTTTAATGTTCCAATTTAAATTTGCATCTCCTTTTATAATGCACTCCCTATTTGTAGATAGTGTACTTTGAAAATGAAACATTATGATGAACCCTGTACTAGACTGCCTGGAGGGAAAATACACACAACTAAGTGTTAAAAGGATATTACACAATTCAACATTTATAGACAAAGAGTCACAGGTAGAAGAATTTTGTTGGTAATAATGCTCAGTTGCCCCTAAATCATTGGACACATAAAACAAACATCCCACTCTTTTTTTCCCCTATACAATCTTTTCTAGAACTAGAGTAATCATCCAAACTAATTTTTTTGGGAGATGTTGCTACTGAGCCAGGTTTCTGAAAACAATATAACTTTGAAATTATTCAAACCAATCTAGACTTCAATCTCTTTTTTGCCAATAAATGTTGAATATTCAAATGTACCATTCTAATAAAAGGTTTGACCCAGACTCACCCCCATATCTACCACTACTAACATTCTGTGGCCCTGGGTGTGGATGAACTGATCCTGAATTCAAAAGTAGCAATAACAATAATCTTCTCTGCCTAGTTGATTTTTTTTTGTAAAATGTATTTATTGAGAATGTAGATAAGCTTACATTACAACCAGATCAAGACCTTCATAACCATACATGACAGACATGTCCGTGAATTGTGTTATATCACCAGGAGAACACAATTATTACTGCTATGAGGTTACAATTCACAGATTCATGTTTGGTTTTATACATATTTGGTCTGAGACACATGCAGAGGTTTTACTGCTTATTGTTAGTAGCCTAACTGCATACCATACTTTACCCTGCTTATCATATGGGATACATAGCCTGGTCAGCACCCCTTGGCCCACAGTTCATTTAAAGGTCTTCCCAGGACTAGTCCAGGATAAGACCAGCCTCCACTGCTAATAGCCAAGGTCCCCAAATTTCCCAGAATTGGCGTAACTTACCTAGGGCACTCATCTGGGCCCATTCAAGTACCATGCATGACTTTATATTTTTACCCATTTCGTGCCTGAAAGGGGGGTTGGTGACATCCACAACTGTGCAATAGTTCTCCTGGCATTGATAAGTGCAATAGACCACAAGGGATTAGACTCCCTCTGACTCTAGTGGTAAGGATCCACCCCAAGCAACAATTCTAGAGGGGATTTGGATGGACTCTAACCCAGGAAGCCAGTCATTATATTATGCATAAGGTGCCAGAAAGGAGCCACCTTGGGACATGTAACTGCCAGGTGAAGAAAATCCGCTTCTTCAGTTGTACATTTAGGACAGATAGGCGATCTTGTCACGTTTAACTCATGTAGTCACTTGGGTGTCACATATGCCCAGTGTAAGAAAAATAACTGAACTTGCTGCAGTTTGTTACTGCGAGAGCAGTGCAGGTAGTGAGAGCATGCCAAAGACCAGGTTTTCTAGTCAATAGGCAGAAGGAAATCCACACTCCATTTTTCTTGGCTAGGGTTTTGCTCCTGTGGGGGGGGACTGTGAAGTGCACAGTAATAGATAGACAGGGACTTGCCTCCCGGTTGTGGCCAGAACAATTCTTCTTCTGGGGAGATGGGTCAGTCTAGCTATTCAAGGTAGTGAGGGTAGTCCTGCACTGTTGACAAATTGTCAGGTAAAAGAAAAAGTACCCCATGGGAGCCTTCCATTCAATATTTGAGTAAAAATCTTTATCAGGTCTCCTTCATATAGTTGATGACTTGATAGACTTCCTTCTCCACACCCACAACCGCTGGATCATCATTGTTGTGCACCCCCCCCTTCAGATTGCATAAAGCAAAGTAGGCTGAGATTCAGAGAGTTGCCCTTTATATACCACATATGTTTATGGGCCCTGATCTAGGCATGCAGTGTAATAGCAGTGAAGGGATTGCTTAGTCTCACATCACCCAGGCCATGCAAGTCCCTGACTAATGTATCATTTCAGAGATGACCCTGTAGCATATCCTCATCCAAACCTAACCATGGGCAATCAATACCTGAATTTCCAGTGGGTATAAAGGCCAACTGAGCCACCCAATAATATGCCTTAAAATTTGGTAGCCCCACTCCTGCTTCACCGGGTGGTCTCTGCAATAGAGCTCTTTTTACTTTGGCTCATCCCCCACCATAGAAATTTATGTGCAAGTGCATCTAATTGTTTGAAATTAATTTGTGAAATCCCAATGGGGAGCACCTGGTAAAAATATAATACCTTTGGCAGTATTGTCATTTTTATAACCCCCACTCTACCCAACCAGGAGATGGGCCTTCCTGCTCTTTAAAGACCTCAAAGCTGCCCAGATCTCCTGTTTGGTCAATGGAGAGTCCAACCCCTCAGCTTCCTTTCTACTTATTTGATTGAGGGGTACCCCTTCAAAAAAAGGTGTCATACTTCTCCTGAGAGAGATTGCATTTAGAGGTGTAAAGGGACATATAGAATGCACCAAAGCATCTCCTATCTCCCTCGAGCTCTACACCAAGTTCCCTTGGGTGTCTTGAACCTGGCCCACTGTTTACACCATCTCTTTCCATTTCAATTGCCAGGCTAAGTATTTCCCTGCCCTGTCCCTGTCAAAGTAACCACCTGCACTGTATAGGAGGATGGTTCTTTCTAGCTGAGCACTAGACAATGTTTTAAACCTCCATTTTAACTTTTCAACAATCATGTATTGGGCTACCGTAGGATTTAACATATACGTCCTTTCACAGGCTGCAATTTTGCTTCTAAGGAACTCTAATTCTTTCAACGCATTGCCTCTAGCATGTGAGGCAAAGAAGATGGTTTGCCCTTTCATGTAAGCCTTAAAGGCCTGTCAGTGAATGCAATGAGAGGTATCCCCTTGACAGGTGAAGTTTAGGAATTCATGCAGGCTATTCCCCATATGGTGAAGGTACTCCTAACTCCTCAGGAGGAGAGGATCAAGCTTCCAAGCTTTGGAGCCATCAAGGGTCCCAGTACCTCAGAGAGTAATATAATGCAGCGCATGGTCTGATACCAAAATGGGCAGATACCCCACATCTCCCAGTTCCCTATTAGGGCACTAGAGACCAGCAGCCTGTCTATATATGCATATAAAAGGTGGGTATGTGAATAAAAACTATATTCCCTCCCTGTAGGATGAAGGTGTCGCCAGGCATCGATTAAATCGAAGTCAGCTTGTAAAACTTCCAGAGCTTTTGCATTATATGATTTGGGTACAGGGGTCTTGTTTGAACGATCTAACACCACGTCTAAAACACAATTATAGTCACTTCCCCCAAGATCCAAGGGCCCTGCCAACTTGCCATGTCCAATGCTAGTTTCTGAAAGAAGCTGGGTCAATTCACATTTAGGGCATATATAGAACCGAGCAGAAAGACTCCCTTACCAGGATCATTTACTTTTGCCAATGCATAATGACCAGATTGAGCTACCAGTTTATCCAGGATCTGAACTGGTGACCCCCCAGGAATCCAAATTGAGGCCCCTCTAGCTTTTGAGGAAAATATTGGGGAGATCCATGTGCCCCCATAAAGTCAGGGGTTTTCTGCGATTCGGTGGGAGAAAAATGCATCTTCCGTAGTAAAACTATTGACCCCTTACATCTTCAAACCTCTGCAATAACCTTCTTATGTTTTATAACAGATTTAAGGCCATTGATGTTCCAGGCACACATCTGATATCATCCCCAATCATTATGTATGCAACTTAAACTATTCTTCCATCTGGCATAGAGTAAGTAAGCATCCACATTCTTTTTATCCAATGCCCAAGGTCCCCCTCTTCCCCCCAGAGAAATGTACTAACATCCACCATGGTAAACCCCAACAGCTTGCCTGAACTTGTCGTTCAAGTAATGTAGCACCCAGCTGAGGTCCCAACCCAGCCCTCACTAGTGTCAGCAGTGTTAGGTGCAGCAGGATTTTAGTCCCCATGTGACCGGTACATGGGCAATATTCTAAAACCTCCCACAATCGAGTTCCCCAGCCCCCAACGCTAAGGAACTCTCCCCAGAAAAATGTACTTTACCCCTGCCACAGTCCAACCGGGCTATTACCCCTCCCGCTAGTCAAAATCTACCAGTGTTTCTACTACAAACAAAAGGCAGATATGAAGCATCTTGCCTATCTCTGTGGCTGTTGATAGAAGGGCAATGACCTGTGTAGTATAGAAACATTGTAAAACAGCTGAATACTGTATAAGAAATAACAAAACCTGTGTAATGGTTATAAAACCAACTGGCGAAAATTAACAGTTCAACTTATAAAGTTAACATTCATAGAGCAGATGCATTGTGGTGTATAAAACAAACGTCTGCAGTCCAAAATCCCATAGTCAGCTCACATATGGTAAACAGATGTTTCCCCACTATAGCAAATGAAAATGAAAGAGTGCCCCCCCCCAAGAAGAAGAAGGGCATGCCCGCTGCTACCCGTGCCCCCAGGCATGGTCGGGCATTTTAGAAGAGGCAAAGTTGAAGACCCAATGGCGACTTCGAGGCGGTCCACAAATAAAAAATGATCAAACATGACCAGGTTCATGCAAATTCCTGTACTGTTGAATAGTACAGCAAAACTTAAAGACCTGGTCCCAAGAATAAAACCCCCATGAGCCCTCCACCCCAGTAGATACATTAGAACTAAATCCCATGTGTCCAGCAAACCTGTCCAGCCGATTAAACAAGGTGGATGATACAGAAGAATAATTTTATCCTTATATGGTCCCTTAGACAACAGATGGAAAAAGTTCACAACTCCCCATTCCTCCATCTTGATATAAGGGGTGAAACATTGGCGAGAGTATGGAGTGCAATCCCTTTGGGAGCTTATAAGGCTAAACCACAGTAGTCGTTCCCCTCTGGAACCCTTGTCCCAAGACACAGCCGGGGGTTACCAGGGTGTAACCCACTGCTAGTCATAAGCCTCTGGCTGCTAGATACACCACCTACGTCTGCCATGAGCCTCCTAACACTTGAAGAGGAAATAAGAGCACCAGGTACATGGTGGAGATATAGAAGGGAAATGTTTTGGATGTATATCTGCAGAACAGTCATCAAAACACCTTTGTTATGAGACAGCATTACTTACATTGCATCAGGCTGCACTCTCTCCCTCCTGGCCTCATCCTCTTCTATCCATTTTTCTGCCATATTGTGGCAGGTGAAATATCAAGGGCTCTGTCCCAGCCTGTCCACCTGTAAACGAGTTGGATACATGAAGGAGAATTTCCACCCAAGCCTATATAGCTTATTTTTGGCTTGATTGAATTTTTGGCACTTAAATTGGAGCTCCCAACTAAAGTCCTGAAAAACATGGACTTTGGTATTCCCAAATTTAATGGGACCAAATGTTTTGGCTTTTTGCAGCACAGTCTCTTTATCTCCACACTTAAGTATTTGATTAAACAGTGTCTGGGTCAATCTCCCCGCTTTGGTGGCGGACCCACCTGATGGGCGCGCTCTACATCAAAATTCGCTGCCTCCTCTGGAAGGCCCAGTTGGCTAACCAGCTAGTGATGGATCTCCACGTTAGGATTCCACCCCTCTATTCCTTCAGGCAGCCCAATTATCTGGAGGTTAGAACATCAAGAGTGATTCTCTTGATCATCAGTTCACTCCTGGAGCTCGGCTATGGTAGACAGTAGGCCATTCCTCTCTGCTGCAACCCCAGCATAAGAGTCTTCCATATTGCTCACCATTTTCTCCAGCTCACAAATTTGCGAGGTGTGTGTTGTAGTAGTTTCGGTAAGGCTAGTGACTACCAATTGAAGATGAGCAAACTGAGTGTTAAGGTTGTTGAATCCAGATTTCATGTCTTGCTGCATTTGCAGCATAGTAGTGGGGACCCCAGCAAGCATTTTCATCAGTTCCATCATGCTAGTATCCTGCAACACACTTTCAGGATTAGCGCCTGGGGAAGAAGGCACAGAACAGAGTGAGTCACTCTCACCTCTCTTTGGTTGCGATCGGGCATCAAACTGTAGTTTAGTTTGTTTATTTTTCAATTTTCATGACACCATCTGTGTAGAAGCTCCAAGTATTGCCAGAAGGATAACCATTAGTCATTATTGCAGCTGCAAAGACATTTTAACAGACATTGCCCTGAGGAGCTGTACTAGCCAGCGTCTGCCATGCTTGCCAGCTAGCCACGCCCCCCCTGCCTAATTGATTCTAAAGTACTGTATCAGCACTCTTATTTAACACTGATTTAATATCAACACCGATGATGCTTTGCATGAGTCATGTCATGACCATTACACTGGAGTCCAACAGGTCTTCACACCAGTGCAAAACAGAGTGAAGGAACTTCATTTAAATTTAAATTAGGGTGAATTTAGGGGTGTGTAAGAAAGGGAATCATTATTTGTGCTTACAAACTAGATATGCATATAGACAATATACTGAGGGGACTTTCTCTTTGAAACAAGGATATAGTAGCTGGCCCAGTGGTACTGAGGGCTGAGGAGCTAGATGCCTTACCTCACACCATGCTGGCGACCCATGTTCGGGAATGAGCACAGGCCACTGGGGGTTGGAAGGGGAGGAGAAGGATTGAGCATCCACTGGACTGCTCTCCATCTCCGAGGAGGTGGGGACTCCACAGTCGATGCACGACTGGCCCCCAGCAGAGGCTGGGGATTGGTGCACTGACGCATCAAGGGGGCAGAGCTAAGGCAGACACCTGGAGGAGCATGCACAGATGCATGCGTGCTCCCTCCTTGTGGTGTCATTGCACGCCTTAGCTCAGGGACAAAAAAACAGGAGGAAAAAGTGTGTGGTCCAGGCGTGCCTACATGATGGCCGAGCCTCGCAGGCATCACCTCCATGATTAGCAGTAATCCCTCTCCAGCTCTAGATTAGTATATAAGGCAGGTTGAGGAATCCTCACCACCCCACCATGGGGGGCAATCCATGTGGTTGCTGGAAAGAGGGTAAGCTGCGAGCGGGGGGCTTGGCAGATAAACTGCCGCCCGGGGCCAAGGAGAGAAATAGAGTATAAAAAAAAAGAAACAAGGATATAGTAAAAACACTTAGACCCCATTTTCAGTTATGGTCAGTGATCCAGTGGCCTCCCATCTACTGTCAGTTTCTTAAAGCATCCCTGGTGTACAGTGGAACCACTTCCCTAGCCACATTCCTCACCAACTCCAATTAAGTGTCATGCCATACAATGATCCAAATTTCCCAGTTGTTGCAGCCTCCACCAGTTGTTATTGATTGCTCTAAATCAATTGTGTGGTCACAATGCATTTATCGAGTTTGTATGGAAGAGCTGTAACCCCTTTTCTGTGTAGCACACAAGGTTTTTAATGAGGAACTATCAAGTGGTTGTTGCAACCACTAAATGACAACCCTCCTTCTAACTATAAATGGGTCCCAGAAATCTTGATTCTAATCTTGATTCTTTAATGTTTGGGTTGTAACCTAATCCTGAGGGCATGAGACATTAATCCACTTGTCCCAAATACCAAGCAGAGACATGAAGAGCAATAGTCAAGCATTAACCGTACTTGTACCAACAAATGTGAATATACAGACTTGCATTTGGTATATTATTTTTAAATTCCAAAATAAGGGCACTATCCACAAATATGTGTGTACCACATGAACAACCGATGTAAAAGATGTGCATGCCTTCATGCCACTCAGTTTACAGTACATACACCCCACCATATTTACAAAGGCAGTAGGAAAGGCCTTCAGATCTGCAAGGTTGTGTAGAGTGTCATATAGCAAGCAGGGGTTGAAACCACAGGACCCCAGTAAAAATGAAATGCTGCCCATCAGTTGGGCTATCCTGGTTAAACAGCAAACGTTGTCAACATGATTGAACAGAAACATAAACAATGACAACAGGAAAAAAAAACAGATTGCCCATTCAATTTGCTTTTATAATGTATTGATTAAATCTGTTTTGACCTTCTGTCTCCATGATATGATATTGAACAGTATTCATATCTTGCCTGTTTTTCTTCTGTCTCACACATCACACATCACATACCATATCTGTTTATTTTGTAAACTACTCTTCAGACAAGCAGATGCTTAGCCCCTTCCCAAATAACCCCAGCCCACATCAACACACTTAATATCATCTGAGAGACCCTTAAGTTGGTAAGCAGTTTTTAACAATTCAGTCCACACCATTCTGTGTGTGTTTATAAATCCCACCATCACCATCTATTCTAATGCTTACACCTCTAAGGTTGCATGCAGAGTCTTAACTGTGGGCTGCATTTGAGCAGATGCGATAGACCTTATGCCCTAAATCTGCTGGCATTGTCATATGTTCATATGGAAATGTAGTCTCAAGTTAGCACTGACGGCGCACTACAGATAAACTTTCTGGGATCATGTAGGAAGGGAGCAGCAATAACACACATGCTATTGGCTCCCCTGAATCATATGAACATATACATTTTCAAATCAAAGAATACTATCAGTTCTTCAGATTCTTTCCCACCAACTGAATAAGAATACCTTGTCATCCCCTTTCCTTCAACGTACTTCTCTAGTTTAAGATTGAATGTTGAAATAATGTCAACTAACATCACCTTTTCTGGAAGTGCTTTCCATGCTTCCAGCACTCATTCTGTGAAGTAGTTCTTCCTGATATTTCCCTTAAATTGTCCTGCTCTTAAAGGCATTGAGTGACCCTTCATCCTCTTATCCTTGTACATCCAGGTAAACTAATTAAACATGTGCTCAAGTGTCCCCCATTTTACCAATGAACTAATCATTGCATTTTCAGTGGCTTCCCATGTCCTGGGTGAACTGATTTTAAAACTTGTTCAGTGGCTCCCTATGTTGCTGATGAACTAATACGTTTTACTCAAACTGCCCACTTTTAGGTACAGTGAGTATCAACATTCTTTTGTCTGATTATTTTTATACAAGACAAGATGTCCTGCTAGCTGCTGACATCTCCATTTGTGCACTCCAGAGCATGATGGTTTAAGATTCAAGTCCACTGTGCCATGGGAGCTTGCTGATGAAGATTACTAGTACTTTCTCTCTCTCTCTCTCTCTCTCTCTCTCTCTCTCTCATATTGAACCTGAGATTACTATTCCACAGTAACCTTTTGTGGGGGATTCATTTTTTATCAAAATTTTATTGTTATTACTGTTTCTTTCGTAAGTTCACGGTGCCATGGAAACTTGCTGCTGAAGATTATCAGTGCTCTCTTTCGCTCCCACGCTCCATCTCTAATACTAAGTCCAAGATTACGGTACTATAATAAACTTTTGGGGGAATCAGTTTTTATTATGGTTTTCTTGTTATGACTTTACTGGTTCTTTTGTAAGTTAAAAATGAATTTTAATAATTGAAATAGAACCTGGCAGAGTGATCCTTCTGTATTTCAGACTGAGATTTAGAAAATGAATGCTTTTATTTGCTGTTGTCTCTGCAATTGAACGGAAAGTTTACAATTAATATACATATGAACATACGAAGAAGCCAGTAGAATTAGACCTTCTTGTCTATCTAGTCTGCTCAATGCACAGGGTTTACAGCTCATGCTGTTGTCCCTTTTCCTCCATCCCTGACATTTCCATCCACTACCTTCTCCCCCTCTCATGACCCCTGTCCTCCCCCTGTATCTATCCTAGCCCCTCTTGAAGCTAACCACCATCCTCACTGAGATCACCTCTTCTGGTAGTGTATGCCACTTGGTCACAACCCTTTCTGTCAAGAAATGTTTCCTGAACTCCCTCTTAAACACCTCCCCCCCACTTAAGGCTGTGTCCCCTCATAATTTTGTTGCTGCTTAGTCTGAAGAGAGATGTTCCTTCTTCACCTTATTGATCCCTTTCAAGTACTTGAAGGTCTCAATCATGTTTCCACTCTTCCTTCTGTCCTCCATGGAGTGCATGTTAAGGGCCCCAGTCTCTCCTTGTACAACTTACCTTGCTGCCCCGCAATCATCTTCATAGCTTCCTTTGGACCGTCTCCATCAGGTTGATATCCTTTTTGAGATGAGGGCACCAAAACTGTACCACATACTTCAGATGCTGCCTCACCATGACCTATACAAGGAAAGAATCACCTTCTGATCGCCTGATATTGACCCCCTTAGCTATGCACCCCAACATCCTGTTTGCCCTTGCCACAGCCTTCCTACATTGCACAGAGTGCTTTAGGTCACTAGATATCATCACTCCTAGATCTTTCTCCTCCATTGTGGGAGATACCCAGACACCTCCCAGGTAGTACTTTGTACTGTGGTTTCTGGTTCCAATGTGCATGACTTTGCATGTTTTGGCATTGAAGCCCAGCTGCAAATCCCAGACCACCTCTCAAGTCTTATTTGATCCACCTTAAGGTCCTGTATCCCCTCTGTTGTGTCCAACCTCCCACAGAGCTTGGTATCATCTGCAAACAGCCACATTTTGCCCTTGATGCTATCTCCAATGTCATTAATGAACACGTTGAACAGCACCGGCCCCAACACTGAGCCCTGTGGGATGCCACTTGTGACTGCCCTGGTACCATACAACTCTCCTCCTACTATCACCTTTTATGACTTGTTCCCTAGCCAGTTTTCCACACACTTAAGCATCTTTTCTCCTACTATGAGGTCCATCAATTTCCAGATCAGCCTCCTCAAAGGCCTTGCTGAAATCCAGGTAGAGGATGTCCACTGCCACCTCCCCATTCACTGTTTTGGTAACCTGTCAAAGAAGTCAATCAGATTCATTTGACAAGACTTTCCCCCAATAAATCCACTCTGCCTTGCATCCTGGATTCCATATTCCTCTAGGTGCTCTATCAATCTTTCCTTCAGTATTTTCTCCATAATCCTGAACTCTATCCAAGTGACACTGACCAGACTGTAGTTCAGTGGATCATCCCTTGGAATGTTCATTTGAAGGGGCATCATGTGTGCCATTCTCCAGTCCTGCAGCACAACACCTGACTCCAGTGAACACCTGTACAGTCTGCCAGTGGCTGCACAAGCTCCCCTGCCAGCTCCTTCAGCACCTTAGGATGGACTCCACCTGGGCCCAGTGATTTGTCTGTCATCAAAGCTAGCAGCCCTTCTTTCACTCTTTATCCATATATTGCCCCATCTGTCCCCCCCTCCCCTTCTGGACTCCTTCCCCCCTCTATCTGTACTGGTCCTTCTTTCTCCTTTGTGAAGACAGAGCAGAAGTATTCATTCATTCATTAACTCTGCCTATTCCTTATTCTCCTCCACCCACACATCTTCTCCTCTCAGCCTGGCTATGCCTTTTTTCTTGTCTCTTTTCTTACTCATGTAGTGGAAGAAAGCCTTCTCCCCATTTTACTGCCCTTCACTAACTACAATTCTTTCTGTGCCTTTTTCTCTCTGAAATGCCCTTCCTGCCTCCCTCACTAGCCCTAGGTATATTTCTCTGTCCTCCTCTCTCTTGGTCCTCCTAAACTTTTTATAGCCCAGACTCTTTTCCCTCACTGCCTGGGCTACCTTAGGGCTGAACCAGCTTGGTGCTTTTACTTTTTTGAGCTCTTCCTTCTCTCCCTAGCACATTCCTCCATTGCAGTCTCTAATCCTTCCTTGATAATAACCCATTTTGGTCCACCTCCATAGTTGCTGTGATTTTTGCTAGGTGCTTTTCAGTACCTCACCCATTCTTTTAAAGTCTGTCCTTTTGAATCCAGGATTTTGATATTTGTGTGGACATTTTCCCTGCCCATGTCCAGTCTGAACCACACCGAGCGATGGTCACTTTCACTTAGAGGCTCCTTGACTGTTATATCATGTATGCGCTGACTGTGTGTGACCATCAGATCAAGGATTGCCTCTTCCTTGGTGGGTTCAGTGAGTCCCTGGGTCAGAAACCCACTCTGAAACACTTCCAGTAATTTATGACTCCTAGCATATGTCATGGATAGCACACTCCAGTCCACCCTGGGCAAGTTGAAGTCCCCCACTATTAGCACTTCCCCCTTCCCTCTGGCATACAGAATTTACAAGCTCAGGTGGTTATCCATTTCTTCACCCTGATTGGGTAGTCTGTAAACCACCCCCATCCTCACCTTTCTCCCATTGCCAGTCTTTAGTTGGACCCACATCACGTCTGCCCTTCCCTCATCTGATTCCTGTGTTGTGCTTGTTATACCCCCAATGAATAATGCCATCCCTCCTCACTTGCTTACTGCTCTGTCCCTCCTGTGTAGCCTATATCCCAGAATTGAGAGGTCCCAGTCATGATCATTGATCGAAATCGAGAGGTTATTCTGAATGCAATGGAGACTTTTTTTTTGGTTATACAAAGCTGGAAGCTGTACCCTATATTAATCTGAATGACTTTTTACAATTTACTAAAGCTTGGGGGGGGGGGTATCTCATCATTATAAATAGAAATGCATAGACACACCAGATACTCATTCCCATTTTAATGAATTGTTTATTTTTCTTCATAAAATGGTAAGGATAAATCCAGAAAATTAAATGAACAAGAGCTGTCACCTGACAATGCATTAAAATACTAATGATGCACAGTGAGATACCAGCTCTCATTAAGAAGGAAAAAAAAACTTATTACCTAGTACCATTAACTTTAATATTTTAGTAGCAATTTGCAATGTCTTGCAAAACCAGTCCCCTTTTTCACAGTTTAATCTTATGCCTCCCCCCCATTGATACCTACCCACTAAGGTCTGCCATGTATGAAGAATTACCTATCCCAAGAACCAGGATATGGTTGGGGATATTTTTTTCTCTGTTGCTGCCTCAAGGCTCTGGAAATCTATACCTTCTAGCCTGTGCCAGTGCCAAACTGCTTCACCTTCAAAAAGGGATTTCGCAGTCACCTCCTTAAATCTTATGTATGCTCTTGCGACTAGAAATCTACCTTTTATTTCACTTTCTTGCATACTGGTTGCTTACCTTCTTCCCCACTGCCAGTCAGCCCAACTAGCAAGACTTGCCTTGGAGGAGCTCGATGAACTATTTATATTTGTCATGTGTCATTAATAGATTGCTGGCTTGCTTCTACTGTGCATTGTAATTTTTTACTGTATTTTCTTATCCATGTACTGCCTTGCTATGTAATCTGTTTTCTGCTGGTAACAATGTCACTTACTGTTGCTGTACTGTATTTATTGTTTACGTACCCTGACCCTATGTAACCTCCTGGATCATGCCTGGAAATAGGCATTCAACTTTCTAGTGCATTTACCTGGTCAACAATAAATCAATCAATTAATCAATCAATCAATCAATCAACAAGGGATCTGTCTTGTAGGAGGGACAGGGAGGGTAAAAGAGGAGGAGGAGTAGCCCTCTATATAAGGGAAAGGATCAAAGCAACAGAACTAAAGGGTAAACAGGGAGGAGAGAAGGCACTGTGGGTCTCCTTGAAGACAGGAAATGGCACCACAATTTGCACGGGGGGTGTATACTGACCCCTGTCTCAGGTGGAGGAAATGGACAAGGAGATGATAGGAGGCATCCATAGAATGGCAGGATGACAGAAATGGGGGAGATATTGTTGATGAGGGACCTGAATATGTCAGATGTTAACTGGAGCACTATTGCAGCTGCCACATCCAAGAGCAGGGTCATTCTCGATGCCCTACAAGGGGAATGTCTCAGACAGCTAGTGTTGGAACCCACTCGGGAAGAAGCAATCTTTTTTATTTATTTATTTATTGAGATCTAGGATTACAAAGTACCATTGAACCAGAGGTTCATTTACAAAGGTTCAGTGTCAGAATACAAAATGAACAATACAAGTGGAATGAGACAAAATACAAGGGACAACTAGATTTTAAAAGAAACAGTAGAAACACAGAACCATAGAAATTGATGGCAAGAGACCACCAGGTCCATCCAGTCTGCCCATTGTCTTTTAGCCTAGCCGTCTAACTGCCCTTGGGTTTGAGGGCTCCCCTGTATCTGTCCCAAGCATTCTTGAATCCTACCACTGTGCTTGCCCCCGCCACCTCTTCAGGCAGGCTGTTCCAGGTATCCACCACTCTTTTCTGTGAAGAAAAACTTACTGGTGTTGGTGGAGAACTGCCCTCCTTGCAGCATTAGATCATGTCACCTAGTTCTACTGCCCTTCTTAAATTGGAAAAGATCATCTATCTGCACCTGATTTTATGCCTTTTATGTACTTGAATGTTTCGATCATGTCACCCCTCTCTCTTCTTTGTTCCAGGGAATACAAGTTCAGTTCTTTCAGTCTGTCCCTGTAGGACATCTCGTGCAGTCCCTGAATCATTTTTGTTGTCCTTCTCTGCACCATCTCCACTCAGTCAATGTCTTTTTTGAGATGGGGCCTCCACAGCTGGATGCTGTACTCCAGGTGAGGCCTAAACAGTGATCTGTATGGCGGCAGTATCACTTCCTTCTTCCTGCTTGTGATTCCCCTCCCAATACATCTCAGAATACCTCTGGCCTTTAATGCTGCCTTCTCGCACTGTTTACCTACGTTGAAGTTGTCTGAGATGATGATTCCCAAATTGCACTCTTGGGTGGAGGCAGCTAGTCTTTACCCTCCAAGGTAATATGCCTTATTTGGATTTCCTTTTTCTGTGTGCATGACTTTGCACTTTTTTGGTGTTGAATCTCAACTGCCATGCCCCAGACCGTTCTTCCAGTTTCTTGAGGTCAGCTTCTGTCTTGTCCACTTCCTTCTGGGTGTCAACCCTGTTGCATATTTTGGTGTCATCTTTGAACAGACACACCTTTCCCTGTAGCCTGTTAGCTATGTCTGATGTGAAATAATTGAAGAGCAGGGGCCCCAGTACTGAACCCTGGGTCACACCGCTGGTTACTCTACCTTCTGATGACAGTTCTCCATTTACCTGCACTTTCTGGGTTCTGCCCTGTAACCAGTTTTTAATGTATTGAACCACTTCTGATCCAACTCCTGTGTGGTCTAGCTTTTTTACCAGCTTTCTGTGTAGAACCGAGTCAAAGGCCTTGCTAAAGTCTAAGTAGACCTCATCTACTGCCCAGCCGTCATCTATAACTTTTGTAACACAGACAAATAACTCAATCAGGTTTGTCTGGCATGTTCTACCCACTGTGAAACTATGCTGCTTGGGGTCCTGATGGCCGCTAGCATCCAGGAATGCCATGATCCTTTGTTTGAGTAGTGTCTCCATTAACTTCCCCACTATGGATGTTAGGCTTATGGGCCTGTAATTTCCAGAGTCCTCCTTGCTGCCTGACTTGTGGAGCAGGACCACAATTGCCCTCTTCCAATCTTGGGGTATCTCCCCACTCTTTAGCGATCTGGTACATAGTTTAGCCAGTGGGGCAGCCAATTCTAATCTCAGTTCTTTTAAGATCCTGGGGGGCATTTCATCTGGCCCTATGGCCTTGTAAACTTGCTGTTTATTTAGTGCCTCCAGTACTTCAGTCTCTGTAAAGGGGCTAGTATCAACCCCCTGTCCAGAGATGTTGCATTTTACCATTTCTAGGCCATTCCCTGGTTCCTCCTCAGTAAATACCAAGCAGAAGTATTTGTTCAGGATTTCTGCTTTTTCTGGGTCTTCTGTTGTTTTCCCTTCCTGAGTTGTAATCTTGACTAGACCCCCTTTTGCCTTCCTTCTTTCCCAGATGCATCTAAAGAAGGATTTGTCTCCTCTTTTTGCCCTTTCTGCTATATTTGCTTCTTTCTGCACTTTTGCCTGCCTTATTTTTTTCCTGGCTTCTTTCATTTTCTCCTTGTATGACACCTAGTCTTTTTCCTTGTTTGTTCCCTGGTATAGCTGGAACACCTTCTGTTTTTCTTTCACTATTTTAGCCACTTCCTTTGAAAACCATCAGGGGCTTTGTTTTCTTTTTGCTTCAATAACCCTTCTGGTGCATTGGTCAGTGACTGTCTGGATTGCTTTCTTAAGTTTCCCTCACATGACATTGACCTCACCCACTTGTAGATCAATTAAGTCATTTCTTATGTTGGTCCTCATTTGGTTGAAGTCCACCTTTTTGAAATCTAGTACTTTTATTTTTGAGTGGCACGTGTCCCCAGTTATGGTCGCCTTGAAGTTAACCATGTGATGATCACTGTTACACATATGGCATCTCACATCGAGTTCCTTGACCCTCTTAGTTTTTCTGAGGACCAAGTCAAGTATAGCACCTCATCTTTTTGGTGTTTTGATCAGTTAACTTAGTTCTGCTCCCAGTAGTGCCAATAAGAAATCCCTGCTTCTTGTTGTTGTTGCCATTAGTGTACTCCATTTTATATCTGGAAGGTTGAAGTCCCCCAGCAGTATCACCTCTCCTCTCTGAGTCATTTTGTGTATTTCTTCAATCAGGTCTTTGTCCATTTTCTGTCCTTGATCTGGGGGTCTATATATGATGCCGATCCTGATGGTTTTTCTGTTTCGTGTAGCTATAGTAAGCCAAAGTGACTCGGTGTCCCCAGGGTGACTCTGCATCTCTGTGGCTTTTATGTCTTCTCAAATGTAAATGGCTACTCCTCCCCCTCTTTGCCTCTGCCAATCCTTTCTGAACACATTGTATCCAAGTATAGCTGTGTCCCATCCATGGTTTTCCATGAACCACATATCTGTTACAGTGACCCAGTCCAATCTTTCTACTGCCATGATGGCAGCATGTTCAGGTAGTTTAGTTGCAAGGCTTCTAGTGTTTGCAACAATCACCTTCCAGGAATGTGCACCCCCTTTAAAATGTTAACAAAAGATTTAAAAAACATCAACATGATTGTTGGGGCAAAAAGGGGGAGAAGGGCACAAATAAGTAAGAGGCTGTCCAAGATAAGACTTTGTCATAAAGTGCAGGTTTCAATAATAAGTGCTGGGAGGGCAGTAGGCAGAAAGAGAGGGGGGAGAATAGCAAAAGAACAAGAGGGGGTGAGAAAAGGAGTAGGAATTAGGGAGAAATAGAAAATGAACAGAGCCAGGGAGGTTGGTGTATTGGGTCGATGCATGAAGAAGGAAAATGGGGAGGAAGGGTGTGTGTGGAGTGCAATTAATGCACATGACAGGGGAAGGTAATATGGCATAAAGGGGGAGGTGGGAGAGGGAAGGGGAAGGAAGGGAGTTGAGAAAAGAGAGCAGGAGGGAGTAGAAAAGGGTAGGAGATGAGAAGAAAGGGCAAAGTGGGAAAGGTGTACAGATGCAACCTAGATGAAACAATCACATTTGCTAAAAATAGAGAGGTGATGGTGCAGGTTGTGTTTATATGGGCCAAGTCTAGTCTCTGACGAGATCTCAGGATGGAGACCATTCACTAGGAAGGGGGCCCTAGCAAAGAGGGAGTATTGAGCTTGAGTGGTGTGACAAAAGGGAATCTGGAAAGAGGATTTGCCTTAGACCTGGTACTTTCAAATGGGGATGGAGAGAGGATCTCAGATTTAGAAGTGGGTAGCCATCTGGGAACAAGTGACCACCAAACAATGTTGTTCACGATAAACACAGCCGTAGAGTAAAGCCATACAACAGCAAGGGTACTGAACTTTAGGAGAGTTGATTTTGGTAAAATGAGAGAGTGCCTCAGAAGGAGGGGTGGAGGAACAATGGGGGAAAATCAAAACTGCCATCACAGAGGCAAACGCCTCTGTGTGAAGCAAATAAACAAATCAAAATGAAGGGAAAAACACATGGTTTTCAAAATAAGTGGCAGGGAAGGTAAGAGAGAAAAAGATAGCATTCAGAAAGTATAAGGAAACACAAAAGGAGCAGGACAAAGAACTGTACCAGTTAAAGCAGAAGGAAATGGGGACAGCAGTCAGACTAGCAAAGGCCCAAACCGAGGAAAAGATAGCCAACTCAGTTAAGAAGGGAGATAAAACCTTTTATAGGTACAGTAGTGGCCCCCAGAATGAAACCCACTTTTAAAGCACTTTGCAGCATGCTGCAGCAGACCTACTGAATAAAGCAATGTAATTTTAATGGCAATTAGTCCCTTTAATCATGCAGGAAACCGTGGCATTCACTTCATCATGGCAGTGTTACATTTTCCTGAATGACGAAAGGAACTAAATCCCATTGAAATTACTTTGCTTTATTCAGTAGGTCTGCTACAGCATTCTTCAGAGTGCTGCAAAATGCTGCAGAATTGTGTTTCATCCTGGGGGATGCCACTATTAGGGAGAGGAGAAAGACCAAGGGAGGTATAGTGAGGCTTAATGAAGTGGTGAGTGGGTGGACAGAGGGTGACAGTGAAAAAGCAGGGATACTGAATGAATACTTCTGTTCAGTATTCACAAAAGATGAGGAGGGGGAGGTATCTAAACAAATTAATAGAAGCACTCTGGATTGGGGGATTGATACCAGTCCATTCACAGAAGAACGGGTCCTGAAAGAACTCCTAAAACTGAAGGTGGACAAAGCAATGGAGCTGACAGGATTCACCCCAAAATTCTAAAAGAACTAAGGGGAGAACTAGTAACACCACTGACTACACTTTTTAACAAATCATGGGAGGATGGTGTGTTACCTGAGGACTAGAGAAGGGCAGATGTGATTCCCCTTCACAAATGTGGGAGCAATGCATAGGCAGGAAACTACAGACCTGTTAGTTTGACCTCAGTGGTAAGGAAATTGATGGAATCACTTCTGAAAGAAAGAATTGTTGAGTACCTAGAGGTCAGTGGACACAGGACCCAAGACAGCATGGATTCACAGCAGGAAGGTCATGTCATATGAATCTAATAGATTTCGTTGACTGGCTGACCAAAGTAGTACACCAGGGAGGGGCTGTAAACATGGCCTACCTAGACTTTAGCAAGGCATTTGACACAGTCCTACACAAAAGATTAATAAACAAGTTAGCCAGCCTTGCAGTGGGTCCCAGGGTGGTAACCTGGGTAAAAATATTGGCTGGACAACAGGACACAGAGGGTAATAGTAAATGGAGTCCACTCTGAAGAAAGGGGGGTTACTAGCTGGGTACCACAGGGTTCAGTACTGGGTCTGGTCCTTTTTAATGTTTTTTAAAGGTGACATTGTGGAGGGAGTGGAAGGAAAAGTATACCTCTTTGCAGATGACACAAAGATCTGTAACAAGGTTGATATACAAGGGGGGGCGGAAAGGATAAGAAGGGACTTGGCAAAGTTGGAAGGTTGGAGGAATGGTCAAAAGTATGGCAGCTTAGATTCAATGCAAAGAGGTGCAAAGTAATACACCTGGGAAGCAAAAAACCCAGGGGAAGAGTGCACAGTAGGGGGAGGTAGTAACAACAACAAAAATTGAAAGGGACCTGGTGGTAGTCATATTAGATGACCTAAAGATAAACAAGCAAGAGAGGTGAGAAGGATGGCTGGGGGAATACTGGGATGCATAGGGAGAGGCATCACCAGTAGAAAACAAGAAGTTGTTATCCCTCTGTACAGAGAGTTGGTGAGACCCCATCTGGAGTACTAAGTGCAGTACTGGAGACCCCATCTCCACAAAGAGATAGACAGGATGGAGGCAGTCCAGAGGAGGGCAACTACAATGTTGCAGAGTCTGCACCAGAAACCATACGAAGAGAGACTAAAGAAGCTCAATATGCATACCCTTAAGGAAAGGATGGAGAGGGGGACATAATGGAAAGTTTCAAGTACCTCAAGGGAATCAACAAAATCCAAGAGGGTAGCATCTTTCAGAAAAAAAGAATTGCAAGAAAAAAGAGGCACAATTTGAAGACAGAGGAAGAATAGCTCAGGGGCAACATGATGAAGTATTTTTTTTCACAGAGATGGTGGTGGACGCTTGGAATGGCGTTCCTGAGGAGGTCTTGGGGTCAAACACAGTGGGGGAATTCAATAATGCATGGGACAGACACAAGACAATTCTGGTGGGGGGGTAGGAAGAAGTAGGCTGTTGGTTAAATAGGATCTGCAGCTTAACAAATAGGTAGGGAAATGGGCAGACTGAGTGGGCTAAGTGGTTCTTATCTGCTATCAAAGTCTATGTTTCTATGAGAACTAGTGACACCACTGACTATCCTTTTTAACAAATCATGGAAGGATGGTGTGGTACCTGATGACTGGAGAAAGGTGGATGTGATTCCCCTTCACAAAAGTGGGAGCAAGACAGAAGCAGGAAACTTAAGACCTGTTAATTTGACCTCAATAGTAGGGAAAATAATGGAATCACTTCTGAAAGAAAGAATTGCAGAGTACCTAGAAGCCTGCGGGGCACAGGAACCAAGGCAACATGGATTCACATTGGGAAGGTCATGTCAGATGTATCTAATAGATTTCTCTGATTGGGTGATCAAAGTAGTAGACCAGGGAGGGGCTGTGGTCATGGTCTACCTAGACTTTAGCAAGACATTTGACACAGTCCTACAAAAAAGAATAAAAAGCAAGTTAGCCAGCCTGGAAGTGAGTCCCAGGGTGGTAGCCTGGTTACAAAATTGGCTGGATAACAGGACGCAAAGGGTAATAGTAAACAGAGTCCATTCCAAAGAAAAGAGGGTTACTAGTGGGGTACCACAGGGTTCAGTACTGGGGCTGGTCCTCTTTAATGTCTTTATAAATTACATTGCAGAGGGACTGGAAGGAAAAGTATGCCTCTTAGTAGATGACAAAAAGATCTGCAACAGGGTTGATTCATGGTGGGGGGGTGGAAATGATGAGAAGGAACTTGGCAAGGTTGGAGGAATGGTCAAAAGTATGGCAACTTAGATTCAATGCAAGGAAGTGGATATTAATGCACCTGGGAAACAAAAACCCAGGGGAAGCATACCCAATGTGAGGGGAGAGGTACAAACAACAACAACAATGTAAAGAGACCTGGGGGTAGTCATATCAGATGACCTAAAGGTAGGCAGGTAATGTGAGAAGGCAGTAAAGAGGGCTGGGAGTTACTGGGAGGCACAGGGAGAGGCATCACCAGAAGAAAACAGGAAGTTGTTATCCCTCTGTCAGACAGTTGGTGAGACCCCATCTGGAGTACTGAGTGCAGTTCTGGAGACTCCATCTCTGCAAGGACATAGAAAGGATGGAGGCAGTCTAGGGGAGGGTAACTACAATGTTGCAGGGTTTGCACCAGAAATCATATGAAGAAAGACTAAAGAAGCTTAATATGTATACCCTTGAGGAAAGGAGGGAGAGGGGGGTCATGAGAGAAAGTTTTAAGTACCTCAAGGGAATCAACAAAGTTCAAGAGGGTAGCATCTTTCAGATAAAGAGATGTGCAAGAACAAGGGAGCATAATTTGAAGATAGAGGGGGGATGGCTCAGGGGCAACATGAGGAAATATTTTTTCATGGAGAGGCTGGTGGATGCATGGAATGGACTTCCTGAGGAGGTTGTGGGGCCAAAAACAGGGGGGCGGGGATTCAAGAATGCATGGGACAGACATAAGGCAATTATAGTGGGGGGTAAGAGGAAGTAGGCTGTTGGTTAACTAGGATCTGCAGCTTATCCAGTAGGTAAGGAATTGGGCAGACTGTGTGGGCCAAGAGGTCCTTATCTGCCATCAAAGTCTATGTTTCTATAAATAACTAATATCACTATACTGGCAACAAAATTCAAATGCTAAACTACTGCTATATTGCAAATCCTATACTTTACTAGCATGACATCTAAAACAATAATTACAGTTTCCAGTTCCCTTTATAAAACAAATTAGTTTCATTTTGCTATATAAAAAACAGACTTTCCCTAGACATTTACTTACACATTTCAGGCACAACTATAAACAGATCACTATTCTGGCTGTGTATGCCCACTGAACTGTAAATAAAAGAACAAGTTGTTAATAGGATATAAACAGGAAACCAATATTAAAGAGATTTCCCTTTCTTTTTTGCAAATCCTGGAAATATGGCACCAGCAGGACAGTTAATCCCCCAAAACCGAATTTCAAGATATTTCATTCTTTAGACAGTTGTGTGAAATCATGCTCATACCCCTTTCTTCATCTGTCCCTGCTGCTTTCTGCCTTGAATGCATCATCTGCTGTGACAATATAATCCTTACACAGAAGTAATTCTGATTCAAAATTATGTCAGTGAGAACTTTAAAACCTGGTAGCATTTTGGCCATCTCCTAAAAGTTTTAGCCAGATGACAAAACTGTTAGCCAAATCATGAAGACGTGCCTCCTAGCCTCTCTCCTAAATCCCCCCCTTCCCAACTTCAGACTGTGTTCCATCATGTTCCAGTTTTCACTAAGCTTGAAGAGATTCTCCTTGTCCATCTTATTTAGACCTTTTAAATACATGATGGTCTCAGTCATGTACCCACTTCTCTCCTCTCTTTCAGGGAGTGCATGTTTAAGGCCTCCATCCTCTCCTCAAATGTCCTACTCTGCTGGCCCATGATCATCTATGTTGCACTCCTTTGGGCTGTCTCCAGCAGGTTTATGCCCTTTTTAAGGTATGGGCACCAATATTGTACACTATACTCCAGATGCAGCCTCACTGTACAAGGACAGTATTACCTCCCTCCCTAAGAGGGATGTGAGGAACTACTACTTCATTGAAATGGTGGTACATGCCTATAATAGGCTACCAGTGGAAGTGGTGGAAGTGAAACCACTGGGGAGCTTCAAGTATATATAGGATAGACATGGGGTATATTCGGTATATTAGTAAATTGGCAGGGAGGCGGGAGGGTTGTTGGAGACTACACCTCTCAACCTTTCGTCCCCAAATATGGAACATTGCCTGTCAGAATGTGCAACAAATCTGGAAATGTGGGATACTTAATCAAATCTTTAACTAAGAAGCTCAGAACACTATAAAAATGTATGCCTTTATATGAAAGTGTATTGTTTTAATTTAATTTAATTGTTTAATTAGTATTTCGGAATGACATTTGATCATGTGCTCTTTTACAAAGGTTCCACGTCAGGGTGGACAATAAGACAATACACATATTCAGTGGTTACAGAGGCCTGATCATTAGGCATTAAAGAGTGATTACATGACAATTAGACAAATAGGAGAAAAAAAACTGAGCAGTTGTAATTGACTACCAAGCTATTTCTAATTGGTTGCCCTAGGTAACACACCCTTGGAAACCTCCAAATCCATTGATAGACTATGGCAGAGTAACTGCATGGGGCTTAACGTTATCCCAGATGACGAGAGGCTGGGTGACAGTGAAACAAGGGGGATTGGGTTTGAAACCAATCACAGAGAGTGAGAGGTGGGGAGAAAGTGAAACAGGGGGCTGCGATGGGGGGGAGCAGCTCCAGAGGGCTTTGTCGAGTATGGTGTGTGTGTGTGGGGGGGTTGAGAGGGGCAGTACCAAGTGCATTTAAAGAGGACTGATAGCTTACTTAAGCCCTTGGCTAGGCTGGAATGGAGGCAGGGTTCTCTAGGTAGCCCTGCTGGGTGTTACCTTGGTGGTAGGCCTGTCTATCAAGTGGGGCCTGAGAAGCAGATGCATTTTGAGTTAGACATTAGGTGCTGTTTGAGGCCTACTTTGAATTGAGACAAGCTGTTTGTTTGTAATTTCATCGGGAGTTCATTTATCTAGAGAGGGGCCCTGATAGGAGAAAGCACACTGCCCTACTGAGGTTCGATGGAATGTTATGGACAGTGCTCCACTCTTCCTCGGTCTGGTGATGTGTGTTGAGAGAGAAGCCTAGAGCTGGTTTCGTATACAGGGTGGGTTTTTTTCCAAGGAGTGCCTTCTTTCCCAGGAGGCAAGTTTGGTATTTGGTCCTGTCTTTTAGGTTAAGCCAGTTTGTATGTTCATACAGGGTGCAAGTATGAGTGTAGTGATCTGCACACAGGGTGAGGTGGCATGTCTTATTGAGTGCAATTTGGACCCTTTTGAGCACTGTATCAGTAGCAGCTCCATAGACCACCAGCCCGTAGTCTATCATGGAGAGTATGGAGCTGGAGACTGAGATTCAGAGTGCTTCCAGGGTGAGGGATTTCTTATGCCTATAGAGGACCCCTATCTTTGTGTTTACCACTTTGACAAGGGAGTCTACGTGATGCATATAAGTGAAAGAGACATCAATGGTGGCTCCAAGGTACTTGAACAAGTGCACCTGCTCAATCTGCTCACCAGCCTTGTTGGTGATTATGAGAGTAGCATGTCTGTGTTTGTTGTAGGGGCTGGATTGTAGCATGGCCTTGGTTTTCTTGTAATTTAGTAGCAGCTTTTGCTTACTGAACCAGTCTCAAGTTTATTGAAAGAGTTCTGCAGTATTCTTTGTAGGGCAACCTGAGAGGCACTGTTGCTCAGCAGCACAGCATCATCCACATACAGAATAAGTTTGGTGTCACAGGCTGTGGGTAGGTCATTTACAAAGAGGCTGAAAAGCAGGGGCCCTAGAATTGATCCTTGAGAGACTCCTAGGAGTACATCTCTGGAGCTGGATAACGTCTGCCCGATTTTGACTTGCTGGATCCTGTGTGTTAGGTAGTCATTGAACCAGTTTATGGCATTTGGTGCCACACCCAATCTTTGGAGCTGGAGTACTAGTAGAGAGTGGTTGACAGTGTTGAAGGCTTTGGTGAGGTCAATGAAGTTGGACCCCACCAATTTGCCTTCATCCAGCGCCTTGTGCGCATAGTCAGTGTATTCCAGCAGTGCCGTGGTGGTACTGTGTTTTTGCCTGAAGTCATGTTGGTTTGGGCAGAGCAGATTGTACTTATTGAGGTATTCTGTGAGTTGACTTGCCGCGATTTTTTCCAAAGCTCTGGATAGTGGGGAGAGGATAGATATTGGCCTGTAGCTTGACACCAGTGCCTTGTCACCATTCTTATGCACTGGAGTTACCAGGGCTTGCTTTCATACCTCTGGAAATTGAGCTAGGGCCAAGGATTTATTAAATAGCATTGTTATGGGCATAATAAGAATATCAAGGGTGAGAGATAGTAACTTCATGTCTAGCCCGTCACTCCCCAATCTGGTTTTTGCCTAGGACTTTCCTGACCATCGTTTGGGCCTCCTTCACCATCTCCTTCTTAAAGTAGAAGGCTGGGTGGTTAGTTATGAGCAGGTTGGCGCAACCTTGGTCCTCCACAGGCAGGAGGTAGTCTGGAGGCAGCACTGAGGACAGGTCTGTAAAGGCCTGGTTAAAGACATCAGCAATGGCTAGCGGATCTGAGGAGGATGAGTTATTAATGCTGAGCATCTTAGGGTGCTGCTTTTGATCTTTACCAAGGATGTTCTTGATGTTGTCCCAAATCCTCTTTCCATCTCCCCCATGCATTGTTAAGCTGGGTTTTATGGAAATTGGCTTTTGCTAGCCTGATAAGTTTGGTGCACCAATTTCTAGCCATTTTGTAGGACTGTAGGTCATGCTTTCTGCCTGAGTTTAAGGCTTTTTACCAGAAGCAGTCCCTTTCCTTTAGGAGGGAGAGGAGCTTGCCATCAATCCAGCCATTAACCTCCCCCCGAATTTTCCATTTTGTGCGTGGTGCATAGATATCACAGATGGAATTGAAGCCCTCAGTGAAAAAACTAAGGGTCTGGTCCAGCGTAGGTGCCTTGTTGATGGGGGACCAGTTGTAGGCAGACAGGGCCAATTTGAGGGATCCAAGTTTGCCTTTCCGCAGAACCCTGCTCTCGACGAGGCGGGGTGGGCATTTGTTAAGTTTAGTGGTCCATATAAAGGAGATTGGGGAGTGGTCACTTAGCATGTCCGGGAGAACCCTGAGTTCAGAGAATCAAGTTGTTGAGCTAGCTAAGACCCAGTCAATGAGGGTGCTGGTACCAGCCTTGTAGTTCTGCCTGGTGGGGTGAATTACGAGTTGCGTGAGATTGTGGGAGGTGATTAGGTCTCTGGAGGGTGTTGCCTCCTTACATAACCAGTTAATATTAAAGTCACCAGTTAAGATAAGTTCTGAGCCCTTTCTGAGTGCACTAATTTCTTCCATAACAAGAGGAAGGCCTTCCTTGGCTTTCTTGGGGGGCAGGTAGGTTGTGACAATGGTAAGGGTCTTTCCTTTTAGGCTGACTTGTATTTTTACCACTAGTACCTCATAATCCTCCACAAATTTGGAGATGGGGAGGACGGAGCAACTCAGTAAGTTTCTGGCATATAGAAGGCAGCCACCACCTTTCCTGCCTATTCTATCAAGTCAAAATGCTTGGAATCCTTCGATGGCCACCTCACCATCTTTGATCCTACCCAACAGCTAGGTTTCAGTTAGGCAGAGTATGTCAGAGGCATGGATGGTCATCCAAGCCTGGAGCTGGTCGAATTTGGCAGTTAGGCTGCAGATGTTTAGCTATGCTATCTTTAGGCCATTCACTGTATGGACCCCCCCCCCCCGCTCCTCAGGGTTGTTGGTCCAGGGTTTAGGTGAACATTGCCAGAGAGTAGTAGTAGCAGAAAGATAACCTTTCTAGCAGATAGGGTGATATTTATCTTCCCTCGTGTCTTCCATTGCCTGTGCTTCAGGTGGGGGAGGTGTATATACGCCTGTGTTAAATTAGGGGGAAGCTAACTGTTAAGGTTACAGTTTGCAAGGTTGGCTTGGCGATAACTGTGTATGGGAGGTGCGGGAGGATAAATAGCCTATCATTACCAGAAGTGGTAGTGGCCATGTGTGTGCTTTTCTTCCACCTTGCACCCAGTGAGGATTCAGAGTTGGGAGATAGGGGTCCGAATTCGTATATGGTACTAGCAATGCCAAAAGAGGTAATGAGGAGTAGTAGTAGTAGGTGTTTGCACCCCATGGTAGTTTGTTTGTTGTTGCTGGTCTGCTTAACTGCTAGCTGGTTTATAGTTGAAAGGGCATATAGTCGAATTAGGGTGAGGTCCCTAACAATAGGGCAGGTAGAGCAGTAATTGAGAGGAGTTAGATGGAGTGGCTGGATAAAAAGTTGAGAGCATGTGTGTGATCCTGTGGGTGGGACTGCTTTAAAAAGGGGTGGTAAGAAAGTGATTCAAGTCAGATATTGAAGACAGGGAGGCCAATAGCATGAAAATGTGCAGCAGTGGAGTGACCAATCAGCTGGTAGGCTGAGGAAAGGGGTGGTGTAAGGGTCTATTTAATACTGTGAGGAGGGGGGTGGCCAAAACAATTCAGTCCAGAACACAGCACAGAAAGAGATTTCCCTGAAATCAGGAAGCAACCAGGCATTGGAAAATCAGCCAAGGAGCAAAGCTGCCAATCAGTGCCTGGCTCCTCCACTGGGCATCCAGTCAAAACAGTGGCATTCAAAACCACAAGTTTCAGAGGTCCGGTGCATACCTGAATCTGTCTGGGGGTCAATCGGATGGTCTGTTAGCTGTGGCCTGCTCAGAGAGAGCCAGGGCCACAGGAGCAGCTTGGGAAGCCTGCAGATGGGCTGTCTGTGGAACAAGGAGGGAAACACAGTGGGTTAAATACAGCTAGAGTACAATAGCAAGCCAAGTGGGGGGCAGGCAATGGAGTAGGACAAAGCATGAGGTAAAGAGGTGGTAAATGCAGGGCAATTATTTAGAGCTAGAAGAGGAGTTAATGGTTGGGGTCTGTGCTTTGGCACCAGGACGTCTGAGGAGGACAGCAGCAGCAGGGAAGTGTAAGGGAGGGGTTTGTAGGTAAGGCAGAGAAGAAAGTAGGGTGTATAGATAGACAGCATTACAAGTGGGGCAGAGAAATTAATAATTATTAGAGTGATCAGTGTGGGGAAGGGGCAGGGTTTGTCAGCAGAGCAGAAATGGAAAACTGCATCAGTCTTGCTCAGTAGCTAGGTCAAGCAGTCAAACATCAGCTACTGTACAATACAGTTTGTCCAGCACTAGATTGCACAGCACTAAGCACCACCGAGAGACTAGACTAGTGGCTTGTAATAGACTAGCTAAGCTGGCAGGTAAAGTAAGACCAATTGATGCATAACATATGTAAATTACATTAACAAAAATTCAGTCCAGAACACAGCACAGAAAGAGATTTCACTGAGATCAGGAAGTGCCAGGCATTGGAAAATCAGCCAAGGAGCAAAGCTGCCAATCAGTGCCTGGCTCATCCACTGGGCATCCAGTCAAAACAGCGGCATTCAAAACCACGGGTTTCAGAGGTCCGGTGCTTACCTGAATCTGTCCGGGGGTCAGTCAGGTGGTCTGTTAGCTGTGGCCTGCTTGGAGAGAGCCAGGGCCACAGGAGCAGTTTGGGAAGCCCGCAGATGGGCTGTCTGAATCTGTCCAGTAGTCAGTCAGGTGGTCTGTTAGCTGTGGCCTGCTCAGAGAGAGCCAGGGCCACAGGAGCAGCTTGGGAAGCCTGCAGATGGGCTGTCTGAATCTGTCCAGGGGTCGGTCGGGTGGTCTGTTAGCTGTGGCCTGCTCAGAGAGAGCCAGGGCCACAGGAGCAGCTTGGGAAGCCCACAAATGGGCTGTCTGAATCTGTCTGGGGGTCAGTCAGGCGGTCTACTAGCAGTGGCCTGCTCAGAGAGAGCCAGGGCCACAGGAGCAGCTTGGGAAGCCTGCAGATGGGCTGTCTGAATCTATCCGGGGGTCAGTCGGGTGGTCTGTTAGCTGTGGCCTGCTCGGAGAGAGCCAGGGCCACAGGAGCAGCTTGGGAAGCCCGCAGATGGGTTGTCTGAATCTGTCCAGGAGTCAGTCGGGTGGTCTGTTAGCTGTGGCTTGCTCGGAGAGAGTTAGGGCCACAGGAGCAGCTTGGGAAGCCCGCAGATGGGCTGTCTGTTAATTTAATAATATAGTTTCATATTATTTACTATGGATGTTTGAGTTATAATCTTAACAGTGAATGCTAGACACATCCTTTCAGTGTGGAACAGGGATCTTTTGTGAAGTAAGATGAGCAACTGCTCCTCATAATGTGGGTCAGTTGAGAGGTATGCTGGAGACCATTTAGAGTCTGTGGAGACAGATTAGGCAGGGAACATCTGGGCAGACTGGGTGGGGCAAGCGGTACTTTTCTGCTGACAAATTTGATGTTCCTAACACATATTTCTGTGCATTCTGATTTACTCAGGAGTTTGTTTGTAGGACTCACAAATAAATCTTGGTACTAAGCATATGTAATTAGATCAAGTGCTCTTTATTATACGAGTTTGTGGTTTGTTACGTGCATAGCTCTGGCATTTAGAGTTAGCTTATATCCATTCAGCAAACCCTTGATTAATTTTCTCATGATTAAAGAAACTGTACTGGAATGAGAAATACAATGTTCTCTCATTCCCACTGCTAGTTTTTTCAATAATGGAAAAAAGGATTACCATTTCCTTATTTCTTACATAAACAGGTTAAACTCGTACATCCACTGTAACCCTTCTACCTTCTCTAATCACGGTTGGCTCCCCTGCTCCCCTTCTTATTCAAAGTCCATTTTAGAACAAATTTAAAAACCAAAACCAATGTTTTTTTTAACCAATTGAGACAGCTGGAGTAATGCAATAATCAGCATACTATTTATGGGATTTCATCATGTCAAAGGAACATCACAAATCTGAATGTATGTTAATCTTATTATAATAATAATAATAATAATAATAATAATAATAATAATAATAATAATAAAAATGTATTTATTAGGTGCCTTATCAAAAACCAAGACGCCGTACATTTCATAAATATGCACACTTTAAAATGTGAACACACAATAATAAAATAATGATTAAAAGATTAAACATCAGTTAATAAAATCAACTAATTCAATTTCCAAATGCCTGCAGTCACAAATAGGTTTTTAAGGAGTGTATAAATCCCTCCACAGTTGTGCACTCCCGAAGCCAGCGGGGTAGAGAATTCCAAAGGCTAGGGGCAGCATACTCAAAAGCTCTTGCCCCAGATGTTTTCAGACATACCCTAGGGATCTCTAGCAACCCCTTGTCGGCTGAGCGGAGAGATTGTCCAGAGTGGTAAAGAACTAGGAGCTCTTTTAGGTAGTCAGGACCCTGTCTGTGTAGGGCTTTGAAAGTCAGTAAACCAACTTTAAAGCTGATCCACCACTGAATAGGCAACTAGTGCAGTTCACACAGAACAGGCAAAATATGACAGGATTGAGGAGACCCCATCAATAGCTGGGCTGCTGCATTCTGCACTAGCTGCAAGTGGCGGATTTCAACCCCAGGCAACCTTAGGTAAAGGGAGTTACAATAATCCAAGCATCAGGACACAAAGGCATAGATCAGAGTGTGAAGATCCCCAGCCGGAACCAGATGCTTAATTCTGACGATATTCCTAAGATGGTAAAAGGAAGATTTGACAACAGCCGACACCTGCAAATGCAGGGTCAGCCCCTCATCAAAAATGACCTCCAGATTATGCACCCATTCAAAAACCGGGAGTGAGATATCGAGAAAAATTCCAGTGGGTAGACTAACCCCCGACCCTCCTATCTGGCGACCCGGATCCACTACCAACACTTCAGTCTTTTCTGAGTTCAGCTTCAGCCAGCTGGCATTCATCCACTCCTGGATTTCCTTCAAACAGTTGTTAAAAACCGAGACAGCTCCAACCTGGTCAGGTGTAAAACACAGGTAGAGCTGGGTATCATCAGCATAGCAGTGAAACCTCAGCCCATACCTTCTTACAATGTCTCTGATGGGAAGCATGTACACTGCAAACAACATGGGGGAAGCACCGAGCCCTGAGGAACTCCACATGACAGAGAAGTGTGGTCTGAAGAATAAATTCCTGACGCCACTCTCTGTGTTCTGCCTGTGAGGAATGATGTAAACCACCAGTTTAGGATGGTTTAAAAGTTGCTTAAGTGCTTGGGTACAAAGGGTGAATATTGGGAACCCTCTGTTAGATTCTATGAGGATGAGAGCAGGGGTCCTTCAGGGATCAGTGTTGGGACCTTTATTGTTCTCTATTTTTGTAAATGTTTTGCCTAGTGTTTTTGCAAAATCAGAATGCATGTTGCACACAGATGACACAGTCTTCTTCTACTTGGGTTCCTCAGATCAGGGGGTACAAGAGTCCCTACAGGAAGATTATACAAATTTAAAAAGTTGTCTGATTCAAAATAAATTCAAACTAAATGAAAATTAGACTAAAGTGATGTTGGTTGGAACAGCGAAGAGACTGGTCCAAGTTGAAAAAGACTTATGTATCTTGGGAAGTAATGGGAAGGATATTTCTAGAGTGCTTTCCTTTAAATATTTAGGCATCCAACTGGATTCAACTCTGAATCAAGCTGGACACTTGGACAAAATTGGTAAAAAAATAAATCAAAAACTGGGTTTTTATACAGAAATATTAATGGTTTGACTGCTGAGGCCCAAATGGTAATAGCTAAACAAATACTGGTGCCTGTCTTAGATTATGGAGTGGTCCTATTTTTGAATCAAAGTAGTTCATTTAATTTAAAATATCAAATGATTTTGAACAATATGTAGATTTGCACTAAGGGCTCCTGTAAGGACTCATCATCATTTATTATATGTAAGGATGAACATTTTACTTCCATAATTAAGAACTGAGTATCATGTAGCAGTTTTTGCATTTGGAGTTCTTCAAAGTTCAATGCCTCAATCTCTTTTTAATAAATTCACTCAAAATGTTTGTCCATAACAGACAAGGAAAAAAAAAAAACTGACATCCTTTTCTATCTCAACTCCCCAAAGCTGGACTTAAGCAAAAGATCATTTACTTGGTAAACTCCCACCATATTTAACAGTTTGTCAGCACTAAGTAAATCTACAAAAAACATTGCACACTTTAAAAATCTGTTGAGATAAATGTATGTGAATGTTAAGTCTTGTTTCTGTAATGTTCATTGATTGTGCATAGTCTACTTGTTCAGTTCACATATTGTTAATTGTTTTGTCACGTGTTCTACTTTAAATGTCAGGTATGACTGAAAACGGGCTGTGCCCAGTTCACATCCTGGTAACAAATTAAAAATGAAATGTCTGAAAAATGTAACTGGTACAGGTGGAGTTTCTAAATACAGTAAACATGTATAATTACATGAGACTGCATAATGGATCCTTTAGTTAATAGATCAGAGAGCAAGATGGTGATTCTGAGAGGCAGACTAACTGAGGAGTAATGGTTCCCCAACAAATTAAATACCTGACTACAGCTTTTGCCAGGTACCCTTGCATCTTCATTGTCACTGATAGTCTAGTGACCACCCTCCCTAACCCAATCCCAGTTGCATGAATAACCCTAACTATGTCTCTAGATATAAATACAACACTTACAGACTGCAGGATTCCCCGAGCAGAAGTGCTCCCTCCTGGAGCAAACAGACCATGCAGGCACTAGGAGATAATAAACCACCTCCATCAAGTAGCACCCCCTTGTGAGGGGGATAGCCCATCAACATGCTGCATGCATCAACTGCCCCACCCACCCCGGCTCAGCATTTCCTTTATAGGCAACATCTAGTGACATCACATCCTGTTGCTCATTTAAGTCCCCACTTTTCCATTTGCAGGTTATACCTGCCTACCACTAGAGGGACCCACAGACTCCCACCTCAGCTTCCACTACCTGTCTTCCTCCCCCACGACTTCCTGGAACCTCTCTAACCCCTGTGCCACTTCTCTTCTCTGCAACTCACACCTACCTCTACCCACACCTCTCCCAGCACCCAGCCCCACAGCTAGCCCAACATCCTGACCCCTAACTGCACCACCTAACCTACACCCAGTGACCACTAGGAGTCACTATTTCTCACCCTGGTTTTGGCCTGAACCCAGCCTGCATCAGACTCCTAGGATGTGGATCTCTGCTCTCACCCAGGCACTTTTTCAGCTGCCCTGGCAGAGACTCGAACCTTGTACCCTGTCCACCAGAGTCTGTGTCACTACCACTAATCCAAAGTGGTATCCACGCTCTCTGGAAGACAACCTAAATTCTTCTACCATTCTACCCTACTGCTACCACAAGAGCCATGTTAGTCCACCTCCTCCTAAAATGCCTCCCCCTCATTTACTTTCTAGTACCCTCGTCCCACCAGCCAGTCATCTCCCCTGGCTCACTGGTACCAGTGCCAACAATTCTCCCTGACATAGTTCATTCTCACCCTACACTGACCATGTGCACTGGCCCACAGCACCAATCCCCGGGGTACCTCCCCACCACCTACCCAGGCTCCCTCTGGTGGCTAATTGTTCTCGCACTCCCAACCTAGCAAACCCTACCCATCCCCTGTTCCCTGAAGGCCCCCTTCCCATCCCCACATACCCGTTGGAAGCCTACACATCACCGCCCACTGGCAAGAGCCATGGTTCTCCTTCTACTCTTAACAGACAGTATACATCCTAACCCAGGCCCCACCCAGACCAGCCCACCAGGTGGGTCCCCCAGTCTGAGCATTGCCTCCATGAATATATGCAGCGTATAGAAAAAATATGATACCCTCCAATGCTGGGTCATGCTGCACAAACCAAATGTCATAGCACTGGTGGAAACCTGCTCTCAAAATCCACCCCTGACTCCTTTGTCTCCCTCCCTGGCTACATCCTGTACCGTGAGGATCGTGTAGGCAAACGTGGGGGTGACTGTGCAATCTATACCAGGGATACACTTACTGGTCAAGCACTCCCTGCTCCAGCCCTTGCAAGCGGGTCACAGGCCCTTACCCTTAAACTTACTCCAGACCCCTCCAGGGACTCCCTTTATCGCACCTCTGCTTACATTACCCCTAAGAACCAAATCCCGGCACTTTTATCCTTAATTGATTATCTCGCCACCCTCCCCCACAAGGCAGAACAAGTCCTTGTGGGGGACCTTAACGTGAACTGCCACCTCCTCCACCGCCCGGGACTCCTTCACGGCCATTGATCTGTCACAACTTATTTCCCAACCTACAAGAGTAAACCTTAAGAGAGGTACCAGCACCCTCCTAGATGTTATCATCACCAACCGCCCCCAAAAAATCCTGGACATCCAAGTCCTCCCTGACTCACTCAGTGACCATTCCCCTATCCTATTCTGCTGGGTGACCCCCCTGCCCCGACTTACAGCCCAGCCCACACTCCGCTGGCATTTCAGACCAGGTGGACTGAAAAACCTCAAGCATTTTCTTGCCCAGATAAACTGGTCCCCCATTCACCACGCTCCTGACATAGATACTGCCCTAGCCTTCTTTTCCCAAACCTTTAACAAAGGCTGTGACCTCTTCGCACCCCTCACGGCTGCCCGAACCAAAAACATAATGTGCCCTGGATTACTCCTGCCCTTTTACAATTGCTCAGGCTTAGGGATAACCAATGCACCTTGCCACAGAAACTGGCTGGATGGCTGACAGACAGGCCTACAGTGCTGCGCTGAATAAGTGCACTTGGGCCATCCGAAAAGCCAAGGCTGACCATTACCAGGCTACTCTCACCTCCTCATGCGGGTGTGCCCGAACGTTCTGGGATAATGTCAAACAATTAAATGGGAGCACACACTCCCCTCCCCCATCCCAGATCACCACTGAGGGCACAACCGTAACAGACCCAGCAAACATTGCAAACTATCTTAACACATCCTTTACAGACCTTAGCTCTGTCCTCCCCAGTAATTTCTTTGACCCACCACCCTCCCTACCTGCCCCAGTCCTCCAAAGTCCTAGCTTCTACCTATGTAGGGTAACTGCCCAGGAAGCCAGACCCCACCTGGTCAGAGCATTAAAAAGCAACAATCCCGGTGACAACTCCCTGGACCCCAGCATTCTCTGTCTGGTACTGGATCAGGTCCTTGCCCTGCTCACCAGCCTTCTCAACAAATCCCTCTGCCTGGGGAAATTCACAACTACATGGAAAACTGCCATTGTTACTCCCATTCACAAAGGTGGTGACAGGTCCTCTGCCAGAAACTACCATCCTATCTCCATACTCCCACCCCAATCCAAAGCCCTAGAAAAGCTGGTTGCCACGTAAATCACTGAATACCTGACCAAACACAACATCTTCTGCCCTGAACAGCACAGTTTCAACACAGGACACAGTACCGGTACTGCACTAGTTGAATTTTCAAATTTCCTGCACTCCTCACTGGACACTGGCTCCCTAGCTGGGGTAGTGTTCATCGACCTCTCAAAGGCATTCGACACTGTCTCCCAACCCCTTCCTGCTGGATGCCCTCTGCCACACTGGCTTCTCTACTGGGCCTCTCACCTGGTGCACCAGCTACCTATCTGCCCACTCCCAATGTGTCAGAATTAATGGGACACTTTCCAAAACTTGTCCGATCCGCTCAGGGGTTCCTCAGGGTTCCATCCTGGGACCCCTACTCTTCTCACTCTACCTTAACACCCTGCCCAGTGCATGCACTGGGAAAATTCTGCTGTATGCAGATGACGCCGTCACCTTTGCCACCCACCGTAACCCTAGCTCCCTCCAGTACTCCCTACAGCAATCCTATAATAATGCGGAAACCTGGTTTAAAGAGCACAGACTGGTCATTAATCTCAAAAAAACAAAAACAATGCTCTTTGCCCACCCCCAAAACAAAGCCAGCAATTTCCCACTCCATTTCCTCCCCTGCTCCAAACAACCACTAGAGCAAGTCCACTCGTACAAGTACCTTGGGATCTCCTTTGACTCAGCCCTCACCTACCACACCCACATTGATGCTCTTGCCTCAGCCACTAATGTGCGACTAGGTATCTTATACCACTATAAAAATTGTGTCTCCCCCCCCCGCCCTCCATCTAGCGGCTACATCCTCTGTATTATCCCTTGTTGACTATGGCCTACCAGTATACGGTGCTGCCGTCACGACCGCCCTCAATAAAATTTGCCTCATCCTAAATAAGGCATGCAGGCTAATCACTGGGGCCCCCAGGCTCACGCATTCGTGCCAGCTCTATGACATGGCAATACTGCTGAATCTAGATGAATGCCTATGATACCAAACGTGCCTAATAACAAAAAAAACTCTTCTCAGGCTATCCCTACCCGGGCTGACAGCCCCCCTCCGCCAAGCCCAACCCTTGGTCTGTACATGGACCTCCTGCAAGGCCACTTTCCTGGTCCCAAGATCTAGGACCTCCCATGGACAGAGGTCCTTCTGCTATAGAGCTCCACCCTGGTATAACTCGCTCCCTGTCCACATCTTGGATGTCCCCATGATTTCCAAATTCAAAACCGCACTTTGAAGCCAACTGTTTAATATGCATAGCTGCACCTGTCTATAATTGAGGCATAGCTCTCTGTGCCTTGACAATGCCCGCTGGGTGGCACCTACACCACACCTCTTTTAAATCCTCACCCACTGCTGTTGGAACTGCTATTATCCTGCTGCTTGCTCTTTCCATCATGCAAGAATGTGCCATTGTAACCAAACTGACTTATCTGATTATCTGTTGTAATCACATGTGCTTGCTAACTATGTAACCCATTTTGCTGTAACCAAAAGTCTGTTATGTATTTGTCCTCAATGTGACGAGGTACCTTTGGAAATGAGCCTCTGGCTCAAAGGTTGTAAACCGATGTACAAATAAATAAATAAACTGTATGAGAAGACATTGGTGAGTAGGGAGGCATTAGTTTAATGGAGTAATGTGCACGTATAAACCGCCAGGTATTAAGTGGCTCAGCACTGTTAATGATGCTGTAATGTCTACAGACTTTGCAATGACAATCTGGAACATGGTTTTGTTGTGGGAGCACATTTAGGTTGCATCATGTGTGTCCACTATGCAGAGGTTGAGAGGATAAAACATTCAATAGACTGCTCTCATTTAATAAGTGCCCCATCCCACTATGCCACTGGACAGGCATACATTTCCAATGCCACTAGTAAAGGCTTCTTGGTATTTGTATTTTTCTAAGTCAGGTAACACCGGCTGTAGGCATAGAGTGACCAGTCTGTTGTGCATGTGCACTGTGTGGTGGTGCTACAACACACACACACACACACACACAGACACACACACACCCTCTGTCTTTTAAAATGCCACCATATTCAGGGGTACAAGAAATCAGAAAGGAAACATTGGAAGAATAACAATCATACCATGTACAGTTCATGTATGCACCTGCATCCTTGAATCTTCTAACTGCTCTGGATAATTGTAGGGGGACCAGGGAAGGATCTCTCAACCTTCACTACACTCTGTAGGAAGGGAGAGAGAGGTGCTGGCAAGCCATGGGATAACCTCAAATGATGATGATGCCATTCCCAACCAAATATACCATTACCTCAATGGGGAGTTTGTTTAAGGTGGGTGGGATGGGTACAACATGCAGTGACAGTCTTCTGTCAGAACAACATCAAGAAAAAAATTTATGGAAGAAAAAATGTAACTGTCATAAACAAGGCCACTGATTTACGGTGATTAAAACAATGGAATTCCATTATTAAGACTTCAGATTCCGGAATTGCACCAGTGATTGTTACTCTAATTTCCAGATTTTACCGGGATTCTGCTATCATTCTTTTAGTATGTGCATAAAGAATCAGAATTAAAGAAGGTTTAATATACAGAGCCTTAAATAAAGCAAACTGAAACTAGTACAGGAAGGAATTATAAGAAAAATACAAGTTTTGTAGATTTACTGAACTGATATAAAATGCCAGATTTCATGAAATCTTTGTTTTTACTGGTTTTCAGGCAGCCCTAATTCTGAAATTTTACCAGGTTTTCTGTTAAAACATTTTGCAGTCTGCATTTACTGTACATCTCACAGAATTAATCAACATAAATCACTAGTGCTGTACTCAGTATTACCATCCTACTCCACAACTATGTAAAATGAAACAGCAAATGAACACAATTTACAAATCTTGACAATGCAGAACTAGATGTAACAGTCACATGCAGTACTGCCTCTCTAGCACGCGGTAACATACAGGAAGGAAAACGTTGGGGGGATAAAACAGAATTATACAAACATCCATATTTTCTGGCACAGTTATATTAAACATAGCATGAGGGATGAGTGATCATTGAAGAAGACAGTGAGGTATGATAATGGGATGGAATGGTACTATAATAAATTGAGTATGAGACTACTACAAGCCACACTGCTGATAAGATAGTACCAATCAGACTGTCTCATCTTTCTCATCATCCCATCCTGTGTCCGATGTCTGCCTCTTGGAGCTGAACTGTCATACACCAGGTTGATAATTGATGGAGGTGGTTGATTGTGAAAGGTATGCATACAGTAGATATCTTCAGAACATGATTATTTCAATGTTCCCAACACCGAGACATGTCCCACTGTCACTCACAATTGCACCAGTTGCACTGAATCCACACTCCCATTGGACACTTGAGTATGGGCATGAGGGGTAGTAAAATGCCATCCTCCACAATTCAGGCTACACACTCATCTTAGACTGCCAGTATTTTAGAGGGTCAGAACCTTTGGTGAACACTGGATGAGCCAGAAAGCATTCTGTAATCTGTGTGTCAGTTTCCAACAGTCTTGCATTGGACACTGCTACATTAATTAATGCCATGAGCTCCATCACTGTCATGCAATCCTGCAATAATGCTCCAAACTGTGACAGATCTTGATCTCCTTTAACAACAGACTCTTTCTCCAAAGTAATGCCCTCTACTTTCTCCTTTGGTCTGTGCTTCTTGGCATAGCAGGCAAGTCAGCAGTTATAGCAGGTAAGTTAGCTGTTTGTTCTAAAGAACATCCTTCCAGTATTCAACATCTGCAGCAGGTGGAATTTTCTTGGACATCTGTGCCCCGATATTCAAAAGGGGGCAAAGTGGATTTCAAAGTCTTGAGCTGTGCTTTGCTCTTGCCCAGAAGTCCAAGAATGTCATATTCAGTTGGATAACGCTCTGGCACTATCTGATTAAATATAAGGGCATGTTGCTGCAATGCTAAGTCAAATAGCACTTCTGTGATATAGCTGTGCATGGAATAGTGGCATCAGATCCGATAGTGCTGGAGTGCTAGCTGCAGTATTCAAAGGGTCCCATGCAAATGAGCCCAATGGCCAAGAAAGGCACTAAGGGGCCATTTACATGCCAATTATGGGCTCATTAGCATGGAAAGAGATGACAGGTTAGTGTGGCATCACCCTCATCTGGATTTCCTAGTCCCCTAGAAAACAGAGAAGTCCCTGGTGCCTAGTAGCCCTCCTCCCTCTGATGGTCAGCCCGTGTAGTCAAATAAGAGCCCCTGGTGCATGTGGTCCTCCCCTCCATCCGATTGCCAGCACATATAGTACTGTACTACTTCCTGGTGCCTAGTGGTCCCTCCTGATAGACAGCTAGTATAGTACTGTACTACTCCCTGATCCCTTGTGGTAGCCCTCTTTTCTGATTGCCAGCCTGTAGAGTACTGTACTACTCACTGGTGCCTAGTGATCCAACTCCTTCTGATCTCCAGCCCATAGAGTACTGTACTAATCCATGGTGTCTAGTGTTCCCCCCAACTAATTGCCAGCTATATAGTACGGTAAGAGGCCCTGGTGTCTAGCTGTCCCCCCAGTGCCCAATCCCTGCCCTGTAAAATAAACCAGCTCCCTGGTGGCCAGGGGTCCCCCTGGTCACTGATCCCTGGCCTTCTCATGTACAGCATATTCCCTGTCAACCAGTGGTCCCCCTCAGACTCTGATCCCCTATCCCATAACAAAGACAGCACCCTGTCTTGTGTTTCAGATAACTGTCATTAGAATGCATGTTACAGTGCAAAACCCAGTCCAACATATTCCCTGGTCTCCCATGGTTTCCCTTGTGTGACATAGGAAACCCTTGTTTTGTAGTAGCCCTTCCCAACATGACACCATTCACTCACTCTTCCACATCCCTATACCTGACTCTTCAGTTCTGTGGGAGCCCATACATTGACCAGCACAGCCCTGCTCACACCTCCATGGCTTGTCACCATATGCAAAGCTGGAGAGTACATGTCCTATGTAATGTGCTGGGCACACATCATCTACTGTACAGGACTGCACTGCAGCTATATGGGCTCCCCTGGAACTGAAGAGTCAGGTAAGGGGGTATGGCAGGGTGGGTGATCAGTGCTGCAGTGGGGTTGGGGGTGAATAGATGCCAAGGATTCCCTATGTCACATGGGGAATAGCATTCATGGGGGTGTCCCACGGGACACCAGGGAATATGTTGGGTTGGTTTTTGCACTGCAACATGCATTCTAACGACAGTTCTTCCAATCACAGGACAGGGTGTTGTCTTTGTTACAGGGCTGGGGATCAGAGACCGGGGCAGGGGAGGGGGATCACTGTATGCCAGGGAATATGTTTTATGTGATGGGGCCAGGGATCGGTGACTGGGGGCCACTGGCCAGCAGGGAATTTGATTATTTTATGGGCCAGGGTTCAAGTACCATGGAACAGCTAGGCAACAGGGACTCGTACCATACTATACGATCTAGCGATTAGAAGGAGGAGACCACTAGGCACCAGGGGATAGTACAGAACTCTACAGGCTGCTGATTGGAAGGAGGGGACACTAGGCACCAAGAAGTAGTATAGTACTCTACAGACCAGTGATCAGAAGGGGGGCCACTAGGCACCAGGGCATTGAAACTGACTATACAGGCTGGTGATTGGTAGGAGGAGGGATGCCTAGACACCAGGGCTTACTTACTGTACATAGGTGCCAGGATGGTACTCATCGGGGGGACCATGGACTACTGGGGTGCAAGTGTGCTCCCCTACTGGCCAACATGATTGTTGGCTACAGTATCTCCAGCAGCCACTAGGGTTGCCCAGAATAAGACAGGTGTTGCTCAGCAGCATCTGTGCTGCACAAAATGACTGCACTAATGCCTTTTGCACAGCACAAATGTGCTGAATATGGGATTGCATGGATATTCCTCTCCTCGCACCTCCCTTTGCCCACCCATGTACATGTGGGTGCTAAACATATTTTCATGTGCATCTGCCACTTTTTGAATATTGTGCCCTGGTGCAAACCCCAGTTTGCTTGGGCAAACTGCCATTTATGCCTGTGCAAACTTTTGAATATCATGCCTGTGGGCTTTAAAGCAAGGATCCAGCATGGCGGAAAACACATATGTTTCCACATCAAACATGTCCTTAAGACGGCTGTTATTAGCCAAGGTTTGAACTAGTGATGCACCAAGTCATGTAGCGTCACCATTGACATGTAGGTCAATCCCATTCTGATCAATCTTTTGTTTTAAGAATGAGTATAGAAACCTTATTTGTAGGAGAATTGTGATCAAGCATGACAGAGACAGAACTGGTCTTCCTTGTAACTACTTCAAACAGCAGCATAATAAATGATTACATGGCTGTCTAACTGTTGCAGAAATCATGATATCAGTATCTCCTATCAGTTTATGAAGCAAATAATCATGAATGGCCAACATCTGTTCATTGATGCATTGCAGAATACAATATGGTAGGTAGAGTTCCACCTCATTACACAGTCTTGAATCAAAGCATGTATAGGAAGGTTCTTCTACAAGTGCAGATGCCACATTGTTTTATGACCTTTAACAGAGTCTGAGGAGTGTGTGCAAATCTTCTTTACAGCACCAACGACCTCTTCAAATATCCTGTTTTTGCTAAGGAACTTATGAATAACCAGGTGTATACCATGTACCAGGCAGGGTACTTGGTTGAATCCTACATCTTCTATCACTATAAGATGAGACATTAAACTGAGGTCCCATCTGCTTGGATTGGTGGTAGTTCAGGTGGATGTTAAAGATTCCATGGCACTTATTGAAAAGAGTAGGGGAGTTTTTATTGAAAATACATCAAAGAAACATAAGGTCAGCATATAATTATACAAACATAATACAAAATCAAACATTCAAGCTACATCATTAGCAGTGTCAGTGGCTCAGTAGGTAGCACATTCGCCTCTGAGGCCGGGAGATCAGAGGGCTGTGGGTTCAGTTCCCACATCTGGCACTTGGGTTAATATCCCAGTACTGACACTGTAATGCAGCATGAGAGAGGTGCTGCACTTCTGAGGTGCTGTCTTTCAGATGAGACGTTAAACCGAGGTCCCATCTGCCTGGATTGGTGGTAGTTCAGGTAGATGTTAAAGATCCCATGGCACTTATCGAAAAGAGTAGGGGAATTTCCCCGGTGTCCTGGCCAAATTTCCCTCATTCACTAAAAATACCACCAACAGCTTAGTCTGGTTCAAGGTCAGTTGGCATTCATCTGTATCCCCCTCCCCCGAGTCGTGCCTGAAAATAGGCAGGATTTGCCTAGTGCACTTACCCGGTCAACAAAAGCTAAATAAAAATAAATAAATCATTTTTTGTAATATGAATTATCTCCCAAGAATCCCTTTATTTATATTTACTGAAAACCTGTTACCCTCTCCACCATTTTAATACTTTCCCGGAAGTACCAAAACCTTTATCTTTCACATAAACTGATTTCATAGCTTCCATTATGAGCACAAAAAATGTTTCGTATGACATAAATATTTGCTGCAGCACCCACTGACATCTGGCCTGCCATAAATAGTATTTTAAACAACAAAAAACACAACTAATGTACCCCAAATCAAAGGGGTAAAGAAGGTGGGGAAAAACCCTAAAATCAAAGTCTGATAATCTAGCCTTTGCAGCCATAGAAACTGTAATGTGATACTTAAAAAGTGCCATAACCCTGCAGCATAATAACACTGGAAAAGAAAATGATCCATGGTTTCCTCCATAGCCTGACACCAGGAATAGGGACAGAATCTCTCACTTATCATTTTATGTTTTGCATTCCCTGTAACATTTAGTCTTCCATAAACTGAAAGCCATAACACCTCCCACGTCTGGGTAGGGATCCTATGGTAATTCAGTTGTTTAATGACATATCTTTTCAAAGGAGGGGGACAATTAACAAACTCAGGTTCACTTGGATAGATTTTCCCAAGAATAAAATTATATAATCCAGCACTTATATTATATTTGATACACTGGGAAGAAATAGACCACTTGAATAACTTCTGGGCACAAGGTTTAAAAAATTATGGGATATATGTACCCTTTGGGACCCGGGGGGGGGAGGGTTGCACCCATACTTCAAGAAAAAATTTGAAATTATTCAATTCCCATAATTGAAGTATCATCACAGGGTAGAGGGGGTCAAAATTAAAATTCTGAGAAAGAAAGAGGGCATAAAAAAATGAGAGGGTCCACCATACCTAACCCACCCTGAGAGATAGGGAGATAGGTATAACACCATTTAATAGGATTAAGCCTACTACCCCAAAGCATTGAGAAAAAACAAGCATACAGGCAAGTTTCTAAGGCTAATGGAGAGGGATATAACATGGCAATATATAACAACCCGGGAATAAGGAATTTCTTAATAACAAAAATCCTTTTCTTTTTTTTGACAGTCTCCACCCCTTCCACCTCTGAACCTTTGCTTCTGTTTTTTTTCAAGGCAAATTCCCAGTTTTCCAATGGGAGATTCTGGGATCCAAAAATTATCCCTAATATCTTACATGGAGTAGAGGAAATAACAATACCAGACACCGTAAACTGAGCTGGGGTTACGGGCCCTAAAAGGAGGCCTTTGGATTTCCCGATATTAATTTTAGAATTTGAAACCATCTCATATCTACTAATACAATCTAAAATAATAGGAATTTGGACCACATCCATCAAAAAAATACAAATATCATCTGCATAGGCTTGAATAACCACAGTATCTATCCGAAAATTCCCAGAGATGCCTGGCAGGGCATCCATTTGGTCCAAAATCCGGAGTAAAGGGTCAAGAGAAAATGCATACAATAAAGGGCTTAAGGGGAAGCCCTGCCGCACCCCAAAATTAACTGAAATTGGGAAAGAAGACTGCCCCTTAATAACAGGATAAACTATAACCTTATCATACATTAACTTACTCCAGTGAATAAAGTCATGGGGTACATCATATTTTTCTAATACAGCAAATAGATATGGTCGAGACACCCTATCAAAGGCCTTATTTTGGTCTAAAGACAGAATGCAATGCCAGTCTGGAGACCTATTTGAAAATTCAATTATTTCCCTAATAATAACTAGGGCAGACAAAATTCTCCTGTTTGGAATACCACAAAACTGGAGAGGATATAATAACTCACTAGAGACAGATCTCAGTCTATTATTTAATATTTGAGATAATATCTTGAAATCTGAATTTAAAATAGTGATAAGTCTCCAATTACTTAATTGAGTTCTGTCCCCTTCCTTAAAAATATACACCAATAATCCAGACGTAAACTGTAAAGGTAAGCAGAGGACATTATGAAGAAAAAAAAAAGACTTTTTCTAGACAAGGAGCCAAGATGCCACTGAAATATTTGTAAAATTCATAAGACAGACCATCTAACCCTGGAGAAACCCCTAACTTTAAGGAGGATAGAACTTTAAGAATCTCTTGTCTTGATGTGGGATCAGCTAAGTTATATACATCCCGGCTGGGGGGGAGTGTTAAAATCCTGAAAAAATCTTTGAATAACTCCATGTGGAACATCCAAACCCTCCTGTTCCCTTATACGGTTCTGAATAATACTGAATACATCTCCCTGGGAGGTTTTAAGTTTCCCTGCCCCATTTTGTAGAACCTCCAAACCTGAGGAGCTGATCTTTTCTCTTAAGGCCTCAAAGGGATCACTTATTGGGCTTTTTTGGGTTCCAAAGGAAAGTTCTGAGTGCAATGTCTGTGCTCTGTCGTATTGGCAGTCTCTCATAGCTGACTTAATATGATTTATTTGTTTAGAAAAATCACTTCTAGAAGTGTTGGCATCAGAAAACAACCCCTGAAGTTGTTTACGTAAAGTTAAATATCACAAACATTTTGCAATAACCCTTTGTTTCCCATAGTTTTGGAAAAATTTCCTGACATCATTTTTAGTATACTCCCACCATTCCCATAAGTTGTCATATAGATCTAGAACAGATGTTCGGGCATACAGTAAAGAGGATATACCTTTTATAACCCTGGGGTCCTGTAAGACTGAAGTATTATGTTTCCATCTAGGTTTATTCATAGTTCTATGGGGGAAAACACCAAAGGAACTAGTGATAAACAAGTGATCGGAAAATTCAATAATAAGAGTTTTATGAACAGGAGGAGAAAGATTTTTTGAGAAAAAAAGGTAATCAATAGTAGATGTCAAAATCCCTCTTCTAAAGGTATAAGCCAACCCCTCAGTCTGATAACTCATACCATTTCTTAATCCTGCAAGATTAATGACTCTCTCTAATGCTATAGTATCACAATATTTTTTTCTTACCAGCTTTACCTCTACTAAAACCTGAAATATCACAGTTAAACTCACCTCCCAGGATAATATAACAAGAGGTGGCCAGGAAGGGTAAAAGGGTATTACACATATTAACCCTTCCTGCTTTTGTCTGAGGTCCATAAGCTACTATAAAGTGAAAATCAGATTGTTTCCAAAGCCCATCAATTATAAGCAGCCTCCCAGGTATAAGATCGATTAATTTCTTAAGTGTGAAATCAAAGGTGCCAAAAAGAATCCCTATACCATCAGCTCTGTCTAGGCCGAAAGACCAATAAGATGGTCCCCAAATCCATTCTGAGGTTAAAAAATGGCATTGATCCAAAGTGTAAACCCATGTTTCCTGTAAAAAACAAATATCAAGGCTAGACTGGTGAAGAAAATGAAAAAGAGCAGTCCTTTTGAAATTATTCAAAAGACTACTACAGTTTAGGGACCCAATACAAAGAGTGGCCATAAACTTTTAGTTTTTTTTCCTTTTTTTTTTCCCTTTATAATCAGTTGGAAAGGGTTTACTCTCTGAAGATTGGAAAAGAACCGGGGTACCAGTATCCATGTCAGTCACCTTCTACAGTGTCAAGAATGGCATATGAATTTTCCATTTCAAAAGTAAGAATTTCCAGAGAGATTGGGGGAGGTTACAAGGGGGGGCTTAGAGCTTCTGGTAACCCTTTTCTCAGTGGAGCCAGAACTGAGAGGTTTTATTTGTACAGGTTCCTGATAACAAATGGGGGAAAATCATTAATATTAAAGGGGTCAGGGGGGACTGCTCCCATTTCAGACCTAGGGGAAGGGTCAAGACCTGAAACATCTTTGTCCCCAACAGCTGCCACCTTCCCTGAGGAAGTGGAGTAAGGCCTTTGCTTCTGGGTTTTGGAAAGAGCTTCATCCTGTGCTTTTTGTATTAATAACTCAGGACTAATCACAGAGGCCTGATTAGAAGCAGCCCAGGGGCAAGCCCTGAACCCATGCTCTGATTCTTCACATAAATCGCATTTAACAAAGTTGGAACACTGAAAGCTACCATGCCCAAGCTTTCCACAAATTTCACACTTAGTGGAGTCACAAGAACTGGAGAGATGCATCCTAACCCCACACTTATAGCAAGTACGGGGCTGCCCTGCATAAAAACACCCCCCCCATCTCTTCCCAATGTGAAAGAGTAAGGAATCTGACTAACTTCATTATTAATCTGCCACAGTTTCACCTTGTACTTCCAGCTACCATTCCAAAATAATTCAGTATCTAACACCGACTCAGGAGAGCTCAAGACATCACACTTCTGGGAAAGCCAATAAGTGATGTCTTCAATGTGAACCCCTTCATTTCTAAACATCACAGTTACATATTTAGCCAACGATGGAGTTAGAGGGGTAACAAGAAAGGGAGACCACAATGGGGAAAATTTCAGCTGATTATATCTTTGCCAAAATAAGTCTAACAGAAATGCAGATCTAAAACTAACATCATAATTGTCTTCCCCTGAAATGTTAATAAAGGCAAAGACATCTTTAGGGGAAAACTGTAAGGATTCTTTTAAAAAAAGTTACCCCACATACACCCGGTCAGGCCGTTTGGCCATTCCCCCTTTATATCGTATCCACACAGCATTTCTTCTGGGGGCTGTTTCTTTATGATTTTGTGAAAAAAGATCAGACAGAAGAGGCCTCGGGTTGGGGGGGCCTCAGAAGCATCTTTTAAGACCTTCTCCCCGGTCGGGTTATCAGACACTAATTCTGGCTTGGAGGTGAATGATTCTGTCAAAAGGTCAGTTTTAGTTCCTGAAGACTGGGAGATGGGCATATCCTTAAATGCAGGAGACCATTCTGAGGGGTTTGAAGAAAGGGGAGAAACCAAAGACCAGTCTGGATCTGGGATCCATGTTCCTGTGGGGTCCAATTTCCAACTGGACTCCAGTAAGGATTTCTTCGGGGCCCAATCATTAGCTTCATCTGTAACTTTAGAGGGGAGAGAAAATGCTTGCTGAATAAGTTTTGAAGTAGACGACTTCTGAGCAGGCTTAGATTTGACATCAGGATGCCGTGCCTGTGTTTTGATAAATTATGATTAGCTGCTGTTACGTAGCTCTTTTATTTTTTATAGTATCCGAGGACAGCTTGGTTTTTGTTGTAAATGAAAAAGTAGTAGTGTGAGCTTGACTAGAAGCGTCAGTCTGATAAACCAGTTCCTCCTGCAAGATACTGCAAACTGCACCTTGCGCCCTTGTTCCCTCAACCACAGTACAGCTCGAGCCAATCGTAAAGAGCTTTGTTTGCTTGTTGTTAGGCAGCCTACTGACAATAGGTATAGATTTTGGAGAAAGGAAATCTGACCGCAAAGACTGACCTTGTGTTAACTTCAGAATAGATTCAACAGAGACAAGTTTCTGACAGGGGATCGGCTTTTGGCACTCGCTGCTTATAGCGACTCCACTGCCAGCCAAACATTCCCCACTGTCAAGCATGTTCTGTGAGGAATTCTGACAGGAGAGAGATCCAAAGACAAGGGCGGCACCGCTGTTTGATGCAACTGCGTCATCAGGTTTGACAGAACTGTCAGCCGGGCTCGGTGCAAGTTCGTCGGGTTAAGCAGAAAAAGGAGTAATATTGCCAGTGTCATTATGAAGAACAGCAGGAGAGAACAAGGTTTTAGAATTTCCAACTTGCAAATTAATAGTACTTATCTGAAGGTCAGGTGTAGCAACTTGAGAAATGCTTTCAGACGAAAACATAGCAGCGTGAAAAGTAGTTATCTCCTCAGTAGAAACCAAATATCCATCTAGCAAAGGAAAGGAAGCCTCTAAGTTTTCGAGCCCAAGGGAGGAGGCTTGCTCCCCTGGCTCACACACATCCATACCATCCACTGACTTTTGAAAAGTGGCCATAACGACGGCCAACAGCTCCCCCTACTGACAAAGAGTAGGGGAATTTCCCCAGTGTCCTGGCCAAATTTCCCTCATTCACTAAAAAAATACCACCAACAGCTTAATCTTGTTCAAGGTCAGTTGGCATTCATCTGTATCCCCCTCCCCCGGGTCATGCCTGAAAATAGGTAGGATTTGTCTAGTGCACTTCCCCAGTCAACAAAAACTAAATAAATAAAATAAAAATAAAAAGTATGTGATGTGCATTGCTGGCAACACTGATACCAGGCTCAAGACCTTCTGCTGTTGCCAGAAACCAAATATCGCCAACAAAGCATCAAGTAGGTTTTGTGATGAGGGTTACCATTGAAAATCCATTACTCTTAGAGCAGCTTGATGACAAAATGGAAACCTGCCAAATACACCACTAGCAGAATTCAAATCAGGGAACACCCAGTAGCAGTCACCACTATATAGTCTAGTGCCTGTCCACGTGTCCACTTTTCAGTAGTTAAATAAGTGATTGTACAGGAAGACTCATTCAGGCTATAGTGAATCTCCCTACACATCTGCTGGCACAGTTTCAGCATTGTAGCATGTGTGAAAAAATGCCTAGAGGGAATTGTGTAGCAAGACTTCACCTGACGCAGCATTTTGTGAAATGCAGAACTTGATACCAGAGAAAATGGAAGCAGGTTCTGGACAAGGAATTCAACAATCTCATAATAAAATTCTTTACATTTTGAATGTCCGGCTGCAAACTTCCCTGTTCTTTCTGTGCTTTGCTGCATTGTCAACTGACTCTATGGTGTTACATACATACATCCATACATATTGACAGCAGATAAGGACCCCATGGCCCTCCCACTCTGCCCTACAAGCATCAGTTGATGTATTAAGAGTTGTGGTGCGGATGTTTGTGGCTTCTCATGCTCAGGATCAGACAGAACATATTGTAGATTTTGACCAGTTACATCCTTCTGACACCTTTCTAACATCAATACAGATTGTTTCCCAGACATCTGTATCCTAGTCATCTCCATCCATTAACTATGATGTGGGGTGCATAGGTGAGTGTGCATCACAGATGTGTCAAAGGCTGCAAGTTGCCCATCGGTTATTTTCATCAAGCAAATATGTTGAGCAACTGTAAAATCTGAATGACAGACCTCAAAATAGTTCTTTGCTCTGGAACCCCTTTTATGCTAGGTTGGAATCACTTCATGATAACTAGAAGAAAGTGCAGGCACACCTGACCCACCACCTATTTCTTCATCAGCGCCACTTTTCCTTCTTGGACATAACTGACCCACCCTTGGGAGCCTTTCCCATATGCATTTCTCAGTGTGCTGGCAACTTTGATTTTTTTTTGTTTTATTAGATTTCATAGGCTGATCTTGGGGTACCTCCTCCTTTTTATCAGCCTCATCATCTTCAGGAAGTTCTGCAGATGGCGAGATACAGTCTAAGTCTTCAAGTTCAGAAGCTGGGTCAGGAGACACATATCCCTCAATGTCCGCTTCAGTTAGCTGCACTTCTTCCACCTTATTCTTCTCAACCATAATTTCAGCTTGAGGAACAACAAGAGTGTGTTTACTTTCACTCGCAGCATGATGCCCCTCACATCACCATTACTGCTTACACCATTATCATCATCATCATCATCACATAGTGTCACTGGACATGACTAGTTGACGTCAGCTATGGGCTGCTTGAGTGTGTAAGTCATCGTGCTATGGCTGCTGCTGTCTACTGGCAATGTGATATAGCAATGTTCTCTGTCTCTTGGTAGTCATGCCTGGTTTGATGTGTAATTTTTTTGTATATTTTGAGACAAGGTGGAAGGTTAGACAATCTAAAAAGGGAAATGGGAGCATGTAAAAAACTGATGCAAGAGAAATTATTTTGCTGTGTATCCCTTTGGAGAGCATTTTGTACAATGGATGGCAATAGCTGAGACAAAATCAATGCAACCTCCTTGATATTGGACCTGCTGTGTCAGAAAAGGCATGTATATGGAAACGCTGCCTCAGTCAATGGGTTTCATTGTGGAAGTTGTCCATTTCATCTTGTTAAACTGATGTCCATTTATAACAAAGCTAAGACCTTTGTCTGCTGCAGCAGAATTGAATAGGTGCATAAGATCATATGTAAATTTTCTGTCAAGTCCCTGCGATTGTAGGTTGTTATACAGAAAGCTTTCTGCACCTACCAAAGGAAGCCATGACACCCCCTTCCCCAAAAAATGGATGTCAAATATATTTTTGCTGTGATAGCCATGGACGTAACTGTGGAGAACAATCGCATATCAGTGTGTAGATTGTGCAATCATAGATGTGTTGTATTTTCCCCTACTGCTTTTTACTTACTCCCCTTATACTATATGCCATGTCACTCAGTATGCCACCTTCACCATACCTCGAGTTGCATGCCCTACATCACTCTACAATAAGCCATGTGACATTGCATGAAAGGAGCATGGTCTGTTACAGAAACCAAGATAAAGTGACACACTGTGAACTGGAATACATGAATGAATGAACCCCAAAAAGGTGGTGTGCATAATCATGAATTTGAAGCCACAGGAAAAATTAGTTGCAACTGTTTGTTTATTGTGTGATGACATTTATAATAGGGCTATAATTCACTTAGGTATGGCAAGTTGTTGTTAGAGTGCTGTAGATATGGATAAGGTGATTCTGTGTTTTTGCCATGCTGTCCATTCAGTAATATTATTTAGGTTTAGTAGAGGAATCTGTTCCTCACCTCCCAAGCACTCAATCATTCATTATTTCTGCTGCCACTGAAAACTGTGCTGCCACCAGTATGAGCATAGTTTTGATGTAGATTCTGCAGCTGAGTGAAAGGAGCCACCATCCCTTAGTACACTAACTCTTCTCACCCCTGCCGGTGAATCCTCCATCACGGAACCCCAACAGACAGGTTTGAGATATTGTCCAATGAGAGGCATGCTGAGTGCTTGTATGACTGATCAACATTTCAATATCGTAACTCTTTCTGCCTGCATTTTGTACATTACTGGTATTTAGAGGTGTTATTTGTGAGCAAAATGTACCCTTGGGTGACACCCACATTTCCTTGTAGTGGGGTTCAGGACAGTGAAGGCTGCATGCACAATGATGGCGGGGATGAAAAGGGAAGTAATTAACAGGCTTCGGTGCCAGTGCAGGCACATCAGTTACTGCACGATCTACCTGCTGAAAAGCAGCATTTATAATATACTGTGTACTGTGCTTTGTGCTGTGCTCTGGCATGATAAAAGGGACAGACACTGATATCTACCACAGGGCTCACAGCAACAGAAGTAACAGCATGTGAGAGATAAACATTGCCCTAAAACCACAACAAACAATGTCTAAGTAGTGCAACATCATAGCAGGCTGGTGAGTCATTAGATAAGCACATTGAGTAAATGGGGAGTACAGGTGATGTGCACAAATGGCAGGGAATCATTTTGTATATTTTATGTGCAAAGTTGTGGCAATACTAATCCTTGCAGTTAGGTCCATCATGGGTTCGGATTTGTACTGGCCTTCAGAACATGCAACTGTCTACCTAACTTCAAAGGGGGAAGAATGGGGGGGGGGTTGAAAACCATCAGAGATAACTGGATTAGCAGATGCAGATGTTAACTTCCACTCGACACATATGCCGCTAACTGCCAATTATGCTAACTTTACCAGTCAACCTGGTGAGGCAGTAGGAAGCACCACCACCTGGTTTGTTTGTTGTATGAGCACGTATTGCTAATCCAAACTGGGTCACCAGCTGTTAAATTTGAATGGATGTAAAACAAGGGTAGAAACATTTATTCAGTTGTCACTGCTGTTTCTGCACAATGCTCCATTGTATAGGTGCACAAATACAACACAGAGAATGAGTTAGTTACCATTTAGAGAAATATTCCCAGATGTGGTAACATATCCAACAATGCATGATAACACAAGATTATGGCAAAGCACAGCAGTAAAGAGAAATGCAAGGAAGAATCATAGTCTGTGCATGACAGGAATGAGACACACAAAACTCATTCTTTGGATTTATATTTATTGAAAATAGAATCTTGGAGATGATAAAACAGAAGTCATTATTCAACCAAGAGCTGCAAACAAAATACTTGCTGAAGCTGGACCTAGGTGCTTGGTGAGCCATGCCTGACGTCACCACTTGCGGCAGAGCGGAGCCATACAGAAATTGCAGGGAGAAGCACATTTATGAGGAACATGAAAATCAAATAATTTCAAGTGTATTCACACACTTAACGTGATTTAGACAGTGCAAGCAAGGAGCAGTCGACCGACCGGACTACTGAGAGTCAGCAGACCACCAGTACATTGTGTCTCCAGCCCTTAAAATAACAGTGGCACAGATGACAGACACTTGTTGATGCTGAGTCTCTCTAGCACAGTCAGTTATACTAAAAAAAATATGTCTGAGAAGATAAACCTTTGATGACACATCTGCAGTGACACAAAAAAATATATTTCCTTTTTACGCCAGTATTTACAGCAATTAGTCAAAGACAGGCCATCAGACAGCACAGCAACAGAAAACAACAACAGTAAGTGCAGTCAGTGACACACACAGAAATCGATGGATTGATGACTCACCCACATAGCTGTTTTTCTCTACTGGGATTTGTTAAGGATAAATATTTTTGTGGGGGACAAAAGAGATTAGAGAAATTTGAAAAGGAGAAAAAGACAAATCAATGGCTTCTGGCAGGCCTACCAGGAAAAATGCCCTTGATGGACCATGTACACAGCAGGGGCCTAGGACAGAGTCCCTGAACTGAATCCATGACCACCAAGAGATAGAAAAGTAGCACAGCAATACTATACTGTACAAAAGCAGTAGCAATCAGTTTTACAATTAAGAAAGTACTTGTGTGCAAGCAGTAGAATACAGCTCCAAAACTGAACTGGATGCGGCTACAAAATCATGTGAAAATAACTGTTAGGAAACTGTAGGCAAAGGAGATAATTCTCTCACACCTCTATGCAGCATGTAAATTACTGGGAACAGTGACATTGCCAAGAGCCACTAAAAAGGAAGTACAGGAGGCAACATCATGTTTCCAGCACTCAGCAGCACAATTAAGATTTCAGATTTTGGTTTCCGAAATCCAATTAAAATAACATTATTTAGAATATGAAACAAATTGCCCATCTTAAGGGATCCTTGTTTGGTTAATGTATCTGCATACTGTTGTTAAAAAAAGAAGAGACCAGCCGGCTGGTGCTGAGGGTTGAGGCACTGGATACCACACCTCGCACCGAGCTGGCTACCCGAGTTTGGGAATGGACTCGGGCGCTGTGGGTTGGTAGGGGAAGGGTTGAGGAATGGGTGCCCATGTGGTGCTCTTCTCCCGGATCAAGGGGATGCCACAGCCTGGCAAACCAGAGACACCTGGTGGAGACCAGGGGTACTGCAGCAAATCAGGCAGCATGTACTAGCATGGCCGACACAGACAGGGTTTCCCTGCACCACAAGTGTCAGATCATGCCCACGCATGGGGAGGAACCACAGAAAAACAGAAAAACCCGGTCCTAGGGATAGGCGATGGCACCAACCCCCATGCCCACTGCCAGGTCTGACCTAGACGACTTTCATGGATCCTCTGCCCGGGCCCCACATCTGCAGCTGGAGTCTATGAGCAAGAGCATGCAAGGTAGAAGGAGTGGCCCCACCCCGGAGGGGTTAAGCTGGGGGTGCCAGCTGCGAGGTGGGGCAGGGGTGAGGAATGTTCAGTAGGGTGGACTTCAGGCAGGGCACGAATCAGATTGGATGCCTGAGTGAGGCTCCTAGGACCGTGACAAGGGGGGAAAAAGATTCAACAAAACAACAAACAAAAAAAAAAAAAGAAGAGACCATAGACTTAAAGGATTCTTACCAAATCTTCTTTGTATGTCTTCTAAATACAGTAGATTCTTATACCATCAACACAGTAATGGGAAAACAGCAAAGACCATCACAGAGACACAATCAGCTGTGCGCTGTGATGGTCCACTAGTTTTACACACTACTGTCTCTGGGGAGTACGCCCTCTCCCTGAACCAACTCTGACTCGGAGTTGGTAATCTATAGTTGTTGTTGTTGTTGAATTTTGTTGACCCGGCAAGCCCACTGGGCCTAGAAGTCCCTTTTTCAGGGGCGACTAGGGGAGAGGGGATACAGATGGTAAGCAACTGAAATTGAACCAGATGAAGCTTTTGGTGATATTTTTAATGAATGAGGGAAATTTGGCCAGGATACCGGGGAAATTCCCCTACTCTTTTCGATAAGTGCCATGGGATCTTTAACATCCACCTGAACTACCACCAATCCAGGCAGATGGGACCTCTGTTTAATGTCTCAAGTGAAAGACGGACATATAGTGTGGGGTATGTGAGAGGCAAAGCCCCTGCAAAAAAAAAAACACTTTTATACAGTGATGGCACAATGCCAGTTGTCGGCATTGTGCTGTCACTGTAATGACTACCCATTTTGGAAAGATTTAATAGAAAATAATAAAGTTAGACAACAGCACAAGCCACAGAGAGGCTAGAGTATGATGACAATATATCCAATAGCACTACCAAGGAAGAAAGTTTGCAAACTAACAAAAACTTTTCAGTTCTCACAGTGGCACTTTATTAATGTTTATCATGAAATGATTTAAAACGTGCATAGGTGTTTTGTTTGTTATAAAGAACTGATTCACTGTCTACAAAAATATTCTTTGCCAAATAGTGAACGTAAATTGGCTACTATGCTACATTGCTTAGGTTACCATGGCAACGTCTCCTCTATAAAAAGGCAGCCATGGAAGAACAATGTCAGCTCGGTAGAAGGCATGGTTAGGATGCCAAAATGTCAGCTTTAAAGTCACATATGAGTGAACACACATACGTACATGTCCACCTTGCTTGAGCAGTCCTGAAATGGGTGCTGTTAAATCTTGAATAAATAAGGTTAAACAAGTAACAGTAGGACTTAAAAGTATTGAGCCATGAAAGAAAAAGTTTGCATTTGTGATGAATTTGAAAGAAACTAATGTTTCTTTCAGTGGGTAAAAGTAGGCAAAAGAGAAATGAAGATTTGGTAAGAATTATGTAAGTCTACCATCTCTTCTTTTTTTAACGATGGTGTGCAGATAGCTTGACCACACAAGGAAACCTTTAGGTGTGCATTTTATGTTATATCTCTATACCCTGCTATTTTGCACCTTTTAGCCTAGAAGCCAAAAATTATTTCAGCTTATGTGACCAGAACCTGAATGGGTTAGAACATTATTTAGGATTTTGGAATTTTGGTCTGAATACTGAAAATCTGAAATCCTGAAAACAGGTCATAATCCGATGCATCCATCCTACCGCTGATTATAAAATATTCTGCTGCACTGACAGTGGAATGCTACTGGTAAGCGTACATGAGAAATGACACCAGGTTGTGGCTATGCTGAAAATTCCACCATAGCTTCATCTCTGTGCCTTGTTTGCATATCCAGTGGCCAGAGGAGTTTGCAGAGGAAAATAATTCTCTGATAAGTGGTTAGAGAGTTATGTAACTAATGACAGCTAATAGTTATTTGGAATTACCACAGAACATTTGTTCACTTCCATTGGCTCAAAACTGGTAAATCTAGTGTCAGTGATAGTAATAGTAATGGTAATTCTAACTCAGACATACAGTAGACTGTAGTAGCCATCTACAAGCAAAGAGGCACAACATTATTTGCTGGAAGTGCACTGTAGATTTTCTATAATTAATAAAACCAACACGCTTCTCATTTTGCAGAGCCAACAGCTTCATGGATGCAAATGAATTATAAGGGTTACTTGCAAAATTAGAATAACTTCTTTTTAATGAACTGAACTGCTGGTACAATTATGTAGCATTGCAAAACTACAAAAACAAACAATAGACAATGCCTTAATGTTTGCTTAAAAGTTTATTAGAGAAATATTTATGCCTAGTTAGTAATGGAGTCAATTAATGTAAAGAATGACTTAGCTGCACTGATGAAGTGTGTGCTACATTAGTAGGAATAGGAAAGCTGGGCAGCTCTGTGCAATTCTTTCTTCTTTAAGAATTTTTAACTCAGGTTATGGCAGCTGAGATGTATTTCCAGTGCAGTCCATCCTTTACTCATTTTACAATGTATTTACCCAGGAAAGTGCAGCTGAGGCGCCACATTAACATCACATTTTCAGTGGGGGTCCTACTTCTAACCATTTTTGTAGCTAGGTGGACTGGAGCACTGGGAAGTTAAATGATTTGCTTAGGATCACACAGAATTTAGCTGTATCAGGGTTTGATGCAGTGATCTCATGGTTTTCAATAGTGTTTCATCCACTAAAACTAATGTCTGCAGGAGGGAAGGGGTACCAGAAAAGGCCTGCAGGTGCAAGCAATGTTTCAGTTTTATCTATATGTCTGTCTGTCTGTCTATCTGTCTATCTATCTATCATTTCAGTTTTATTTCTTTATTTACTTATTTTTACAGTTATTTTTCAATTTATTAACTAAGGATGGCCCAGCTGTATTGCAAGATTTTCTTTTCAAATAGAGTACCTTATTTCAAATATTCAGCCAGAAATATTTAGGGCCACAAATATTGAGAAATTCAATATTCATACTTGTTATTTGTGTACCTATGTGTGTGGGGAGAGGGTGTAAAAACAGCCCCCCACCCTCCTCCCCAACCAAACTGTTTGAACCAGAGCCTCTCAGCTCCCCTCTATCATCTGCAACAAGCCCAATCCTGCCCTCCTCCCCACCAGCAGCCACAAATGTTTTTTAAATTAACTCTGACGATGGGTGACTGGCACACCCTGCCCATCTCCACAACCTGCTGTTGTTTCCTGTAGAGCTTTTATTGACTAACAAATCATCCCCCACCCCCACCCCAGCAGCAGCACCTAGCTCCCACCCTGCTCCTTCCAGCACTCATTTCCCTAATAGAAGCCCCCCTGGCATAACAAAGGCAACCATCACAACCCGCCTTCCTCCATGGCCGTCTGTCTTCTTGTGAATGGAAGCGCTCCTACTCTTGCTCACAAAGTAAATCAGACGATCACATGATTAGACCACACCACCTGCAAGGAGAGAGGGGAACCAGAAAGAGCAAGCATAAGCCTTTATTTTAACAATTGCGGCCCCAGAATGGCACAGCTGAGATACAACATCATGTTTCTAGTGGGATCCCACATCTACACATTTCTGTACCTGGCTGAACATGGTTTAGGTGATTTTACAGTTGTCCTGTTTGGCAACTTCAAAAATAGGAGAAAATGGCAAGCACATGCCTTTTATTTTTGCAACTTCAGCCCCATCATCTTTGTCGTGAACAAAAAGTACAACATTGCCAGCAAACAACAAAGTGCTGATAGTGTCACAAATCCTACATAAATTATTAACAAACATAGAAAAATGAGAGCAAACTTCTGCAACCAATAACATGTGCCTCAGAAAACTATCAGTCTTTTATTGACATGGACACGGACAGGCAGGGGTCTGAAACAACCATGATTGCAAAGTCACAGCAGGATGTTTCCTCACCCATTTTTGATGGGGGCTACTGGAGGACATTGCACACTTCTAGCACAATATGTAAACTTTTAATAGGAATTACTGTGAAGTGCACATTGTACACTTAAACCTATGGGGGCAGCCACATAGATGACCAAGTTTCAAGTTTATTGTTCATCCAAAAAAAAATTATGGACGTTACAGATATCTCATACAAAAAAGAGAACTAGGTGATGAAGCATGGACATCATAGAAACATAGAAACATAGAATTTGACAGCAGATAAGGATCGCTTGGCCCACCCAGTCTGCCCATTTCCCTACCTAATGGATAAGCTGCAGATCCTAGCTAATCAGCAGCCTACTTCTTTCTACCCCCAACCCCTAGAATTGCCCTATGACTGTCCCATGCATGCTTGAATTCAACCACTGTTTTTGACTCCACAACCTCCTCCGGAAGGTTGTTCCATGCATCCACAGCCCTTTCTGTAAAAAAATACTTCCTTACATTACCTCTGAGATGCCCCCCCATCTTCAAATTGTCCCCCTTTGTTCTTGCACACCTCTGTTTTTGAAAGATGCTACCTTCTTGGACTTTATTGATTCCCTTGAGGTACTTGAACATTTTTGTCATGTCCCCTCTCTCCCTCCTTTCCTCGAGGCTATACATATTAAGCTCATTTAGTCTCTCTTCATACATCTTCTGGTGCAGACCATGCACCATTTTAGTTGCCCTCCTCTGGACAGCTTCCATCTTGTCTGTGCCCTTGTGGAGATTGGGTCTCCAGAACTGCACACAGTACTCCAGATGGGGTCTCACAGAGGGTTTGTACAGAGGGATAACAACGTCCTGTTTTCTACTGGTGATGCCTCTCCCTATGCATCCCAGTATCCCCCCAGCCCTCCTTACTGCCCTCTCACATTGCTTGCCCACCTTTAAGTCATCTGATATGACTACCACCAGGTCCCTTTCCATTTTTGTTGTTTGTTAGTATCTCACCACCCCACTGTGTACTGTTCCCCTGGGTTTTTGTTTCCCAAGTGCATTACCTTGCACTTCTTAGCATTAAATATAAGCTGCCATACATTTGACCATTCCTCTAACATAGCCAAGTCCCTTCTCATCCTTTCCACCCCACCTTGTGCATCAACTCTATTGCAGATCTTTGTGGTCATCTGCAAAGAGACAAACTTTTCCTTCCAGTCCCTCTGCACTGTCGCTTATAAAGACATTGAAGAGGACCGGTCCTAATACATCATCACAGGAATCAGAATTCTTTCACTTTAGGGCTGAACACAGGAAAATAATGCTGTGCTTAAGGTGTTGTAAATATTTTTTTTTTTTTTAAAAAGCAATATTTAGGAGCACTAGCACCAGCTGTCTTTTCCATGTGATAACAGGTGTGCCGGTTAGGCTCACATATTTGTAATATAAGCCTTCATGGTACAGATTCCTTTTATTGACTGCCTGACCCCCTGCAGACCCTGCACCACTGTTTAGGCCAGGATCTTGGTTTCTGGACTGTGCTCCTTGGGAGAGCCCTACCTCCCTCTTGCCCTGCCACAGAGGAAATACACTGGGAACTCTCCTAGGCAGGTAAGTCCTAGGGAAGGTGAGGAATAGGGCTCGGAGAGTTGGGTTTATTTTATTTATTTATTTGCTTTTGGTAACTGGGTGGATGCACTAGGCATTGGGATGCCTATTTTCAGGCATGACCCTGGAGGATACAAGCGAAATACATGAGCAATACAATTAGGAAGAAGACCAGCTGACAGACATGGGGCATAACTAGTCAGTAAAAAATAAAGATCCTACTACATCAAAAATTGTACTGGATGCAATCAGAACATTGTGTTTATGAAGAAAATGTTGTAAAAGACCTCCAATGCCGGCCCGGTGGTGTAGAGGGCTGAGGCCCTAAATGCCTTACCTCAAGCCATGCCAGAGACCAGCATGGGTCATTGAAGGTTGGTGGGGAGGAGGAGGATCGAGCATCCGTTGGACTGCTCTCCTTCTCTGGGGTAGGGGGACATTAGCTGTCAGTGCACCACTGGCCTCTAGAGGCTGCTGGGGGGCAGCTCGCTGATGCTACAGCCTAAGGGGAGGAGACGGGGCAGATGCTTGGTGAGAGCACATGCGGAAGCGTGCGCACTCTCACTGCAGGCGTCATTGCATGCCCCTCCTCCACACAAGGGGAGAAAAGTGGAAAAACAGCTCCAGTAGAATGAAGTGGTCCCTGCAGCGCCACTTCCAAGAAGGCACCTCCCTGGCATGAAACAGTTTTGGGTGGGTTGAGTAGCTCCCCACCACCCTGCCATGAAGGGTAAGTCGCAGGTACACAAGGGAGGGGGTCTAACCTTTGGGGCTGTGCTGGGGGACAACTGAAGGCAGGCTTGCAAGCTTGGAGCTCTGGAAGAAATAATACTTAAAAAAAAGACCTCCAATAATCCAATTATACAAATATTGTTGGAATATTGCTTTATAATATGCACAAAATGTTTCATTTTATTTATTATTATAGTCAATGCATGTTTTTGTCTTAGAATGAATATATACATTATCAGGTGGCACATTCAATAATTTCTAGTGGCCTTATGTAAAAGTACTAGATTTTTATACAACCATCTCACCATTGTTAAATAGCACATACAAGGAGAGGGTGGTCAGATACCTAGAAGAAGAGGGACTACACAATGATAGACAGTATGGCTTCACTGCAGGGAGGTCATGCAAGATTATCCTCACTGAATTGTTTGACTGGGTAACAAGGGTGGTGGACCAGGGAGGGGCAGTGGATGTGGCTACCTGGATTTTAGGAAGGCCTTTGACTCTGTACCCCATGGTCAGTAAGCTAGAAAGCATGAGAATGGGGCCAAAATAACAAAGTGGGTAGAAAATTGGCTGTGGGACAGAGGGCAAAGGGTGGTAGTAAATGGGGTGTACTGTAGTGAGGGGAAGGTGACAAGCAGGGTGCCCCAGTGGTCAGTGCTGGAGCCCTTACTGTTCAATATATTTATCGCAGACATAGCTGAGGGACTAGAGGGGAAGATGTGCCTGTTTGCTGATGATACAAAGATTTGCTACATGGTGGACACCATGGGGGGGTCACGGCAGCAATGAGAAGGGACCTGAAGAAGTTAGAGGTGGTCAAGTGTAGCGGTGGGATTTAATGCCAAAGTGTACAGTGATGCACCTGGGGCATAATAACCCACAGGCCAAGTACACACTATGGGGGGAGGAAATAACAGCATCAAGGCAGGAAAGGGATTAGCTGATTATAATTTCAGATGACCTCAAGGTAGGGAGCCAATGCAAGAAAGTAGTGGGCAAGGCAAACAGAATGCTGGCATGCATATGGAGGGGTATAATGAGCAGGAAGGAGGAGGTACATATGCCCCTCTACAAGTTCATGGTGAGTCCACACCCGGAGTATGGGGTCCAAATCTGGAGGACGCACCTGTGGAAGGACATTGATGGGGCGGAGAGAGTTCAGAGGAGAGCAACAAAGCTGGTGCAGGGCATGCACTGACTGTCCTATGAGGAAAGGCTGAGGGAGCTGGGAGAGGGGGACATGAGTGAAACATCCAAGTTTGTGAAAGGGATAAACAGTGCAGCTGAAGGGAGCCTCTTCAAGAGAAAAAGCATGGATAGAACAAGGGGCTACAGTCTGAGGTTGGATGGTAGAAGATTCAGGGGTAGTTTAAGGGCACATTATTTCACTGAAAGGGTGATGGACCCCTGGAACAGACTACCGGAGGAGGTGGTGGGAGCTGAAACAGTGGGGGGATTCAAGATGGCATGGGACAGATATAAGGAATTTGCTAGGAAGAAGAGAGGGGTGCGGAAGGGAGGGATGGGCATATAAATAAGGGGGGGAGGGCAGACTCGATGGACCACTAGTGTCCTTTTCTCTCGACAGCTTTCTGTGATTCTCTTGCAACCCCCCCACCGACCCCCCTTCTTTAACTAGCAGGGCTGGTCCTCTCACCACAGAGCGTCATGGGGCAAAAGAGAGGGATGGGGGTTTATGTAACAAGTACACACATTTCTTTTCAAAGCCTGCTATACAGACAGGCAACCAAGTGTGGCAACTGCCTGACACACACCTGGTGGGACCTTTTACCATGGCCAGCAACCCAGGTCCCTGGGAGAAAATGTTTGCTGTTAATTGTGCTAGGTTTGCACTTCTGGTCTGGGGCATCCAAGTAAATCCAAACACAATGGAAGCAATAACAATACTATCCAAACCAGGTTGGGATTCTAGAGTGTGGCTTTTATTCACGTAACAGAGTAGGAATAATCACAAAGCAAAGATGGACCCCAACAGAGCTACACATACTGGTATTGCAGATTCTCCAGAGTACAGAAATTCCTGACATTTCCATGTAGCATAGGGTAAAGACACAAAACAGCAAACACTCTGGTTCTGAAAATGGAGATTGTCACACATGGCCAGTTACTGGTACATTTCCCATTGACTGGGCACACACGGCCAGTAATAGGACACTTTCCTATATATCATGAAGAATGAAGGTGGTACACATGACCACAAAAGAGCACATCCAGGCTCAAAATCTCCCAGCACCCACTATACTGAGGTGAACTGAAAACAGAATCCAAAACCCATGTCTGGATAACTGTTTCCATCAGGCACTGGCCAAATGCACTGACTGAAAATTGAAGTGGTACCCAAACTGAACCCGGGGAGGTAAACTGGTTACTCCAGATGGGGGATCTCCCACCTTTTGCTTCCAAGTTTGTACTCAGCCATTCATCTGGTTAACAACACCCTCACAGAAACTTGTAAATGCTATCTTGAAATGTAGATCACATTTAACATACTACAGCTTAAAAGTTCTGCACTTGGACAGTCTCTCACTAGACTCCAAACGTAGGCAGACACTTTTAAAACAGAAACAGTCTAGGTGGCAGCGTCCCTTTGTCAGAGAAATTCACCATAGGGATTGCAGGTGCCCCTCCTGGGCTTACACAGAAGTAGTAATCACAGTTCTGAAGTTGTACAAAGGCAGCTTTGCCAGACAGACTGGGTGAGGGGATTGCCCCTGAACCCTGAAGATTGCCCCCATCCCTCCTGGGATAGGGCAAAGGAAAACCCACTTGGCAAGGTCTCCACCACTTCAGTTGCTGTCTTCTATGTCCTTTTTCTAGGGAGAGAACAAACAACCCAAAACAAAACAGGTCGCTCTCTCTCAGAACAAGGTGAGGAGCTGCACAGCAAGCTGCAGCCTCCTCCTGGAACTCCTACTCAGGACTAACTCCAGTCTAACTGACCATTCTAAAGCTATCTCCCTAGAGCTGGCAAACAGTGTGGCTTATGCCGCTGTGAGAGTTCGAAGATTACATCATCCTCCAGCTCAGCTGAGACTGAAATCGGAGCATGACAGTGTGAAACCCATTTGACTGGCATTTCACTAGCTGCCTTTCCCTGCCAGCCACTGGTTCTAACTGGGATTCTAGTAATCCCTGGGAACAAGGGGGTTACACTATGATTCTATGAATTGTCATAAACACAAATGATTTCATATTTCTTACTGCATCACACTGTCACTATAGCACAGATCACATTAAAGTCACAACAGTGATGTTTTCTCATTACTTTCTGTGCATAAGTGTTTCTTGATCCAGCACAAAGCCATGCAAAAACTGATGCCTAACAGTTGCAACTCAGTTTTTGTTACATTGAAGGGATGTGTGAATTCCTTTTTTTAGATATTTGACTGAGTAGCTATATACAGTACTTGGTGTACAGATACTTGCTGTATTGATACTCGGTATTTGGGTATTTGAGAAAAATAAAATACATAAAACAATTTTTTTAAATCTATTCCCTCTCAAGGTGGCCAGGGCTAGTCCTGTGGTTGCCCTCCACTCAATCTGGTAATTTCCTGTCCTCCATCCCTACCCAACAGTCTCACATACCATGATTTATCAAAAAATTGTAAACTTCTAGCACTTTGCCAGGATGCAATAACATAACTGAACCCTCTCGCCCCAGCTGACCCCTATACTGAAATCTTGATTATATTTAATAAGGTCCACCCTCTTGACCACTGTTTCGCAATTTTAAAAGGCCTGTAGCACAATGCCTTTCTAGCCCTGTCATCTCCACAGCTCTTGTGCTCAACACATCATTTCCCTTCAGCAATGTTTAATGAACGAATGAACATGAGGGGCCTGATTCTAAAAGAGATACACATGGCATAACAGGACTTGCGCCAAGTAGAATGGTGCAAGTAGCAACTTACACCAGCAGTTGCCACTTGCGGGATTCTACAGTGTGGCCTGCCACAAGTTGCAGGCCACTTGCAACAAAGAGCAATTATGCCAGCAGTTGGGCAATAAACCCCCCGTGACATGCTGCTAGGAGGTTTATGGCAGTAGTTGCGCCCTATTCTAGTAGAGCAGCAACAAAGTCCACAATGTTGGGATTCTACAAGAACCCCCAAAGAAGAACTGGCAAAGTAAGTTATACCAGCATTTGGCTGGCAAAACTGTACATACATCCTCTGAGGGTTTCCGTAGACCCACTGCATCCACTTCAGGATGTGCCCCCCATGCCCAGAACACCCCTGTCAGCACCCCACAGGGCAGCCCACAAAACCCTTAGCCCCTGATTCCCTAAAGCAGCCGTTCCTAATTGGGCATCTCACACCCCCAGAACCCCAGGACCCTAAATGCCCTGCAGGGCAGCACACACACAATATGCCTCCAAACCCCACACTGCTATAGTAGCCCTTAAATGTTTTAATACCCCCGATCCATTCCCAACCCTGATGTTCTGCCACAAGCGGATGTAGTGAACACCCCTAGGTGTCCTGGTAGTCAAGTGGCCCCTCACCTGCCCCACCCAGCGTGCCAGTCCACCTGCATCCCCCCACCCATTCCCAGTCGGCGACTGGCACAGCCCACCTCTCACCTTCATGGTCAGCTGCCGACTGGGCACCGCATGGCTTACTGTAAAGGCGTGCTCAGAAACGGATGAATGCTCATTTCATTTCTGGGTGTGTCTGTCAGGAAAGCGCTCATGCAAATAACTCAATCGGCAACTGGCGTGAAGCCGAGCTGACTAATGACAGTAACCGACTGAAGATGAATTGAGAGCATAGTGGACTAACTGCTGAATGAAAGCGGAATAAAGAGCCACTAGACTTCAGGGATCGGGGGACTGAATCAAGAGGAGCACAGCTGCCCTGCATGGCTGGGGGTGGAACATGCACGCTTGCTGAGGAGTGCTGAGACTTCCAACATGCCCCTTGGGTACACCCGTAGGTTGGCGTACCTTTCCGCATGTTGAAATTCCCAGAACTGAGCAGCGGGGACCCTGCCCCTTCTAGAATAGGGTGCAGGGTCCATGTCACAATGGCATTTGGTGCAAGTTTCCTTTGGTGGTGACTTGCTTCAAGCTTCTAGAATCAGGCCTGAGGTGTGTATTACTGGAGGTGGGTGAAGGGTGGAGCACTATGCTTTAATTATAATGCTAAGCTGACTTATTTGTCAGACTCTTCCTACCACCATCAATGATTCATATTCGTCTGCTCTTCCAACCCATCATTGGTCATGCACTTCTCATGTTTTTTTATTCATTGAGCCATGGAGAAGGAAAATTGTGGGGGGGTGCTGGTAATTTGGTAAGCCAGGCATTGTGCTACTAGCCCCCCAAATCCTGGATCCAGGGTTAGGAGGGGGCATATTTTTTGTTCTCTCTTTCACCCTCAATTCAGATTAATATCTGGGACCTACTAACATCATTACAGTTCCCTAGCATTACCGGCCCTCAGAAACCGCCACATTTCATACTGTGCTAAACATGTATCTAATCTATGGCTTGTCACCATCCCTTTCTACCTCTCCTCCATGCTCTCAGCTGTCCGCTCCCCCTCTCATTAGCTTAGATCCTCCGACTACTGCCAACTATCAATCCCTAGGCGGAAGACTTCTGCTGGGCAAGCTGCCCTCTCACACCAGTTACCCAAGCTATGGAATGATCTGCCACCTCAAATTCAGCATTCCTCCTCTGCCCATTCTCTTTCTACCACCCTAGCTAACTTCCTCACCACTAATTGCTCCTGTGTCTGACTCGGCCATGCACCAATTGCTCCCCTCCCCACTGCCCGACCAGCGGCCTTAGCTTTGCTATAAAAATGCTGACATATAGCCCCAACCTATGCACTTTTGTCTTGTGCCTTTTTGTCCTGCACCATCACGTGTTCTATGTCTCCTGTTGCTTATACCTGCATATTACTGTGTGCTAAATGTTCCCTTGTATTGCTGCTATATGTCAAGTAAATATCCAATGTACTCCATGTGTTGTTGCTTGTCATTTAATGCAGTTATATCCATATGCTGCTACTTTCCTCTGTTATTTGCTCAGTTGATAACCTGCGTGTTATCCAACACCCTTGCACCCCTCCCCCAAGGTCGCACCAAGAGACGAGCATCTTGTTGCTCAGTGTGCCTTTCCTGGTGAAACTATTTCAATAAATAAATAAATAAATCATCAGTTCAGATGGGTCATAGCTGCATATCCTCATCATACATATAGAGGGTGGGGATCCAGGAACTTCCCTATTGTTTCCATTAAATTATTATGTTAAGATTAACTTATTATTTTATTAAAGGGCAACATGTGCTAAGGCCAGCTGGAATGGATGCCACAATTTTTCATATTGTGCCTTTAGACCCATTTTATGATATCAAACATTTTCTAGTTTTGCTATATCTCTTATATAATTCAGTCAGGCTTTGAAAGTGGTGGTGGTGGGGGGGGGGTTGGATCTTTCCATTTCTGCAAAATGCATTTTTTTGCCACTATAGTGAGCAATGTAAGTAATTTCCTTTGATCCTCCTCTAAAAAAATGTTATGAGGATAAATCCCCAACAAAGTTATTATAGGATTAAATAGTATTCACTTCCCAAACAAGATAGAAGAAAATTGTTTGATTTTCAACCAAATATTTGATAAGCAAGGGCACGCATAAATCATGTGGATCAGAGTACCAGAGGCTCCTACACACCTTTGGCATCTATCCTCTACATCAGGATTAAACAAATGCAATTTATGTGGAGCATAATATATCCTATGAACTGTATTCATTTGAATGTGTTGTAATCTGACTGAATAATTATTAATATAGGCACTGATAATATCTTGCCACAGATCTTCTGAAATATGAATTTCTAAATCTAAGTCTAAGTTTGTTGACACTAACTTTTGAATTATCCATCTACAAACAATATGTTACTGAAATTAGTTTTTTGTCATCCTTATTCTTCTTAAATGTATCTAACAAATTTGGAAGATCCATTATCCTAATTTTCTTTTTGCTCTTGACCAAAAAGGTTTTTTGAGTATCTGATAAATTATTTTCTTTTACCAAAAGGTCAAAAGATTTTAACTGCAAATCTCCCATCTGAGATAATTCCCGTTGTTGCCAAATTTTGGAACTTCTATTTAACACTGAGGGAACAAAGTTTTTCTTATGTATAGGAGTAAACTCTGTGATTAAACCTTGTTCTCCCACTCATTTTTGAAGTTCTAACCAGCATTTATAAGTTATAGTAGTTGTAATAGAAAGTGTTGCTGGCAATTTCTTCAACGATGTAGCAGAATACAACTGATATATGAGATTTGGATAACGTTGAGTTTTAGTTTTAACTTGTGAAGACATCAGTTTGGGAGATGGAGACTGTACCCAGTTCCATATCTGTGTAGTTTGAGCTACTAGATAGTAAACATAGAAATCTGGTAATGCTTGCTTCCATGTTTTTTTGTCTTTTTTGAAGATTCAATGTGTTCTGCATTATCCTAGATTCATTTTGTTTCCATAGAAACTGAGTAATCAAATTATTCAAGCTCTTAAAGAAACTGGCTAGGATAGAAATAGTGAGGACCTGGAAAAGAAATAATATTTCTGGTAACACATGCATTTTGATTAAATTTATTATGCCAATCAGGGTAAAAAAACAATTAATTCAATAGTTAAGATCACTTTCTATATTTTTTAACAGTTCCTCAAAATTATTGCTATAAACATCTTCTATTCTGTCTGCAATCTTTACCCCTAGATATTTAATATTGGATACTACCAATTTTATATTATAATCCATACTTTGGACATCCAAAGCATTGTTATTTAATTTTAAAATTTCCATTTTTGACCAGTTTATTTTGTAACCCGTAAAATAGCCAAATTGCTTAGTGAGTTGAATAATATGAAAAATAGAGCTATTTAGATTAGTTATATATAATAAATTATAATCTGCATAAAGACTTATCTTCTCTTGTTTTTGACATATGGGTAATTCCATAAATTCATTGATGATTTCTTATTGCTATAGCTAGCAGTTCGATTATTAAAGTGAAAATTAATGGAGGCAGAGGACATCCCTGTCTGGTTCCTCTTCCCAGAGGAAATTGTTCTGATATTAGCCCATTAATTTTAATAACTGCTGTCAGGGAATCATATAAGCACTTTAACCACCCACTGAGCTGTGCACCTAGCCCCATCCTCTGCACAACAGAAAAAATATATGAGCTTTCAACTCTGTCAAAAGTTTTCTCTGCATCTATATCTAACAAAGCTGCACCATTTTCTTGATTTAAGGCCATAATATTAAGCATGCATCTTGTTTTCCATTAAAATTCTATTTTTAATAAAATAATTTTGATCCATATGGATAATATTGGATAAAACATGTTCTAATCTGTTAGCTATACTTTTAGTAAAGATTTTATTATCTGTGTTAAGCAAAGAGAATGAGCAACAGGATGCACATCTGAGCGGGTCCTTTCCTCTCTTCAAAAAAACTTGAATGCTCACTTGTTTAAAGAAATTTGGGAGGGTTTTCACCAAATGGAAAGAATTAAATAATTGTTCTAATGATAGAAGTAAAATATCCTTATATTTTTTATAGAATTTGTTCCCTAGTCTATTCAGGCCTGGGGATTTATTTACTGCTAAGCTTTGAATAGCTTTATCAATTTCAGCTTTGGAAATAGGTAAATCCAGCATAGCTCTATCATGTTCAGTTATAACTGGAATTTGAATTGAATCCAGAAAGTTATTCATTTCTTCCACATTTCCATTGAATTCTGGTGAATATAATGCTTCATAAAAGTTTATAAACTGTTTTAATATATTTTTTGGATTATTAACAATATTGCCCCCATCATCTCTCAAGTTAATTATTGAATTCTCAGATTGAGTTTTCTTGGTCTGCCACAATAGCAATTTTAAGGGTTTATCTGTTAAAAAATAATAATTAGCTCTGGTACAAATTTTGTGTTGTTGTTTCCATTATTAAGCGATTATGTAGGTCCATCTTTTGTAGTAATTTTGTATATACCACTGGTTCAAATGAGGAGCTATGAATATTGGTTAGTCTTTTAATGTCTTCCTCAGTTTGTTTAATCTATCTTGATTTTTTTTTTAATAAAAACCTGTTATATTCATTATAACCCCTCTGATATATACTTTAAAGGCATCCCAGACATTATCAATAGTAATACCCTGGGTATAATTAAAAATAAAATATTCCCTACAAGCATCTTTTTTTTCCCCTATTTGAGATTTGGATAGCAAGGGGAATGATCTGAAATAAAAATATCCAGATACAGTATATCCTGCGCTGCAAATATTAAACATTTCAATATTTTAAGAAAATCTATCCTAGAATATGGTTGCTGTATACTAGAAACAAAAAGAATACACCCTTTTACCCCTGTTTTTCTCTCTCCAGGGGTCTACTGTTCCTAAATCTGCCATAAACCCTTGAACGATAACTCTAGAAGATCAGTGCAATCTATCCAATCCTGAGATTTCATTTGTCTGCTGAAGGGCAAGGTTAAAATCCTCTCCTATAATGTAGGGTGTCTCATATGTAGATAATCCCCCCCCCCCAAAAAAAAATCCAAAACAATTTTGAATTATTTTCATTAGGGGAGTAAAGTGCCACTATCATAAATTTTATTTCACATAGCTATAATTACATCAGCACATACCATCCCAGCAGATCTATAGAATGTCTAAGTATCAGAGGCATTATTTTTTTCCTATGAAAGGCTATCAATGCTTCTTGAGAGTTACTAGTGACTTCAGAAAAAATACTTTTGCCCCACCTATTTTCAAGCCATTGAATATATTTTATTCTTAAATGTATCTCCTGCAGCAAAATTACATTCACATTGTTTTTCCATATATGCTATTACTTTTAAAATTTTGGATCTATTTTGCAAGTCTTTCACATTCCAGTTGGCCATGGTAAATGTTTCTGCCATTTACATTACCAGCACACTTTATTCTTTTTTTTTTTGTTTGTTTGTTTGTTTCTGGATCTCAGTAGCCAATTCTTATCCAAATTCATTTCATTAGCCAAATTATTATTTATGATCTATTTTAAAATAACTAATAGATTAATCAAATTAGATCTACATAGGTCTGCTGAGAGGAAATACCTCCCATTTGACAAACAACATAAACATGAACTCCCCCTCCCTCATACCCCCCCTTCCAGTCGAGATGAACAGAGGCTCATCTCCGTATACCAATATGATGCATGCCCTCTGGAGAAACTCTTCCCTTTATGCTTTCTGTATTCAACCCCCATTCAGCCACTCTTTATTATATTCTAAATTTAGCCCCCTAATAAGGTTTCCTTTTTTCTTATTTTAATATTATTATATCCCTCTATCCATATTGCTCATTAATTCTATTCAATAAGCCCCAACTAGATTCCTCTTATTTTTCTTTTTACTTCTTTATCTCCCCAAGTAAAGAGTTACTGAGGAGAAGAGGTAAGATGCAGTATACTTTTTTCCCCTCCTCCTTTAGATGATGAAATTATGTTTATCCAGAAGTAAAACAAGTGGATACTGACAAATTTTCAGAAAGATCTGAAGGGTGAAGAGTATTCTTCTCCAAAATCATCTGATTACTTTTCAGAAGTATCTTGATTACTTTCATAAGCCAGTCGGTAGGTGTCTAATGTGTCGTCTGGGGAGTCAAAAGTGTGAAGTCACCCATTAATGACAAAACAAATCTTAGCTGGAAAGAGCATAGAAAAGCAAATGCCCTTTTTGTAAAGCATCTGCTTTAAGGGATTAAATAGCCTTCTTTTTTCCATAGTTTCACTTGAAAGATCTGGATAGGCATTAAAATGCAAGTTCTCAAAATTAAGGACTTTAGAAATATGGGCCTTTTGTAAGATCGCTTGCCCATCTTGAAATTTGAGTGGCTTCACAAAGACTGTATGAGGAAAGTCTGAGTTTGAAAATCTAGATCCTGCCCTGTGTGCTCTATCTAACACCACTTTTTTCTCTGGATATTTTATATCTAGAGCAGCCATGAGCATTTTTTCAAAATATGGAACCACATTCCCGGTCCCCCCCATTCCCTCTGGAATTTTGTACAGTCTTATGTTCATTCTTCTGGCTCTATCTTCTTGTTCTGTTATTTTCATCTGAAATGCCTGAAGCTATTTTTCTAAATGCATTACATTTTGTGGCATTTTTTGAGTAGAATCTTCTAGACTTGAAACCCTCTCCTCCAGTTGTTCCATTCTACAGGAGAGATTTTGCAACTTCAAAGTTAAATCAGTAAGGGCTCCTATGACACTACTGAGGGCTCCCTTCAAATCCCCAAAAGCATTAAACATATCTGCTCTAAGATTAGATACCACTTCCAAAACTTCTTCCTTCAAGTTATCCATTTCCCCCGGACACCAATGGCAATACATTTTCAGTTAGATTGATAAGGGCCTGAACTTTAGCTACATGCATTTCCATTAATTGTGCTGATTTAAGTTGATTATCCACTTTAAAATGCACTGCTCCTTGCAATGGCAGTTGTGTGACCTCGGCCTGTAATCGTGGCTGGGTCTCCCCCCTCTCTTGCTTCTGATTGTGCCCAGTCTGTATTTCTAAATTCCCTTCCTCAGTTGCTCCTGAAATCACTGTAAAGTTTTTGGAGTTAATTTCTTCTTCTAACAATGCAGACTTCCCTGAAGCATCTATTTGTGCTGTAAATCCTTCCCCTTCAATTTCAGTTTCCGTTAGCCCCTGTGGCTTAGGCACAGCCCCTTTTGCAAAAATAGAGAACATATTACCTGAGGATAGCCTCTCTGTATCAAGGCTTACCAATGGAGACAACAGGGATCATGGTGGGCCTCCAATCTCAGTGAGCTCTGGTAGTCTGGGCGGGCTATTTTTATTCATCGGGCGGGTGTTCTGCATTTTCCTTTTTTCCATCTGTGTGGTGCTTAAAAGATCTTTAGCTCGATAGATATTCTTTGACATATAGTCACAGCCAAAGACATGGCCAGATATTTCCTGAAATTTCTGTGATATTTGTAGGGAAATCTCCTGCTTTCTGCATTTCCACAGTAGGAGCAGCAGAGAGAGACTCTTTAGAAATTTCATTAAATATCTGCAAATATCTGGCCATGTCTGTGGCTGCTACTGTACTGTGTCCCACCAGAATAAAATACTAACAGGGGGGACATATACCCAGCCATCAGGCTGGTACAGTAACTACAGTTTAATGATGTTGCCATAAATACCATTTTTTCAATGATGCATCTATAGCAAATATCAGATCTGGTTTCATAGCCAATAATAAATTATTAGCAAAAGAGTGGATTCATCCATATGGTTTGCAGAAAGAAATGGTTGGTTCAAAAAATTTCCATCGAAGACTCTCTCTTCTAGTTGTAGTGTTCAGCATTCCTTCACCCAGCTATCTCGGGAGCTACTGAGTGTGATGTCTGCCCTCCCACCCCATCTTTGGTCATGCTCTCCATATGCTTTTTTATTCATTGAGCTATGGAGAAGGAAAATTGAGGGAGGGGGCTGGTGACTTGGCTAGCTAGGCATTCTGCTACTGGCCCCCCAAATCATGGATCCAGGGTCAGATGATACATATTAAATATAATCCAGCTATGGCAATTGGAATTGTTGGATTAGGGAGGGAGTATAATGTAAGCTATGCTGTTGGATGCTGCTGATGTGCCAAGAGCTTTTAATTTTTACTTTGTAAATCATAGCTTGGAAGGATTGAGGAGATGAATGGGGCAGGAGATGACAGGATTGTGGTGGAGAGAGTGGCTACTGAACAAGCCCTGGCCACCTGGGGAGGTAGAAACATTTTTTTTATTTATTTATTACAGCACCTGGAATATTTTTCTCAGAAAACCATTGAATAATGAAACCTGTTGTTTAGTTGGTCCTATGTACTCAGGAATCTATTATTCATTGGATTCTGTAAATAATATTCAGGTTCTGCACATCACTATTACGCTGTGGAAGGAATGCAGATACATTCCAGCTGAATTGCAAAAATATTATCTAGAAGTTGCTCTTGAGCTGTTTAAGTGTTAGAAAATCAATACAATGTGAGTTTATTGGCAACTTTAAAAAATACTATGAAATGACTTATTGGTAGGACAGTTTCAAGGGAATTGTACTGTACAGTATGTCTGACATGTTGGCACTGTGACTCGATTAGCAGTTACATACATATGCGCTCACCTAAATTTGGTCAGGTCTATAGAGGCATTGCTGTATATAGCTATTATACTGATTTATCTCTACTTCTTTTGATACATAGCTGTACTTACTCACCTCAAAAGCATTGTGTTGCACCATTGCTCATCTTGCATTTGCTTAACACTGCCCATCTTTCCTGTTGCTCTTCTGCTAGTCTCCTGATTTATTTCTAGGACTCTGGACATTATGTACTATTCCAGTCTCAACAATATGTTACTGAACTAATAATAATTAATTTGTTTGTTCTGCACCTTTTTGTTAAATATTTTTTTGACCTTTCAGTCTGCATGTTACTATTTCTTCATGTTAGTATGTAATTGCACTCTCTTTCCCAGTATATTTGTGCTGCACATATTGCCTTATCAGTTTTGCTGTACACATTTTTATCCTGGAACTCTCTGCACAGATCACATCCAAAACAAGCCTTGGCTCATTGTGTCTTTCCCAGTTACATATTTTCAGTAAATAAATACATTAATCATTTTCTTATACAAATGTCTCCATAACTTGTAAACTTTGCATTGTTACTTTTTTGTTTCAAATCATATTTTATGCCCCTCACACTAGCACTGGTGATCACTGAAATCCTCTTGCACCCTCCCCCTTCCCCCACTCACAGCTCCCATGAAGCCTTGGTTTACCCTCCTGGGTAGAGTAAGGGGTGGGGAGGATGTACTCAGGAGCGTGCCCAGAGTCAGGTGGTGAATGGGGAGATAGGGACAGGCCTGGATATACCAGGTTTCAAATAAGCTGGCATCAGGGACACTTTTCTGTATTCTGGTATGCTATCCCATGATCCCTGGAATTAGTCAATATGTGTGGGAGATCAATGCATGTGTGAATACACTGTGTACACAGCATGGTTATCATGACTAGTGTCTTCCCACTCCCACTCAGTGCCCTCTACTGCATTGCTAGCAGTCACCCAGATGACAGTAATGTGGTAGGGATGGTTACCATCCCACACCAGAGGAAGGAAGCCTGCTGTGGGTCATTCAATCCTTCTCCCAGCCAGCCCCCAATGACCCAAGCTCTTTCCAGAACCTGAGTTACCAGTATCATGACTGGCACTCGTAGCACTGCACCACTAAGCTGGCATCTTCATCTCTAAGATTTATATTTTTATTTACATTTTTTGGCCAGGAAAAGCACACTGAGCCAAAATTGTTTTGAGGTGTGGCAGAAGGTGGGATACAAATATGACATACAATAAAGAAGAATACAGAAGTGGAGGAATACAATTATAACATGCTAGTGAAAGTAGTAATATACAAAAATATATACAAATACTGGGCAGTGTACAGAGCAATAAGTGAATGTAAAAGGAGGGCACTCCACCATAGCTGTGCAAGGCTGAAGAGATACAGTGTTGAAATAAGGACAAGAGCTTTTTGTGAAAACTAAACAGGTAGCTGGAGTGGGGTAGGCTGAAAACTGCGCTGCTAAAGTATCCTTTGTGTCTTATATCAATCAATCAATCAATCAATCACTTTATTTAACCAGGCATAAACACCATTGAGCAAACTCATTTTCAAGGTGGTCCTGGGATATACGTATTTATATATTTACTGTATGTTCATATTTTCTATGTACAGTAGGTGTCTTTACAACCATGTCAAGATATTTACCAATGACTGTTAAACCTGCACGTTTTCACTAACATGACCCCAAATAAATAAGGGAAGAAGAAACAGATGTTGAAGAATTTACATTTATATTGCACTTTTCATACACACTGTATCAAATAGTTCTTTACAAACCATGAGCATGAGTTGTTGTGTTGTGTCTGTGTGTAGCAGTAACAATTCCACTCACTGATGCCCAGGCAAAACATTGAGAATGGCCAGAACTTGATTTATTGGGAAGGGGAATATTGACCAAGACATCAGAGAAGATCCTCTACTCTTAAGAAATAGTACAAGTTTTTTTTCTTTGACTTTGACAAGAACTTCCATCAGAGAGCCATACACACAGGACTGAACATATTGCATGTGGATGCCTCAAAGGGTAAACTTATAAACAGTAAATAAACCTGTATTTCTTAAATGCAATTGGTAATTTGATATTTGGGGATTCCTGAAGCTATTCTGCACTGATAGCTACAGAACTTGTGATATGGTTCAATCACATAAGACCACTCAGGATGGAGGAGGAGGACAGAAGCAGCAGCAGCAGGCCTCACCAGGGGACTCAGAAAGATCTGGAACTTTTAAGTAGCAAGGCACTGAACTCCCATAGAAGTCTGTGCTGGAAATGTTGAGGATATGGACACAGAAATTGAAAGAATCTTCCAGTTCTTGGAGACCCAAGATGCACAGGTTAAGAATTTGTCCACAATAGGGAATGAGGCTGACCAGCGCTCAATGAAAGCAACAGCAGTGGTAGCAAAACACACACTTAGAAAATGCTCAGCCAGCATCCATGATGGAAATGCTTGAAAATGCACTTCAGGCTCCTGATGTTACACAAACGTACAGAAGTGGAGTACTTGTTAACCTTCATGAAAGGCTAGCTTTTGGACTCGCTGCAGCCCTTGGAGAACTTTCAGGCAAATCTGTTCATCAGGCACATGTAATTAATGTGCTATCAGCCCACTATTGTGAATCAGCCATGCTCTATTTGACTTAAAGCCAATGAGGCTGATGTAAGAGATAACACACTGGCAGCGGACCTCTCCTGTTATGTACTGGCTATCGAAGACTGCGACATCAGCTGTACCTACATGTTTTCTTTCAGACTCAGATCCACCACAGTAGCTTTGATGCAGTAAACAACAAGTTTTGAGCACTGGCCATTGTTCTTAACTTCTGTACTGCCCAACTAAAGGTTATTTATGGGTGTAAAACATTTCAGTTCAGGAGCCCAAAAAAACCACAGAGCTTGAAATGTGTGATGAACCAGACTTGGTGAGGGAGAACAACTGACTAGAGGCAACTAACTGCTGAAAATAAACTGGCAATCTTATAGATTTCATGAACCAAATATTCAAAGCTTTGAACCTGGCACAAATAATTTGCACTTATGCTGTGCATGTACAGTATTTGTGTCTCTTCCCCATATTGAAAGGATTGTGCTGCACATTTTATTTGTGCTAGTGCACTAGTGCAGAGTTAATGTATGTAGCACTGAAAATTGGGGGGAGAGGGTGACTTGTATGTTGTGTTTTCACAGAAAGCGTGGTGGATGCATGGACCGGCCTACCTCAGGAAGTGGTGGATATGAATACAGTGCAGGGCTTCAAACAGCCATGGGATAGGCATAAGGGAGCAATACAGATGAGTATGAATAGATAAGCCATTGACAGAGCAAAGGCCAATGGTACATCCATAAGGTAGAAAAAGAAATGGGCAGACTGGATGGGCCTTGCGGTTCTTATCTGCCATCATCTTCTATGTTTCTATGTTTCTTCGTGTGCAGTGCAATATTCAAAGTTATAAAATATGCAAAAGATTTAGAGCAACCTGGCTAGTTCTTAGCCATGCGTTAGAAGAGTCTAACGCATGGCTAAAACTCATCCTCCAAATAGGATGCAGTACACAGTTGAAATCCTTGTGCCATCAGAACATTCTGAAATGAAACATACAGTACACAATTTTATCTCTACTGTAGCCACTGATAGTAAAAAAGTAAAAGTCCCTTCCCCCCCACACAGTCATGCGATTTAACCTACTGCTCAACAGGGCTTACTCCACCATGAGCACAAATGTACACAGGCTGCTTGAATGAAATTATTTTAATCTATTTTGAAATTGCTTGCCATACACCACCTAGTTTGCTACATACCATGAGATAGATTGTGTCTTTCTTCCTGTGCTCATGTCTTTCATCCCACTTGCTTTCCAGTACCTCCCAGAAACAGGAGTCACACAAATAAAAATACTAGAAATTTAAGAACAAAACATTATTGTAAAGTAAATGTGAACTCCGTCAGTGTGTGTGTGTGTGTGTGTGTATGTGTGGTGGTAACCATGACAGACATGAAACAGATCATGTCTCTTCTCCCGCACATCATGCACCTGCCCTTCGCTCAAATTACTGCCAATAAGAGGAACACACACTGTATATCAACAACTTGATTATTCCTTTTCTAATCACTTACCAGAAAAACGCTCTGCTCATGTCTCTTTCCTCCTACCTGCTCAACTATCCACTTCTTATCTGTTCACTCCTTCAGATATCTGCTTGCTCGGTCCATGCTATGAGCTGCTCCCCTGCTCTCTCACACCTCACAGGCACTGTTCCTTGTACAGTATTAATTATTAAAAAACAATATCTGTATAAATTATTTGCAAAACAATTTTGTTAATGTGCCAGTTAGAGTAACTTAATGCCACAAAAGTAGGGAAATATGGAGTTAGGGTTTCCAAACCTAACTCCTCCACCAAGCAGCTAAAGGAAAAAAATCATTATTGTTTTGTCTGTCTCGAGTGTTGCTGAATCAGGGGTGGTGTAGTCCTTGGGGTTTTTAACCCTAAAGCTCACACTATTCTGATATAGTGTGTAAGTGTACAGAACTGTGTCACCCCTTATGCTATCAACAACATGTAGGCCCTGCCTAAAGAAAAAAGATCACATCTGACCTTATTTGCTCATGGAATGGGGTGATCATTAGGGTAGAAAACCAAGGATGACCCACCCCTGCTTCAGCAGGACTCAGGACAGCCAAAACCATAATGATTTGTTTCCTCTTGCTGCTTTGAAGGTGGGAGTGGGGAGTTAGGGCTCGATACCCAAATGCCACATTTTCTTACTATTTTGGTGTTAAGTTACCATAATTGGTACATTATCAATGTTTGTTTTTTTTTTTTTGTGAAGAATTTCCTTACTTTTTGTGATAGTGGAATCATATCCTAATTCACGTAGGTCCCTTCAGGCCTATGTGGTCAGGAGCAGATGTGCTGGGCTCTTTTGTCCCTGCACCATGGGAAAAATCTGTCCACCTACAGAAGTGCAGTTCCTGGAACATTCAGTCTTTACACATTCACTCTACACATTCACTCTTTTTTTTTCAATTTTGACCCCAGATATTCAAGATAGTTATTTTATGACTGCCCTTATAAACATGACATGTAGCATTTATAGTATATTGGTCAAAATGTAATTTCACACTAGAAGTGTGGAAATACGTCTAGTCCAGGATTTAAAAAATAATACCCATTGGGAGTGCATGCACGGATGCAGAATAGAATGGCAGCTTGAATCCTTCGACTCATACTGCACTTGTATTTTAAGTTAGTTTTCTCCCTTTGACCAGGCACCTCAGAGACCGTAGATGCATCAGATCATGCCCAAAGCCTACAGACTTTAGATTGGTGTTTTCTCATCAGTGGAGCTACTGGCAATGGATTCTTCTGTTAGTCACCTACAGACTGAACTTTTGGGCCCTGTCATGCACTCTGGCACCTCTTCAGGCACTACCCTGTGCAATTCTAAGCATGGCCAAAAAGTAGCTCGAAGCACTGGGCTATGACCAGGAAACCTCCCTGGAATACATGACCCGTCTTCTTGAAACACTTGTGGCAGACATGTCCAAACTGAAAGTAACTTGTGCAGCTAACTCAGAAGATGTGATGGTACTGTTTGGTCATGTGAATGTGGTGGAACAGAAGCCCAGGACTTTGAACTTTTTCAGCAATAGATTTTGCTGCGGCTTGATGAACATGAGTACCACCTTAACAGATTATGGGAATGCACTGAGGATCAAGAGAACAGAGGTCAAAAGAATAATATCAGGATCTTCAGGGTTCCTGAAAAAATTGAGGAAGAAATTATGAAACATTTCCTTATGGAGTTTCTACCCCAGCTCCTTGGACCACACTAGCAGGAGTCAATTGAAGATGAATGGGCTCATTTTACAAGGGGCCCTCCTGTACCACCCTGCTTCCACCTGCGACCAGTTATTGCTTACCTGTTGAGATACTCCATTACAGAAAGGTTATTACAGGCTGCAAGAGAGAAAGAAGATATTTCATGGAAAGGCTCATGCATTTCATTTTACCAGGATTCTCCCACTAGGTTGTTCAGACCCACAAATCTTATAACACTCTAAAATATGATCTTTAAGAAGCTGGTGTCACTTATTACTTTGAAGGACTAACTAAACTTTGTATTTCAAGAAATGGGCAGGGGTTTGAGGGAAAGTCCCTGAGTGAAGTTGAAAACTGGATCAAAAAATCACTGGCCTGACATCAGGTTTGAGCCCCCTGCATTCAGGCGGCTGTGGGAGGAGACTGCTGTACCCCACCACCCACCTAAGCTTACATCAGGCACAAAACAGCTAAGGTACAATGTATGGAGGCAGAAGCACCTCAGGACTGAGCTGTCACCTCACCTGCAGCTACAGAAACTATGTCTGCCAAGCCTCCTTGCCAAAAACAGCAAGTGCACCAATGAAAAGAGAGAGCTGACTCTGCCACATCTTCCAGGAAATACAGACATCACACTCAGAGTCCTCAACCCTACTGTCCTGATTCAGCATTCACACCTCTCTCTCCACCAACCAAGACCACTAGAGGTTCATCTGCCTCCCCTCAGGAGATTAACCAGACCTCAGACCATCCAATGCCTCCCCGTGATGTGCCGCCTCCATGCACCCCTCAATCCTGGGATGAGCTAGTGGACTATGCAGCAAAAATGGAAGTGCTTGTTCTTGAACTGCCTCACATCACTGCTGGCTCCAAATCCTTTGTGGAAGTCACAGCAGCTACTGGGACTTGAACTCTCCACCAAAATGGATGGACTAATTTCAGTATCCTCTCCCCTTCAGTGGTCAAACTACGAGGGATCATCCCCTACATAAGTATCCTTTTGTGTATGACAAGGACACTTGCTCTACTTGTTATGTTTGATTTATACTTGTCTAAAGGGGTCTTATGAACATACATATGAAGAAGCCAGCAGAAGAAGGCCATTTGATCTATCTAGCCTGCTCGTATTGCAGGGTCCAGAGACTGGGTTACTTTCCTTGCCTCTCCCACTTCTCCCATCCTCCCTACCCATGATCCTGACCTTCCCCCATGCTAATCCCAGCATCTCTTGAAGCTGTCCTCTGTCTTCAACAAGACCACCTCTTCAGGCAGCACATTCCAAGTGTTCACCACCCTCCCTGTGAAGAAGTGCTTCCTTTTCTCTCTCCTAAATCTCCCCACCTCCAGCTTAAGACTGTGCCCCCTTGTATTATGGTTGCCACTCAGCTTAAAGAGACCCTACTTATCCACCTTATTTATCCCTTTCAAGAACTTGATGGCCCCAATCATGTCCCATCTCTCTCTCATCTTTCCTCCAGGGAGTACATGTTCAGTGCCCTCAGCCTCTCCTCGTGTGCCTTAACCTGCTGACCCACTATCATCTTTGCAGCCCTCCTCTGGACCTTCTTCAGCAGGTTAATGTCATTTTTGAGGTGTGGGCACAAGTAATGAACTCCATTCTCTTGATATGGCCTCACAAGTGACCTGTACAAGGGTAGTATAACTTCATCTCTCCTACTACTGATCCCCCAACTATGCATCTCAGCATCTTGTTTGCCCTTGCTGATGTTTTCTTGCACTGTGTGGAATGCTTCAGGTCACTAGTGATAATCACTCCCAGGTCCTTCTCCTCCTCTGATGCAGATACCTGGACTCCAACCAGGTAGTACTCTATCCTGAGATTCTTGGCTTCAATGAGCACAACTTTGCATTTCTTTGCATTGAGACCAAGCTGCCAGATCCCAGACCACCTCCCCAGCTTTTCCAGATCATCCTGTAGGTCCTGTATCCCTTCAGCTGTGTCCACTCTCCCACAGAGCTTGGTGTCATCTGTGAATAGGCACATTTTGCCCTAAATGCCATCCTTAATGTCACTGATGAAGACATTGAACAACACTGGCCCAGCACCGAGACCATTTAGGGCCTAATACATAATGGTCCAATTTTATTTTCTAATGTGAGCAAGCAATAGGTTGACTCGCTACTGGGAGGGGTGGCACTCCAGTACTACAGGGTGTGTTCTTTTTTTACCCTATTACCCTCAGAATTTATGATGCCCAATGTTCTGGGGTCTGAAACAGGTGTCAGAGTTTTAGGGTGCAAGGGAAACTAATCCTGCTGACAGATTCCAGGTCATTGCACTGGCCTATTTGAACTTCCCTCTATAGCTCATACATCACTTTGGGCCGAATTGACATCCCCCCCGACACCAGCCCCCATGCACTACCCTCCTGCTTGGTCCTCCTGTATGTTTGGGAAAGATCCTCCCCCTTCCTTCTCTAAAGGAGGATGTCCCTACCTACAGGAGGTAACTGATATGGGATATTCACTTGCCTATTCCCTGTCCCCCCACTTTCAGCTATTGGCACACATAGCAGAAAAGTGCATAAGGGGCCACTTGCCCCTTTGACATAATATGTAGAGCAGTATTGCCGTACTGAGGTTCCCCCCATCTCCCTTACCCAGTAGCCAACATCGGACACCTCAACTCCATTGTCTCCCACAGGGGGTTATCTGATGTGTCAAAACAACCCCTTGCACTTATTAGAGGAACCACTTTAATCACACTCAGCAATGCAGGTGGGACATTGCCCAAAAAGTGAGGGGGGGGGTGTTATTATTATGACCTGTTCTGAGCTCATATGTCAAGTCAAGTCAAGGTTTATTGGCAGGAAATACTCCATTGAGCAGGCTTATTTACAAGGAGGTCCTGAGCAGGCAGTCATATACACAAGCATATTTAGCAACTATACAATATACAGGGTAAGACAAGCAAACAATAAATTTGCATGTACAGAATAAAAATATATACAAGGTATATATATATATATATATATACATACAGTAGACCTCGGGTGTTACAGAGCAGTGAGGTTAGGACATGGTGAGAACATATGATAAGCGTTTGGAACATATTGCATTCAAGGAAATAAACCATGGAACCAGCAGAGATTTTCAGGGAAAGTAGGCTGAGGCGAAGGTTGGGGGGTAAGTGGGTGAGTCAGGGAATGTAGGAAAGGGCAGGAGTGAAGAGGAGAGAAAGGGCGGGTGGAGTTGGGGCAGGCGGGAAGGCAAATAAATGGGGGATAAGGAGGAGGGCTGGAAGGAAGGGAAGCGGTTGTGAGTGAGGACAGAAGGAGGACTAGGGAAGTGGGGAAGAGGAGGGAAGGTGGGGTAGGAGATGACTGTGAGTGAGGAGGGAGGGAGAGAGAACTAGGGAAGGGCGGGAATTGAGTGGGAGAGGAATAAGACATGTACTCAGTGGCATGCGTAGGAGTCAACCATTTTGTAGGAGATTAGTTTTTTGAACTTGTGGAGGGGTATAAGGTTTTGTAATTTGAGACTTGACTGGACTTTATTCCAGGCAGCCGGTAGAGCATGACTTATAGCCATATCAACTAGCATAAGGTAGTTATTTCTGCATAATGAATATAGGCAGGCAGCATGACGAAAAAGAGTAGAAACATATGAGGGGAGCTTAGACAGAAGGACTTTGTATAACCAGGTGAGAGAGTGGATGAGGTGTTTAGTCAATAAGTAGGTCCAGTCTAACTGGGCAAAAGGCTCACAGTGATGCGTGTGATGGTGGGCATTAGATATTAAATGAATTGCTCTGTGGTACAGTGTGTCCAATTGGTAAAGCAGGGAGTCTGAGCATCAGTCATAAACTATGTCAGCATAGTCGAGGAGTGGCATGGAAGTTGTCTGCACTAATCGTAGTCTGGCATCAGTCATGAATAGGGACTTTTCCTAAAGAAGAAACCAATACGTTGGCACAGTTTTTTGCAAGAGAAGTAATGTGGACAGAGAAAGTTAGGTGTTGGTATAAGTCACAGCCCAGATATCTGAAGTTGCTAACTACCTCAAGGTCATTGCCTAGGAGAGTATTGATAAAGGGCAGGGATGATGGAGTGTTTGTGATGGAAGTGAATTGGTTAGAATAGAAGTACGTAACTTCTGTTTTTTTGGCATTTAGGAGCTTGGATTGAGCCAGTCTGAGTTGAAGGAGATTGAAGTGAGATTGGAGCTACATTTGGACTTTGGTCACTGAGGGTCTGGATAGGTGGATCACAGTATCATCTGCAAACAGATAAAGTTTTGCTTTGTTGCTGTTACTATCAATAGTATTGATGTAAAGCATGAAAAGAAGAGGTGCAAGGATCAAGCCTTGTGGAACACCTCTCATGATATGAAGAAGCAGGGAGAGTGATCCATCAGCTTTCAGCTGTCGTCTGTCTGCCAGGTAGCTCTTGAGCCATGATAATGAAGTGCTGAAGATGCCGTGACGGTGCAGAGTGTTGAGTAGCAAAGCACAATAAGGAGGGAGCAGAAAGCAAATCCCAGTATATTCAAGCTCCCCTCTCACATGCCAGTGCTGACAGGTCCCATACACAGAGTTCCCCCCACATCACTATCACCCTTGACTCCTTTAGGGAGGCAGTTACCCATTCTGCATACCAGATAAGCAAGGGAATGATGCCACAGGTCACTCGATGCTACCCATAATCAACCCTCTGTTTAACAGTCAATGGTACTCTTGTACAGTAGATTATACCAAGTTGGTTTTGCAGGTTGGCTGTAGAAAGGTATTTTCAGTGTTTTAAGCAAGCAGCATTTGTACATGCTCCAGGTCATGTTCAAGTTATATGTAATCAGATAAGATTTCGGAGATCCTTGCTGGGTTGTACCACTTAGTCAGTAACTCCTTGCTCACCTCAGGCCAATGACGGGGCCATAAGCACCAGCATAAAGGTTGAAAGGGGTATTAATCAGAAAAACAAACCTGGCCAGACATGGGGCCCACCCTGGTCTCCAAAATCTTGCTTAGTTATAGTGATTAATGCATTTCCAGCAGTCACTCCACGTGGTCACGCAGTTGCGACCTGGGTCTCTCTGCTAGACAAAATAAAACCTCAATCCTTGGTAATGCTGTACTATGGCAGAGCTGGTTAGGTTATAGAAGCATAGACTTTGATAGCAGATAAGGACCGCTTGGTCCAGCAAGTCTGCCCATTTTCCTACCTATTGGAAAAGCTGCAGTTCCTAGTTAACCAACAGTCTACTTCTTCCTACTCCACACCAGAATTGCCTTATATCTGTCCCATGCATTCTTGAATTCCCTCACTCTTTTTGACCCCACGACCTCCTCAGGAAGGCTGTTCCAGGCATCCACCACCCTTTCTGTGAGAAAACGCTTCCTCACATTACATAGAAACATAGAAACATAGAATTTGACGGCAGATAAGGACCGCTTGGCCCACCCAGTCTGCCCATTTCCCTACCTGATGGATAAGCTGCAGATCCTAGTTAACCAGCAGCCTACTTCTTCCTACCCACACCCCCTAGAATTGCCTTATGACTGTCCCATGCATGCTTGAATTCCACCACTGTTTGTGACTCCACAACCTCCTCTGGAAGCCATTCCATACATCCACCACCCTCTCTGTGAAAAAATACTTCCTTAAATTACCTCTGAGCTGCCCCCTTCTATCTTCAAATTGTGCCCCCTTGTTCTTGCACACCTCTTTTTTTGAAAGATGCTACCCTCTTGGACTTTGTTGATTCCCTTGAGGTACTTGAAAGTTTCTATCATGTCCCCCTCTCCCTCCTTTCCTTGAGGCTATACATATTCAGCTCCTTAAGTCTCTCTTCATATGTCTTCCAGTGCAGATCCTGCACCATTTTAGTTGCCCTCCTCTGGACAGCTTCCATCCTGTCTATGTCTTTGCGGAGATTGGGTCTCCAGAACTGCACGCAGTACTCCAGATGGGGTCTCACTAGCTGTCTGTACAGAAGGATAATAACTTCCTGTTTTCTATTGGTGATGCCTCTCCCTATGCATCCCAGTATCCCCCCAGCCCTCCTTGCTGCCCTCTCACATTGTTTGCCCACCTTTAGGTCATCTGATATGACTACTCCCAGGTCCCTTTCCATTTTTGTTGTTGTTAGTATCTCACCCCCCATTGTGTACTCTTCCCCTGGGTTTTTGTTTCCCAGGTGCATTACCTTGCACTTCTTAGCATTGAATCTAAGCTGCCATACATTTGGCCATTCCTCTAACCTTGCCAAGTCCCTTCTCATCCTTTCCACCCCACCCTGTGCATCAACTCTGTTGCAGATCTTTGTGTCATCTGCAAAGAGACATACTTTTCCTTCAGTCCCTCTGCAATGTCACTTATAAAGACATTGAGAGGACTGTCCTATTCTGAACCTCGGTGCCCCACTACTAACCCACTTTTTCAGAGTGGACTCCATTTACTATTACTCTCTGTGTCCTATTCTCCAGCCAATTCTTTACCCAGGCTGTCATCTTGGGACCCACTCCCAGGCTGGCTAACTTGTATATTAATCTTTTGTGTGGGACTGTGTCAAATGCCTTGCTAAAGTCTAGGTAGGCCATGTCCACAGCCCCTCCCTGATCAACTACTTTGGTCACCCAGTCAAAGAAATCTATCAGATTTGTCTGGCATGACCTTCCCGCTGTGAATCCATGCTGTCCTGGGTCCTGTGCCCCTCTGGCCTCTAGATATTTAACAATTCTTTCCTTCAGAAGTGATTCCATCATTTTCCCTACCACTGAGGTTAAACTAACAGGTCTGTAGTTTCCTGCTTCTGCCTTGCTCCCACTTTTGTGAGGAGAATCACATCTGCCCTCCTCCAGTCCTCGGTACCACCCATCCTCCCATGATTTGTTAAGAGGGTAGTCAGTGGTGTCACTAGTTCTACCCTTAGTTCTTTTAGAATTCTGGGATGAATCCCATCAGGCCCCATTGCTTTGTCCACCTTCAGTTTTAAGAGTTCTTTCAGAACCCTTTCTTCTGTAAATGGGCTGGTATCAACTTCTGTACCCAGAGTGTTTCTACTGTTTGTTTTAGGTACCTCCCCCTCTTCCTTTGTAAATACTGAGCAAAAATATTTGTTTAGTATCTCTGCCTTTTAAAGTCACCTCTGCCCAGCCTCCATCCCTTTATTAGCCTCACTATCCCTCCTTGGTCTTCCTTCGCTCCTGATGTACCTATAAAGGTTTTATCCCCTTCTTAACTGAGTTGGCTATCTTTTCCTCAGTTTGGGCCTTTGCTGATCTGACTGCCTTCCCAGCTTCCTTTTGCTTTAACTGATATAGTTCTCTGTCCTGTTCCTTCTATGACTCCTTGTACTTCCTGAATGCTTTCTTTTTCTCTTGAACCTTCACTGCCACTTCCTTTGAGAACCATAGTGGTTTCTTACCTCGTTTTGTTTTGTTTATTTGCTTTACACAAAGGCTTGATACCTCTGTGATGGCAGTTTCTATTATTCCCTATTGTTCTTCCACCCCTCCTTCCTGCCCATTTGCTAGTGCATTCCTTAGGCACTCACCCATTTTGACAAAGTCAGCCCTCTTAAAATCCAGTACCTTTGTCTTTGTATGGCTTGACTCTATTGCTGTGTTTATTGTGAACCATACTGTTCGATGGTCGCTAGATCCCAGATGGCTACCTTCTTCTACTTCTGTGATCCTCTCTTCATCTCCATTTGAGAGAACCAGGTCTAAGATTGCTCCCTTTTGAGTGGGCTCCAATACTAGTTGTCTAAGGCATGCCCCCTGTAGGGCATCTAGAATAACCCCACTCTTAGAAGTGGCTGCTGCAACTGCACTCCAGTTAACATCTGGCATATTCAGATCACCCATCAACAATATCTCCCCTTTTTCTGCCATTCTAAGTATACTTTCTATCATTTCCTTGTCCATTTCCTCCCCCTGAGAAGGGGGTCTGTATACAACCCCTGTGCGTATTGTGGTGCCATTGCCAGTCTCCAAATTTACCCACAGTGCTTCTTCTCCTCCCTGTTTACCCTTTTGTTCTGTTGCTTTGATTCCTTGCATTGCATTGCCCCTGAGTCGTCCCCCCTTTACCTATAAATTATGTTTCCTTATTCTTGCACATATCTTTATCTGAAAGATGCTGCCCTCTTGGACTTTGTTGGTTCCCTTGAGGTACTTGAAAGTTTCTATCATGTCCCCCACCTTTCTTCATGGGTATACATATTAAGCTACTTTAGTCTCACTTCATATGGTTTCTGTTGCAGACCCTGCACAATTTTAGTTGCCCTCCTCTGGACTGCCTCCATCCTGTCTATGTCCTTGCAGAGATGGGGTCTCCAGAACTGCATGCAGTACTCCAGATGGGGTCTCACCAACTGTCTATATAGAGGGATAACAACATCCTGTTTTCTACTGGTGATCCCCCTCCCTATACATCCCAGTATCCCCACAGCCATCCTTACTGCCTTCTCACATTGCTTACTTACCTTTAGGCCATCTGATATGACTACCCCTGGTCCCTTTCCATTTTTGTTGTTGTTAATACCTTCCCCCATTGTATACTCTTCCCCTGTGTTTTTGTTTCCCAGGTGCATTACTTTGCACTTCTTTGCATTGAATCTAAGCTGCCATACTTTTGACCATTCCACCAACCATGCCAAGTCCCTTCTCATCCCCCCCATTTGTGTAGCAACCCTGTTGCAGATCTTCGTGTCATCTGCAAAGAGGCATACTTTTTCTTCCAGTCCCTCTGCAATGTCACTTACAAAAACATTAAAAAGGGCCAGCCCCAGTACTGAACCCTGCAGTACACAACTAGTAACCTACCTTTCTTTGGAGTGGACCCTGTTTACTATTACCCTCTGTGTCCTGCTGTCCAAACAAGTTTTTAACCAGGCTACCACCCAGGGACCCACTCCCAAGCTGGCTAATTTGTTTATTAATCTTTTGTGTGGGACTGCGTCAAATGCCTTGCTAAAGTCTAGGTAGGCCATGTCCACAGCCCCGCCCTGGTCTACTACTTTGATCACCCAGTCAAAGAAATCTATTAGCTTTGTCTGACATGACATTTCCACTGTGAATCCATGCTGCCTTGGGTCCTGTGTCCCACTAGCTTCTAGGTACTCAACAATTCTTTCTTTCAGTAGTGATTTCATCATTTTCCCTTCCACTGAAGTCAAGCTAACAAGTCTGTGGTTTCCTGCCTCTGCATTGCTCCCACTTTTGTGAAGGGGAATCACATCTGCACTCCTCCAGTCCTTAGGTACCACACCATCCTCCCATGATTTGTTAAAAAGGTTAGTCAGTGGTGTCACTAGTTTTCCCCTTAGTTCTTTTAGAATTCTGGGGTGACTCCCATCAGGCCCCATTGCTTTGTCCACCTTCAGCTTTAGGAGTTCTTTCAAAACCCTTTCTGCTGTGAAAGGACTGGCATCAACCCCCCTATTCAGAATGCTTGTATTGATTGGATTAGGTACCTGCCCTCCTCTTCTTTTGTGAATACTAAGCAGAAGTATTAGTTCAGTATCTCTGCTTTTCACTGTCCCTCTCTGCCCACCACCTCCCCTTTATTAAGCCTCACTATCCCTCCCTTGGTCTTTCTTCACTCCCTAATGTACCTGTAAAAGGTTTTATCCCACTTCTTAACTGAGTTGGCTATATTTTCCCCAGTTTGGGCCTTTGCTATTCTGAGTGCCTTCCCCGCTTACTTCTGCTTTAACTGGTACAGTTCTCTATCCTGCTCCTTCTGTGTTTCCTTATACTTCTTGAATGCGATCTTTTTCTCCCTAACCTTCCCTGCTAGCACTTTTGAGAACCATAGTGTTTTTTCTTTTGTTTTGATTTTTGTCTATTTGCTTCACACAAAGGCTTGTTGCCTCTGTGATGGCAGATTTGATGTTTCCCCATTGTTCTTCCACCCCTCCTTCTTGCCTGTTTGCTAGTGCTTTTTTGAGGCACTCTCCCATTTTGACAAAGTCAGTCCTCATAAAGTCCAGTGCCCTCTCTTTTGTATGGCTTAACTCTGAGGCTGTGTTTATCGTGAACCACACTGTTTGGTAGCCACTTGTTCCCAGATGGCTACCCACTTCTAGATATGAGATCCTCTCTCCATCCCCATTTGAGAGTACCAGATCTAAGACTGCTCCCTCCTGAGTGTATTCCAACACTAACTGTCTGAGGCATCCTCCCTGTAGGGCATAGAGAATGACCCTGCTCTTGAATGTGGCTGCAGCAAAGGTGTTCCAGGTAACATCTGACATATTCAGGTCCCCCATCAATAATATCTTCCCTTTTTCAGCCATCCTAAGGATGCCTTCTATCACTTCCTTGTCCATTTCCTCACCCTGAAACAGGGGTCTTTATACAACCCCTGTGTGGATTGTGGTGCCATTTCTGATCTCCATGGTGACCCACAGTGCTTCCTCTCCTCCCTCTTTACCCTATAGTTCCATTGCTGTGATCTCTTCCCTTACATAGAGAGTTACTCCTCCTTTTCTACCCTTCCCGTCCCTACTGTAGATTGTGTACCCTGGTATGTTTACATCCCAGTCATGGTTCTCTGTGTACCATGTTTCTGTGATTGCCACAATATCCAGGGGTCCCTCTTCCATCAAGGCCACCAGTTCAGGGAGCTTGTTACCTAGACTATAGGCATTGATACTCATTACCCTCCATTTTTTGATGGCCTTACTCCTTTTTGTCCCTTCCCTGTCCTTACTGCCTTTGCGTCCTTTTACCACTGCCTTTTTCCCTATTGACTTCTCTGTCTTGGTGTTTACCTCACTAACTACCCTGATTTTTTTTTGGGGGGGCAGGAATTTCCTGCTCCTTTTCAGTGCCTTTCCCTCGGCTAGTTTAAATGCTTGCCAATTAAGCATTTAAACCTACCACCTAGGATCCTGGTTCCCTTCTTGGACAGATGCAGACCATCGCACCAGTATAGGCCTGTATCCCTCAATGTGGACCCCCAGTCCCCAATGAAGCCAAAACCCTGAGCTCTGCACCAGTTTTTCAACCATTGATTTAATCCCATGGTGTGGCACACCCTAGCCTCACCCATGCCACAGTCAGGCAGCACCTCCAAGAAGATTACTGTGTGTGCTACTTGTCTAAGGCCCCTCCCCAACTCTGTAAACTCCTCCTGCACTGCTCTGATCCCTTTTTCAGCCAGGTCATTTGTTCCTAGGTGGACAATGACATCCAGCTCCCACTCCAATGCAGCTGCTCCTACAGTCATGAGGATTCACTCCCTGTCCCTCGAAGCCATGGAGTTAGGCAGGCACCTTACCTCCCTCTCCTCCCCCAGTTCTACCCTCCTAACAATGGAGTCCCCCTCCATGAGTTGTTTACTTCCCCTTGGGGTCCCATGCCACCCTCCTGTGGGTCTTCTTTGTGGAGGTTCCCAGCATCCTCCTTGGTCTCCACTGTGGGTGCTTCCAAAGAGGAACCATGCTCTGCTAGAATGGTATACAAATTGTGGAGAGGTACAACTGGAGGGATGCACCTCTGTTCCACCACTCTCACCCTCCCTGAGCCCACTGTGGTCCAACCGCTTCTCTATCTTGGCAACCTCTGAGGCAGCAGACATGGCCCAGTGGTCCCTGGGTGGGAGAGGATGTCTCCCAAATCCTGGCTAACTCAACCTGGAGATGAGTACCTCCTCCCTCAGCCTAGAGAGGTGCCTGCAGGTGGGACAACACTGCATGCTCCAGAACATCTCCTGGAAGACTGCCGCTCCACAGCCTCTGCACTACACCACTCCCATCATATCTTATTTGTGGCCCTTCAACTGTTGTTTTGCATGCTTACTCTTTCCTCTCTCTGTTTATTATTTTTTTTTATTTTATTTACATTTTTTTTCTCTCCCTACTTTCCTACTGCATCCATGTCCTTAAAGCTCCTGCTCTTCCTGTTCTGGGACAGAAAGTTCCTGTATTCCTCAGTAGTCTCCTTACTTGCTCAGAGTCAGACCTCCAGCAGCTGGGGGGGGATGGAAAGCTATTCTTTTCCTTCTAGGATGGTGAGTCATTTGTGCCTCTGTGATCACTCCCTTCCTGCACGCAAATAGGAAGTTCCTGTTGTCATTCAAATCCTGTGCCTATAAAAGTAGAACTGGTTAAGTGTGGGGGATGGAGCGGAGGGAAGGAGGGACAGATATATAGTCCCAGTAGAGTAGTAAAGTTCTAACAGCACCTCCTTCCTTTTGCTGTTCTCTTCCAAAAGTTATCTAGGCCAGTTTTAAATACAAACACTTGGCTTCCTGCTGCCTAAGCCACTTCCCCCTAATTTATAGTTCCCTTCTTCACCTTGCTAACTGCACAGATAACAGTTCCCTTCACCCAACTCAGACAAACTCATTAACTCTTGTAATTTAGTGTTCTATCTTTTCCACAGGTGAGATTATACTTGTCTAGGCAGTATACAGGTCAGCTTTATAACTCACTCCTACAGAGGGAAGATCTAGTCATTTCTCCTCCACCACAAATAAGGCAAGTGGACTGCATATCCCCCCAACCCCTTCTCCTCTTTGCTTCCTAGCTGGCTGCATCACTTTGCACCTAGCACTCAGTATACATTGGCCACTAGGCAAGGTCAAGATGCCTTCTGAATAACATGGTTTCAGCATGCCTACTATAGCCTGTAGCTCACAGGGCAAAGAGGTGAGGTGTGCCTCTTGGAACGTCAATGGCATCAAGCAACCTGTCAAATGAGCCAAGGTCCTACAGCACCTTAAAAAGTTAAAAGTGGATTTAGCCATCCTCCAAGAGACACACCTCACTGATAAATGCACTTTGTGGCTAAAGAAGGGTTGGGTTGGCCACCTAGTGCTTAGCTCTGCATAGAACAAAACTAATGGGGTGGTAATTCTGATCCATAAAGCCCTACGGTGGAAATAGCTACACACTACCAAAGTCATGCAGGGTAGGAGGATGGTCTTCCACTTCACCCCTGGGGGGGACTTGGTTTTAGGACACATAGATGCCCCCAATTCAGATGAGGCCTACTTCCGCCCCAAAATCAGCCAGGCTCTAGCTGACATTATAGAAGGGAAAACTGAACTCCCCATAATCCTAGGTGGGGATCTAAACTTACATCCTGATCCTTTTCTAGACAAATCTAAAATGTCTATGGACTCCTATCTAAAAGCATGGGGCTCCTTGTAATACCTGATGTCCAAATGGGACCTGTCTGATGTTTGGAGAAGAGACAACCCAACAGGAAGGGACTACTACTACTTCTTCTCCGCAGTACATGGCACCTACAGTTGAATTGATCTCTGGCTGGAAAAAAGTGTGGCAGCCAACTCAGTTCTGTGAACTATAATAGAGAGTATCCTCATATCAGATCATGCCCCTGTTGATATCTTCTTTATTGTACCAAGCTAACAGACCAAATCACTGAGGTGGAGGTGCAACCCACTCATGCTCAGATACCCCAACTTCCAGAGTTAGATCAGATCAAAAGCCAGATTTTTCTTTAAAGAAAATGCCAATGGAGGAGTCCCCTCAGGTATGGTATGAGAGGCTTTCAAAGCCTTCATGTGGGGAAGGATAATCTCTTACACATCGGTCCGTAAGAAGGAAAGGGCCAGGGTATTAACTTCATTTCAAGCCGAGCTTAAGCTGAGGGAAGCTGAATTCAAACAGCACCCCCACACCTCTCCTATTCTCCTTTCCATAATCATCAGCCTAAATAATAAAATAAACACCATTTTGCAATGACAAACTGAATTGCTCCTTCTTAGAACCAAACATCACTTCTGATAATCAGGAGAGAAGGGGGGGAACTCCTGGCCTACAGGTTTCGCAAGCAGAAAGTGGACTCCTAGATTCAAGCACTACTAAACTCCTGAGGGACCATTGTTTCCAATGCCAAAGAAATCAACAAGGCTATGAAACATTATTACGAGGAGCTATATGCATCTAAATCTCCACTCCTACCCAGCTCTAACCTTGTGCACAACCATACTACCCTCACTCCCTCAGGAGTTATGGGATGAGTTAGATCTTCCCCTTACAAATGAAGAGTTATCCACAACCTTAAAGCAGCTCGCTGAGGGGAAAGCCCCGGGTAAGGATGGACTAACTGCTGATTTATACCAGCTTATGCCATGTATTATAACTCCACATCTACTAGCAGCTCTGAATGAGGCCAGGGAAGCTTACATCCTTCCTTCAACCACGAAAGAGGCCTTTATTACTCGGATACCCAAGAAGTCAAACGACCCCCTACGTTGCGTGAACTACCATCCAATTTCTCTCATCAACTCAGAATCTAAGGTCCTAGCTAAAGCAATGGCCAACAGGCTCGAGAAGGTCTTCCCCCTCCTCATCCACCCCTCCCAAGCTGGCTTCTGTAAAGGATGGACAGGGGAGCAGATAACATCCACACTGTCCTTAACCTTAAATGGTGGTCCATCCATTCCCACAGCCCCATGGTAGTCATAGCTATCAATTTTTGCAAGGTCTTTGATTCTGTTGAGAGGGTTTATCTCCATAAGGTACTGTGTGTCTGTGGTGTGGGCCCTTCCTTTAGAAGCTGGATCACAACCCTGTACAACACCCCACTGCTTCAATTCTCACAAATAATATCAGCTCCCAACTGTGCAGATTAGCCAGAGGTACATGCCAAGGATGCCCCTTTTCCCCCTCTTATTTCTCCTCACCCTAGACCCTCTTACAAGAATACTGAAGGCTGCTGATACCATTCCAGGAATTATAGTTAATTCTGGACCTTACTTGATAAATGCATATACAGATGACTTACCGCTCATTGTATTTCATCTTTTGCAAGCCATACCCACTATTATGACCATACTAGATTCCTTTGCATCCATATCTGGCCTAACTGTCAACTGGGACAAGGCCACAGTCTCCCCACTCAATGACACTTGCACTTCAGGTTGTACCAACAGCATCCTCATTAAGTGGGCCATGACTGAGTTCTCCTATTTGGGGGTCCAGATCACCAGCAAATGGTCAGACATTGCTGAAGAAAACTATCTCCCTATCTTAACTGCCCTCAAGGGAGAAACTCAGAGATGGCTGCAGATGCACCTTACCCTAAAAGGCAAAATTGAAGCTATCAGAATGTTTTCTCTCCTGAAACTGGCATACCTCTTCCAAAACATTCCTTGTGTGTCACAGACAGAATTCTACCCAGAACTGAGCAGATTGTCTCCTCATTCCTAAGGGAAGGGAACTGCCTAGAGTTAGCAAAGCTAAAATACAGCTTCACTGAAAAAAGGGGGACTCGAACTCCCCTGGTTCCAAGTATACGTGTGGGCATATAGAATGTCTCAAGCCACAAAATGGTTGCCCCTACCCTAGGAGAACTCCTCTCAATGGGTGACCTTAGAGCAACACCTTGCCAATGTACCCTGGCTTGAAGTGTTGTTAGGTGGCCCAGGGCCAAAACCCTCAAGGGACAACCCAATCATCTGGTAAACTTAAACAGCATGGAACAAATGACTTCATATCACATACTGCCCCAAAAGAACATAACTTCTGTCTAGATGATACATCATGCTATGGTGCAACCCCTGCATTAAGATGGGAGGGGGTCACCCATAATCTGGAAGGACTGGGAGCTGGTAGAAATTAGGACAATGGCAGAAATCCAGATACCCAACTTAGATGAACTGCTATCTTTCCAACAGTTGCAAGTGAAATTCCGCATTCCGAGAAAAGACTTCTGGAAGTTCCTGCAGCTACAGGGAGCGATCCCAAATAGCAATCTCTCAGTTTCGCATACCGCTAATTGGGTATGGTTGCAGCAGCTTCACAAACATAGTGCTGCTAAAGGCATAGCAGAAAGAGTGCATTCTAGCCTAAGGTATGCCAAACCTGACCATCTCCTCAAATATAAGGCAGAATGGGAGAAGGAATTAAAGCTGACTATCCCCCCAGACTGGGAAACTGCATTGGGTTGTCGCATTCAGAGTACATGGATGCCAAGAGTCAATTAATAAATTTAAAATTGTACACCGTTGTACCATACCCCATCTATACAACATCAAAGGGGTTTGTTGACCCATTCAAATGGCTGGTGATGTGCTGCTTCCCAGGCAGATCTTCAGCACATACTGTGGGACTGTCCCTTGATCACGACATGCTGGAAAGAGGTGCTAAGAGAATGCTCCACTATCCTACACACACCCGTCCCACCATACCCCACCCTAGAGCTTCTTGGAGAGACCTCCAACAGCCCCCTTGTACCCTCTTACTACAAGGATTGGCTCCTACTGGCATTCATGGAGGTAAAAAGATCCATCCTTATGAGATGGAGACAACCCAGTCCACCTTCTTTCCTCTCCTGGTACTCCATTTTAGCCAGAGTAGCCTCATTCAAAAGGATCTCTTATGCCACACAGGGTAAACCCCATATCTTCCAGAACAAATGGGCACCCTTTCTCCAGTCCCATCTGGGATCAATAACTGCACCATCCCTAGCCAACCCTGCTACCTAAAGAACCTCAGCCTCACAGCCACAGTGAGTAGGATTACGAGTTGCTTCTATATTACCCTCTCTCCCTAGCTCTTACCCCCTCCTCAGCCCCTCCCTTGACATAGGTAGTTCAATCCTTGTGTCTTACCTGGAATAATCATTTCACCTGGCTAACCACTATGGAAGCCCATATAAGCCCACCCATACTGCTACCCCAGTCATGCGGTACTTAGGAGGTCTGACAGCATCCACCCTAGTCAAATGCTTAAGTAATCCCAGTTAAGCTAAATTTCTTCTTGCTCAAGGGGTATATTATAATGACTGTTTTCTGCATGTTGCCTTACTTGTATGTTCAAGTTTCCCCCTTTGCATAGTTATCTATGCATGTCATGTTTGAACAAAAATTCTTATTGTGACTCTTCCTTGTTTGACTGGTCTAGTTAGCAAAAGAAAAACCTAATAAAATCTTTTATGATGAAAAAAATATATTACCAATCATGTTTATGAGATGGTGTGTAAAATTGCTGTACTGAAATTTTGGAGTCAAAATATTAAAAATTAGTGAAGTTATGACTGAATGTTGAAATACTACAACATTCAGTCATAACCTGGGAATTTACCACATTTATACACCAATATTTCAACATGGCCTTTTTGTTACCTCACCTCATGAACCCAATAGGTGAAAATTTTCAAATCTCAACTTAAATGTGATTCCACGCCACTCAAATGTCATTCTGCGCCACAGGTGCAAAAACACATTTCGGCAAGGACTTGAAAAATGACTACTATCACATTCATGATGTGGTGTGAAAAAATGGCTATGTTGAAAATCTGGTGTCAAATGTTTAAAATTGCCAAAGTTATGAAGGAGCATATACAAATTTGAATACACACTCATAACTTTGCCATTTATACATATTTTTAACCCACATTTTCAACATAGCCTTCTTGTGACCCAACCTCATAAACAATGACAGTGAAAATGTTCAAATCCTGCCCAAAACATGATTTTTCACAGTGACTGCAAAATTACCTTTCAGGACTCATTGGCATAATTCCAGTGAAACTGATCATGAGATGGACTCCCAAAAAGGCCATGTTGAAAATGCGTGGTGAAAATATGCAAAAATGACAAAGTTATGCATCAAGTTTAAAACCCCATTGAAGTACATTGAACCACACTTACCTTAATTTCTCATACTGCAGTCGCTGGGTCCAGCATCAAGATGTGTCTTTGATGAAAGAGTGGATCTATGCCTTGGGACCTGTTGAGGTGAGTGAGGGTGTGTGGTGGGTATAGTGGGGGTGTCGGGTGGTGAGTGCTGAGTGGGAGGTTAGGGTTGAGGGGTCAGATCTGCATGGGACCATTTTAATTTTCACAGGATTAAACAAATACACTGAGGGATGCATACCTCTCAACTGTACCACATTACAAGGAATGTTCCTCATTTTACTTCACAAAAGCTCCCTGTTCCACATTGTGAGGACTTGTTCCACATTTAAAGTCAACATTTTAAAGACATAACCCATAGTAAATGATGCAAAAAATATATTATTCAATTAATAACAAACTTTTTGAACATAAATGCAACATTTTAACAGTGTTTTGCGCTTCTTAGGTAAAGATTTGATCAAGTATTCCACATTTTGCCCATTTGTTCCACATTTTGACAGGCAATGTTCCACATTTGGGGGACAAGAGGTTGAGAGGTATGGAGAGATGGTTTTCTTTACTACAGCTAACTCAGGCAGCTAACATTGGCTACATTAATGTGGGGTCAGCATCTTAGGGTTGGGTGTGCCAATGGACACCAAGGAAACATAATACATATAAGGAAATGGTAATCAGAGAGTTTTGGGGGTGCTACTAGACACAAGATTAATATTATACACATAAAGGGATGGTGATTGGAGGGTTGGGGGTTCCACTAGACACCAGGGAAACATTATACACATAAGGGGATGGCAACTGGAGGGTAGAGGGCACCAACAAAGAAACATTATACACATAAGTGAACAATCATCAGAGGGTGGAGGGGGTGCCACTAAACACAAGGGAAACAACATACATAAGGATACGGTGATCAGAGGGTAGGAGTGCCACTATACAGCATGGAAACATAACATACATAAGTGGATGGTGATCAGAGGGTGGCGGGTGCCACTAGACAGCAGAAAACCAACATATATAAGGGGATAGTGATTGGAGATCGGAGGGGTGACACTAAGGAAGCATAAAATACATAAGAAGACTGCAATCTGAGGGTATGGGTGCCACTAGACACCAAGGAAACATAACATCCATAAGGGTATGGCAATTGGAGGGTAGAGAGTGCCACTAGACTCCATGGAAACATTACATACATTAGGTGATGGTGATGGCAGGGTGGGTGGTGCCACTAGACACCAGGGAAAATGCAGCTCACTGCTCTCAGAACAATCCACAGCACAAGTTCCAGCTGCAGCTGCAGAAGTCAAGAAAGTCCAGCTGTTCTCACATAGTGAACCCAGTTCCTCTCACTAAGCTGGGCACTCAGGATTTTAAATTGCACAGGAAAGGTATTTCTGGCCATGAATTGAAGAAACAAACATCAGAATCCATCTAAGCAGGTACAGTTTAGCTAGGTTCTGGTGTTTTTGGTTTAAATGATGGCATGTTTATTTCATTTCCATACTTTATAAGTTCAAGGTGAAAAGAAACAAGATAGTGGGTCTTGTGGCACAAAGGAATGCTTTGTGCTGTGAGAAGTAAGTGGTGAGGAACCAAGAACGGTCTTGCAACACATAATGTTTTGTGTTGTATCAGAACGTAATCCCAAGATACTTACTGAGAATGCTCAGAACAGAAAAACTCAAAACTTTAAAAGCTTGTAACTCTGGAACCATTTAATAATTTTTCCCAGAATTTTTCAAAGGCACTATCTTATAACATCACATCTGTACCCTGAAAGTTTTGGGAAAAAATTATATTTTATGTAGGCTGAAGCTGAACATAAAAAAAAATCCCATATTAAGTATAGGAAAAACATGAGAAATCTACAGGAAAATGACATATGTGGATCTCAGAAACTGCACAAGCTGCCATCATAAAACTTTTAACAGATTTACATCTTGCCTCCTTTACTATGCATGCAAAATTTCAACTAATTTCGTACAACACTGTCAAAGTTATTAAGATGCAAACTTAGGGGTTTAACATTGAACACCCTACTCAACCCTAACTATAGGGACATTGCTATGAACATATAAAAAACTAAAAGTACTGTTGGGGGGGGGGGCAGTGTGCTATGGCAACCAGTTGTTACTACAGGAAACAAAGTATAGCTACTATGGCTGCAGTAGAATGAAAGCCTTAATGGCAAAACAAAAAGAAAGCAATCTATGACAGGAGGAGGAAGTATTTTACAACAAAGTCCATGAAAGATTGTAATTTTTTTACATTAACATAACATTTTTTATTCTTGCATGCATGTAAAATACCAAGGACCATTTTATAAGCACAATAAGACACTATGGGGTGTACATTACATATAGAATAATGGCTGGGTAGGGGATTAGAACGAGAATGTTACACCACCCTGATGGTGTGGGATGCCCCATAAACTCCGAAAGCGAAGCTTGAGGGATTTCTAAAGGCATTCCACACCAAGGGTGTGTGTAAAATTTGAGTTTTATACCCTTTATTCAGACTTTATTTTATATAATTACTGGGGAGCATTTTCTTGCCACAGCAATCATATAAAATAAAATACATCACTAGCGAGCCGCAGACCAGTTGGGTTTCAGTGTGGTCAGTGGCTTGTGCAAAAACATTGCTTGTTTTTTTTTTTTTTTTAGTAGCTGAGATAAAACTTAGTCCAGTTTGTAAATTCTTTTTAAATTAACTTACCGACACTGACTCTCATTGCGGCAAACTGTGTAGGGAAGAAGAATGGTGGCAGATGCCAAGGAGTGGACCAGTGGTGGCTGTGCATTCTCAGTGCTAGGGAAACCCAGCGTGTGTTCACTGTTATAACCCACAGGATATAACAGGGAAAAGTCTGACCAAGTTTCCCTATGAGAGAAAATGCTCCCCGGTTATTATACAGTTCTAATGCACAAACAGGGGCTTATGAAAAGTAGGTCTTATCTTACGGCAAATCCCAGAGGTGGGGAGAGGCATAGCAGAACACACACACACACACACACACACACAAACACACACACACACACACACACACCTGAAATCAAAAAGGCTCACATAGTGTACCTGATACATAGATGTACAAGGCTACAGTAGATATATATTCCCCTTAGTACCAGCTATTGAAATGGGAATACACTGAATATTAGATTTTACATAGATAAACTGGGTTGGATAAATATGTTGTTTAACATCTTATCATGTTTAGGATTACTGCTGTATGGGTTTCCTGAGGAAGGATTTGTATCTGAAGCACCAATTTCCTTTTCTGATTCAACTTACTTATCTAAATAGCAGCTCTAAGTTCTATGTTTAGAATTCCCTATGCTTTTACCTATTATTCACCCAAGTCATTGGTGTGACTTAATATTGCAATCTTTGACATTAATTTTCGTACATCTCCACATTCGTGGTGCATTGTATAAGAGGCTATCTTTACGCCATGCTAAAAAAATGTGTTGTAGTATTTTATTACCTTTTTGTATATTAATGCCACATATGAGGTACAACTGTAGTGTTGCCCTGTATTAGAGCACCAGAGATTATCAGAGGGGGATCAGTTTATTGTTTCACCCAAAGGACTAATGGCATATTCTGACAGCACAGCATCCCCTACCTGTACTGTACTGGAGTGCCAGCATTTGCATAAGAGCTGAGATTCTGGTGTGGGACTCAAACCAATGACACAACTGTCCCAGAGGCAGATGCGTTACCAACAAGTAACATATACATTACAAGACTATAACAGAGCCCAGTTAGAGTCAGTTCCAAAAGTATTAGATGCTCCCTCCCCAGGACCAGACATCAGTTTCAGTGCTCACTCTGTCCTTTGTACAGGAGGCATTCAGCGTTTATGTGCTGGAGCTCTTGCTTCAACTGCATGATCAGTATTGAGTATTTTGGGGCCATGGCCTATGCATTAGGAATGTCCTGCATTCATCATTGCTGAGATGATGCAGGGAGATTGGGAGTTCTTTCACTCACATGAAAGACACTCCGTCGCCTTGGATGAGGGCCTTTGAATTGATGAGTCACTCAGCATACAGTATTCTGTCTGTACTCCTTATTTCATCCAAATGAAAGGGAATCAATGTTCTAATGTTGGAGCCCTTTTTAATCCATATTTTAGTTATTCATGTGTAGTTTTTGACCAGGAAATCCACTCTGAGCTATGGAAACTCATTTTCAGATGTGTCACGAGGGTGGATTACATGGGCCTGTTTTATTGAGAGGTGAATGTTGGCCAGGTCACTGGGGACATTACCCCACATGTGCTGTCTGAATTTGAAGTGCTCTTTTTGCAGGACACAGGGATTCAAATGATGATGAGGTCTCCCAAGACACAAAACAAAGGTGGAGTGACCCCAACGTTTGGTCCTTAAGTACAGAAACCTGCACCAGAGTAAGTATTCTATTCAATACCACTGAGGCAGTAGTGTTGAAATTGATTGACCTCGATCCTGGCTGGGCTGTATTGCTTGATGCCAAAGTAAGAGGGCAAGTAAACAGACTTATTAAAATGTATGCTCCTCTGTCAAAGACAGCAAGGATAGATTTATGAAACTCTTTTGGCTTTATTTGTATAGAGCTAAACCTGTACTTTTTGGGGGTGATTTTAATTGTCAACTACCACCTAGACTGAGGAGCAAAAACATCATTTCTTTTTTGTGACATGTCTTCATTATATACTACAGGATTCAGGCAGCCAGGTTATCAGATGCCTACTTTAGCATTCATGGGGAAAAACAACCAAACTTTCTTTAAACGGACACTGGCCACCTGGATTGATTTCTGGTTCCATTCAAATTATTTACCTTATATCAACACCAGTTCCTTTGGAATTCTCAGGTCATAAAATGGTGTAAATCACTCCGGTTGAATTATGGATTGGAAGATGGCACCAGGTATATGGAAGGTAAATTCAGCACTTTTGCAAAATCAAAAAATTATACAGTCTCTTGGAAAGTTAATAGTTGCTAGGAAGTCAGTTTTAGAAATACATGATTTCTGATTTCTTGGTGGCAACATTTGAAGTAGGAGGTTTGCACCTTCTTTCAAAAACACAGTAAACATCTGCTACAATCAAGAGTATTTTCATTATATATCCCAGTATTCTTAACTACAGAAACTAATTTCTCTCTCGGGCACTACAGAGTATAGGTATGTGTCCCAAATACAGGCACAAAAACAAGAAATGTCAACCTTTTGCCTTAAAGGGGCCACTACCCTACAAAAGGAACAACAATTTGGGGCATAGGGCAAACAACCACGAGTCTGTCTCTGCAAAAAGCATTTGGACAAAATATAATGACTTGCATTTATGATAAGCAAAGAGTTCTTCAAACTACAAAGGAAAATAACATAGAAGCATAGAACGTGATGGCAAAAGGAGACTGTGGGTCCATCTAGTCTGCCCTAGAGATTCCAAGACCTGTTGTAGGTTCCATGATCTAGCTCCCCCTACTGAATTTTACCTTTTCCTGATCCTGCCATTCCCATTTGAACCCTTGCTCTATTCCATCCCTGTTTGAAAGCAGCTATGGTGCTGGTATTTACTACTTCCACCAGTAGACCATTCCAGGGTTCTACCACTTTATCAGTGAAGTAATGCTTTATCAGATCTCTTCTGATGCTCCCTCCACACAGCTTCCATTCATGTCCTCTGGTGGTCGAGCTGGTGACCCTCTGGAAATCTTCTTTGTATGGCACCTCATTAATGCCTTTCAAGAACTTGCATGTCTCAATCATGTCCCCTCTCTTCCTTCTTGTTTCCAGTGAGAACACAGTAACATAGTAGTTGTAAGCAGAAAAGAATACCCTGGCCCATCTAGTCCGCCCTAAAAGTTTGTTTTTTTTACCTAATGTACTGTACCACTGCAGACCCTCCTTGATCTGTCACTTTACCCTCCTCCCGGGCCCGATTTCTAAGATCCCCCTGTGTCTATCCCACATATGCTTATATCCTGCTACCATGTTGGTACCTACCGCCTCTACCAGTAGTCTGTTCTAGGCATCAACTACCCTTTCCATGAAGAAGTACTTCCTCACATTACCTCTGAGTATCCCCCCTTCCAACTTCAAATTATGCCGCCTTGTCTTTGAGCAACCCTTTCTATTAGTATGTTACCCTCCTGTACCTTATTAATGCCCTAGAGGTATTCAAATGTCTCTATCATGTCTCCCCTTTCCCTTCTGTCCTCAAGAGAGCACATATTTAATTCCTTGAGTCTTTCCTCATAGTTTTTCTGATGCATGCCATGCACCATTTTGGTTGCCCTCCTCTGTGCCACTTTTACCTGATCAATGTCCCTTCAGAGATGAGGCCTCCAGAACTGGACACAGTACTCCAGGTGGGGCCTCACCATTGACCTATACAGCGGCATTACCACATCCCTCCTCCTGCTTGTTATACCCCTGCCTATGCAACCCACCATTCTACTAGCTTTTCCTACTGTCTTATCACATTGCCTTGCCACTTTGAGGTAATCAGATATGATGACCCCCAGGTCTCTTTCCTGTTTTGTGGTTGTCACCACCTCTCCCCTGAAAGGTATGTTGCCCTTGGATTCTTCTGTCCTGTGTGCATAATCTTGCTCTTTTTAGCATTGAAGCCTAGCTGCCATACCCTTGACCATTCTTCCATTTTTTTCAGGTCATTCCTCATTCTGTATACCCCCTCTTCTGTGTCCACTCTGTTGCAGATTTTTTGTGTCATCTGCGAACAGGCATACTTTCCCTTCCAGTCCTTCAGTGATGTCACTAATGAAGACATTGAAGAGTACTAGCCCCAGAACTGACCCCTGTGACACTCCACTGGTCACAGTCCATTCCTCCGAATGTGCTCCCTTTACCACTACCCTCTGGCTCCTGCGACTTAGCCAGTTTTGTACCCAGTTTACTACCTTTGTTCCCACACTGAGACTGTCCAGCTTGTTTACCATCCTTCCATAAGGGATGGTGTCAAAGACCTTACTGAAATCTAGGTAGGCTATATCCACCACCCATCTCTGATCTGCGTCCCTTGTCACCAAGTCGATGAAATTGATAAGGTTTTTCTGGCAGGATTTCCACTCAGTGAACCCATTCTGTCTTGGACCATTTTTTTTCCCCAGTTATTTAACCAGGTGAGACACACTAAGCTGAAAGTTTGTTTATAGGTGCAACCTGGGAGCACTAGTAAGTTAAGTGAATTGTTCAGGGTCACACTGTATGCAAGTGGGGGCTGTGGGATTCAAACCCAGGTCTTCAGATTTGCAGCTCAGACCCTACCTAATCTTGCAACCCACTTGCTGCAAGGTACTCCATAATCTTTTCTTTTAGTAGTGTTTCCATTATTTTTCACACTACTGATACCAGGCTTCCTGGTCTATGGTTCCCTGCCTCCTCCTTATTCCTGCTCTTGTGTATCTGAACCACATCTGCCCTCCTCCAGTCCCTTGCTACCACTCCCATTTCAAAGTGATTAGTTGAAGAGGTCTGTCAGAGGAGCACAGAGCTCTTTCCTCAGTTCCCTCCGTATTCTTGGGTGCACCCCGTCTGGCCCCATTGCCTTATCAACTGTTAATCCCCCTTCCTCTCTGCCCTGCTCCATTATTTTTGCTGTACCTCCCACTGATTATCTTAATCACTGTCCTCTACTTGGACTTAAATTTCATCTAACCACCTCCATCCTTCCTGTCTAGCAAATCAAATCAAATCAAATCAAAACTTTATTTGTAAAAGGCGCCTTTCTAGAACCAAGGCGCCTGTACATCCCATAATAAAAACAATGTTACTAAAACAATAAAATTAGACTAAACCTAATAACATTTAAAAATCATTATACGCATTTTTAAAAAGATATGTTTTAAGTGCTCTCTTAAAAGTTTGGATGGTCGGGCAATCTCGTACCTGACGAGGTAGAGAATTTCACAGGGTTGGGGCCATAAAGCTAAAGGATCTGGCCCCAGAGGTCTTCAAATGGACCCTGGGAATCTGTAGCAAATCCCTCATCAGTGGATCAGAGAGAGCGGGAGGGACAATAGGGACGAAGGAGATCTTTCAGGTAGCCAGGTCCCTGATCACGTAGGGCCTTATAGGTCAGCAAACCGACCTTGAAGGTGATACACCAGCATATTGGCAGCCAATGCAGTTCACGGAGCACAGGCGTTATATGACTGGACCTAGAGGAACCAGTCAATAACCTGGCTGCTACATTCTGCACTAGCTGCAAGTGGCAAATATCAACCCCCGGTAGCCCAAGATAAAGGGAATTGCAGTAGTCAAGATGGGAGGTAACGAAGGCATGGACCAGAGTAGAAAGATCTACAGGAGGAACCAGGTGCTTCACCCAGGCACCTTGACTGGATGTCCCATGCCCAGCATCTGCTACAGCAGCAGCTGCCCTGCCAGATCTTGGCCATCTGCCCTCCGTTACCTGCCTGCCTGCCCAGCTTCAGGCTCCCCAAGAACAAAGTACGGAGATGGATCCAAGCTGGGACTTCAAACCCTGCATTTCTATTTGTTCCTGCCTTTAAACTCAGGAGTGCCATGGGTGGTTACTCTGCATTGCACCACACCACAGCCCATTAGCCAACTACGCTGAGAAATTCTCTCAGCTTTTTGAAATTATCTGATCTCCTCTCTGTATTTGAAGTTGGATTTTCATCCCACCCATTCTTCCCCATCCCTGGCACTCTTTAAATCCTATTTCTACCCAAACTGATCCATCCCCTGATAAATTTCAGTAGGTCCAAAGGAAACACCATGTCTTAAAGGAACAAACACCCCCTATTTTATCTGGCAGCGTCTACCTGAAAACTAAAGTTAAAACCTCCATTAAATTGTGGCTACTATGAAACCACTAATGTACCTCCTATTGACTCTGACCTTTTTGCTGCCCATTTCAACTCCACCCACCTTATGTGAAGATGGCAGTTTAAAAACTGTTCCAAATAGCTCTGACTGTCCCAATTCAATGGCTGCACCTGCAGTCTCTGTATTTTCACTTGGCCCTATCACTCTAGGTTCAGTTCTACTCCCACATGCCAATGTCAGCTCCATCCTTCCCCCAAACACCACCCTGCACACAATCTCCAAAAACTACACTAAGTGACACACATGACACAGAAATCGCTCCCGTGTGTTAAAAAAAACTCAAAGTACAAGCAACCAGACTGATATGTCTGTTACTGCTTATCTCGGGAAATATACATCCTAATCCTGGCCCTAAAGTTAAGGCCTCAACTCCACCAGGGAAGAGGAACCATATCACTTTGGCCTCAATTAACTTCTGCAGTTTGATGTTCAAGTTTGACGCACTGCAATTATGGGTGGCACAACATAGGCCAAATGCCTTTCAGTGGTTGAGACTTGGCTCACACCAAGAACCACTGGCAATGAAATTCAGCTTGATGGCTATTTGTTCTTTAGATTAGACAGGAATGGAAAATGTGGAGGAGGTTGCTACATCTATTTCAAGGCCCACCTTCAGGGACAGGCCCTACCACCCATAAATTGAGTCAGTAACATACACATGTTCCCAGTTAAACTTTTCATAGGGGTCCAAGGAAAGGGAATAACCATCATCTCTGTCTATATCCTGCCCAAGAAACAGACCATAGGATTTAAAGTTGTCCATGAATGCCTCTCCAACATCTGCTGTAACACTGAGGTGCTAGTTGTGAGTGACTTCAATATTAACTGGTTGTCACCCGACTCAGCTCACTATAGAGATGCCCCATCAGCAATAAATGTCAGCCAGCTAGTTGATTCCCCAACATGCACTAATTACCGCACTGGATCCAGCACCTCACTGGACTGGATGCTGTCAACCACCCTGAACGGATCTCCAGCTCAGTTGTTCTCCCAGACTCCATAAGTGACTACTCCCCTGTTATCTGTTCTTGGACTAACAAGTCACCTGAACTCCCACCGAAAATGATTACTTCGTGTCTCTTAAAAAAAGGACATCTGGGTCCCCTAAAAGAGCATCTAAGGCATACAAATTGGTCTGAAATATTTACACTGAATGATGTCAATGTAGCACTGGACTACTTTGTTAACCCATTCAATGCTGTCTATGATATCTATGCCCCTGTCACTACTAGGAAGGTAAAATGATCCCCAAATTCATGGGTAACCTCTGTTCTCATGGCCCAACTAAATGCTAGGGACAGCCTATGGCACAAGGCGAGAAGTTCATGCTCACACATTGATCTTCGAAACTACAAGGCAGCACTTAACAATTGTACCATGGCCATCTGCCATGCCAAATCTCAATACTTTAAGGTGGAACTCCACAATACATGAGGTGATAGCAATTTTTGGGCAAACATTAAGGCCCTAACAGGGACTCCAAACAAATCAGTTCCAACCATGTTGAATATTGATGGGAATGTAACACAGGACTCAAAGAGCATTGCAGATACTTTCAGTAGGGCATTCACAGACCTCAGTGCAGTTCTCCCCCCTGACTACCCCCATCCTATCAGCAGAGCCCCCCGGTACTGCATCGGACTCCTCACTCACACACATTGCCCCCCCCCAATTTTATCTAAGGATAATCTCACAATCCAAGGCCAAAAAATGCCTTCAGAAAGTGCTCACCAAAATGAGGCACAGTGGTGATAGCCTCGACCTAAAACTAATTACACTCATGTCAGATGTCATTCTGTCTACCCTAACAAGAATACTTAACCTCTCCCTAATCACTAGACAATTCCCTAAGCTCTGGAAAGCAGCAGTAGTTACCCCTGTCTTTTAAAATGGGAATAGAACACTCCATTCTAACTATCAACCAATCTCGATACTGCTCCCTATATCCAAAGCCTTGGAACGAATCGTCTGTGATCAGTTAGTCACCTGGACAAGTACCAACTGCAATGTAATGAGCAATATGGATCTAGAAAACAGCATAGTACAACTACAGCCCTGCTTGACTTTACTGGCTTCATACACAACTCCGTGGTCCAGAAGTACTCAGTGGGGAACACCTTTATTGACCTCACTAAGGCCTTCAATACAGTGAATCAAGAGTTTCTTCTAACCCAACTAAGTGAGTCCACTGTATCCTCAACATCCCTGGGCTGGTTTTGAAGCTACCTCTCTGGTCATACTCAAAAAGTTAAAGTTGGGAAAACAATCTCTGACAGGCTAACTGTTTGCACAGGAGTCACCCAAGGGTCCATTTTGGGCCCTTTACTATTCAGTACCTTTTTAAAAAACCTCCTTCAAGTATGCCATGATAGTATCCTACTTTATGCTGACAACACGGCCATCTTCACTAGTCACCCTGACCACAGCACCCCTAAACAACATCTGCAGGCGAACTTCAAGTTGGTGGAAGACTGGTTCAGTAATGCACAACTTCTGCTAAATTGTAAAAAAAAAAAAAAACAACTAAAACAATGATCTTTGCCTCCTCCCACACCAAGTACAAATCATCCAGTCTTGACATCCAAAACAAACAAAATGAAACTCTTGAAATGGTCAATAACTTCAAATATCTGGGGTACATCCTGGATAGCTCATTAACACACTCCCTGCACATTAACCAGGTGTCCAGGAAAGCCAACAGGGTTATTGGACAGCTATACCATCACAGACACTGCCTCATGAAGGATGCACTCAGACTTGCTATAAATAGCTCAGTCTTCTCCATCATAGATTATGAGCTTGCCATCTACAGTGCAGCCTCTGACATATCACTAAGAAAAATAGCCCTGATTCTGAACAAAGCTTGCAGACTTCTTGATGCCCCATGCCTCACACACTCATGTCACCTATTCTAGCTTACTGGCTGGCTAGACCTAGAACTCAGATCTTGTTACCAAGTCCGTCTCCTAGCAAAAAAAGGCATCCATGGGCCTGACCCCAATTGGGGTTCAATCCATGCTCTGCCCAGTGGCTCCAACTAGATAAACCCAAGGCGCACAACATAACCCCTTCAAGGTGCCTTTCCGCCGTATATAACTAGGCCAGCGATCTTTTGGATTCCATGCCCCAAACCTGCTAAACTCCCTTCTTAAGAGTCTACTTGTTGAGATTAAATTAGGACCCTTCAAGGCCAACCTACACTTCCACCTCTCTGAGCAAAAAATGTGTTCCTGCTTAGTTTAACAACTACCAGAGGCAATTACCAAGCTCTAATATCACAGGCACTTGCTCCCAGTGATATGGTTCCCTGTTAAATAGACTTCTCCCCCCACATTTTTCCTCTGTCCCTTCATTAACTACCTCAGTTCCGCTTCTTCCCTCACACCTCTCCTGTTTCTTTCTGTAACAATCCTACTTATATCTTCCCCTTCCCCCTCTCCACTCTTCACTATTCAGAACCTCCCACTACCCTACCTGCCACACCATCTCAACTAACTTCCAACCCCACCTCCACTCCCCAACCCCCCCGTCTTTTGACAATAGATTACTAACCTTGCTTTGATGATTTCCTATTGGTTTTATAATCTTGAGTGTTTTCTCCTTCCTAAGTTTTTCTACTTTGTCAATAATTAGGATTTTTTTTTTTGTCATTTAACCTTAATTTCATTTGTTGTACATTGCCAGGATATTGCCTGTTATTTTTGACTGTTCAGGTCTATGTGACGTGGAACCTTTGCAAATGAGCTCCAAGCTCAAAGGTGGTAATCTGAGACATACATACATACATAAATAAATAAATAAATCTAGTTCTTTGAGTGTTCTGTCCTCTGATAAAGGGCTAGTGTCTACCTCCCTTCCTTTTATTTCACTGTCCTTTATCTTTGGTCCTTTGCCCATCTCCTCTTTTGTACATACTGAACACAAATTCTTGTTCAATATATTTGCCTTCTTCTGATCCTCTTCCACACTCTCTCCCCCTCTTCCCCTTTTAGCCTTACTATCCCTGCCTTGTTTTTCCTTGTTTCACTTATATATCTGAATAACGTTTTATTCCCCTGTTTCACCATTCTGGGTATGTTCTCTTCCTTTACTGCTTTAACTTTAACAAGTTTAGCTCTTTCAGGTGTTCCTCGTACAAGAGACATTGGAGACCCTGTAGCATTTTAGTTGCTCTTCTTTGCATGATCTCCAGCCTATCCATTTTCTTTTTTAGGTGCAGACTCCAAAACTGGATGCAGCACTCCAGGTAGAGCGTCACCTGGGACTTATACAGTGGGAGGCTCACCTCCCTGTTTCTGCTACCAAAACCCCTTCCATACTGTAGAGCAGCAGCACCAGCCAAAATTGTTTAGGCAAACTGCTAACAGCTCTATAGTAAAAGGAAAACAAAACGTGTTTATTTTTTGTGATGAGGAACATCAAGGTGGGAGGCAACTTGGGGAGTGATCACCATACAGTGTGGTTCAATACAAAGACAGCTACAAAACTCAACCATGCAAAGGTGAGGGCCCTGGACATTAGCAGGGCAGATTTTATAAAGATGGGTGACTACCTCAGGGATGTCATGGCAGAGGGGGATAACCTGGGGGGGTGTAGGAACAGTAGGCAAAGCTAAAAGGGGGCATAGTTAAGGTGACAGATATTTGCATCAAGCAAGTGAGCAAGGGGAAAAACAGACTGCTATGGTACTCAAAATAGGTGGCAGAAAAGCTAAAGAAAAAAGGGGGTGCATTCAGAAGATATAAGGAGACACAGAGGGAAGAGGATAGGGAGGCTTGTCAGTGGAAATAGAGGGAAGCAAGTAAAGCAGTAAGAAACACAAATGCAAAACTGATGAGACTAGCCCAGGTGATAACAAAAGTGCACACAACACTTTTTACGTATGTAGGTAAAAAGATGAAAACCAAGGGAGGGATTGTAAGGTTAAAAAGGGAAGGGGGGACTGTCCAGAGGGGGCCCAGGAAAATGCAGGCATCCTGAACAAATACCTCTGCTCAGTTCACAGAGGAAAGAGGAACAGGAGATCCAATTATAGGCCAGTCAGCCTCATATCTGTGTTGGGCGAATTAATTGAAACACTGCTGAAGGAAAGGATTGTGAAATATCTTGAATCCAGTGGGTAGAACCAGGATTCATCTGAGAACGGAACCTGACCTGAACCTGAACTATTTCATTTTCACCTGATCTGAACTGAACTTGAACACTTTAAAAAAAACAACCAGATGAACCATAACTGAACACAAACCCAAGCCTAGACCATGTGAGATGAGTAGACCCCACATGGTGGCAGTAGGATGAATTGATTAGAACTTGAACTGATAAATTAGACAAAAAAAAACCTCGAGTGATCTGAACTCAAATCCAAACTTCTACCTATCAAATAAAACTGAACCAAATTTGAACTGTACCCTGCCGAATCCGAACCAAACTAGAACCCTAAAAGCATGTTGAATCCTGGGTCTTTTACTGGGTTACAAAACCCATGGCACCATGGATTCATGGTGTGCAGAGGAGTGTCATGTCAAATGAATCTGTTAGATTTATTTGACTGGGTGACCAAGGAATCAGATCAGTTTGGTGTAGCGCCTGTGACCGACCTAGATTTCAGTAAAGCTTTCAACACCGTTCCACATAGGAGACTAGTGAATAAGCTGGATAGCTTTGGAGTGGGTCCAAGAGTGGTAAACTGGGTAAGAAATTGGCTATGTGATAGCTGACAGAGGGTGGTGATAAATGGAGTTCACTCTGAGGAAGGGAGGGTGACCAGTGGGGTGCCTAAGGGTTCAGTGCTGGGGCCAGTCCTCTTTAATGACTTTATAAGTGACATTGCAAAGCAGTAGGAAGGGGAAGGTCTGCCTGTTTGCAGATGACATCAAAATTTGTAACAGGGTGGACACACCATGGGAGTGGGGTGGAAAGGATGAACAGAGACCTGGTAAAACTAGGGGAGTGGTCAAGGGTATGCCAGCTGGGTTTCAACCCTAAAAAGTGCAAAAAAATACATTTAGGGCACAGAAACCCAAAACTGGACAACAAAATGAGTTGCGTGGTATTGATGACTGCCAAGCAGGAAAGAAACCTGATGGTAATCATATTGGATGACCTGAAGGTGGTCTGGCAGTGCAACAAGGCAGTTGGGAGAGCTAGTGGGATGCTGGAGTACATAGGGAGGAGTATCACCAGCAGAAAGAGGGAGGTCATGATGTCCCTGAATAGACCGCTGGTAAGACCACACCAAGAGTACTATACCAAGTTCAGCAGACTTCATCTCCGGAAAGGCAGAAACAGAGTGGAAGTGGTTCAGAGGGGGACAAATTAAATGGTGCATGGTCTGCATCAAAAGCACTCTGAAGTGAGATTGAAGGTCCTCGATATGTATACCCTGGAAGAGAGGAGGGAGAGGGGGAATATGATAGAAACCTTTAAATGTATCTCAGAGTAAATTAGGTACAGGAGGGAAGTATTTTTCAGAAGAAAAGATGCTATGAAGGTGGAGGGCGGTAGATTCAGGAGAGATTTGAGGACTGTGAGATATTTCACAGAAAGAGTAGTGGATTCCCGGAACAGCCTTCTGGCAGAGATGGTGTGGGTAAAAATGGTGGTGGGGTTCAAGAAGGCATGGGATAAATGCAAGGAAATCATACAGAAGTAGTGGTATACCTTTATTCATAGACCATGAAAGGGAATTAACCCAATTGAGCAAAGCTCATTTACAATAAAATCCCAAAATACATTCATACAAGTTTCCAGTCAAGCTCCAAAACATTAATGTCAGGATGAAATTCATAAACTGATAAATACATGGTTGCAAAAAACATACACTCAAAATTAAATAAATAGTGCACAAGAGCTATATCAAACAAGAAATGCTTAGGATATGTTGTATTCTTAGGCTACACCTGCTGGACAGCATGGTAAGGGGCTGACACTGCGCTCCAAATACCATCCTTTAGGTAGCATTTTCTAATCATATTGTTGGCGCCGCACAGCTCTATTGGGATTAGGCGCCATGTTGTTGCCCCCTTGAACAAAATTCAAGACCTCTATTTTAAGATTACAGTTCAGAACTTTAAACTCAATACCTTGGGCAGATCGCAGACACTGTTTAATTTGCTTAATTTTAAGTAAATCCGTAATGTATTCAGTACAGATTCCTTGTGATCTTTTAACATAAACTGGGAATTATGAAAATCTCTCTTTTGTAGTCTAATCCATTTCAGCATGCAATAAATTTGACAGTGGTGGGTTCTGTAAGGGAATACAAAGAGAGGTGACAAATCATTTTTCAAATGCATTAGGGAATATAGGAAGGCAAAAGGTGGGATAGTAAAGATTGCTACAGAAGAAGGAAGATGCACCAAACATGACCCAGAGAAAGTCAAAATCCTCAACAGATATTTCTGCTCTGTGTTTACTAAAGAGGACCCAGGTGATGGCCTAGTCCTGAAAAAAACACAACACCCCAGGACCAGGGGTAGACACAAGTCTCTTTACAGAAGCTGAATATGTGAGGCGCTAAATAAACTAAAAGCAGATAAAGCCATGGGACTAGACAAAATGCACCCCAGAATCCTTAAGGAACTGGGGGCAGAATTAGCAGCCCCTCTGGTACTTCTATTCACAAAATCCTTGAAGAGCGGTATGGTACCCCAACATTGGAAAAAGGCAATAGTGGTTCCACTTCACAAATCAGCCAGTTGCAAAAAAGCTAGTAATTACAGACTGGTAAGCCTCACATCTATAGCAGGGAAACTAATGGAGACACTACTCAAACAGAGGATCATAGCATTCCTGAAAACTAGTGACCAACAAAACCCTAAACAGCGTGGTTTCACAGCAGGTAAGTCATGCCAGACAAATCTGCTTGAGATTTTTGACTATGCTACAAACATAGTAGATGACGGTGGGGCAGTATATGTGGTCTACCTAGACTTTAGTAAGGCCTTCGACTCAGTTCCACACAGAAGGCTGGTAAAGATGCTTGACCACACAGGGGTTGGTCCAGAAGTAGTCAGATGTGTACAAAACTGGTTACAAGGCAGAACCCAGAGGGTAGAGGTTAATGGAACACAACCAATGGAAGGCAGGGTGACCAGCAGGGTGTCTCAGAGCTCAGTGCTGGGGCCTCTGCTCATCAGTGTTTTTACAGCAGACATCACCGACAGACTGGAAGGGAAGGTGTGTATATTCAAAGATAACATCAAGATATGTAATAGGGTGGACACCTCAGAAGGAGTGAGCAAGATGGAAGCTGACCTCAAGAAACTAAAAGAATGGTTTGGAGTGTGGCAGCTGAAATTTAATGCCAAAAAGTGCAAGGTCATGCATATAGGAAAGAAAAATCCAAGAAAGGAGTATTACCTAGGAGGTGAAACACTGGTGGCCTTAAACCAGGAACAAGATCTGGGAATCATAATCTCTGAAGACGTCAAGGTTAGTAAGCAGTGTGAGAAGGCAACAGTAAAGGCCAACAGAATGCTAGGCTGCACTGGGAGGGGAAACATGAGCAGGAGGAGAGAGGTGGTACTACCTGTAAAGATCGCTGGTCAGGACTCACCTGGAATACAGAGTCCGAGTCTGGACACCTCACCTCAGGAAGGACATTGACCAGGTGGAAATAGTATAGAGAAAGGCAACAAAAATGATTCGGGGTCTGCAGTACATGTCCTACGAGAAAAGACTTAGGGAACTGAATAAGTACTCCCTGAACCAGAGAAGAGAGAGAGGGGATATGACTGAAACATTCAAGCACATAAAAGGCATTAACAAGGTACAGGCACAGGAACCTTTTCACTTCAAGAAGGACTTCAGGACCAGAGGACATGAACTCAAGCTGCAAGGAGTGAGGTTCTCTACCAACACCAGGAAGATTTTCTTCACAGAAATAGTGGTGGATGCCTGGAACAGCCTGCCCCAAGAGGTTATGGGGTCAAAACTGTGGGGGGATTCAAGAATGCATGGGATAGACACAAGGGAGCCCTGACTACAAAGGGTAACTGCAGTGTCAAAATAGGTCTAAAACAAATGGACAGACTAGATGGACCTAGCAGTCTCCTTCTGCCATCAACTTCTATGTTTCTGTGTTTTTACTGTAGCTAACCTGTTAAAAACCACATTCAGTTTATCTATGCATTTTTTGAGTCTCAGGATTGCAGGACATCTCCATAACCTGTGATTGGGACAATCACTGTGTTGGTTATTCTTAGTCTTGTCTCCAGTGTCATGAAGTGCTTTAATCGATAAAGTACCCCAGTTTTTTTGTTCATGTTTTTAATAGTAAGATCTATATGGTATGCCAATTTTAATGAGCTATCCAGCCAGATGCCGAGATACTTCATAACCTGTTCGATATTTATCCCATCTGCTGTTTGAATAGCCAAGGTGTCTTTACCCACCTGGCTAGACATTCTATTAAATAAAACAGTTTGAGGTTTTTTTTGCATTTAGTTTTAATAAGTGCTTCTTGCAGAAGTTCTCAGCTTTGATAAATGCTCACTGTAGCTTACTTTGGATGCAATCAACTGAGTTCCCCTTGACATGGACCACCATATCATCAGTGCAAAGATGAAATTTAATGTCCACATCCTCGAATCGAAGCCCATTGACTCAGACATTAAAAAGTAAGGCTCCCAAAATGGAGCCCTGGAGAATACCTGGTTTTATTGCTAGTGGGGAAGTTTTAAAGAGGCTCAGATCTACTAGCTGTTTTCTGTCTTGCAAGTAAGATGTAAGCCATTTGAGTGCTGTGCCTGTAATACTGAGTCCCCTGGTCCTGGACAGGAGAACAACATGATTCAGCATGCCAAATGCTTTTGACAGATCTATAACTACTGTGACTATCATCTCTCTCCTGTCCAGTGTCAGCTGAAGGTCGCTCACTACTTTCACGGGTTCCATGTGATAACGGTGATCGCAGAATAGTAATTGCCATTTGGGTGAATGTACATCGCTGAAAATGAGTTACAGAGATGTGCACTCACAGTAAACTTCAAGAGGGCCCCTGATATCTATGTTATACAGGTGGATGTACCCCCACACCCCTCTTTTAAAGGATTCTCAACTCCAGAGGGGTACATGTCGGGAAGTGTAAAACTTAAAAAATAAAAATAAAAAAACCCGACCCTGTGCAAAAACACGATTACACCCAGAACCGAACCCGACAACCTCCTAACCCCAGCCTGACCACTGCCCACTACATCACATGGCTAGCTCGGCAGTCTACCACTGCACTACATGCCACAAGCTCTGCTTCCCCTTCCCTTCCACCTGTCGCATGGCGTGGTCCCTTCCCCACCCCCATGAGTGTGTATATATAGCGACATCCTGTCACTATATTCACCTACCTCCCATATCTGGTCACTCCTCTGCCAAGTATCCCTGTGCACAGTCACTGTGATTGAGTTGCCCTTTTTGAAAGTGCTCAATCGTGGTCACCTTGTACACAGGATACCCTTATACAAGAGCTGACTGGGTACTGTGTTTAGATTGAAAACCTGACTGGAAAACATTCAGTTTATTGTTCGTTTCTAGATACATTTTAAATTGTTTCAAAAATCTTAGAAATGTGGCAGCAGTGCATCATAGTGGAAAGGAAGGGGGCCGGGGGAGGAAGAGCTGTAGATTTTGCAAGGTCTTCAGTAATAGTGTAGGGAGGGAGAAATGGGCAAATTAGATGGGTCTAGAGGCAATCAGTCATCAAATTTTTTGTTTCAAAAGGGACATGCTATAAAGTTAGAGAGGGTAAGATTTAGCAGAGACGTGAGAAAGTACTTCTTTACAGAAACAATGCTGGATGCCTGGAGTAACCTTCTGCTAGAGATGGTGGAGGTGAAGACAGTGGTGGGGTTCAGGAATGCAGGGGATAGACATAAGGGTATCTTAGTTGAAGGGGGGAGGGAAAAAAAGCCGGATAGGAATTAGGGTCTGCAGTAATACTGTCTGTAGGGAAAAAATGGGCAGCCTGGGTGGGCCAAGCAGTCCTTATCTGCTGTCAAATTCACAGAAACATAGAAACATAGAGGTTGACGGCAGATAAGGACCGCAAGGCCCATCCAGTCTGCCCATTTCTTTTTCTATCTTATAAATGTGCCATCGGCCTTTGCTCTGTCAGTGGCCTATCTATTCATACTTATCTGTATTGCTCCCTTATACCTATCCCATGCCTGTTTGAAGCTCTGCACTGTATTCATAGCCACCACTTCCCGAGGTAGGCCGTTCTATGCATCCACCACTCTTTCTGTGAAAAATAATTTCCTCACATTCCCCCTTAATCGGCATCCCTCTAATCTCATGCTGTGTACTCTTGTCCTGCTATTTTTCTTATATTGAAACATGTTAGACTCTTTCACCTTGTTAACGCCCTTAAGGTGTTTGAATGTTTCGATCATATCACCTCTCTCCCTCCTTTGCTCAAGGGTATACATACTGAGCTCCGTTAATCTGTCCTCATATGTTTTCTGATGCAGTCCCTGCACCATTTTGGTTGCCCTTCTCTGGACTGCCTCAGTTTGGTTAATGTTCTTGTGAAGGTGTGGCCTCCAGTACTGCATGCAGTACTCCAGATGGGACCTAACCAGTGTCTTGTAAAGAGGGATTATTACCTCCCTCTTATGACTTGTGATACCCCTACTAATACACCCTAACATCCCCCTAGCCTTACCTACTGCTTTAGAGGTCTGCTTGGATGATTTCAGGTCATCGGTGATGATGATGCCCAAGTCTCTTTCTTCCTTTGTGACATCCAGCAACTCCTCTCCCAGCCTATAGGTGGCTTCAGGGTTTCTCTTCCCTATGTGCATTATCTTGCACTTCTTTGCATTAAATCCCAGTTGCCACTTTTCTGATCATTTTGCTTGTTTATCCAGCTCTCTTCTCATTCTACCCACCCATCTGGATCATCTACTCTGTTGCAGATCTTGGTGTCATCTGCAAACAGACAAGCCTTACACTCTAGTCCATCTGCAATGTCACTAATGAAGATATTGAAGAGTACTGGCCCCAGAACTGATCCCTGAGGTACCCCACTTGTGACTTGCATCTCTTCTGACTGTATACCATTTACCATCACTCTCTGTTTTCTGCCTGTCAACCAGTTTGCCACCAAGTTGACCAACTTCTGACCCACCCCGAGCCTACCCAGTTTATTTATCAATCTTCTATGTGGAACAATGTCGAAAGCTTTGCTGAAGTCAAGGTAGGCGACATCAACTGCTCCGCCTTGGTCCACCACTCTGTTTACCCAGTCAAAGAAATCTATGAGATTAGTTTGACAGGACCTTCCTTTTGTAAACCCATGCTGTGTTAGATCCTGTTTCCCTATGGATTCCAGGTGTTGCACTATCCTTTCCTTAAGGAGTGCTTCCATAATCTTGCCCACTACTGAGGTAAGACTGACTGATCTGTAGTTCCCTGCCTCCTCCCTGCTACCACACTTGTGGAGCGGGATCACATGAGCCCTTTTCAGTTTCCATTTATCAGTCAGAAGCAGTAGAAGCAACCCACTCAAGTGGGGGTCCTGAATCATGCACTGCACAGGGGGAACTCTAGCCCTACTACTACTATGCCCCTAATGTAGCACCACGAGGGGGCCTAGCCCCCCTGAGTTCCCTTCACTTTAATCACTGGCACTGCACCTTATGCATGCAATACAGTGCAGTGCTGAAATTACCACGTGCCAATACTGGACTTTGCTTTGCTTTACTCTATAGCATGGCAATAATGATGGCCAGAATTTTACAGGGACATTGTGCTTGCAGCTGTACAATAAAGGAGAAACAGTATTTTTTTTGTGATTAGACAATAACAGTAAAACTGCACTAATCATAGGGGTCCTGCATGGTCTACAGCAGTATGGTACGCATGTGGTGCTGTACGTCAAAATTACTGTATCAGCACTGAAAATCACCATATGGCAGTAGTGCCAGCAGGAATTCTACAGGGAAATTTTGCTAACAGCTGCATATGAAAACAGTCTTTTTCTTTGTTTTGATCAGCCAATAGCAGTACATCTGTCTTGCTTATAAGAGGGTCCAGTATTATGTGCAGCAGCATGTTAGGCATGTGTTCTGTAATTCCCTTGCATCAGCACTGAAATTCATCATATAGCAGTATACCAGCTGAAACTATACAGGTAAATTCTGCTAGCGCCTGAACATTAAACGGAAAATAGTGTTTTTTGGGGTTTTTTTGGTGGTGATCAACCAGTAGCAGTACAGGTGCAACACTTATATGGGGTCCTCTGTTGTGAAGAGTAGCCCAGAATGCACACAGTACTGTAATAGAAACATAGACTTTGACAGCAGATAAGTACCGCTTGACCCACCCAGTCTGCTCATTTCCCTACCTATTGGATAAGCTATAGTTCCTAGCTAGCCAACAGCCTATTTCTTCCTACCTCCCACCAGAATTGTCTTTTGTCTGTTCCATGCATTCTTGAATTCCCCCACTGTTTTTGACCCCACAACCTCTTCGGGAAGGCCATTCCATGCATCCACCATGCTTTAACTCATCATATATCAGTAGCACCAGTTGTTAATTGTACAAGGAAATTGTGCCAGCAACTGCATGTCAAAAGGAAAACACTGTTTCTGTTTTACTAATCAGCCAATAGCAGTATATGCACCCTATCTGTAGGAAGGTCCTGTATCATGCAAACCAAGTACAGTTGCAGTGATGTCATTCCTAGGTGTCAAAACTGAAATTCACCATATACAATATAGCAACAGCGGCAGCATAAATAGTATGTGGAAACTGTGCTAGCAGCTGTACCTGCAGTAAAGATTCAGGCCATTAAAGTGAAATCTGAGTCAATATGAGCTACATACCTGTTACTTGTGCCACACAAACTAAAGTGCTAGGCTTGACAGTACAAAATAACAAGTGGTATGGATGACTGAAAAAGAGGCAATAAGGCATCAACCAGCTTATGTTTTGCCCAAGTGATTACTGGTCCTCATCAAATTAATTTGTGTGGCACAGTAAACAGGTATGCAGCACATATTAACTTTTTTATATTTGTTTTCCAACTTTATAAGTGAACATATTGCTGCTATAACTGTGATAATGCTTTTGGGGGGGCTTGTCCTTCCCCACCAATCGCAGGCAAAGGCTTACCAATCTTCTCCCTAATACTGTCCACTGTCCATCTACTCTCTGTGGTCATGTTGCTCTACTTAGATAATAACTAGAGCTGGAAAGTACGAAGTGGACGCTGCTGTAACAATGTGTACTACCTTGAAGGTTCCTAACCGAAACATTTGTAATGCCTTCTGTACTTCACAGTGGTCTCCTGCAGCTACTTGGTGGCAATTTCTGTTTTTTTTCTGTCTCCCCCCACCAGCACTAGCTGCTGTGACTGTATGTATTGCCTGAAGGGCTCCCACTAGGATTTTTTGGTGTGCTTTTTCTACTGTACAGCAGTCTCCTGCAGCCATTCAGCAGCAATTCCTAAACAAAGAAACATAGAATTTGATGGCAGATAAGCTCTGCTTGGCCCACCTAGTCTGCCCATTTCCCTACCTAATGGATAAGCTACAGATCCTAGTTAACCAACACACTACTTCCTCCTACCCCCCCCACTAGAATTGCCTTATGTCTGTCCCATGCATTCTTGAATTCCCCCACTCTTTGACTACATGACCTCCTCAGGTAGGCCATTCAATGCATCCACAACCCTCTCTGTGAAAAAATACTTCCTCATATTACCTCTGAGCCACCCCCCCATTATCTTCAATTTGTGCCCGCTTGTTCTTGCACATCTCTTTTTCTGAAAGATGCTACTCGCTTGAACTTTGTTGATTCCCTTGAGGTACCTGAATGTTTCTATCATGTCCCCCCCTCTCCCTACTTTCCTTGAGGGTATACATATTAAGCTCATTTGGTCTATCTTTATATGGATTCTAGTGCAGACCCTGCACCATTTTAGTTGTCCTCCTCTGGACAGCATCCATCCTGTCTATGTCCTTGCGGAGAAAGGGTCTCCAGAACTGCACGCAGTACTCCAGATGGGGTCTCATCAACAAGCTGTACTGAGGGATACCTTCCTGTTTTCTATTGGTGATGCCTCTCCCTATGCATCCCAGTATCACCCCAGCCCTCCTTACTGCCTTCTCACATTGCTTGCCCACCTTTAGGTTGTCTGATATGACTACCCCAGGTCCCTTTCCATTTCTGTTGTTGTTAGTATTTCACCCCCCATTGTGTACTCTTCCCCTGGGTTTTTGTTTCCCAGGTACGTTACTTTGAGCTTCTTTGCATTGAATCTAAGCTGCCATACATTTGACCATTCCTCAAACCTTGCCAAGTCCCTTCTTATCCTTTCCAACCCACAGTGTGTATCAACCCTGTTGCAGATCTTTGTGTCATCTGCAAAGAGACCTACTTTTCCTTCCAGTCCCTCTGCAATGTCACATATAAAGACATTAAAGAGTACCGGTCCCAGTACTGAACCCTGCGGTACCACGCTAGTAACCCCCCTTTCTTCACAGTGGACTCTGTTTACTATTACCCTCTGCATCCTGTTGTCCAGCCAATTCTTTACCCAGGCTACCACCTTGGGATCCACTCCCAGGCTGGCTAACTTGTTCATTAATCTTTTGTGTGGGACTGTGTCAAATGCCTTGCTAAAGTCTAGGTAGGCCATGTCCACAGCCCCTCCCTGGTCTACTACTTTGATCACTCAGTCAAAGAAACCTATTAGATTCAACTGACATCACCTTCCCACTGTGACTCCATACTGCCTTGGGTCCTGTGCCCAGCTGGCATCTAGGTACTCAACAATTCTTTCCTTCAGAAGTGTTTCCATCATTTTACCTACAGATGAGGTAAAACTAACAGGTCTGTAGTTTCCTGCCTCTGTCTTGCTCTCACTTTTGCGAAGTGCAATCACATCCGCTCACTTCAAGTCCTCAGATACCACCCATCCTCCTATGATTTGTTAAAAAGGGTAGTCAGTGGTGTCACTAGTTCTCCCCTTAGTTCTTTTAGAATTCTGTGGTGAATCTCATCAGGCCCCATTGCTTTGTCCACCTTCACTTTTAAGAGTTCTTTCAGAACCCTTTCTTCTGTGAATGGACTGGTATCAACCCCCCCCCCATCCAGAGTGTTTCTATTGTTTGTTTTAGGTACCTCCCTCCCTTTTTCTTTTGTGAATACTGAGCAGAAGTATTTGTTCAGTATCCCAGCTTTTTCCTTTTTTTGTAATTATCAGATTTATTTCTCCTCTCACCCCCTCAGCTCTGGTCTCCTGGGGAGCACCAAGGAGTCATCTCCCTGTGGTCCGCTCCTACCTGGTCAGTCCTCCTTTACCCATGTAGCCTCGGTGTACCCCCCAGGCAGGGATGAGGTGGGCCCCTACACCCCAACAATGCAGTAGTGTTGGTCAGGAGGGTGCCAGGAGGGCAGCTACAAATCGGGGCGAGCTCTGTCTTTGCCAGAGCTGAGAGGCATTTTCCACTGTTCCGGGAGTGGCTGGTGCCCTGACGTCAAGGTGCTGATTCCTACATCTGCCACTCCCCCACTCCTTCTTCTGCTCTGCAGAACTTGCTGTGTCTCCGGCTACAGCCAGAGATCAGCAGAGCACCAAATAGGGACCCCTGTCCCTTCCCAGAAGAGGAGAGCTGTCCTCTGGATGCTCAGTCCTCTCCCTCCCCTGCTGACCCCCAGCAGCCCAGATCCAGACTTTTTCACTGTCATCCTCTGCCCACTTCCTCCCTTTATTAAGCCTCAGTATCCCTCCCTTGGTCTTTCTTCACTCCCTAATGTACCTATAAAAGGTTTTATCCACATTCTTAACAGACTTGACTATCTTTTCTTCAGTTTGGGCCTTTGCTGTTCTGACTGCCTTCCCTTCCTCTTTCTGCTTTAACTGATATAGTTCTCTGTCCTGCTCCTTCTGTGTTCCCTTATATTTCCTGAATGCTATCCTTTTCTCATTAACCTTCCCTGCCACCTCTTTTGAGAACTATAGTAGCTTTTTCCTTTATTTTGTTTTGTTGATTTGCTTTACACATAGGCTCATTGCCTCTGTGATGGCAGTTTTGATTTTTCCCCATGTTCTTCCACCCCTCTTCTTGCCTGTTTGCTAGTGCCTATCTGAGGCACTCTCCCATTTTTCCAATGTCAGCCCTCCAAAAGTCCAACACCCTTGCTTTTGTATGGCTTGACTCTACAGCTGTGTTTATTGAGAACCGCACTGTTTGGTGGTCGCTTGTTCCCAGATGGCTATCCACTTCTAAATCTGAGATCCTCTCTCCATCCCCATTTGAGAGTACCAGGTCTAAGATTGCTCCGTCCTGAGTGGGTTCCAACACTAGCTGTCTGAGGCATGCCCCCTGTATGGCATCGAGAATGACCTTGCTCTTGGATGTGGCTGCAGTAAAGGTGCTCCAGTTAACATCTGGCATATTCAGGTCCCCCATCAACAATATCTTTCCTTTTTCTGCCATTCTAGGGCTTCCTTCTATTGTTTCCTTGTCCATTCCCTCCCCCAGAGATGGGGGTCTGTAAACAACCCCTGTATGGATTGTGGTGCCATTTCCTGTCTCCAGGGTGACCCACAGTACCTCCTCCCCTCCCTGTTTACCCTTTAGTTCTGTTGCATTGATTCCTTCCCTTATGTAGAGAGCTACTCCTTCTCCTCCTCTTTTGCCCACCCTGTCCCTCCCATAGATTGTGTACCCCAGTATGTTGACATCCAAGTCATGGTTCTCTGTGTACCATGTTTCTGTGACTGCCATGATATCCAGGCATCTCTCTTTCATCAAGGCCACTAGCTCAGGGAGCTTGTTACACAGACTATGGGCATTGGTACTTGTCATCCTCCATTTTCTGATGGCCTTACCGCTTTTAGGCCCATCCCTGACCTTTCTGCCTTTGCCTTTTTCTGGATTTACCCCTGTCCTGCTCCCTATCAACTTCTCTACCTTTGTGTCTACCTCACTACGTACCCTGTTTTGTGGAGGAGGGGGCTGGGATTTCCTTGTTTCTCTTCAGTGCCTCCCCCCTTGGCTAGTTTAAATGCTTGCCAGTGAAGCTTTTAAACCTATCACTGAGGATTATGGTTCCCCTCCAGGAAAGATGCAGACCATCTCACCAGTATAGGCCTGTATCCCTCCAGGTGGACCCCCAGTCCCCAATAAAGCCAAATCCCTGAGCTCTGCACCAGTTTTTTAACCAGTCTTTGAATCCCATGGTGTGGAGTACCCTAGCCTCACCCAAACAATAGACAGGCAGCACTTTGAAGAAAGTTACTGTGCATGCTACTTGCCTAAGGCCCCTGCCCAACTCCACAAATGCCTGCTGCACTGCTCTGATCCCATTCCCAGCCAGGTCATTTGTCCCTAGGTGGACAATGACATCCAGCTCCCTGCCATGTGCAGCTGTTCCTATGATCCTGGGGATTCACTTCCGGTCCCTCCAAGCCATGTCACGGGGAGGCATGTTACCTCCCTCTCCCCTTCCCTCTTCAGTTCTACACTACTAATGATTGAGTCCCCCACCAGGATTTGTTTCCTTCCTCTATGGGGTCCTGTGCCACCCTCCTATAGGACTCCTTTGTGGAGGTTTCCAGCATCCTCCTTGGTCTCCACTGTGGGTGCCTCCATAGAGGAACCACGCTTCACCAGAATGGTGAATGAATTATGGAGAGGCACAACTCGAGGGATGCACCTCTGTTTCACCACCCTCACCCTCCCTTAGCCTGGTTACAACCCTGACAGTGACATTTCATCAGCGAGGTCCCCCACAGTGACTACAGTGCCATGCCGCTGTGGGAAACCTGCTGGAACCCGGCACTGTCTTTCAGGGGTCCTGTACCCACCAATCAGCTTCGACTCAGAGTTGACAATCTTTAAGTGGGGGGTGCAGCCCCCCTTGTGAGGGGTTCAGGGGTGAAGCCCCCCTGAAGAAAATAAGGATGGACAGTGCAAACTGGCAGCCAGCTGCAGAATGCAGTCGACCTGCCGGTGTCACTGATGGGGCATTCAACAAAAATTTTGTCGGGCACTTGTAATGGATACCACTGAGCCCACCATGGTCCAACTGCTCCTCTTTCTTGGCAACCTCTGAGGCTGTGGTGGTGGCCTGGGTGGGCTCTGGGTTGGAGAGGAGGTTTCTTGAATCCTCACCAGGTCAGCATGGAGACAGGCTACCTCCTCCCTCAGATCAGATAGATGCCTGCAAATAGAGCAGCAACGCAGCCTCCAGAACATTTTCTGGAAGACTGCCACTCCACAGCCACTGCATTGCACCACTCCCCACATGTTTGTCTCCCTTCTTGTTTAAGATTTTTTTGGTGGTTTTGCTTTTAGTGTGTGTGAGCGTATTTAACCCCTATTCAGTGTGCTGTGCTGTTAAGGATATGAACAGTTGTATGTCTTTTGCACTTTTTAGAAGTGATGTCAGAACCCCTGATATAAAGGAAATGATGCACTTCAGATGGGTAGGTGAGGGGCAGGGTGGGTGGGACTAAGCATGCCCTCCAGAAACAATCTACTAGAACTCTGACCCACCACCCCAGTGAGTGCCTTCTTTCCTATCAGATACCTGTTTCACAGAATTTAAGTAACTGGTCTAGTCACAAATGCAAATATTCTCCCAGCTAGATTTCCTCCCTGGCAAATAAAAGTTACACTAAGTAAAGTCAACCCCAAAAACAGAGAACCAAAACACTGACTTCAACTTACTTACACAGGTCCCAAAAATAAGAATTCAATTAAGAGTACTCTGTTAAATCACCTCCTTGCTTTACATCACAAAACAGACAATTCCAGGTGCATGGGAGTTATACATGCATGGGAGTTGTACATGCATGTCACGACATGTTGTTTATTTCATTCAGTGCAAGAGATGTCCACAAACAGGTTATGTTGGAGAGACACGACGACAGCTCCACACTGGGATGAACTCGCACAGACATACTATTACAGCAAAGAAGACTGAAAAACCAGTGGGGCACCACTTCTCCCAGCCTAACCACTCAATCTCAGATATGTCAGTAATGGTCTTAAAAGGAAATCTCAAAAACACACAACAGAGATGAGCTTTTGAGATTAAACTTATTTTACATCTCAATATGGTAGCAGATGGGATGAACGCTGATCTTGGTTTTATGGGACACTATAGAAACTAACATCCACAGACCTTTTCTTCTTCAGACTGACATATTATATGACTTCAGCATGTGTGGGATGTGGGTGTGTGTGTGTATGTATGTGTGTGGGTATATGTTGTGAGGTATGTGATATAACAGATGTGGGGCTTGCTGTCACATTGAGGTAAGTCTCTATTTAGATATATGGAGTTATAATGTGTTACTATTCTTACTTCACACACATAATGAATATTCCTCCTTACTTTTTATCTTTGCCTGGGGGTGGGATTGATTCCATTGCACCATAGTCAGATTACCTAGCCTGCTACTGTACATACAGGAGTGTTATCATATACTGTCACATATAATTTTTGTAACTGTACATATTGGGGTGCGTGATCTCATTTGCATGAGGATCCTGCACAGATCTTTTTACATTAGGCTAATATTGTAGTAATTTGTGGATATGTAGGTATGTTAGACTTTAGGTCTTACACACATACTTTATATTCACTTCTAGTTACCTCATCCTGGGGAGGGTGGCAGGTTTATTTCATGATAGTTCTATCCAGTATCCTTGGAAATGTTACTATGCAGATAGTAGTATGGTTAAATAGTGTCACATTTTTGCTCTGTAGGTATTAGGAGACATAAGCCCTTTTACTCAGGATTTCATGACAAGGGAGGGATAGTGAGGCTTAATAAAGGGAGGGAGGGTGGGCAGAGGAGACTGTGAAAGGCAGAGATACTAAACAAATATTTTTGCTCAGTATTTACAAAGGAAGAGGGAGGTACATAAAACAAACAGTAGTAACACTCTGGATACAGAAGTTGATACCGCCCATTTACAGAACAAAGGGTTCTGAAAGAACTCTTAAAACTGAAGGTGGACAAAGCAATGGGGCCTGATGGGATTCATCCCAGAATTCTAGAAGAACTAAGGGTAGAACTAGTGACACCACTGACTACCCTTTTAACAAATCATGGGAGGATGGGGGGTACCCGAGGACTGGAGGAGGGCAGATGTGATTCCTTCACAAAAGTGGGAGCAAGGCAGAAGCAGGAAACTATAGACCTGTTAGTTTAACCTCAGTGATAGGGAAAATGATGGAATCACTCTAAAGGAAAGAATTGTCGGTATCTAGAGGCCAGAGGGCACAGGACCCTAGGCAGCATGGATTCACAGCGGAAGGTCATGCCAGACAATCTGATAGATTTTTGACTGGGTGACCAAAGTAGTAGATCGGGAGGGACTGTGGACATGGCCTACCTAGACTTTAGCAAGGCATTTGACACAGTCCCACACAAAGATTAATATACAAGTTAGCCAGCCTGGGAGTGGGTCCTAAGATGACAGCCTGGGTAAAGAACTGGCTGGAGAATAGGACACAGAGAGTAATAGTAAATGGAGTCCACTCAGAAGAAAGGAGGGTTACTAGTGGGGCACCGCAGGGTTCAGTAGATAGGGATCGGTCCTCTTCAATGTCTTTATGTTTACATTGCAGAAGGACTGAAGGAAAAGATGTCTCTTTGCAGATGACACTAAGATCTGCAACAGAGTTAATGCACAGGGTGGGGTGGAAAGGATGAGAAGGGATTTGGCAAGGTTAGAGGAATGGTCAAATGTATGGCAGCTTAGATTCAATGCTAAGAAGTGCAAGGTAATGCACCTGGGAAACAAAAACCCAGGGGAAGAGTACACAATGGGGGGTGAGATACTAACAACAACAAAAATGGAAAGGGACCTGGGGGTAGTCATATCAGATGACCTAAAGACGGGCAAGCAATGTGAGAGGGCAGCAAGGAGGGCTGGGGGATATTGGGATGCATAGGAGAGGCATCACCAGTAGAAAACAGGAAGTTATTATCCCTCTGTACAGACAGCTGGTGAGACCCCATCTGAGTACTGTGTGCAGTTCTGGAGACCCAATCTCCGCAAAGACATAGACAGGATGGAAGCTGTCCAGAGGAGGGTAATTCAAATGGTGCAGGGTCTGCACCGAAGACATATGAAGAGAGACTTAAGGAGCTTAATATGTATAGCCTCGAGGAAAGGAGGGAGAGGGGGGACATGATAGAAACGTTCAAGTACCTCAAGGGAATCAACAAAGTCCAAGAGGGTAGCATCTTTCAAAAAAAGAGGTGTGCAAGAACAAGAGGGTACAATTTGAAGATAGAGGGGGGCGGCTCAGAGGTAATTTAAGGAAGTATTTTTTCACAGAGAGGGTTGTGGATGCATGGAACGGCCTTCCGGAGGAGGTTGTGGAGTCAAAATCAGTGGTGAATTCAAGCATGCATGGGATAGTCATAAGGCAATTCTAGGGGGTGGGGTAGGAAGAAGTAGGCTGCTGGTTAACTAGGATCTGCAGCTTATCCAGTAGGTAGGGAAATGGGCAGACTTGGTGGGCCAAGCGGTCCTTATCTGCCACAAATTCTATGTTTCTATGTTTCTATAAGTTGAATTCCTTTGGGGAACAATTGCAGTGACTGAAGTGAATATAGGTTCACTAGGAGAGAGACTGTGTGTGTGTGTTTGTGGGAGAGAGAGAGAGAGAGAGGGAGAGAGAGGGAAAAAGGAGGAGAGAGAGAGAGAGACAACATCTCCTTAAAGCTATGTAACTCCCCCACCCACATTATGGTGATGTGGGGTGGGTTAGGGTATATTGTTTGTATGAAGAGGAGGAGAGAAATTACATTTTTATCTCTTTTTCAGATTCCTTAGACACTTGTGGTACATCAAGTTATAATATTCTCAGTGTATATTGACATCAGTACATAACAGGCTACAAGGTCTTAATTCCTTGAGGTTCCTCGACTAGAGTTTTTTGTTTAGCGCTAATATTATCAATTTATATTTAAATTATCATTTATATAGTCCTGAGGTTTTTGAAATTTCTTGGGCCTTATATCTAGCTGGAGAGTACAGGTGGGTGACAGGTCCAGCTAGGTTTTACACATCACACAGTGTGCACTGATGTCTTTAAGATAACTTTACTGGTAAATTCTTGTCTATAATGCAGACATTGAAACTTCATGAGCCCTATAACAATCTTAGTTGGTCTTTAATCTGGGTGGGGGTTGCCTTTCAGTAATCACATCCTTATACTAACTGTGACACTCATAGCTTGATTTAGGCGTTATCTGCTTCAGCAGAGTTATCTTATGTCAATTAAATTTATATGCAGTAGGATTCTTTGTATGTGTGTTCCACCAAGCACGTTTAACCCAAGGTTGCTTCTGGCTGAAGGCAGTATGGCACTGTTAAACTTCTCTGACATCATCTTCTGTTTTTTTTTTTTTAAATGAGTATTTTAGACCAATGGGGATTTTTTTCTGTTTTTCTCTGCATTATCTAGCTGTTATAAGTATTGTATTTTCTAAACAACTGCCATGAGCTTCTGAGGAAGGACTGGTTGGTCCGAAAGCTAGAGCACTTTGTTCTTGTTGTTACATCTATGTTGGTCCATTAAAAGGTATCAAATCATTTGCTCCTGGATCTCTCCTTGCTTTAAGGAAGCTGATGGCTACTCTCTGTATTGGCTACAGCAGCAAAAAACAGCTTCTTACTCTAGGTTTGAACCCACAGCCCCCTCTTTCAGGGATAGACTCTCTACCTCTACACCATCAAACTAACTTCCTGTGTCCTCTCTGCCACTCCCTATTTATACCCACATCTACATAGCAAATACAAGCAAACAAACATAATCAACATTGGCCAATGTGTGCTCATTCATGGCCATATGCTTTACTGCAGATGCATTGCTTTGGTTCTGTGCATTGTAATGTAGCAATTGATAATGTGGTCTCATCTTGGTGCCCCTCCCCCATTTTCTTTATGTTAAAAGGAAAACTTCTGTGTGTGTGTGTGTGTGTGTGTGTGTGTGTGTGTGTTCAGCCAGTAGTGGAAAAATCACAACATTCAAAAACAGATGTCCTGTGTGATGCACAGCAATGCAGTATGCATGTAATGCTGTCATTCCCAGGTGTAAGCAGGGAAATTTACCATATAGCAGTTGCACCAGCTGAAATCATACAGAGAACATGTGTTAGCAGCTGTATATTAAAAGGAAAACAATAACTTTCTGTGATCAGCCTGTAGCAGTAGAAGTGACCTAGTCACATGAAGGTTCTGTGAAATGTGTCACAGTGCAGTAGATGTGCAGTGCATTACAAGGTGTCAGCCCTGACAATTGCTGTATAGCAGTAGCACCAGCATAAATTGTAGAGGGATATTATGCTAGCAACTATATATTAAAAGGAAAACATTGTTTTTGTTTTTGGTGATCTCCTGGAAGCGTAACAAAAGCTATATCCCCAGGGAAGTCCTGCAGCACATGCTTCAGTACACTCCACATTCAAAACTGTCATTCCCAGACATCAACATTGAAATTCACTATATAGCAGAAGCACTAGCATACATTGTATGGGGAAATTGTACTTGCATCTGCCTATTAAAAGGAAAATATTGTTTATTTTAAATTTTGTTGACCAGCCAATGGCATTATTTGCTGAAACTGTGAGTTTTTATGAACTCATATTTTTAAAAATGCACCATTTCTGAAACTGTGGTGCTACTATATTTGCTGAAAATGTGCATTTTTGAGAACTTGCAGTTTTAAATATTTGCAATCTGTGGGTAACGTGTGCAATTTGAAAAAATATTAAGTGAGATTACATTAGATTTTGATGTGACTTTGCAAAAAATTCATAAATGTGAAATCAGCAGTCTTGTGAGTATACTGTAAATAAAATTTTGCCTAGCACCACTGCTAACCTGCAGTAGATGGTTCCTAGGATAAACAAATGTGCATGCAGTACACTGGAAAAATGATATCATGCTTCATGAAGAACATTTTTCCTGTGCGCAAACTTGCAAGGACTGTTAAGAAGTCTAACATGATCTTATTTTTTTCATATTATACTTTACTCGAAATGGCATTTATGTATATCCTAATCTAACAATACATTAAAGTTTTAATTATTTGACAGTAGCCCCTTTAAGGACTCTTAAGTTCTTGTTTAATATATAGTACATTCTATACTAAGACAAGGGGGTGAAAAGATCAGAGCATGCATTGGATAGACACAAGGGATTTTAGAAATAAGGCAAGGGGGGCAGGATATTGAGAAGGGTCTGCAGTGGCATTGTAGGTAGGGAAAATAGTACAGATTAGGTGTGCCAAGAGGTCCTTATCTGATGATTTCTATGTTTCTGCATATTATTGTTCCCTGCTGGCAATGAGTCAAAGGTAATAGTTCTCACGAATCTGACTACCCACTTTGCTTTGTCATGGTCTTGCTGTTACTTCTTTTCATTGCTCATATTTTAACTTTCTCAGACACGTAATGCTCTAGTTAACTTATGACTCAATATGATAAGCTCCCCAACCCAAAAGAACTGTGCCTGAGGAAAACAGCCTAAATTCCCTTATAATTATGACTGCTCCCTGTAAGGTATATGGCATAAAGATGTGTGCACTTGTTCATGATTACAGTATGTGGGTGACTACATATTGGA